>CM062805.1:38620300-39267800 GCA_031772625.1 Pinus tabuliformis
CTCCTACAGTTCAAAGTTCGATCATTTCGGATCCTCCATAGCTCATCAAGTTCTTTTTCTTCTTCTAATTGTTTGGTGCGCTGTTCTAGATAAGTGATGGTCCATTGAGCCATTTCGAGCTTCCGCTGCAACACGAGGTTCTCCTCCTCTCTCTGTCTGATAATCTCATAAAAATCTGAAGGAGGAGAGCGGGCATCACGACCAATGAAATCATCATGTGCCTCGCCAACTGCCTCATCCTCAACCATGGGCTGCTTGCCCTCTCGTACTGCCTGTGCCGATGAAGAAAGCGAGGCCCCTTCCACCTGGTGTGGAGATAACACTCGCTGCTCTGAAGATGATGACGAGACCCCTTCCACCGGCTGTGGAGAAAGTACTCGTCGAGCTGCTGCAAATAAGGTCCTATGACCTCTCTGATATGTGACCCTAGGAGAAGAAGCCATGTGTCTCGGAATGCTGGTCTCGGGCTGATGTGATGGCCCTCCCTCCTCGTGAACTGCCTCTGGCTCTGGATGTGGCTGTGTAAAAAACTCTCGGGAGATAAAATCTGCCCAAGGAATGCCCTGCTGGCTCAGCTGATAGGAAACTACTAGCTGAATAAGACCATGATGGCATAGGCTCCGAAGTTGCTGTACTAGGGTCTGTCTCTGAAAGATAGAGACCATCCTCTGAGTGTCATGAAATAAGTATGCTGAGATGTTCATCATCCTCACTCTGGTGAAGTGCATTAGCATGCGGATATGACCAGGACCTACCCGTGAGAATCTCCCCTCGCATGTGAAGTAGTGCATAATGAGTCTCATGATATCTACATACTCCGCTCGGAGGAACTTGATAGAAATGTTTCCTCATAAATTATGCAGATATGTAGGCCTGACATATGGCTCATAGTATACTAGGTCCAGCCACTTGCGCTTCGGCCACGGCTCACCCACATTGGGTATCCCGGTAGCCTCTGTAATAGCCTCTGGAGAAAACACAAAATTCACCCCTGCAAGGGTGACCTGCCTATCATGGAGATGTAGAACAAACAACCGGGCCAACTCTCTGTGATGCTGAATGTGTGACAACCTCTCACAAAACTGATAACAACCCATGTACTGAAAACAAGTCACTGCCAATGGGCAAGCCTGCAACTGTGCCAATGATGTGGGCTCTTCTCTCCTGTGGTGACCACTTTTGCCTCCCCTACGAGGCCTCTGCTGTGTCTCAATCTCAGAAGATGATGATCGGTCATCACCTTGCTCATTAGTCTCAGTGGTTGACATGGTGTTATTGAGCAAGGTGGAATAAACAAGTCAAAATGACCGCTGCCCTGCCTGCAAAATGCTGTGAAGTATGTTGTTTTCAAGGGGAAACATCATGAGGGATTATGTTAGGGGAGGGAATTTATATATAGGAAAGGGAAAAATATATATATAAATAGGGAATTCTGAAGGAAAACATCACATAATGCTAAACATGTCATTCCATCTTTCAACATTTGCAAATTAATACTTTATTTAGGGAAACTGTGTTTTTAAGCACCAAGGGAAAGGACAATGAAAATCTTCATCATGGAGGGGAGGATGTCATGGGCATAGGGGAATAGGGCAGCATCACTTATGTACAAGTAACAGGCAGCTCATTTCATTTTGCTTTGAATGTCTTTTAAGAGAATACTCTGTTTTTTCATGACTTTAGAATGGCCATTTGATGCTTTGGGAAACAGGGATTTAGGGTATTTGATTGCAAAAGGAAGGGAAAGTTTGCTGTGATTATGTTACAATGGAAGGGAGAGGGAATTGGTAACTTGGGAATTAGGGAAAAGAGAGGATATTAGGAATTAGGTTTAGGGGGACAATGAAACCCATCAACAAAGTCTGCCAACTAATTTTCATAACAGCAGTTCATTTAAAACAGAGGCAGCTTCATCATGTTTTTGCCATGAGAATTAGGGTTTCAATGTATGCTTTGACCATAGGGAGGGACATTCAATTGCATAAGAAGTTTTACATGAAGGGAAATGCAATTTGACATAGATTTTCATACAGGGAATAGATAGGGAAAAACAGAGTTTTGAAGATGGGGAAGAATACCATGTTAATGTAAAACCCTAATCACAGAAAAACTAATTCCTTTGACAACTATGCAGCTGTATTTTTAATGAATTTTGTCATGACTTTTATTGAGCTTTCAAGTCTTTGACATATACACAAGATGACCTTTTTCTTTATTTTTTCTAAGGCTATGCAAATGGCATTTTCACTGTTTTTTACAATTTCTTGTGTGCATGCCTTGTCATCACTTTTCTTTTTATTTTTTACAATGTTTCTTCTTCATTTCCTTGCTGTGCATTTCATATATTTGCTGTGTGTCATAATGGTGCTTAGGGTTTTAGCATGATGCATGGAGGAACTAAGGTTTGAATAGGTTTAGAAGGGATTAGGGTTTCATAGGATTTGGGGGTAGGGTTTGTATGGTTAATTTGCAAATATGATTAATGAATATGACATTTTAACACATGTGAATTTATTATGGGAAAATAAATGGAGGGACTAAGGAAAAAGTTACCTTGAAAAACAAACACACTACCTAACATATGCATGCAAAACAACTATCATTTCAACCTATCTTCTATTAATTTTCACATGATAAAATGAGCACAAAACAACCCTTGAATCCATGGCAGCATCATAAAAGTCGTTTGGGAGGCATACCTTGCAGAAACCGCAAGCAAATTTGGGAGAAATCTGAAGTTTAACAAGTTTTCTGAGTTTGCTGGACAAGTGGTCGCGCAGCTTCTTCAAATGGTCGCGCAGCTCCCAGGTGGTCGCGCAGCTCCCAGGTGGTCGCGCCTGACCAAAATTACAAAGGAAAATGGCGCTGGAATGGTCGCGCACCTCCCAGGTGGTCGCGCACCCTGTGAAATGGTCGCGCAGCCTGAAAAAAGCCCGAAAATTGCCTGAACTTACCAAATTCGTATTGCTGCCTCTCTCACTTGTGTTTGCTTGCTATCAAATGCACAATGAGGCTCTTTAGAGAGGGAATTAGTTTTTATAGGGTCATTTTTAAAAAAATTTGACTTTAGAACCCACTTTATAATGTTTCCAACTTGCTTTTCTTTTTAACACTGTTTTAGAGTCTTTTTGTCCTGAAATGAACTCTCTTGAAGCGTTTGACTCCATTCTTTTTGCAGTTTGACCGCCTGATGGATTGTAGTGAAGGAACCAGGTTTGTTGCCGGCACTTTTACAAATATTTGAAAATTTCTTTATTTTTACAAATTTTCTCATGACCTTGAATTTAAAAAACAGGGTTTTTTTTTTTTTTTAATCCAAGGCATAAAATGAACTGTAGATGATAAAAATAATAATGAAACATCTGTACATACTTCCATCTGGCTTGCTGGGGCACTTACTGACCATGACTCATGAGTTTGTAGTGATTTTGACTCAAAACCCTAGACCTAAGACTTAGGACCTCAAGGCAAAAATAAAAACAAGTATGACTCAATTACATTGAAGTATGTCCTGATCCAGCAAAACCAAGAAGGGAACAAAGACCAGCTCCTCCATTCAGTGTTATGGCATGCTTAATGAGATGCAAAATTGACTCTGAATGAGACACCTAACTATGCATATGCAAAGAGCTATTGATCACTGATGGAGGGCTCAAGACCGACACTAACATTGGCTCCAATGGGGATGGCAGCTCCTTGGAGGTGCCAAGAACTTCAGACCTCTTGGGAGAGCAGACCAGTGCTTTATTCATTGGGCAATGGAGTCAACTAGCACACAAAAATAACCATACTCAAAAGACTTTATTTGACTTTGACTATAAACTGAAAACTCTCAAAGGACTATGACTCAAACAAACTGACCTTTTGCAGAAAGTAAACAAACTGAAAATCCCACACCAATCAATCTTCCTCCTTGGACTTATAGCCTTCACTTCGGGCTCCAAACCAAGAATGAAAGATTAGTTTCACACTTGCTGTAATAAAGTAAAATGATATATACAATGGAGATGATTCAGAGCAGCATTGCTCAAGCATGATATCTCTTGAGAAGCCAGCCATTCACCGACCCACCGGGACATTCATCACCATTCAACTCTTTGAGAATGAAAGCATTAGGACCACGATATGCAGCAATCTTATAAGGACCTTTCCATAAATTATCAAATTTACTGTGCTTACCTTTGTCCTCGTTTCGAGCATCCCATCTCAAAACAACATCCTCTAGCTGAAAATTTTCCAACTTTGCCTTCTTATCATAGATTTTCTTGATACGTTCTTGCAGCTTCAAAGAGTTTTGGAGAACTTCTTCCCTTGTCTGCTGTAAGTGGACCATTTGACTGATTCTCCGTTGCATTGGATCCATATCTTCTCCCGTTTCTTGAAGTAATTTCGCGACCGGTACACTAAGTGATGTTGGAAAGACTGCATCAACTCCGTATACAATTTCAAATGGCGACATTCCAATAGACTTCTTTTGGCTAACCCGATCAGCCCATAATGCATTGACCAACTTCTTGTGCCAACTTTTCTTGTTAATTTCCAGCATCTTCTTGATAATGTTCACTAGTGACTTATTTGATGATTCGGCCAGCCCATTACCTTGCGGATGATAAGCGGTGGAGTGACCCAAGCTGATGTTGTACTTATAGCAGAAATCAACCATCTTATTGGACTTAAAGGCAGCTGCATTATCTGTGATTATTTTGAATGGACAGCCGAAACGTGACAAGATATTAGTTTCAAGAAAAGAGATAATTACCGAATCTGTGGCCTGCCGAGTAGGAATTGCCTCTATCCACTTTGTGAAGTAATCAGTAGCAGTCAAGATCCATCTATGCTGCCCGGACGAAGCTGGGTGGATTTCACCAATGAAATCAAGGCCCCACTGCTGAAATGGCGCACTAATCTCCACCGGTTTGAGAGGCAATGGCTGCAACTTTTGTTTTCCTTGAAATATTTGGCACTCATGGCAGCTCTTTACCGCTTTGTACACATCAGAAAAAAGAGAAGGCCAATAAAAACCAGCTCGCAAAATCTTATTGGCTGTAGTTTTCCAAAATAAATGACCTCCACAGTCACCTTTATGGAAGTCTTCTACCGTCGCTTTTGCTTCCTCTTCAACCAAACAATTTAGCAAGATGCCCCCTGGATCTTTCCAATACAATGCTGATTTCATAATGCAAAATTTAGCAGCCTTTAATTTCAAAGTCCTAGCTTTGTTTTTCGACATTCCAGGAGGCGCGGACACATTCTGAAGTACATACACTATATCAGCATACCAAGGAGAATTAATAAAAATATCTGATACCTGAACCGCTGAATTTTCTCCTTCACCATCGGATAAGGCAGCGATCAAGTTGATATCAAGGGCATGAAGGTTTGTTTCAGCCATTAGTTTAGCAAGTCCTTGTCCTTTAATCAGCTTGGTGGGCTTGATTTCAACATCATATTCCAAGAGAGCAGCAATCCATTTACCTCTCCTACCTTCTGGCTCTGTTTGTACCAAGACATCCTTTACCGCTGCACTAGGAACATAAGCTAATACATGAGAGTGAAGAATATAAACTCGGAAATCTTTCAATGCCTTAATCAGGGCCAGCGCTTGTTTCTCAATGATATTATAGTTTAATGCCCCATCTCTAATGATCCGGCTGAAAAATGCAATTGGCCTTTCAACACCCTCTCTTTTTTGCATTAATACGGCTGCTAATGTATGCTCGGAAGCAAAAGAAAACACAATGAAATCCTGAGTATAATCAGGACTGATTAAGGTCAGGGCTGAAGACAAGATTACCTTGATTAAATTGAAGGATTTGACTGCCTCTTCGGTCCATTTGATCTCGCTGTCCTTCCGAAGCATGTTGGTCATCTCTCTAAGGTGCTCTGCAAGATTAGGAATGAAGCGACGCAGAAAATTTAATTTACCATTAAAAGATTGTATCTCCTTCTTATTTCGGGGCTGCTCTAGCTGCTGAATTGCCATCACCCGTGCGGGATCAATTCGTATACCGTCTTTGGAAATGATATGTCCCAGCAATTTACCTTCACTCATGGCAAAAAGACTCTTTTTTGGATTTAAAGAAATGCCATATTTTCTACATTTTTGGAAAACTTTCGTCAAATGAAAAAGATGCTCCTCATCGGATTTGGAAAAGACCGTTAAGTCATCAAGATATACAACTAATAATATGTCCTTTTCATTGGCAAAAGCCATATCCATAGCTCGCTGAAATGTAGCACCTGCATTCTTCAAACCAAAAGGCATTTTAGCATAGTGAAATGTTCCCCAAGGTGTAGTGAAGGTTGTCTTATCACGGTCATCCTCATGGACTAAGATCTGATTGTAGCCGAAGTATCCATCTAACAATGACATTTTTGAGGCACCCACTACCCGCTGCAATATGTGGTCCATTTTAGGCAGTGGATAGTTGTCCTTTAGCGACACTTTGTTTAAATTTCTGAAGTCTATGCACAAGCGAATCTCACCGGTCTTCTTTCTCACAGGCACTAGGTTGGAGATCCAATCTGAAAAGCGAATGGGAACTATGATTCCAGACTTGTAGAGCCTATTGACCTCTTTCTCAATCAAAGGCAGCAGCTTGGGATTGATCCTCCGCAACTTTTGCCGAAAAGGCTTTTGATTTGGCTTTATAGGAATAGTGTGCTGGATGATGCTTGTATCATATGTCTTTAAATCTGAATAATCCCAAGCGAATACATTAGAAAATGATGACAGCAATCTAATGTATTGATTCTTTACCTTGAGTGGCAGAGCCTTTGATAATTTCACCATCTTTGGATGTTCTGCTGTCCCAAGGTTCACATCTTCCACACCTTCTTCTGTTGGCATCAAAGTTGGCTTGCGAGCCACATCATCTTGATCAAAAAGTTCTTCTAAAGGAATCAGCCCTTTAGGAATATGATTATCTTTCAGCTGCAAAACATCCATTTGATTAACTCCTTCAGGCTCCATATCTATTGAAATTTCTTCAAATTTACCTTCTCCATGCAAGAAATCTTTGATTTCCTCATCATCCTGAAAGACTTGCCAGCTCCTTTGGTTGTCCGGGATTGTAGGGCGATGCTTTACATAGATTTCAAACTTGTTGCTCGAATTCATTGGTATTTTCAAATTGCTTGCTGCCCTGGCCAAGGCATCCGCAACTCCATTTTGTATCCGGGGTATGCATGTTAAAGTATGCTCTGAAAACCGCTTCAAAATGTCTAGAACAGCATTGCGATAAGCCCGCATACGAGGATGTTTAGCTTGAAATTCCCCCTTTACTTGTTTGATCACTAACTCGGAGTCGCCATAAACTGCTATCTTCTTTGCTTTTAATTTCCGGAGGATTTTCAAACCAGCTATAAGGGCCTCATATTCTGCTTCATTATTCGAACAATCAAAAGCCAATTTGTAAGAGCAAACTTGTACCTTGTTTGGAACTTGTTTAGAGACTGAAAATGGACTGCGGATCCATACACCAATGCCTGCTCCATCGCTGCCTACTTCCCCATCGAAATCCATGGTCCAAAGACCCTCTTCATCATCATCCAAGGGCTGTACTTGTGATGTTGTTGCAGTCATGACTTGCTGCCCATTTGTCTCAGCAATTGACCTTATGGCAGCAGTCTTTTCTTCACTATCTTTCCTCAATGTTTCTATGAAATCTTCAGCAATGCCTGGGATATCTTCTATCTGAACTAATTGACTATCTACTTCATTAAAACTATCAGCAAATAAAACATAGGATTCTAGATCTGTCTGTACATAGTTTACAGGATGATTCACTGGTTTTTCCTTGCTTGTAATCATATACTTCATCTTTTGCTCTCGATAGACTTTCCTCATTTGTCCAAACACCGGAATAGTGGCATATGAAAAGTCCAGCTGTAAAGTACCTTTAAGTTTTGATCCCCATGACCTTGAAAGGAGCATGCCAAACCTTGGAGGAATGTCTGCTACTACCACATCCATCAAGAGATTTTTTGCGGGAATTTGATCCAAGCTAACTACCAAATCTTTAATCAAACCGATGCATCTAACTCGACTGGAATCAAATGAATATAGATCATGGTAGTTACGAGTTATATCAAGTCCCAACTTCTCCATTATTGCCTTGGGCATTAAATTATGTGATGCTCCCGAATCGAACATAGCATTATGAAGCACATAATCATGAATTCTTAAGCTGATATAAAATGGCGGGACATCACTTTCCGAAGACTCACCGTTTAGAGCTGGCCCAAAGATTAATTCCGGCTGATCATCCTCCACATTTACCGCATCTAACATTGGATCAGTATTGAACATCTTAGAAATTTGTGCTCTGTAAGCAGTGTTCTTCATGACTTCTGTTAGTGGAATGGACAATTTCAATTTCGAGACTTCGTTCTCAATGCTGAATGCTTGACTTCTCTCACTTTCTTTGGCCGGATTATCTCTTTTTTCTGCTCTATCTTTAGGTACATTTGATGGCTGATCCATCTTATTTGTTGGAGCTGTTGGGGCTGATGAAGAATCCATGACTTCTTTACCCTTTCTTTGTGGAACAGCAGCACCATTCTTTGCCACATTTTCTGCCCTCTTTTGAAGTGGATGTATAGGTACTGTTCGGTTTCTCAGCTGTCTCTCTTTGCCTTGTTGAGCTGATAAACATGTAGGTAACCTCTTTGATACTCTTCAGACTCATCTTGAAGTGCCACATCATTAGATAGAATGTAATGCTCATCTTGAGGTGCATAAGCATTACTTACCAACTCATCTTCTTCCGTGATGTAAGTGGGCATGTCATCGGGAGTGAAAAAATGATTTTCTTCACCGGGTCCTTCACCCTCATCATCAGATTCTTGAGTGACATAATTTTGCTGAAATGGAGGTTGGATTGGCTGTTGCATGGCCGCTTCTTGTCCTCGTGGCTCCCGCTGTTTTATCCTATATTGGGGCTGCTGTTGTTGACCTCTGAAATTTGGGTTTCGAAATTGAGGTTCCGGTTTGCTAAGATTAAGATTTTGGAATGCCTTTTTCATCTCTTCCACTGTCCGAAGAACTTGAGAAGTGGATGCTGCCTCTTCCTTGATTGTGACCTTCTTTTCCGCTTTCATCCTTGCCCTTTTGTCATTCAAATTAGCCTCCACACTGACTGCAATTTTCTGCATTTCTTCCAAGGTAGGTGGATCTCGGTCCCGCAGTGAATAGGCCATCTCCGGATCGAAACCATCCGGGAACTTAAGCAAGGTGGACTTTCTTGATGGTCTCAAATCATCGGGTATAGCGTTATACACTGAATTAAATCTGATGATATAATCTTGAACCGACTCACCCGGATTTCGCTTGAGGTTGTTGTACTCGGCATTGATTTGCAGCGGGTCTTTCCTTATTTCCCATCGGTCCAAGAATTGATCTTCCAGTGCTTGCAAGGTGGTGATGCTGTTAGCTGCCAACCCTCTAAACCATTTTCTTACTTCTCCGGCAAATGTCTGCACGAACAACCGCATGGTAACATCTTCTTCATCTAACTCATATAGATCAAAGAAAGTGGACATTTTATCGATATGTTGCTGTGCTGTAATACTCTGTGGAGTGCCATCGAACATGGGAATTTTGCTTTGATAGTCAGCTGGCATGTCATGAAGATTAGCAGGCAATACAAGTGGGGCAAAACGGGCAGCCATGGCTCTAGGTGGAGGAGGCGGGGGAGTAGGATGAGTTTGAGGAGGGGGAGGTGGAAGTATGATAACAGGAGCTGTAACAAGGGGAAGAGAAATTTGTGGAGATGGAGGGGTAGAAGGAGTGCGAGGTGTGGAAGGAGAACCAGCCGAAGATTCGGGGTAAGTGATTATCGGTGAAATGGAAACAAAGGGAGGGGACGATGCTTCCTGAGCCGTGATAGTAGCTGCAATATTCTCAGAGATATTCTCAAGTAGATCAGCAAGAGTAGTGGTATGCAAGTCGTTTTGGAGATGTCTCAAAATGAAATTGTCAATCAGCTTGTTGTGTCTTTCGTAAGTAAGAGAAGCTGCAAAATCAGGGTCAAGGACTAAAGAATCGAGAGCACTTTCAGATTTAGCTTTAAACAAAGATAACTCAAAACTTTCGTCGAATTCAAGATCTTCCAAATATTCAATAACAGCAGGTGATGAATTAGATCTAACAATTGGTCTTGAAACAGAAGCCAGCTTGCTTTTACGAATAAACTAGGAAAGGAAAAACCGCTCAGCCGTATGAAAACTCTTAGCCTATCATCCAAAGCTTAGAGTTCCATAATGATACTGGGATAAAGATGTCAATGAAGTGCGGGTTTCAAAAGCTCACGGAGATTGACTGAAGCAGCGTTTATCTACTAACGCTGATGTAAAACAAGAGCGTTTTCGAAGGCTTCTGGCGTAACTTCAGGTTCCGTCTAAGACTTAAGAAATCACACTACAATGAACAAATTAGAAATTTGGTTTTCCCCAGTATGGTCGCCAATATGTTAGCGCTTGGAATTCACCTAGGCTGAGATAGACAAACTCTCAAGGCTACATCAAACCATTTCACCTCGTAGCTAGCCCTACGAGGTATGAGAAGGCTCTCTCGGGTCAGATTTGATAGATCTTTCAATAGGATAAGCTGACCAATTATGAATAAAGATATTAGGCTAGTAAACTGATGAGGGGGTTTGATTTGATGATTTTTAGGGGTTTTGGTGGCAATTGGTGGAAGTGCAATTCAGGGTGCGGGGATTGAGCACAGTTTTCACAGGGGGATCTAAGGGGCAAGGTAGGAGTGAGTGCTGATGCCTTAATCTGATGATGGATGATAAGAGATGATAGAGGATAAGCTAAAGAGGGAAAACACACAATTCGAATCCTCTCTAGACAGTAGAAAACATTAAAATTGAACAAACTAAAAAGCTGAGCATGCTAAAACATGAGTTCAAACTTTACCACTTCATCTGTCCAATTTAGAAGCATAAGAAAGATGTGAAACACATAAACAAACTTACAAGAACATGTAAAGAACACACCATCAGCACATCAATCCACAAGAATCCTCAAAGATGTCTGTAAAACCCTGGCTTTCCTGGCTTTAAATTGCAGAAATAGATGCACAATATACAATGAAGCTTCCTTCCACAAGAGTCCAACCATGAAAATGAGAAGGAGAGAGCATAATATAGACCATCTAGACCATCTAACTCCTTTCCCCACCTCTAGGGGTCGAGCTCAGCTTCCTAGGGGCAGTTTGAACTAATTCTAAATTAAGCACTAGATAATAGGCAGTCCAACAACTTGCCTCTATTACTTAGCTAACTGATTCATGCATTAATTTTTCACTTTTTACATCATGGAAGCTTCTAGAAGGGTAAAGAGAGATAAAATCTATCAAGTGCCATGAAAATATTACATTTATCCATCATCTACAAGTAAAAATGGTCAACCATAGTCAAAACAGTGTTTTTTGACAAAAAAGGTCAATTCTGGTAAAGCTGGCTCGAATGGTCGCGCCCCCTGTTCAAATGGTCGCGCCCCTTTGCAGCTACTTTTGAGTGGGTTCCACTGATCCAAATCAGGTGCAAGATGGCTCATTGGAAAGCTTGGTCTGTCTACTTTCCATCCCAAGTGGAATTTCTGAATTTGGAGTTGTTTTGCCCCCTCAAAAACCATTTCTCCCAAGGTCACTTTCTGCAACTCAAAAAGTGGGCAGAAAGTCATTTTTTTGATGTATTTTGAGCTTTTGGAGGCTCAAATCTCAAAATCAGGCTTCTCCCAAGTATTGGTAATTTTTCTCTTTGCATGCCCTTTCCAAAAATGCCAAGTTTTCAAAATTCCGAGCAGTCCTCCAAAATGGTCTCACCCGGGTGAGAGCAGTCCTCCAAAATGGTCTCACCCGGGGTGAGACCATTCCACGGAAAAACCTGTAATTTTACCAAAAATTAAAAAATGCTCCAAAATTCTCAAAATTTTCAGATTTTGATGCTAGATCAAGGCTGATCAGTACCATGATGAGTGAGGGATGCCTCAGCCAAGATACGGAGTGGGTTTGTCCTTTTCTTCTTCTTCTGGGCCTCTGACAGCTTCCTTTGGAGAATTTTCATTTTTGCCTTGCAAACGTGCAACCTTGCCCAATAGTGTGTTTTCATGTTGCGTAGCAGCTCTTTGTCACGATTTTCCTTCTCCAACAATCTCTCCAAGTGTGCATTCACACTGATAAGCATGGACTCCCGGTCAGCAGGCAATGGGTCACCGGGCCTCCTACGGTTCAAAGTTCGATCATTGCGGATCCTCCATAGCTCATCAAGTTCTTTTTCTTCTTCTAATTGTTTGGTGCGCTGTTCTAGATAAGTGATGGTCCATTGAGCCATTTCGAGCTTCCGCTGCAACACGAGGTTCTCCTCCTCTCTCTGTCTGATAATCTCATAAAAATCTGAAGGAGGAGAGCGGGCATCACGACCAATGAAATCATCATGTGCCTCGCCAACTGCCTCATCCTCAACCATGGGCTGCTTGCCCTCTCGTACTGCCTGTGCCGATGAAGAAAGCGAGGCCCCTTCCACCTGGTGTGGAGATAACACTCGCTGCTCTGAAGATGATGACGAGACCCCTTCCACCGGCTGTGGAGAAAGTACTCGTCGAGCTGCTGCAAATAAGGTCCTATGACCTCTCTGATATGTGACCCTAGGAGAAGAAGCCATGTGTCTCGGAATGCTGGTCTCGGGCTGATGTGATGGCCCTCCCTCCTCGTGAACTGCCTCTGGCTCTGGATGTGGCTGTGTAAAAAACTCTCGGGAGATAAAATCTGCCCAAGGAATGCCCTGCTGGCTCAGCTGATGGGAAACTACTAGCTGAATAAGACCATGATGGCATAGGCTCCGAAGTTGCTGTACTAGGGTCTGTCTCTGAAAGATAGAGACCATCCTCTGAGTGTCATGAAATAAGTATGCTGAGATGTTCATCATCCTCACTCTGGTGAAGTGCATTAGCATGCGGATATGACCAGGACCTACCCGTGAGAATCTCCCCTCGCATGTGAAGTAGTGCATAATGAGTCTCATGATATCTACATACTCCGCTTGGAGGAACTTGATAGGAATGTTTCCTGATAAATTATGCAGATATGTAGGCCTGACATATGGCTCATAGTATACTAGGTCCAGCCACTTGCGCTTCGGCCACGGCTCACCCACATTGGGTATCCCGGTAGCCTCTGTAATAGCCTCTGGAGAAAACACAAAATTCACCCCTGCAAGGGTGACCTGCCTATCATGGAGATGTAGAACAAACAACCGGGCCAACTCTCTGTGATGCTGAATGTGTGACAACCTCTCACAAAACTGATAACAACCCATGTACTGAAAACAAGTCACTGCCAATGGGCAAGCCTGCAACTTTGCCAATGATGTGGGCTCTTCTCTCCTGTGGTGACCACTTTTGCCTCCCCTACGAGGCCTCTGCTGTGTCTCAATCTCAGAAGATGATGATCGGTCATCACCTTGCTCATTAGTCTCAGTGGTTGACATGGTGTTATTGAGCAAGGTGGAATAAACAAGTCAAAATGACCGCTGCCCTGCCTGCAAAATGCTGTGAAGTATGCTGTTTTCAAGGGGAAACATCATGAGGGATTATGTTAGGGGAGGGAATTTATATATAGGAAAGGGAAAAATATATATATAAACAGGGAATTCTGAAGGAAAACATCACATAATGCTAAACATGTCATTCCATCTTTCAACATTTGCAAATTAATACTTTATTTAGGGAAACTGTGTTTTTAAGCACCAAGGGAAAGGACAATGAAAATCTTCATCATGGAGGGGAGGATGTCATGGGCATAGGGGAATAGGGCAGCATCACTTATGTACAAGTAACAGGCAGCTCATTTCATTTTGCTTTGAATGTCTTTTAAGAGAATACTCTGTTTTTTCATGACTTTAGAATGGCCATTTGATGCTTTGGGAAACAGGGATTTAGGGTATTTGATTGCAAAAGGAAGGGAAGGTTTGCTGTGATTATGTTACAATGGAAGGGAGAGGGAATTGGTAACTTGGGAATTAGGGAAAAGAGAGGATATTAGGAATTAGGTTTAGGGGGACAATGAAACCCATCAACAAAGTCTGCCAACTAATTTTCATAACAGCAGTTCATTTAAAACAGAGGCAGCTTCATCATGTTTTTGCCATGAGAATTAGGGTTTCACTGTATGCTTTGACCATAGGGAGGGACATTCAATTGCATAAGAGTTTTACATGAAGGGAAATGCAATTTGACATAGATTTTCATACAGGGAATAGATAGGGAAAAACAAAGTTTTGAAGATGGGGAAGAATACCATGTTAATGTAAAACCCTAATCACAGCAAAACTAATTCCTTTGACAACTATGCAGCTGTATTTTTAATGAATTTTGTCATGACTTTTATTGAGCTTTCAAGTCTTTGACATATACACAAGATGACCTTTTTCTTTATTTTTTCTAAGGCTATGCAAATGGCATTTTCACTGTTTTTTACAATTTCTTGTGTGCATGCCTTGTCATCACTTTTCTTTTTATTTTTTACAATGTTTCTTCTTCATTTCCTTGCTGTGCATTTCATATATTTGATGTGTGTCATAATGGTGCTTAGGGTTTTAGCATGATGCATGGAGGAACTAAGGTTTGAATAGGTTTAGAAGGGATTAGGGTTTCATAGGATTTGGGGGTAGGGTTTGTATGGTTAATTTGCAAATATGATTAATGAATATGACATTTTAACACATGTGAATTTATTATGGGAAAATAAATGGAGGGACTAAGGAAAAAGTTACCTTGAAAAACAAACACACTACCTAACATATGCATGCAAAACAACTATCATTTCAACCTATCTTCTATTAATTTTCACATGATAAAATGAGCACAAAACAACCCTTGAATCCATGGCAGCATCATAAAAGTCGTTTGGGAGGCATACCTTGCAGAAACCGCAAGCAAATTTGGGAGAAATCTGAAGTTTAACAAGTTTTCTGAGTTTGCTGGACAAGTGGTCGCGCAGCTTCTTCAAATGGTCGCGCAGGTCCCAGGTGGTCGCGCAGCTCCCAGGTGGTCGCGCCTGACCAAAATTACAAAGGAAAATGGCGCTGGAATGGTCGCGCACCTCCCAGGTGGTCGCGCACCCTGTGAAATGGTCGCGCAGCCTGAAAAAAGCCCGAAAATTGCCTGAACTTACCAAATTCGTATTGCTGCCTCTCTCACTTGTGTTTGCTTGCTATCAAATGCACAATGAGGCTCTTTAGAGAGGGAATTAGTTTTTATAGGGTCATTTTTAAAAAAAATTGACTTTAGAACCCACTTTATAATGTTTCCAACTTGCTTTTCTTTTTAACACTGTTTTAGAGTCTTTTTGTCCTGAAATGAACTCTCTTGAAGCGTTTGACTCCATTCTTTTTGCAGTTAGACCGCCTGATGGATTGTAGTGAAGGAACCAGGTTTGTTGCCGGCACTTTTACAAATATTTGAAAATTTCTTTATTTTTACAAATTTTCTCATGACCTTGAATTTAAAAAACAGGGTTTTTTTTTTTTTTAAATCCAAGGCATAAAATGAACTGTAGATGATAAAAATAATAATGAAACATCTGTACATACTTCCATCTGGCTTGCTGGGGCACTTACTGACCATGACTCATGAGTTTGTAGTGATTTTGACTCAAAACCCTAGACCTAAGACTTAGGACCTCAAGGCAAAAATAAAAACAAGTATGACTCAATTACATTGAAGTATGTCCTGATCCAGCAAAACCAAGAAGGGAACAAAGACCAGCTCCTCCATTCAGTGTTATGGCATGCTTAATGAGATGCAAAATTGACTCTGAATGAGACACCTAACTATGCATATGCAAAGAGCTATTGATCACTGATGGAGGGCTCAAGACCGACACTAACATTGGCTCCAATGGGGATGGCAGCTCCTTGGAGGTGCCAAGAACTTCAGACCTCTTGGGAGAGCAGACCAGTGCTTTATTCATTGGGCAATGGAGTCAACTAGCACACAAAAATAACCATACTCAAAAGACTTTATTTGACTTTGACTATAAACTGAAAACTCTCAAAGGGCTATGACTCAAACAAACTGACCTTTTGCAGAAAGTAAACAAACTGAAAATCCCACACCAATCAATCTTCCTCCTTGGACTTATAGCCTTCACTTCGGGCTCCAAACCAAGAATGAAAGATTAGTTTCACACTTGCTGTAATAAAGTAAAATGATATATACAATGGAGATGATTCAGAGCAGCATTGCTCAAGCATGATATCTCTTGAGAAGCCGACCATTCACCGACCCACCGGGACATTCATCACCATTCAACTCTTTGAGAATGAAAGCATTAGGACCACGATATGCAGCAATCTTATAAGGACCTTTCCATAAATTATCAAATTTACTGTGCTTACCTTTGTCCTCGTTTCGAGCATCCCATCTCAAAACAACATCCTCTAGCTGAAAATTTTCCAACTTTGCCTTCTTATCATAGATTTTCTTGATACGTTCTTGCAGCTTCAAAGAGTTTTGGAGAACTTCTTCCCTTGTCTGTTGTAAGTGGACCATTTGACTGATTCTCCGTTGCATTGGATCCATATCTTCTCCCGTTTCTTGAAGTAATTTCGCGACCGGTACACTAAGTGATGTTGGAAAGACTGCATCAACTCCGTATACAATTTCAAATGGCGACATTCCAATAGACTTCTTTTGGCTAACCCGATCAGCCCATAATGCATTGACCAACTTCTTGTGCCAACTTTTCTTGTTAATTTCCAGCATCTTCTTGATAATGTTCACTAGTGACTTATTTGATGATTCGGCCAGCCCATTACCTTGCGGATGATAAGCGGTGGAGTGACCCAAGCTGATGTTGTACTTATAGCAGAAATCAACCATCTTATTGGACTTAAAGGCAGCTGCATTATCTGTGATTATTTTGAATGGACAGCCGAAACGTGACAAGATATTAGTTTCAAGAAAAGAGATAATTACCGAATCTGTGGCCTGCCGAGTAGGAATTGCCTCTATCCACTTTGTGAAGTAATCAGTAGCAGTCAAGATCCATCTATGCTGCCCGGACGAAGCTGGGTGGATTTCACCAATGAAATCAAGGCCCCACTGCTGAAATGGCGCACTAATCTCCACCGGTTTGAGAGGCAATGGCTGCAACTTTTATTTTCCTTGAAATATTTGGCACTCATGGCAGCTCTTTACCGCTTTGTACACATCAGAAAAAAGAGAAGGCCAATAAAAACCAGCTCGCAAAATCTTATTGGCTGTAGTTTTCCAAAATAAATGACCTCCACAGTCACCTTTATGGAAGTCTTCTACCGTCGCTTTTGCTTCCTCTTCAACCAAACAATTTAGCAAGATGCCCCCGGGATCTTTCCAATACAATGCTGATTTCATAATGCAAAATTTAGCAGCCTTTAATTTCAAAGTCCTAGCTTTGTTTTTCGACATTCCAGGAGGCGCGGACACATTCTGAAGTACATACACTATATCAGCATACCAAGGAGAATTAATAAAAATATCTGATACCTGAACCGCTGAATTTTCTCCTTCACCATCGGATAAGGCAGCGATCAAGTTGATATCAAGGGCATGAAGGTTTGTTTCAGCCATTAGTTTAGCAAGTCCTTGTCCTTTAATCAGCTTGGTGGGCTTGATTTCAACATCATATTCCAAGAGAGCAGCAATCCATTTACCTCTCCTACCTTCTGGCTCTGTTTGTACCAAGACATCCTTTACCGCTGCACTAGGAACATAAGCTAATACATGAGAGTGAAGAATATAAACTCGGAAATCTTTCAATGCCTTAATCAGGGCCAGCGCTTGTTTCTCAATGATATTATAGTTTAATGCCCCATCTCTAATGATCCGGCTGAAAAATGCAATTGGCCTTTCAACACCCTCTCTTTTTTGCATTAATACGGCTGCTAATGTATGCTCGGAAGCAAAAGAAAACACAATGAAATCCTGAGTATAATCAGGACTGATTAAGGTCGGGGCTGAAGACAAGATTACCTTGATTAAATTGAAGGATTTGACTGCCTCTTCAGTCCATTTGATCTCGCTGTCCTTCCGAAGCATGTTGGTCATCTCTCTAAGGTGCTCTGCAAGATTAGGAATGAAGCGACGCAGAAAATTTAATTTACCATTAAAAGATTGTATCTCCTTCTTATTTCGGGGCTGCTCTAGTTGCTGAATTGCCTCCACCCGTGCGGGATCAATTCGTATACCGTCTTTGGAAATGATATGTCCCAGCAATTTACCTTCACTCATGGCAAAAAGACTCTTTTTTGGATTTAAAGAAATGCCATATTTTCTACATTTTTGGAAAACTTTCGTCAAATGAAAAAGATGCTCCTCATCGGATTTGGAAAAGACCGTTAAGTCATCAAGATATACAACTAAGAATATGTCCTTTTCATTGGCAAAAGCCATATCCATAGCTCGCTGAAATGTAGCACCTGCATTCTTCAAACCAAAAGGCATTTTAGCATAGTGAAATGTTCCCCAAGGTGTAGTGAAGGTTGTCTTATCACGGTCATCCTCATGGACTAAGATCTGATTGTAGCCAGAGTATCCATCTAACAATGACATTTTTGAGGCACCCACTACCCGCTGCAATATGTGGTCCATTTTAGGCAGCGGATAGTTGTCCTTTAGCGACACTTTGTTTAAATTTCTGAAGTCTATGCACAAGCGAATCTCACCGGTCTTCTTTCTCACAGGCACTAGGTTGGAGATCCAATCTGAAAAGTGAATGGGAACTATGATTCCAGACTTGTAGAGCCTATTGACCTCTTTCTCAATCAAAGGCAGCAGCTTGGGATTGATCCTCCGCAACTTTTGCCGAAAAGGCTTTTGATTTGGCTTTATAGGAATAGTGTGCTGGATGATGCTTGTATCATATGTCTTTAAATCTGAATAATCCCAAGCGAATACATTAGAAAATGATGACAGCAATCTAATGTATTGATTCTTTACCTTGAGTGGCAGAGCCTTTGATAATTTCACCATCTTTGGATGTTCTGCTGTCCCAAGGTTCACATCTTCCACACCTTCTTCTGTTGGCATCAAAGTTGGCTTGCGAGCCACATCATCTTGATCAAAAAGTTCTTCTAAAGGAATCAGCCCTTTAGGAATATGATTATCTTTCAGCTGCAAAACATCCATTTGATTAACTCCTTCAGGCTCCATATCTATTGAAATTTCTTCAAATTTACCTTCTCCATGCAAGAAATCTTTGATTTCCTCATCATCCTGAAAGACTTGCCAGCTCCTTTGGTTGTCCGGGATTGTAGGGCGATGCTTTACATAGATTTCAAACTTGTTGCTCGAATTCATTGGTATTTTCAAATTGCTTGCTGCCCTGGCCAAGGCATCCGCAACTCCATTTTGTATCCGGGGTATGCATGTTAAAGTATGCTCTGAAAACCGCTTCAAAATGTCTAGAACAGCATTGCGATAAGCCCGCATACGAGGATGTTTAGCTTGAAATTCCCCCTTTACTTGTTTGATCACTAACTCGGAGTCGCCATAAACTGCTATCTTCTTTGCTTTTAATTTCCGGAGGATTTTCAAACCAGCTATAATGGCCTCATATTCTGCTTCATTATTCGAACAATCAAAAGCCAATTTGTAAGAGCAAACTTGTACCTTGTTTGGAACTTGTTTAGAGACTGAAAATGGACTGCGGATCCATACACCAATGCCTGCTCCATCGCTGCCTACTGCCCCATCGAAATCCATGGTCCAAAGACCCTCTTCATCATCATCCAAGGGCTGTACTTGTGATGTTGTTGCAGTCATGACTTGCTGCCCATTTGTCTCAGCAATTGACCTTATGGCAGCAGTCTTTTCTTCACTATCTTTCCTCAATGTTTCTCTGAAATCTTCAGCAATGCCTGGGATATCTTCTATCTGAACTAATTGACTATCTACTTCATTAAAACTATCAGCAAATAAAACATAGGATTCTAGATCTGTCTGTACATAGTTTACAGGATGATTCACTGGTTTTTCCTTGCTTGTAATCATATACTTCATCTTTTGCTCTCGATAGACTTTCCTCATTTGTCCAAACACCGGAATAGTGGCATATGAAAAGTCCAGCTGTAAAGTACCTTTAAGTTTTGATCCCCATGACCTTGAAAGGAGCATGCCAAACCTTGGAGGAATGTCTGCTACTACCACATCCATCAAGAGATTTTTTGCGGGAATTTGATCCAAGCTAACTACCAAATCTTTAATCAAACCGATGCATCTAACTCGGCTGGAATCAAATGAATATAGATCATGGTAGTTACGAGTTATATCAAGTCCCAACTTCTCCATTATTGCCTTGGGCATTAAATTATGTGATGCTCCCGAATCGAACATAGCATTATGAAGCACATAATCATGAATTCTTAAGCTGATATAAAATGGCGGGACATCACTTTCCGAAGACTCACCGTTTAGAGCTGGCCCAAAGATTAATTCCGGCTGATCATCCTCCACATTTACCGCATCTAACATTGGATCAGTATTGAACATCTTAGAAATTTGTGCTCTGTAAGCAGTGTTCTTCATGACTTCTGTTAGTGGAATGGACAATTTCAATTTCGAGACTTCGTTCTCAATGCTGAATGCTTGACTTCTCTCACTTTCTTTGGCCGGATTATCTCTTTTTTCTGCTCTATCTTTAGGTACATTTGATGGCTGATCCATCTTATTTGTTGGAGCTGTTGGGGCTGATGAAGAATCCATGACTTCTTTACCCTTTCTTTGTGGAACAGCAGCACCATTCTTTGCCACATTTTCTGCCCTCTTTTGAAGTGGATGTATAGGTACTGTTCGGTTTCTCAGCTGTCTCTCTTTGCCTTGTTGAGCTGATAAAGCATGTAGGTAACCTCTTTGATACTCTTCAGACTCATCTTGAAGTGCCACATCATTAGATAGAATGTAATGCTCATCTTGAGGTGCATAAGCATTACTTACCAACTCATCTTCTTCCGTGATGTAAGTGGGCATGTCATCGAGAGTGAAAAAATGATTTTCTTCACCGGGTCCTTCACCCTCATCATCAGATTCTTGAGTGACATAATTTTGCTGAAATGGAGGTTGGATTGGCTGCTGCATGGCCGCTTCTTGTCCTCGTGGCTCCCGCTGTTTTATCCTATATTGGGGCTGCTGTTGTTGACCTCTGAAATTTGGGTTTCGAACTTGAGGTTCCGGTTTGCTAAGATTAAGATTTTGGAATGCCTTTTTCATCTCTTCCACTGTCCGAAGAACTTGAGAAGTGGATGCTGCCTCTTCCTTGATTGTGACCTTCTTTTCCACTTTCATCCTTGCCCTTTTGTCATTCAAATTAGCCTCCACACTGACTGCAATTTTTTGCATTTCTTCCAAGGTAGGTGGATCTCGGTCCCGCAGTGAATAGGCCATCTCCGGATCGAAACCATCCGGGAACTTAAGCAAGGCGGACTTTCTTGATGGTCTCAAATCATCGGGTATAGCGTTATACACTGAATTAAATCTGATGATATAATCTTGAACCGACTCACCCGGATTTCGCTTGAGGTTGTTGTACTCGGCATTGATTTGCAGCGGGTCTTTCCTTATTTCCCATCGGTCCAAGAATTGATCTTCCAGTGCTTGCAAGGTGGTGATGCTGTTAGCTGCCAACCCTCTAAACCATTTTCTTACTTCTCCGGCAAATGTCTGCACGAACAACCGCATGGTAACATCTTCTTCATCTAACTCATATAGATCAAAGAAAGTGGACATTTTATCGATATGTTGCTGTGCTGTAATACTCTGTGGAGTGCCATCGAACATGGGAATTTTGCTTTGATAGTCAGCTGGCATGTCATGAAGATTAGCAAGCAATACAAGTGGGGCAAAACGGGCAGCCATGGCTCTAGGTGGAGGAGGCGGGGGAGTAGGATGAGTTTGAGGAGAGGGAGGTGGAAGTATGATAACAGGAGCTGTAACAAGGGGAAGAGAAATTTGTGGAGATGGAGGGGTAGAAGGAGTGCGAGGTGTGGAAGGAGAACCAGCCGAAGATTCGGGGTAAGTGATTATCGGTGAAATGGAAACAAAGGGAGGGGACGATGCTTCGTGAGCCATGATAGTAGCTGCAATATTCTCAGAGATATTCTCAAGTAGATCAGCAAGAGTAGTGGTATGCAAGTCGTTTTGGAGATGTCTCAAAATGAAATTGTCAATCAGCTTGTTGTGTCTTTCGTAAGCAAGAGAAGCTGCAAAATCAGGGTCAAGGACTAAAGAATCGAGAGCACTTTCAGATTTAGCTTTAAACAAAGATAACTCAAAACTTTCGTCGAATTCAAGATCTTCCAAATATTCAATAACAGCAGGTGATGAATTAGATCTAACAATTGGTCTTGAAACAGAAGCCAGCTTGCTTTTACGAATAAACTAGGAAAGGAAAAACCGCTCAGCCGTATGAAAACTCTTAGCCTATCATCCAAAGCTTAGAGTTCCATAATGATACTGGGATAAAGATGTCAATGAAGTGCGGGTTTCAAAAGCTCACGGAGATTGACTGAAGCAGCGTTTATCTACTAACGCTGATGTAAAACAAGAGCGTTTTCGAAGGCTTCTGGCGTAACTTCAAGTTCCGTCTAAGACTTAAGAAATCACACTACAATGAACAAATTAGAAATTTGGTTTTCCCCAGTATGGTCGCCAATATGTTAGCACTTGGAATTCACCTAGGCTGAGATAGACAAACTCTCAAGGCTACATCAAACCATTTCACCTCGTAGCTAGCCCTACGAGGTATGAGAAGGCTCTCTCGGGTCAGATTTAATAGATCTTTCAATAGGATAAGCTGACCAATTATGAATAAAGATATTAGGCTAGTAAACTGATGAGGGGGTTTGATTTGATGATTTTTTAGGGGTTTTGGTGGCAATTGGTGAAAGTGCAATTCAGGGTGCGGGGATTGAGCACAGTTTTCACAGGGGGATCTAAGGGGCAAGGTAGGAGTGAGTGCTGATGCCTTAATCTGATGATGGATGATAAGAGATGATAGAGGAGAAGCTAAAGAGGGCAAACACACAATTCGAATCCTCTCTAGACAGTAGAAAACATTAAAATTGAACAAACTAAAAAGATGAGCATGCTAAAACATGAGTTCAAACTTTACCACTTCATCTGTCCAATTTAGAAGCATAAGAAAGATGTGAAACACATAAACAAACTTACAAGAACATGTAAATAACACACCATCAGCACATCAATCCACAAGAATCCTCAAAGATGTCTGTAAAACCCTGGCTTTCCTGGCTTTAAATTGCAGAAATAGATGCACAATATACAATGAAGCTTCCTTCCACAAGAGTCCAACCATGAAAATGAGAAGGAGAGAGCATAATATAGACCATCTAACTCCTTTCCCCACCTCTAGGGGTCGAGCTCAGCTTCCTAGGGGCAGTTTGAACTAATTCTAAATTAAGCACTAGATAATAGGCAGTCCAACAACTTGCCTCTATTACTTAGCTAACTGATTCATGCATTAATTTTTCACTTTTTACATCATGGAAGCTTCTAGAAGGGTAAAGAGAGATAAAATCTATCAAAGTGCCATGAAAATATTACATTTATCCATCATCTACAAGTAAAAATGGTCAACCATAGTCAAAACAGTGTTTTTTGACAAAAAAGGTCAATTCTGGTAAAGCTGGCTCGAATGGTCGCGCCCCCTGTTCAAATGGTCGCGCCCCTTTGCAGCTACTTTTGAGTGGGTTCCACTGATCCAAATCAGGTGCACGATGGCTCATTGGAAAGCTTGGTCTGTCTACTTTCCATCCCAAGTGGAATTTCTGAATTTGGAGTTGTTTTGCCCCCTCAAAAACCATTTCTCCCAAGGTCACTTTCTGCAACTCAAAAAGTGGGCAAAAAGTCATTTTTTTGATGTATTTTGAGCTTTTGGAGGCTCAAATCTCAAAATCAGGCTTCTCCCAAGTATTGGTAATTTTTCTCTTTGCATTCCCTTTCCAAAAATGCCAAGTTTTCAAAATTCCGAGCAGTCCTCCAAAATGGTCTCACCCGGGGTGAGACCATTCCACGGGAAAAACCTGTAATTTTACCAAAAATTTGCAAAATGCTCCAAAATTCTCAAAATTTTCAGATTTTGATGCTAGATCAAGGCTGATCAGTACCATGATGAGTGAGGGATGCCTCAGCCAAGATACGGAGTGGGTTTGTCCTTTTCTTCTTCTTCTGGGCCTCTGACAGCTTCCTTTGGAGAATTTTCATTTTTGCCTTGCAAACGTGCAACCTTGCCCAATAGTGTGTTTTCATGTTGCGTAGCAGCTCTTTGTCACGATTTGCCTTCTCCAACAATCTCTCCAAGTGTGCATTCACACTGATAAGCATGGACTCCCGGTCAGCAGGCAATGGGTCACCGGGCCTCCTACAGTTCAAAGTTCGATCATTTCGGATCCTCCATAGCTCATCAAGTTCTTTTTCTTCTTCTAATTGTTTGGTGCGCTGTTCTAGATAAGTGATGGTCCATTGAGCCATTTCGAGCTTCCGCTGCAACACGAGGTTCTCCTCCTCTCTCTGTCTGATAATCTCATAAAAATCTGAAGGAGGAGAGCGGGCATCACGACCAATGAAATCATCATGTGCCTCGCCAACTGCCTCATCCTCAACCATGGGCTGCTTGCCCTCTCGTACTGCCTGTGCCGATGAAGAAAGCGAGGCCCCTTCCACCTGGTGTGGAGATAACACTCGCTGCTCTGAAGATGATGACGAGACCCCTTCCACCGGCTGTGGAGAAAGTACTCGTCGAGCTGCTGCAAATAAGGTCCTATGACCTCTCTGATATGTGACCCTAGGAGAAGAAGCCATGTGTCTCGGAATGCTGGTCTCGGGCTGATGTGATGGCCCTCCCTCCTCGTGAACTGCCTCTGGCTCTGGATGTGGCTGTGTAAAAAACTCTCGGGAGATAAAATCTGCCCAAGGAATGCCCTGCTGGCTCAGCTGATAGGAAACTACTAGCTGAATAAGACCATGATGGCATAGGCTCCAAAGTTGCTGTACTAGGGTCTGTCTCTGAAAGATAGAGACCATCCTCTGAGTGTCATGAAATAAGTATGCTGAGATGTTCATCATCCTCACTCTGGTGAAGTGCATTAGCATGCGGATATGACCAGGACCTACCCGTGAGAATCTCCCCTCGCATGTGAAGTAGTGCATAATGAGTCTCATGATATCTACATACTCCGCTCGGAGGAACTTGATAGAAATGTTTCCTCATAAATTATGCAGATATGTAGGCCTGACATATGGCTCATAGTATACTAGGTCCAGCCACTTGCGCTTCGGCCACGGCTCACCCACATTGGGTATCCCGGTAGCCTCTGTAATAGCCTCTGGAGAAAACACAAAATTCACCCCTGCAAGGGTGACCTGCCTATCATGGAGATGTAGAACAAACAACCGGGCCAACTCTCTGTGATGCTGAATGTGTGACAACCTCTCACAAAACTGATAACAACCCATGTACTGAAAACAAGTCACTGCCAATGGGCAAGCCTGCAACTTTGCCAATGATGTGGGCTCTTCTCTCCTGTGGTGACCACTTTTGCCTCCCCTACGAGGCCTCTGCTGTGTCTCAATCTCAGAAGATGATGATCGGTCATCACCTTTCTCATTAGTCTCAGTGGTTGACATGGTGTTATTGAGCAAGGTGGAATAAACAAGTCAAAATGACCGCTGCCCTGCCTGCAAAATGCTATGAAGTATGCTGTTTTCAAGGGGAAACATCATGAGGGATTATGTTAGGGGAGGGAATTTATATATAGGAAAGGGAAAAATATATATATAAACAGGATATTCTGAAGGAAAACATCACATAATGCTAAACATGTCATTCCATCTTTCAACATTTGCAAATTAATACTTTATTTAGGGAAACTGTGTTTTTAAGCACCAAGGGAAAGGACAATGAAAATCTTCATCATGGAGGGGAGGATGTCATGGGCATAGGGGAATAGGGCAGCATCACTTATGTACAAGTAACAGGCAGCTCATTTCATTTTGCTTTGAATGTCTTTTAAGAGAATACTCTGTTTTTTCATGACTTTAGAATGGCCATTTGATGCTTTGGGAAACAGGGATTTAGGGTATTTGATTGCAAAAGGAAGGGAAGGTTTGCTGTGATTATGTTACAATGGAAGGGAGAGGGAATTGGTAACTTGGGAATTAGGGAAAAGAGAGGATATTAGGAATTAGGTTTAGGGGGACAATGAAACCCATCAACAAAGTCTGCCAACTAATTTTCATAACAGTAGTTCATTTAAAACAGAGGCAGCTTCATCATGTTTTTGCCATGAGAATTAGGGTTTCACTGTATGCTTTGACCATAGGGAGGGACATTCAATTGCATAAGAATTTTTACATGAAGGGAAATGCAATTTGACATAGATTTTCATACAGGGAATAGATAGGGAAAAACAGAGTTTTGAAGATGGGGAAGAATACCATGTTAATGTAAAACCCTAATCACAGCAAAACTAATTCCTTTGACAACTATGCAGCTGTATTTTTAATGAATTTTGTCATGACTTTTATTGAGCTTTCAAGTCTTTGACATATACACAAGATGACCTTTTTCTTTATTTTTTCTAAGGCTATGCAAATGGCATTTTCACTGTTTTTTACAATTTCTTGTGTGCATGCCTTGTCATCACTTTTCTTTTTATTTTTTACAATGTTTCTTCTTCATTTCCTTGCTGTGCATTTCATATATTTGCTGTGTGTCATAATGGTGCTTAGGGTTTTAGCATGATGCATGGAGGAACTAAGGTTTGAATAGGTTTAGAAGGGATTAGGGTTTCATAGGATTTGGGGGTAGGGTTTGTATGGTTAATTTGAAAATATGATTAATGAATATGACATTTTAACACATGTGAATTTATTATGGGAAAATAAATGGAGGGACTAAGGAAAAAGTTACCTTGAAAAACAAACACACTACCTAACATATGCATGCAAAACAACTATCATTTCAACCTATCTTCTATTAATTTTCACATGATAAAATGAGCACAAAACAACCCTTGAATCCATGGCAGCATCATAAAAGTCGTTTGGGAGGCATACCTTGCAGAAACCGCAAGCAAATTTGGGAGAAATCTGAAGTTTAACAAGTTTTCTGAGTTTGCTGGACAAATGGTCGCGCAGCTTCTTCAAATGGTCGCGCAGCTCCCAGGTGGTCGCGCCTGACCAAAATTACAAAGGAAAATGGCGCTGGAATGGTCGCGCACCTCCCAGGTGGTCGCGCACCCTGTGAAATGGTCGCGCAGCCTGAAAAAAGCCCGAAAATTGCCTGAACTTACCAAATTCGTATTGCTGCCTCTCTCACTTGTGTTTGCTTGCTATCAAATGCACAATGAGGCTCTTTAGAGAGGGAATTAGTTTTTATAGGGTCATTTTTAAAAAAAATTGACTTTAGAACCCACTTTATAATGTTTCCAACTTGCTTTTCTTTTTAACACTGTTTTAGAGTCTTTTTGTCCTGAAATGAACTCTCTTGAAGCGTTTGACTCCATTCTTTTTGCAGTTTGACCGCCTGATGGATTGTAGTGAAGGAACCAGGTTTGTTTCCGGCACTTTTACAAATATTTGAAAATTTCTTTATTTTTACAAATTTTCTCATGACCTTGAATTTAAAAAACAGGGTTTTTTTTTTTTTTTAAATCCAAGGCATAAAATGAGATGTAGATGATAAAAATAATAATGAAACATCTGTACATACTTCCATCTGGCTTGCTGGGGCACTTATTGACCATGACTCATGAGTTTGTAGTGATTTTGACTCAAAACCCTAGACCTAAGACTTAGGACCTCAAGGCAAAAATAAAAACAAGTATGACTCAATTACATTGAAGTATGTCCTGATCCAGCAAAACCAAGAAGGGAACAAAGACCAGCTCCTCCATTCAGTGTTATGGCATGCTTAATGAGATGCAAAATTGACTCTGAATGAGACACCTAACTATGCATATGCAAAGAGTTATTGATCACTGATGGAGGGCTCAAGACCGACACTAACACTTGGCAACATGTTGGAACCTTATATATATTGTATCTGATTTATTGTAAAGATTATATTAATAAAAGCATTTATTCCTATTGTTCATTTTGTGTTCTAAATATAAATAATTTAACTAGTAAAAATAACAATTGAAAAGGAATACTGATTCACCCCCCCAGTATTTCCAACAGTTCTTTCTCTTAACATTACAGCAAAATCATCTTCAAAAGCTTTTGAAAACCTGAATTTGGCTGCTGCTACAGGGGGTTTGCAATTAGGGGGCATCTTATGATAAAGTTTGTTGAACCTTTTGATAAAATTAGAGACAGGTTCACCGAACGTTCTCTTAAGTTCTTCAAATTTAGTCAAAAAGTAAAGAGCATATTTCTTCACTCCCCATTGATTTTTGAATATATTTGTTAGTTCTTCCCAGTTTCTAATGGAATTTGTAGGTAATTGCCTAAACCAAGTTCTCACATTTCCCTCAAGAGACTGAAAAAACAACCTCATGTAATCATTCTCTTGTTCTATGTTCATGTTATATGCAAAGTCTAGAAATGCTTGAAGATGTTCCTCAGCTGAGGGACCAATTTCTCCATTATACCTAGGGAGGAGTTTCAAATATCCATTAGGGAAAGCATCAAGGATTAGAGGTAAAACTAAAGCTGCATATATTTCTTGTGCAATGGGTTGAAATGCCATAGTAGAAGATGATGATAAGGAAGAGGGAGATGGTGAAAGAGGGAGAGAATTACTATGTGGGGGTGAAGAAGGAGGAGATAAAGAAGGTGGGGATGTCATGAATGATTTTAAAGGAGTCTTAATAACTAACTTGTGGATTTGAGAATGAATATCCTCTTTTGTTTCAAAAAGTGGATTTGAATATATAGAAAAGGTCCCTTCAGGTTGTTTAGAGGTAGAAGATTTAGGTTGATCAGAAGTGGAATGGAATGACTAAGTAGTGGGGGATATAAAGTTTGTAGGTTTGTATTCAGGTAAATGAACACCCAGGTCAGACTCAGATTTAGGTGATCCTAGTGGAAGTGAGGGTTATGGATGAGATTCAAGTGAATGAATAAGGAAAGCTGATTTGAAATCAACTCCTCTATCTAAAAGTTCAGCAACCCTAGGTGATAGGTGAGTGTAATCTGGATTGGATGGAATGTTAATATAGGAATCAAACTGTATTATATCTTCAAACTGCAAGGTTGAAGTGGAAGAAGATGATTGATGTCTTCTTTGGAACTGGCCTTTCTCATAAGTATTTTGGGATCTGACAGAGGATTAACAGTGTCAGATTCAGAATGGGATCTTGAGTGCTTAAAAGGTGCCAGTTTGGCTCAGTGGAGTCGCCAGGTGAAGGATTTTTACCTATCTAGACCTTTAGTCACCTTAAAGTAATAGGATTTATATCATTGACCTAGTAAAACTTAATGAAATTCGATTCCTCGGCAATGGCACCAAATTGATGTTGTATCTCTGAGATGATAATGGTCAGCTATCATGCCAGGGCATCTAAGATGTTTGTTTTGGGGGTTTTGTTTTAATTTGGAGGACCAATTTATGAAACAGATTTAAATAGTGATGCCTAACCTTTTGAAAAGTATTAATATTTAAATAGATGACTGCTATTAAAATTCACATAGTGATATAGCTTGTATGGTGGTGAGCAGAAATAGAGAGATGATATGACTATCACAGTCTTCAAATTGAAAATTAAATAATCATAAGTAAGAAAAGCTTTAAACTATGCTCAGAAGGTTTAACGAAATATGCTTAAGCTTACAAAAGATGCTGATGATTTTATGATTTAGAGGGAATTAATTAAACAAACAATTTATATAATTCATTCTCTTTATAGATGATCACTTTAGAAGCTTATAGGAATAAATTGAAACACAATTACTCCTACCTGGTTATCTTTGTAAAACATAAAAATATGAAGAAACAATGTGAAATAAAACTGGAAAAACTTACAGTAAAACAAAATTGTATGAATCAGAATTCATAATCCTTTGCTTTTGTATTAATGATTCAGAAAATTCAAGTACATTTAATGTTTAGAAATGCTTCCTCAAGGGTGCAACCCTTAATAACTCGTGAAGGAGAGTTATTTATACAATCTTAGAACTGAGAAAATATCTTAAACTATTTTTAAAAAATAGATAAATACAAAATCACGAATACAAACCGATAGTCGATCTGTCACTATTTTGGTGCTGAGCTATTTATGACTGTTGCTGGAAAAACTAAGAACTGTTGAACCTGTGATGATTGTTCCTGGAAAAACTGAATGTTGTTTGATCACCCTTTTAGTCAAGTAAATCAGTTAACTCTTCCCAGCGTTTCTTATCTGGGATAGATAACTTAGTTACCCTTCTATAAACTTCATCCATCTCTGTATATTTAGTAAAAGTGGGTTTTACTAAAAATATATGTTTGAATTCATTTAAGATGAAGAAGGTGTCCCTGAGTGCATTTAACACAACCCTTAGTGTTGCTACACCTCTTATGTTTGAAACTGAAGCTGCATTGGTGCCGACCTCGATAAGATTTCGAACATAATCTTCAATAGGCATTAATTTGTCATTTATCACAATCATATAGGGCAAACCCTTGCTAGTCAAGGGTTCTAACCTACTGAAAAATTGTTGAACTATGGTATTCACATTGTTGCACATTTCCTCCAATTGAAGGATGAGGTTATTGTTGGTAATGATCTTCTTTACTTTCAATATAGTTGTTGTCTTATCATTTATACCTAATTCTTGAAGCTCATAGCTGTCTTTAGAATTCATGAACTTGATTATTTCAAAAGCAATTTTTGGCATGTCCTCAAGCTCTTGAGAAATAGTTTCAACAACATCCTGAGCTTTCTCCAACATGTTTTTTTGATCAAATATTATCTTGATATAGGGCTAGATATCCTTGATTGATTTAGTAATTTCTTCCCACAAAATCTCCCTTTCCAAACCCAATTTATTTCCAAGGTAATATTCTTTGAGTTCCCTCTACAGTGCTTCAATTTGACCTTTTTCCCTTTATAGCTCAGCTACATGTGAATTGTTTGCAACCGCTTTCATATGTTGTAGCTCTTTCATTTCATTTTGCAGCTTCTTGATTTCTCTTGTCTGAATAGACAGATTCTGAATAGATTCAGCAAGTTGTTCAGCTCCTTCTGATGTACCTGCAGTTGATGTTGTGACCGAAGCAGAAACTCTAGTTACACGGAATGCTACAAGGGGAACTACATCCATTGGAGTTTGGGCTCTTTTGGCAGCTTCTTCTTTCTCCTTAACCAGTTTCTCCATTTTCTCCTCCATCTGTTTTATTTGTATATTTTGTTTCATGATAAGCTTCATCATGTCATATTTCTAAGTTTCGGTTTCTTCAATCTCCTTGGTCATTGGGACCTCAGAAGCTAGCAGTTTGAGCTGCTTCCTTAATGCTGAGAGCTCAGCAATTTTCTTCTTGACAAGTTCTTCTGCAGCATTTATATTTGAGGGATCATATCCCATCTTTAGCACCAGATCTTCCAAAGATTTGATCTTGGTATCTTTTGCCAATGAGGAGACTATCTCCAACTTTAGCTGTGCTTGTGTATTTGCTAAGGTAACCTGCAACTTTGACAAACTCATGGCAATATTAGTCAAAGTGGAAGAAATCAGCCGACCAGTTTGTTTGTGCATCTCAATTTGATCAATTGGATGCACATCTTTTACATTAAACTCAAAAGAGGTATGCTTCTGATAATGTGCAGAAGTCCTGGGTTGTGGAATTTGAGCTTGCAGGAAAGCCATCTGCATCTTTCCCTTCTCAGAGTCAAAGACTCAAAGAAGTCTTGCTTGAGAGCTGGAGGAATGTTTCCAGAATTGGGTATAGGTGTTCAATTTCAATTCTTCATTCTTCTTTCTAATCTCACTAAAAACATGAAAGATGTCGTCCTCCTTGTCCTTCTGAATGCTTCAACTAGTCTGAATTACTTGTTGTTCCTGAGAAGTAGTGGAATGAGTTGGGCACTGGGTAGACTATCCACCAAATTGTGTATAGAGCAAAGTCTCTCCAAGTCCATCAAATGTTGTTTTCTGAGAGAAAATGTAGTGGGGAAGGTGGAAGTCCCAAAGTCCTATTTCATATGTCGGATCAATTAATTGATCCTCCATCCAGCAGTAAATTTCATATAAATCAAATTGAGAGGAAGGCTCAATGATTTTACAATCTTTGTCGACCAGGGGAGTATGATGGAAGTCAAATTGTGGATGAATAAGAGGATTTGGGAGTTCTACAATTTCTTTTCCCTTAGGAGGCATCTTCTTAAGTGAATTATAGGTTGAAAGTGACAGAAATGGAAGAAATCGGTTTGAAACACAATGATAAAAGAAAACTAGTATAACTGAAAGTAGATAGGTGGACCTGGATGTCGGCTTGTTTCTGAACAGAATGACAAATTCGGTTGAATGATGAGTTTGTTGTTTAGGCGGTAAGCACGAAATCTCCAGTGATGAATTAAGTTTCAGAATTATATTGTGTAATTGTTTTCATGAAGGAGCAGGGCTTATAATGAAAAAAAATGGAGCGGGGTTGTTTAATGAACGTCTAAATCCTCATTAATTATCCAACGGGATTGATAAATGGGTCTATGGGGCATAAACTCATAGGAGTTGGGAATTAAATGAATAATGGACAGGTGGCAGCTGATTAGACAGAGGAAGTGACATGGAGCGTACATGGACAGTGACGTTGGAGCGATGATAAACGGTCAAATGTAAACCGCGTTCGGTTTACACCAGTATTCTTGACATGGTTAAAAAACTCAAAGAGAGAAATAGTCCATGGCCTGAGCCAACGCGGCCACTTCAGGCAATTTATTAATAAAAGAATGAAAATTTACATAAGCATCTCTCATGAACGATTACCCTACAAATGACCCTCCATGCTCTTTAAATAGAAATCATGGACCAATCGGGCGTTAAGCCATAGATCAAGTGTCGGTAATACCGAGGAGAGAATGAACTGTCGGATCACTTCATGTCTAGAACATATCGTGACCATCAGATTGTAAGTTACAAAATTACATAGTAAAGAAACACACTTTACCTAACTCTACACTAGACCAAGTTATACTTAACTATTTCCTATGTGTCGGAATATCCTAACATCCCCCCTTAAGAACAACCTGGGATAGGATTCAAGGATGTACAAATATGACACAATAGGAGAAGTAAGTAGGCATTAGAGCCTATCCCCCCTTAGTGACAACTTCCTGAACTCCAACCATAAATCGAAGTTTAGTTAACTTCACCTCTATGAGAGCCTTTGTAAAGATGTCTGCAACTTAATCATCTGTTGAACAATATTGCACTTCAAGAACATGGTCATGAATGAGATTTCTAATGAATTTCATGTGCAGTTCAATGTGTTTGTTGCACTAATGTTGGACTGGATCTTTGCATAGTTGAATGGCACTTTGATTATCACCCCAAAGTGTAGGCGAATGGCAGATTTAACATCCATCTGATGGACTTCCCATTTGAAAGAGGAAGCAAGGGAAAGAACAAGGCAGATAGAGTTCATTTTGGCAACAAGGGAGAAGGTTTCAGTATAGTCAATGCCTTCAACTTGTGAAAAACCCTTAGCAACGAGATGAGCTTTATGTTTATAAACTTTTCCATCTGGTCCATACTTGGTTCTATAAACCCATTTGCATCTAACAAGTTCTTGTCCCTTTGGAAGAGGAACAAGATCCCATGTATCACTTGCCAATAATGAAATATATTCTTCATTCATAGTTGTGTCCCAATCTGGATGGCCTGAAGCTTCTACAAAGGTGTCAAGATCATAATTAGCTGAAGCTTGAGCCAGTAAAGAAGAGGCTCTATCGAACTGAGAATGTGTATGTTGCTGATATGTAGGATCACCAGAAAGAGCACCTGCTGCATCCCGAGTAGCACGGACCCATTTTGAAATCTGAGGAGCTAAAGGAGGATCCTGAGAAGGTGGGGGAGGATTGTCATCCTCGTTGTCATCATATGAAGAAGAAATATTTTAATAAGTAGAAGGGATAGAGAGAGGTGGCACATCCGCCGAACTAGGCTCGTAGGCCGATATATTTTTAGCAAACTTTACATCTCTTCTAATGATAACATCTTTGGACTTAAGTGGAATAAGTCTATATCCTTTGACATCTTCAGAATATCAAAAAAATACATTTTTCACTCTTAGGTTCTAAAGCTTTATGTTTCTCATCTAGAATATGGGCCCATGCTTCACTTCCAAAAACACGAAAGTGACTTACATCTGGTTTAATTAATCTCCATGCTTCTTTTGGAGTGATATTCTTTAAAAATTTAGTAGGAGTGTGATTTACTATGTAATTTTCATAGTTAATTGCTTTTGCCCAAAAATTAAGACTAAGTCCTTTAGATTGAAGCATACAATTAGCCATTTCCTTTAAGGTGTGATTTTTCCTTTCAGTTACACCATTTTTTTATGGAGTATATCGAACAATATGTTGCATTTGAATTCGATTCTCAGTGAAAAAGTTGATCAATTTGTTGTTAACATATTCTTTGCCATTATTAGATCTTAGCTTAAGAATTTGATGTCCAGATTGTTTTTCAACAAAGGCCTTAAAGGCCAAGAACATGTTAAATACTTCACTCTTGAGTTTTAAGAAGTATACCCAAGTGTATCTGGAGAAATCATTAATGAAAGTTAAGAAATACTTGTAGCCAGAGAATGAAACAACTGGAAGTGGACCACATAAATCACTATGCACAAGTTGTAAAGGGGCTAAGGCGTACCAAGAGGCACGTTTTTCAAAACTATCCCGATGATGTTTTCTGAGTACACATCCGGAACAAACACCATCTCTACAAGATACCATTGGAAGACCTGTCACCATATTTTCTTTACATAGATTCTGAACGGAGAAATAGTTTAAGTGACCAAATCGCTCATGCCAAAGTTTGCTCACTTCATCATTATGAGCAACAAATAACGAGGGAAGATTTGATGACCCAAAGTTGTTAAACTTATACAACCTTGTAGAATCATCAGTAATGCCAGTAGCTAAAATCTGTCTAGGATCTCTTAGGTCCTTAATACAACATCGTGAGGTGAAAATTCAATCATTTTACCTTCACCTAAATGAGTTATCTGATATACAGATAGAAGGTTGCAAGATAAGGTTGGAACACATAATAAATCATTAAATTGAACATTGTCTAGATGAACAATTTCAGTCCCTACAACACTAAGAGATCTATCATCACCAACATATATTTTTTTGGTGTTACAATCATTTAAAGAAGAAAACATGGCTTTATTTTTGGCCATGTGATAAGAAGCTCCAGAATCAATGAGCCACTCATGAGAATGAGAAGAAGAAGATACATTTAGTGCATAACCAGACTGAGATGCTTGACAACTACATGCAGAAAGTGCTATTCCTAAAGATGAAGTTGAAGTTGAAGTTGAAAAGTGCTCCAAATGGATGTTATGCTTCTTCCTTGTTGCTTCCAAGGCTTCCATATTCTTAAAGCATTTGGATTCTAAGTGGCCATCTCGATTACAAAAGTGGCAATGTCTATTAGTCTTCTTCCTTTTGTTTTTATTTGCCTTATCATTTTGTTGAAATGATTTTTCATTTTGAGATTGAAATTTCTTAGGACCCTTGTTTGGTTTAGGACCGTTCTTTTTAGGATACTGCTTCTTAAGATTCTTTGAATTTGATTGCTGCTAGGAGGCTAAGGCTTTATTAGAAGAGTTTCCAAGATTAAGAAGACCAAGATATAAGAGCTTTTCTTGTTTTCTTATTAAAGAATAAGAAAAGGCATCAAAAGAGGGGAACTTGTAGTCTTGTCCTTGTGAAATAAAGGCTTCTCTAGTAGAATGGAATGTGGAAACAAACATAGAGTAGGCTGGTCCCAACTTAGTAAGAATGGAATAGATAAGGCTACCATCTTCTTTCTTAACCTTAACACCTTCCAAGAGAAGTTTAAGAGTCTTGAACTTGGACAAAAAATCTTCAATGGAAGAAAAATTATTGGGGTCCAATGTAAGCAACTCATTTTTGAGTTGATGGGCTCTAATTTCATTTTTAATTCCAAAAACTTTAGTGAGTTGTTTCATTGCTTCATTAGGAGTATCAAGTTCTACGATATGGAATCTAAGGTTTGGAGAAATAGACATCCCTCTTAACCCACGTGCTTGATCTTGCCTATTTTCCCATTTGGCTGCCTTGTCTTCATCTTGAGGTTTGGTTTCTTGGCATGAGGCTATTATGTAAAGACCTTTACTTCTAAGTAAATCTACAATGTAGGACCACCATTGGAAGTAGTTGGTGCTGTCAAGAATAACTTGGCATGGACTTTCCATTTTAATAAAAACTGAAGTTGTAGATGCTAAAACTAAGTGTTCCAATGGAAAGATCTCGAAAAATTAGGCTAATTAAAAAAAACAGCTATGAAAACAGCTTCCAGATGAGGAAGTTATGGCGTTTTGAAGAAACGTTGTTGAAAATGCCAACAAAGTGCATGAATGTGCGGAAATGAATGATAATGTTATATTCCCCACTTTCCCCTCGCCCCGCCACCTTTCCAAACTTAATCTAATTAGCTCACTTTAAATATGTGTGTGTGTGTGTGTGTGTGTGTGTGTGTGTGTGTGTGTGTGTGTGTGTGTGTGTGTGTGTGACTCACTTTTATAAATAAGTGAAAGTCACTTTTACAATGGTACTCTATGAGCTACCTGTTAGCACTCCAGGAAACTCTCCTAGGTTGCAACTCGGAGATGCCTGGTAACATATAATCTTCAATATTTTTCTCAGAACTATTGGAATGGATGATGGTTTGGATCAAGTTAGATGACCATTTCAGCTCTATTCCCACTCAAGGCATGCATGAACACTCTTAACAACACAAGGCTTTAAACCACTAATGCTCAATAGTTTATAAATTTAATGGATAGATGGAGAATACTAACTGTATCAGCAGATTGCATATATAAACATAAACGAATGACTAGCTATAGGAAACAAAAGAGAATACTGACTATACTGGCAGATGCATATATGACCACATATGAATGGTTAGCTACAGGCAGCAAAGAAGCTTGCAAATCTAAGTTATCAAAGAAGAGATAAGATGACAATTATTTAGCCTTAGACATAAGGAAACATGAACAAAATTGTTCAAGTGCAAGCATAGAACATCAAAGAGAATGGATGTTGAACATATAATGGTAAAAGAAGCTTATATTTCTAGAATAAAGATGAGAAACTTGAAGGAACAGAGGAGGAGTAATCTCCAGAAGTTGAACCCTTGTTACATCTTACTAACAGCCATTTATAGCCTGTTTACAATGATCCTGAGTCTTTTGAGGCTTCAAGGGTCTTAATCTATCCTTCTATGCATCGTTTAACTGAATTTATGCCCTCTAGGCAAGCATGGCTTGGCGGTTTTTCTCTTTTGACAGAAGAATAACCGCATTCAGATATTTTGGGCAGTTGTTGTGATGCCTGGGAGCTCTCCTGAGCTAGGGATGCTCTATGATGTTGTTTGATGAGCTGCGTTGTCTACTCCATGACCCTTTCTATTTTGATTTGGCTATGTTGCGCTGTCTATGCCACCTGATCAATTCTGTTTAGGGCTAGCTACGCGTGCTCCATGACTATTTCTGTTAGGGCGAGCTATGCTGCGATGGAAGAGCTCTCGGGCCTCTGTTTTTCCTTTAGATATTTAGAAAGACTGTCCTTTCTGTTAAACACAGAAAAACACAGCAGCCTTGTGAAAATCCTGCCCATTCTTGTCCTTTTCAGACTTAAAAAATCATTAGATGCGGCTTATTAGTCTCTCGGGTCCGCCCTTGTTGTTGTCGCAAAGAAGCCTGCCCTGTGTATTTTCCTCATATTGTGAAATATGCCTAAAACGTTAAAAACACAGGAAAATTGCCATCCGTAGACATCAAATATTATATATATCAATTCCCTCCAGGTTTCCTTTGTATTTCATCGAAATAACGAAATACATAAAAACATTGAAATGTGGCTTTCCCCGAACCTGAAAAATTATACAATATCATTGCTGAACACTTTCGGGTCTAGGCTTTATTGCTATCAGCGCTACCAAGGCTCCCTTTGTATTTTCGTTTATATAACGAAAATATACCAAATACATTGAAAATGGCCTGGGCGCGGATCTCAAAATGTATGAAATCCCCACTATAGTACCATCGGGTCCGGTTATCGCATCGCACTTGCACTTGTGCATAGGCCCCGCCTTATGGTATAGCGTCGATGCGATATAGCGATCCAACCTCGTCGCAATCACTGATCGCTCAATACCTGGGCCTTCTATATATATATATATATATCACTGCATATGTTCCCCACCGATGCAAGCTGCCGATCCGATCATCGACGATCGCTGATCAGCGGTGTCATGTGCCCGCCTGTAAACTGTCCCCTCTGCTTGGTCGATTGCGATTAGCCGCCTAGATCTAGGCTGTTGATCGGCCAGATCTAACGGTGGTTGTTCCTTCTCTGTTTAAGTCTACGTTTCTGGGTATTTCACTGCTTTCCTTTGGTTTTCGCCTCCCGATAGTGATTTTCAGCCCTTCCAAGGGCTTTCCTCCCTTGCTTATTTCAATCAATGGATGATTTTTGAGCATTTTGAAGACTAAGGGAGTGCTTTGGAGTATATATGGATCCCTTGTGATGTTTTTTAAGCAACTTTGAAGATTTTTGGGACATGTAGGGACCCAATTTTGGGCCTTTTGTCAGCAAAGCTAACATTGGCTCCTTCTGGGGATGAAATCCTCCTTGTGAGGTTTCAAGGATCTCAGATCAATGCCTTTCCTATAAAATAAAAATTAAATCTTCCTTCTAGTGTTCCATTGGGCATGGAGTCTATTTTGTAATGAAATAAAAACTGAAACAACATATTTACAATGACAAGGCTTTCAAAGCCTTAAACGAAATAAAGTTTCAAGAACCGCCCATTTACTGGGCTACCAAAAGTATCTCCTCCTTCCAGAATGTGTAGAATGAATGTATTGTTCTGCTGAATTTGAGCGATGATAAAAGGACCTGTCCATAAGGAGTCAAACTTGCCATGGTTATCTCTCTTTTCTTTAAATGCATCCCATTTAAGCACCCAATCACCAACTTGGAAATTGTCCACTTTTGCCTTCCTATCGAAGGTTTCTTTGATTTCCTTATGATGAGCCTTTTATTTCTCAACCTATTGCTCTCTTATCTGTTGTAGTTCAACCAAATTATTCATTTTTCATACCATGTTATTCTCTTCCTCTTGTTCTTCTTGCAAGAATTTAGCCACAGGGAGAATCAGCTGGATAGGGAAAACAGCATCACCGTCATAAACCAGTTTGAATGGAGAATTCCCTATGGATTTTTTGATGGTAACTCTTGTTAGTGTCGGTATCTTCATCCCTCCGTCAGTGATCAAATTCTCTTGTTGCATTGCATATTAGGTGTCTCGCTCAGTCAGCTGCATTCCATTAGGATCATGGATCATCTGACGGTAGTGGCTTGTTGTACATTTTCCTCTCATGCCCTTTACCTGCTGGCACATTAACATTCATCTAGATCTTCAATAATGGTCATCCGGCGCATGAGGAGGTTGAATAAAGTTCCAGTACCAATAAATTCCATAATCACAGCCTCATAAATGTTTTTTCCCTCAAAACCCTGTTTTGAGGAAAAACAGAGTATTTTATGTTTTCATGTATAAAATTTGGTGTAATTTCAATTTTTCACATGTAACAGCTTCAGTGGCAACCCTGGTCACCTTGCCAAAATTTAGCATCTCCATCACCTGCAAGTCAAACAAAAAGTTAAGTCATTCAGTTCAGAAAAGGCAAAATGAAGCAAAACTGCCTAAAAACAGAGTTTGAAAAGTAATGTCAAAATGTAAACATTACAAAAGTGGGTTTTATGAGTGAAAAATTAAAGTTTCTTGTATATAATCCATTTGTTATGTTCAAAAAAACTCATTTGCATCCAAAAGAGCAAGAGAAACTTAAAACAAGGTCGTGGTAGGAAAATCACAGCAAACAGTTACAATTTCAGGGGCGCGACGCATTAGGTCACTGGCGCGGCGCATTGGGCTACCCTCCACAGTGCAAAAACAACACTGGTGTGGCGCATACAGCAGGCGTGGCACGTTGGGTTTGTGGTGCGGTGCATAGAGCTGCAAGCCATTTTCTCCCACGAAATCCATCCAAATGCTAAATTTGCTCGGTTGCCACCTGTCCAAAGTAAGTCAAACAATCTTCCAATGCCAATTAATGTGTGTCTTAAGATGTTTATGATGATTTTGTGAAAAAAATTTCAAACCCTACCTCCTTGCAATTTTTGCTCAAAAAACAATTGCTTAGGGTTTGTAGTTGTGTTTTTGCTGCCAAGTCCACTCCATTACTCCCTCACTCTTTGACTCCTCCATCATTTTTCACTTTCATCCACTCATTCCCTAATCCCCATATCCCTAATTCTCATTATCCCAAACCCTAGCTACAAATTCCTAAACCCTAATTCATGTCCCTAAGCCTACATACTATTCCCTAAACCCCCTATTCCTAAAAACTTGTCAATATCATTCCCAAAACCCCTCATACCCTCTCCCTCCACAGTCCCTCATCCATTTTCATACATTTGGCAGCAAAGAATCAAAGACACCTAAAATCTCTTCATACTCATCTAAGACAACTCAAACATTTGGCAAAAATGGAATCTGATCCTTCCTATGACCAAGATGAAGAGACACATAGTGACTCTCCTACAGAAATGCCTGCACCAAGGAGACCTCACAAGGGTGGTAAACATATACGAGAGGAGCCTACTTCACTTGCTGAGCTGCAGGCCTGCCCTCTTGCTGTCACGTGTTTTCAACACCAATCCTGTTATCAGTTTTGTGAGATGGTAGAGAGGATCCAGTACCATCATGAGTTGGTCAGGTTGTTTGTGCTCCATTTACATAGCAGCCAAGTCACTCTAGCAGGTGTGACATTCACCTTAACACCGGAGTCTATTTCTCTAGCAATTGGCATTCCCAACATCGGTGAGTAGTGGAATAAGAGGCAGCAGTTTGACAGGGAACATTATGAGCCTTACATTAAGGCTGGCTATTTGAGACATCTCAGCAGATTTTTTCCTTTCTGGTATCTGAAAGACTGATATGCTCCCTTGATGAAACTCATAATCAAGTATTTCAGTTCTGAGGGCCGGTTTTCTCGCCTGTATGCCTACCATATCAGACTGTTGATGCACTTCACGAGGGTGAGAATGATGAATGTCCCCTACTTTATTTGCCAAAACATTGAGAAGATGACCACCATAGTGCACAAGAAGACTCCTCAGCCGCAGTATAACAGCATATATCATTTTGCACTGATCAAGATTGTGGTCATGCATCAACTTGTTTACAGAAAATCTCATGGGAGGATTTCATTTCACATGAGGTCTTCACCGCTCCTCAAATACCTCCGGCAGTTTTTCATCAGATAGGTGGACCTTCACATCAGCGGGAAAGTCATGAGACACAAACCGCTAGTGTACTAGTGTTTGTCACCTACCAAAAGGGCACTAGACGGTTGTTTGTAGCAGCAAAGCAAGTATTATCTCCACCCGAGGTGGAAGGAGTCTCACTGCCTCCATCAACAGAGCAGGTTCAAGACAAGGGCAAGCGGCCATTACAGGATGAGGGGCCTTCAGGAGAGAAAGAGACAGATTTTATTCTTATTCAGGATGATGATACCAATTTGGGCTCTCGAAGCTTAGAGAGATCATCCAGGAGCAACAAGCCGACATTTAGCATTTGTCTCTCAACCTACAAAGAGCCAAGTGGATCGTCAAATATTTGGAGCAAAGAAACAAACAACTAGAGAATCAGCAAACCATAATGGAGCTAAGAAACATACGAGAAAACTGGCAAGCTGCCAAAAGGAGGAAAGTCAAGTTCATGACACTTGAGCGAGAAATCAACATTGATTGTGAGTCTTGGTTGGAGAGGACTAATATCCACTTGGAGAGGATGTTGGAGAAGGCCATCAACAAGGAAAATGTGTTGAGAAACATGGCATATCACTATTTGTCAAGGAATATAGTGTGCCAAGCTAGAATCAAGAACTTGAAGGCCAAGTTGAAGAAGAGATCAAGGAGGAAAAAAGCGCAAGATAAACTTCAGATCTTGGCTAAGACTTCCTTGGCCCAGAATAGCACCTAATGGAGGACACTCAGCCCAAATTTCAAAAAAATTAGGGCACTTTTTGTAATTTTGGAAATTTTGCCTTTAAAAACAGAGTTTTCTGCCCAATGCGCCGCACCACCCGACGCTCGCTTTTGATGGAGGCATCATTTTGAGGAAAACTCAGCATATTTGGATTTTTCATGAAAAAATATGCATGCTCACAAATGGCCAAGAAATTTTGACAGGTTTTGGGCTTCCAAAAAGGTCAAAAACACCATGAAAATGACCTTTCTGCCCCTTTTTTGACACATAGGAAGCAGTGTTGGGAGAACTCAATTTTGGAGGGGAAAATAGAGGCCAAATTCAAAAATTACACTTGTGCTGGAAATTAGACAGGTAGACCTTTCCAACACGCACACTTGGAGCAAATTTGGACACTAGGAAGGCCTCCAAAAGCAGCCGCAAAAAGGCGCTACGCGTAGGGAAATCAGCGTGGCGCATTGGGGAAATTTTGCTTAGTTTGACCAAAAATACTCTGTTTTTCGCCTAGTTTCTAGACAATTTGACTTTTTCTCTTTCTAAATGTCAAAATCATGATGTAATTTAATGTAATTTGATGGATCTTGATGTAATTATGTTAAATTTTCACTTATAGAGGTAGATTCATCCATGAAAAGGTAGTTTGAAACTGAATGAATTAGTTCCCTAGTTTTGACTCTTGAGAGGCATGTTGTTCCATTGCCTACTTTTTAGTTCTCAGTTTAGAATTTGTTGGAGCAGCTCCTAAACTCATGAACTCGACCCCTAGAGGCCAGGATGAGTTGTTGTTTGCCTATATCTTATGTTTTTTCAGTCATTAGCATGGCTGGACTTTTGGGAAAGCTTAGAGCTTCATTGTATACTCATTTCAGCAGTTTGGCTAAGGAATAGACCAGTGGTTTGCAGCACTTTATGGGATTCATGTGGCATTTTGCTTTGGTATTGTGTTTTCCTCTGTAATTTTAAGTTTACATGTGTTTTATGTATGTCATCATATCTCTTTTCTTCATCTTAACTAAATTAAACAAGGATAAAGGTAGAATACATTGAAAGTGCAGTGCTCTACCTAGGGTTAGTTAGTTATCATGTTTTCAGCTGATTGAAAAGGATCCCTGAGTTTTCATGCCCTTTTCAACTCCTCACCTGTCTAAAAACTCTCCATCTCACTCAATTTGAAGTATCAAATCACTTGCCTACCTTGCCCCATAGAGATCTCTGTAAAACTGAGTCTCATTCCCCAGACCCAAATTTGCCTTTCACATTTGAGCCAACGAAACATCATTAAATTCAATCAAACTCCTCTGAGCATATACCTAGCCTAAAATTAGTCCTTACACCAGTCATCTCAAGCCTCATTTGCTATATTTTCCTAAGATTGACAAGGAGAGAGCCCTCTCCCGACATGGTAGGGCTAGCTACCAGGTTAAACGTGGTTTGATGTTACCCTAGATCCTGCCTTTCTCAGCCTGAGGCAGATTTAGGCCCTAACATAGTGGCGACCATACTGGGGAAGAAATTATTTGTTTGTTAGTGTTATTCGTTTTATAAACTACAGACAGAGCCTGAAGTTATGCTAGGTAGCCTTCGAAACACTCTTGCTTTGCATTAGCGAAAGTAGATAAAAGCTGCTTCAGTCAATCTCCGGTCTAGTCTTATAAATGGATACATCTGACTTGCAAATTGCCCCAGTATATCAGATAATTCTAAACCTTTGGATCATAAGTTTAGAATTTTATAGGCTGAACAAGTTGGTAATGTCCATTTGATTTCTTGGAAATAATAACACACTGGCTTCCAGACGACACACCAGAGCAAATCCTGATCCTGATCCACCTCCTGTGTATGAAAATCCAAATCTTATTCCAAGAATTCTTCGTTGGGAAAGTTCTATGATTCCTATGTTCAAATCTCGTTCATGTCCTGTTGTTTCTGAGTATCTTGAAGATCTTGAGTTTGACGAACAGTTTGAGTTGTTGATGTTTGAGACCAAATCTGAAAGTGTTGTTGGTTTTACTGCCTTAAATCCAGAGTTTGTCAAAGATCTTGAAACTGAAAAGGCCAATAGATCAATTGGCGATTATATTTTGAGACTTCAAACTATCATTACGGCTACAAACATCCCTGAATTTTTAGAGTCTGCATCTGCAACTCTTGGGTCATCTGATATTGCGTCTAGTTCAAAAATTCCTACCGAACCTCCCTTCATTCCCACCATTCCCATGCAGCCTTCTGTCTCCGATCAGAAATCTACAGTGTTGTCACCTCCATCTACTCCTTCTACCCCTTAAACATCCAAAATTTCTTCACCTCCATCTACACCTCATACATCAGCTGCTCCAACTCCTCCTACATCTCCAAGAGTAGTCATAAATCCACCTAGAGCAATGCCTACCCGATATGCACCCCTTTTGTTGCCTCAAAACTTGGATGACATGCCCGCCGATTATCAAAGCAAAATTCCATTGTTTGACGGTACCCCTCAAGGTATCACAGCTCAGCAACATGTGGATAGGATGGCAGATTTCTTTGATCTCCACGAGATCGATGCAGAAAATGTAACAATGAGATTGTTTCTACAAACTTTTGGAGGTGAGGTCAGAAAATGGTTTATAGCATTGCCGGCTAGAACAATCAAGTCATTGGAGGCACTTCAAAGACAGTTTTTGGATCGTTGGGAGGTAAAAAAAAACCTTCTTCAAATTCTTTCCGAATATGAAAACATCAAGCGGAATGTTGGTGAGTCTGTTCAAGATTATTGTATTAGATTCAAAACTATTTACAATGCAATTCTTGCTAATATAAAGCCACCTATGGGGCTGGCTTTGATTAAGTTTCTGAATGGTTTCGATCCTGATATGGCCTATCAATTAAGAGAAAGAGATCCGGCCACTTTGGAAGACATGCAGAAAATTGCAGTCAGCGTTGAAGCAAATCTGCTTGCCAAGAGAGCTAGAACAAAGGTTGAAAAGAAGGTAACAATAAAAGAAGAGACTTCCACTTCAGATCAAGTGCTCCGTAAGCTTGAGAAGATGTTTGATAGGCTCACAATTGCCGATAAGCCTGAAACACAAGTAAGAAATCCCAACTTCCATGGCCAGCAGCAACCACAATTTAGAATCAAGCAAAGAGAGCAACGAGCACAAGACCAAGCAGCACAACAGCAGGTGAAGACACCCTTACAGCAAAATTTTGTACATGGTCCAGAATCAGATGATGAGGAGAATGTAATTGGAGAGGAGAATCATTTCTTTACACCTGATGATATGCCAATTTTTATCACTAAAGATGAGGAGTATTCCGAGGGCCCAGCTGTACAAAGGGATGACAATTTCATCTTGGCAAATGAAACAATGCTTGAAGAAGAGTCTGATGAATATCAGAGAGGGTACATGAATGCTTTGATAGCCCAGCAGTGACAATATTCACTCAGAAGTAGAGATGTGCCCATAAATCCAATTCAGAAAAGGAAGGAGACGACACCGCCAAAAAATGATCCTCCCATTGTGCAGAAAAAGGGAAAAGAGACAGCTGATCCTACCACCAGTAAAACACCATCAGCAAATGAAAGATCCAATCAGCCAAGTATATCAAAGGAGAAAACCGAAAAGAAGGATGTTCCAGCGAAAGAGGTAGAGAAAACTTCAGTTTTTAACTTAGAAAATGAAATTGCTAAGTTAAAAGTATCCATTCCTTTGACTGAGTTGATGAAGAACAGCAGCTATAAAGGTCAGGTATCTAAGATTTTGAATTTAGATCCATTATCTGATATGGTGAACGTGGAGGATGATCGACCTGAGTTGATTTTTGGTCCAGCATTGGAAGGTCAGTCTCAAGATAGTGATGTAGCTCCTTTTTATATCATCCTTAGGGTGCATGACTATGTATTACACAATGCTATGTTTGATTCCGGAGCCTCTCATAATCTTATGCCTAAGGCAATCATGGAGAAATTGGGATTGGATATCACCAGAAAGTATCATGACCTTTACTCTTTTGATTCTGGTAGAGTAAGATGCATTGGTCTTATCAAAGATTTGGTGGTCAGTTTGGATCAGATTCCAGCTAAAAATGTTTTGATGGATGTGGTTGTGGTGGATATTCCTCCTATATTTGGCATGCTTCTTTCTAGATCTTGGGGAGCAAAACTCAAAGGGACATTGCAGCTTGATTTCTCCTATGCTACTATTCCAGTGTTCGGTCAGATGAGGAAATTATACCGGGAGCAAATGATGAAGTACATGATCACTAGCAAGGAGAAACCAGTAAATCATCTAATCAACTATGTACATACTGATTTAGAATCATTTGTTTTGTATTCAGATAGTTTAAATGATGTAAATAGCCAAGTAGTTGAAGTAGAAGACATTCCGGAAATTACTGAAAATTTCAGAGAAGTCTTAAAGCAAGAAAGACAAAGACTTGATAGTACCGCTGAGCAATTAGCTTTCCAACAGCAGCAACATATTGATGGACAACAAGAAAAGTGACAAAGCAAACAGAATTTCAGCATTTGGAGGAGGACAAAGCTGGTTTGTGGAGCAAGGATTTTGATGGCACGGTAGGAAGGGACGGTGTTGGAATTGGCATTTGGATACGCAGCCCTGTTTTCTCCCCAAACAAAGTGCCAAGTAATGTAAGGGTCTGTTCTTATAAATTGGCTTTTGACTGTTCAAACAATGAGGCTTTGATTGCTGGTTTGAAAATTCTTAGAAAGTTGAATGCTAAAAGGATTTCAGTATATGGCAACTCTGAGTTGGTTATTAAGCAAGTAAAAGGGGAGTATCAAGCTAAGCATCCTTGAATGCGGGCCTACCGCAATGCGGTATTAGATATCTTGAGAGTATTTTCATATTACACTTTGACATGTGTCCCTCGTGTTCAGAATGTCATTGCAGATTCACTTGCAACAGCAGCAAGTAATTTGAAAATTCCGATGAATTCAAACAACAAGTTTGAAATTCATGTGAAACATCGCCCGGTTGTCCCTAACAATCAAAGGTATTGGCAAGTGTTTCAAGATGATGAAGAGATCAATGAATTTCTGCAGAATGAAGGTAAGTTCAAAGATACTTCTATTGATGTGGAGTATGATGATGGTGAGATGGATATAGAAGTCAATCAGATGGAAGTTTTGCAGCTGAAGGACAATGTCATTCCTAAAGGTCTAATACCTTTAGAGGAGTTGTTCGATCAAGATGATGTAGCTCGAAAACCGAGCTTGCTACCAACCGAGAAAGGAGTTGAGGATGTGAACATTGGATCAGCAGAAAATCCTAGAATGGTGAAATTATCAAAGGCATTGCCTCCACAGGTAAAAGCAAAGTATATCAGTTTACTATCTTCCTTTACTGATGTATTTGTGTGGGATTATTCAGATTTGAAGGCATATGACACAAGCATAATTTAGCATATCATCCCAATCAAGCCAAATCAAAAGCCTTTTCATCAGAAGCTAAGAAGAATAAATCCAAAGTTGTTGCCCTCAATTGAGAAGGAAGTGAATCAGTTGTACAAAGCTGGTATCATCGTCCCCATAAGATTTTCAGACTGGATTTCTAATTTGGTGCCCGTACGTAAGAAAACAGGTGAGATTCGGTTATGTATTGATTTTAGAAATCTGAATAAAGTATCTTTGAAAGATAACTATCCATTGCCCAAGATGGATCACATACTTCAGCGAGTAGTTGGAGCATCCTACATGTCGCTACTTGATGGGTACTCCGGTTATAACCAAATTTTGGTCCATGAGGATGATAGAGACAAAACAGCGTTCACCACTCCGTGGGGAACTTTTCACTATGCAAAGATGCCTTTCGGATTGAAAAATGTTGGTGCAACCTTTCAGCGGGCAATGGATATTGCATTTTCTAATGAAAAGGATGTATTTATAGTTGTTTATCTTGATGATTTGATAGTTTTCTCTAATTCAGATGAAGAGCACCTTTATCATTTGAAGATTGTATTTCAGTGGTGTAGGAAGTATGGTATATCTCTCAATCCAAAGAAGAGTCTGTTTGCCATGGATGAAGGCAAGCTTCTCGATCATATTATATCAAAGGAGGGCATCCGCATCGATCCAGCGCAGGTGGAAGCCATTCAAAAGATTGATTTTCTATGAAGAAAGAAAGAGATCCAATCATTCAATGGTAAGATGACTTTCTTATGTCGCTTTGTGCCCAATCTTGCAAAACATTTGAGGGAAATCACAAACTTGCTCAAGAAAGATAGTGTAGTGAAGTGGACTGAAGAAGAAATTAAGTCTTTCAATTTGGTGAAATTGGCCCTTTCTTCAGCTCCGGTTTTGATCAGCCTGGATTATACTCAAGATTTCATTTTATTTTCATTTGCCTCGGATCATACTATGGCAGCAGTCTTGATGCAGAAAAGAGACCAGCTTGAGAAACCAATTGCATTTTTCAGCAGAACCATAAGGGATGCAGCTTTAAAGTATAATATTATTGAAAAGCAAGCTCTTACTTTGGTAAAGGCTTTAAAATATTTTCGAGTCTATATTCTGCATTCTCACATCCTTGCTTATGTCCCTAATGCTATTGTCAAAGATGTCTTAGTGCAAACAGATCCAGAGGGAAGAAGAGGCAAATGGATTGTTGCCTTATTGGAATATGACGTGGAGATCAAACTAACAAAGCTCATCAAAGGACAGGGGCTGACCAAACTAATGGCTAAATCAAATTTGCATGCCTTGGACATTAATCTCATTACTACTATGTCTGAGGAAGATGAAGAGAGTTCGCCCACTCAAGTATCAGAAATTTTTCTTCTTTCTCCTTGGTATTCGGACATTGTTTATGTACTCCAAAATCTGTCACCACCACCCGGAATGGCAAAGAATAAAAGTAGAACACTGAAATTGAAGGCTGCCAAGTTTTGTATCATAAATAATGCACTTTATTGGAAATATCTTGGTGGTGTCTTTCTTAATTGTTTGGTTGAAGAAAAGGTAAAACAGGTTATGGAAGATTTTCACAAGGGAGATTGCAAAGGTCATCTTTTCTGGAAGACAACAGCCAACAAAATTTTGAGAGCAGGATATTATTGGCCAACTCTTTTTGCTGATGTGTACAAAACTGTAGAAAAATGCCATGAGTGTCAGATTTTTCAAGGTAGGAGAAAATTGCAGCCTTTACCGCTCAAACCCATTGAAGTAAGTGCTCCATTTCAGCAATGAGGTTTGGACTTCATTGGTGAGATCCATCCTACTTCTTCAGCGCAGCACAAATGGATCCTCACAGCGACAGATTATTTCACCAAATGGATTGAGGCGATTCCCACTAGGCAGGTCACTGATTCGGTAATCATTTCATTCCTTGAAAACAATATTTTGTCTCGTTTTTCCTGTCCAAACAAGCTAATCACTGATAATGCAGCAACTTTTAAATATAAAAGAATGATTGACTTTTGTAATAAATATTGTAGAAATTTTGAATAATTTAACACATATTCAACAGAGATTATCCTGATCATGTACTATTGCGGAATACATACACAATACATAAGCTCCTTTACGTTGATCATCAATTTACAGAAGCAGAAACATTCACAGGCACACATAGAAGCATCAATCAAACTCATTAACACAGTATGTATCCCAGGGAAAGCATCTCGCTAAAAACCCATCACAAGCAATCCAGTACTAGCTCCACCTGTTACACACAATACAGCTAAGATCTGATCTCCAAATCTATTCCACTGCTTGCCTGCCTCCACTGCTCAATACCTACTCAAGAACTGATGAGAATGGCTCACCAAACTCGTTTTTCACCTGCAAAATAGTCACTCACACTTTGTTGGACATGAGCACAAGCTATAATGTGGGCAAATACGTGAGCAAACTCATTGGTATACTCAATCCCTTGATTGTGCAAGATCTGGTGCACAACTATAGTCACAACTGATAGCAATCTGATTCTCTACCACCTGTCCCTGTTGAACTGAACATGCACTGACATGCAACTGAGTTAACTGATGTATTCATTAGTTGTATTATGAGTTAATAACTTGTAAATTAATTAATAACTAATTCACCCAACTCATCTCTAGTCTATTTGCTAGTTAGACTAAATACAACCAGTTTAACAAAGCTAAACTGAACACAACTCCATCAACTCCACAATCAACTCCACCAAACTCAACTGATTGAGTTCTAACTGAAGTCATGCATGCAACAACTCAACTGACTCATAAGAAAAGCGTATTTCATTCTGACAGCTGCATGTGCCACCTCTGTAGCTCAAACTGAAGTGCTCCAAGAGAATAAGATTAAGTTTATAGTCCAAATATTATTGTGAGATAATAATATTTGACTTTTCTATTTTTGACAGCCAGTCTAAAAATAGACATAGTCATAAAAAATAGACTTGCGCCAAAAATAGCCTGCGGGCCCACTTAGTGAAGGCGACTCTTTTCACTAAGCTCCATCATCTTGTTGCAATCTCAACAAATATCAAATCACTTTGGGGCACTCAACTGCATATTATCCACAAGGCAATGGATTGACAGAATCCTCAAATAAATCCCTGGTTAATATTATCAAAAAGCTACTAGAAACAAACAAGAAGAGTTGGCATAAAAAGCTAGTTAATGCACTTTGGGCAGACAGAGTGAGTCAAAAAAAATCTATAGGCATGTCCCCTTTTGAGCTCGTGTATGGTGTTGACATTGTATTCCCAACCTCTCTCGCAGTCCTGGTGGTTAAACTTCTGCAGGAAGCTGGCAGCGAGGATGATTATTTGCAACGAAGAATCAATCAAATGATCCATTTACAGTAGACTAGGTAGGAGGTTTTCTAGAACACTTTCAAGCTGCAAGAGAGGATCAATAAGATATATGATCGAAAGGCAAAGGCAGACAAGTTTCAAATAGAAGATGTAGTGCTAAAATGGGATGCAATAAATGAAGATAAAGGTAAGCATGGCAAGTTTTTGAACCTTTGGAAAGGACCTTTCAGGATTGCTGCATATCGGGGCCAAAATTATTTCCTTTTGAAATAAATGAATGGATAAGATTGTCCAAGTGGGCCGGTCAACGGTCGGCTTCTCAAACGGTACTATTTTTTATGTGTTTTCTGTTGTCATATGTATCATTGTACATACAGGTTTCTTTAAATTCCATTGCAAGTGTGTATTGTTTTCATTCTTTCAGTTTGGGGCCCGAGGTGAAGGCTATAAAACTGAGGTTTGATTTCATTTTTGGTTTGGTTTGTTTGAGTCAGGTATTTCGGTTGATTTCAGTCTTGAAATTGAGTCAATTTTGAGTCAGATTTCAGTCCTGAAATTGAGTCAAGAGTTTGGTTTTGGTTTGTCGAAGTTATTGACTCCATAGCCCAACGGACAAAGGCATTGCTTGCTTTCCCAGAGATCTGTAGTTCTTGGCACCTCCAAGGAGCTACCATCCCCATTGGAGCCAATGTTAGTTTCGGTATCTTCATCCCTCCATCAGTGATCAAATTCTCTTGTTGCATTGCATATTAGGTGTCTTGCTTAGTCAGCTGCATTCCATTAGGATCATGGATCATCTGAAGGTAGTGGCTTGTTGTACATTTTCCCCTCATGCCCTTTACCTACTGGCACATTACCATTCATCTAGATCTTCAATAACAGTCAGCTGGCGCATGAGGAGGTTGAATAAAGTTCCAGTACCAATAAATTCCATAATCACATGCTCATAAATGTTTTTTTCCTCAAAACCCTGTTTTGAGCGAAAACAGAGTATTTTATGTTTTCATGTATAAAATTTGGTGTAATTTCAATTTTTCACATATAACACCTTTAGTGACAACCCTGGTCACCTTGCCAAAATTTAGCATCTCCATCACCTGCAAGGCAAACAAAAAGTTAAGTCATTCAATTCAGAAAAGGCAAAATGAAGAAAAACTGCCTAAAACCAGAGTTTGAAAAGCAATGTCAAAATGTAAACATTACAAAAGTGGGTTTTATGAGTGAAAAATTAAAGTTTCTTGTATATAAGCCATTTCTTGTGTTCAAAAAAACTCATTTGCATCCAAAAGAGCAAGAGAAACTTAAATCAAGGCCATGGTAGGAAAATCACAGCACACAGTTACAATTTCAGGGGCGCGACGCATTGGGTCATTGGCGCGGTGCATTGGGCCACCCTCCACAGTGAAAAAACTACACTGGCACGGCGCGTTGGGTTCGTGGCACGGCGCATACAGCAGGCGTAGCGCGTTGGGTTCTTAGCGCGGCGCATAGAGTTGCAAGCCATTTTCTCCCACGAAATCCATCCAAATGCTAAATTTTCTCGATTACCACCTATCCAAAGTAAGTCAAACAATCTTCCAATGCTAATGAATGTGTGTCTTAAGATGTCTATGATGATTTTGTGAAAAAAATTTCAAACCCTACCTCCTTGCAATTTTGCTCAAAAAACAATTGCTTAGGGTTTGTAGTTGTGTTTTTGCTGCCAAGTCCACTCCATTACTCCCTCACTCTTTGACTCCTCCATCATTTTTCACTTTCATCCACTCATTCCCTAATCCCGATATCCCTAATTCTCATTATCCCAAACCCTAGCTACAAATTCCTAAACACTAATTCCTATCCCTAAGCCTACATACTATTCCCTAAACCCCCTATTCCTAAAACTTGTCAATATCATTCCCAAAACCCCTCATACCCTCTCCCTCCACAGTCCCTCATCCATTTTCATACATTTGGCAGCAAAGAATCAAAGACACCTAAAATCTCTTCATACTCATCTAATACAACTCAAACATTTGGCGAAAATGGAATCTGATCCTTCTTATGACCGAGATGAAGAGACACACAGTGAATCTCCTACAGAAATGCCTACACCAAGGAGACCTCACAAGGGTGGTAAACATATACGAGAGGATCCTACTTCACTTGCTGAGCTGCAGGCCTGCCCTCTTGCTGTCACGTGTTTTCAACACCAATCCTGTTATCAGTTCTGTGAGATGGTAGAGAGGATCCAGTACCATCATGAGTTGGCCAGGTTGTTTGTGCTCCATTTACATAGCGGCCAAGTCACTCTAGCAGGTGTGACATTCACCTTAACACTGGAGTCTATTTCTCTAGCAACTGGCATTCCCAACATCGGTGATCAGTGGAATAAGAGGCAGCAGATTGATAGGGAACATTATGAGCCTTACATTAAGGCTGGCTATTTGAGACGTCTCAGCAAAGTTTTTCCTTTCCGGTATTTGAAAGACTCATATGCTCCCTTGATGAAACTCATAATCAAGTATTTCAGTTCTGAGGGCCGGTTTTCTCGCCTGTATGCCTACCATATCAGACTGTTGATGCACTTCACTAGGGTGAGAATGATGAATCTCCCCTACTTTATTTTCCGAAACATTGAGAAGATGACCACCATAGTGCACAAGAAGACTCCTCAGCAGCAGTATAACAACATATATCATTTTGCACTGATCAAGATTGTGGTCATGCATCAGCTTGGTTTACAGAACATCTCATGGGAGGATTTCATTTCACATGAGGTCTTCACCACTCCTCAAATACCTCCAGCAGTTTTTCATGAGACAGGTGGACCTTCACATCAGCGGGAGAGTCATGAGACACAAACCGCTAGTGTGCCAGTGTTTGTCACCTACCAAAAGGGCACTAGACGGTTGTTTGCAGCAGCAAAGCGAGTATTATCTCCACCCGGGGTGGAAGGGGTCTCACTTCCTCCATTAGTAGAGCAGGTTCAAGATAAGGGCAAGTGGCCATTACAGGATGAGGGGCCTTCAGGAAAGCAGGAGATAGATTTTATTCTTATTCAGGATGATGACACCGATTTGGGCTCACAAAGCTCAAAGCTTAGAGAGATCATCCAGGGGAAACAAGCCGACATTCAGAATTTGTCTCTCAACCTACAAAGAGCTAAGTGGATCATCAAATATATAGAACAAAGAAACAAAAAACTAGAGGATCAGCAAACCATAATGGAGCTAAGAAACATACGAGAAAATCGACAAGCTTCCAAAAGGAGGAAAGTCAAGTTCACAACACTTGAGAAAGAAATCAATGCTGATCGTGAGTCTTGGTTGGAGAGGACTAATATCCACTTGGAGAGGATGCTGGAGAAGGCCATCAATGAGAAAAATATGTTGAGAAACATGGCATATCACTATTTGTCAAGGAATATAGTGTGCCAAGCTAGAATCAGGAACTTGAAGGCCAAGTTGAAGAAGAGATCAAGGAGGAAAAAAGCGCAAGATAAACTTCAGATCTTGGTTAAGGCTTCCTTGGCCCAACATAGCACCTAATGGAGGACACTCAGCCCAAATTTCAAAAAATTTGGGGCACTTTTTGTAATTTTGGAAATTTTGCCTTAAAAAACAGAGTTTTCTGCCCAATGCGCCGCGCCACCCAGCGCTCGCTTTTGATGGAGGCATCATTTTGAGGAAAACTCAACATATTTGGATTTTTCATGAAAAAATATGCATGCTCACAAATGGCCAAGAAATTTTGACAGGTTTTGGGCTTCTAAAAAGGTAAAAAAACACCTTGAAAATGACCTTTCTGCCCCTTTTTTGACACACAGGAAGAAATATTGGGAGAACTCAATTTTGGAGGGGAAAATGGAGGTCAAATTCAAAAATTGCACTTATCCTAGAAATTAGATAGGTAGACCTTTCCAACAAGCACACTTGGAGAAAATTTGGACACCGGAAAGGCCTCCAAAAGCAGCTGCAAAAAGGCGCTACGCATAGGGAAATCAGCGCGGCGCATTGGGGAAATTTTGCTCAATTTGACAAAAAATACTCTATTTTTCGCCTAGTTTCTAGACAGTTTGACTTTTCTCTTTCTAAATGTCAAACTCATGATGTAATTTAATGTAATTTGATGGATCTTGATGTAATTATGTTAAATTTTCACTTATAGAGGTAGATTCATCCATGAAAAGGTAGTTTGAAATTGAATGAATCAGTTCCCTAGTTTTGAGAGGCATGTTGTTCCACTGCCTACTTTTTAGTTCTCAGTTTAGAATTTGTTGGAACAGCTCCTAAACTCATGAGCTCGACCCCTAGAGGCTAGGATGAGTTGTTGTTTGCCTATATCTTATGTTTTTTCAATCATTAGCATGGTTGGACTTTTGGGAAAGCTTGGAGCTTCATTGTATACTCATTTCAGCAGTTTGGCTAAGGAATAGACCAGTGGTTTGCAGCACTTTATGGGACTCATGTGGCATTTTGCTTTGGAATTGTGTTTTCCTCTGTAATTTTAAGTTTACATGTGTTTTATGTATGTCATCATATCTCTTTTCTTCATCTTAACTAAATCAAACAAGGATAAAGGTAGAATACATTGAAAGTGCAGTGCTCTACCTATGGTTAGTTTAATTATCTATGTTTTCAATTGATTGAAAAGGATCCCTGAGTTTTCATGCCCTTTCAACTCCTCACCTGTCTAAAAACTCTCCATCTCACTCAATTTGAAGTATCAAATCACTTGCCTACCTTGCCCCATAGAGATCTCTGCAAAACTGAGTCTCATTCCCCAGGCCCAAATCTGCCTTTCACATTTGAGCCAACGAAACATCATTAAATTCAATCAAACTCCTCTGAGCATATACCTAGCCTAAAATTAGTCCTTACACCAGTCATCTCAAGCCTCATTTTCTATATTTTCCTGAGATTGACAAGGAGAGAGCCCTCTCCCGACCTGGTAGGTCTAGCTACCAGGTTAAGCGTGGTTTGATGTTACCCTATATCCTGCCTTTCTTAGCCCGAGGCAGATTTAGGCCCTAACAACTCTGTCAACCCATAATGCAAATTTCAGCTTGGAATCCCAACTCTTTTTGTTGTCCTTTAACAGCTTTTTGATTACCCTTATCAGACTTTTGTTAGATGATTCTGCTAGGCCATTTCCTTGAGGATAATATGAGGTAGAATGCACCACTTGAATACCCATGGATTCAGTCATGACCACCACTTATTTTGCTTTGAAAGTTGTTGCGTTATCAGTGACTAGTTTGTTTGGGCAACCAAATATAGTGAAAATATTCTCATTTAAGAACTTTATGACAACTTGATGATTGGCATTCTTAGTGGGTATAGCCTCAATCCACTTGGTGAAATAATCAGTGGCTACTTGTTGAAATTTGGTACCGGAGGACAGGTGGTTCCTTAAGGCTTTGATCTTTGGCCTAGGGAAAAGTGTCCAAAAGAATTTAATTTTTCTCCTAAAGTGACTTTATAATTTTTGTAAAGGCAAATTTAATTTAGAAGTGACTTTAAGTGATAAAGTTACTAAAGTCTAATTTTAAAGCGACTTTATTAAAGTCAATGTAAAATTAGAAAGGAAAAGTGACTTTGAAAATAAATGACTAAGTGGGTCTTTATTAAAGTGGGGTGAATTAAAAAATAAAAAGTGAGATTTAAATGAGCATTTAATCTCAGCCCTAGATCTCAATCTATTTCAGCCATTGGATTTAGGGAGTACCCAAAAGTCACTTAGGGTTGGATTAAGGGAGGAAAAGGAGGAAAAGGTCATTCATTCTTTCATGAGCAGATTGAGAGAGAGAACAAGAGAGCAAGGGAGATTTCTGGACAGAGAGGAGAAGGAGGCAGCAGCTTGGCACACATTCCAAGGCAACAGTTTAGTAAATCCGTACAGCTAAGTGAGCACACAGTGAAAGGAAGATATTTGGCACGATTTTCTAGAAATCCGTATAGCAGTTTATTTGTGGAGGCCGTACAGCAGTTGGGCACGATTTTCTAGGAAAACCGTACAGCAAATTGGGCACAATTTTCTAGGAAAACAGTACATCAGTTGGGCACAAAAATCGAGGAGGCTGTACAGCAAATTTGGCACGAAAATTGAGGAGGTCGTACAACATTTATTGTTGTTCTGTTTTGCTGTTGCTAGTTTTTCCAATTGGCTGTGAGGCACGAAAAACGAGATAAGTTGTAAAATTTGCTTGCTGATTTTTTTGTTGAATATTTCTCACTGTAAAAAAAGAATTTTCCAGAAATAAAAAAGAGCTCTCGAATTGGTTTTACCCAAAAGTTGTAGGGGATTTTTCCAAGGTCACCTTGACCAAAAATCACTGTGCTTAAATGTGTTAAATTGTTGTTTGTACCTGTTGATTTTTTATTTCTGCATTTTCCAACATTCTGTAAAATTTCCAGAATTTGTGTTTTCAGCAAAAATTTATTTTTTTAGTTGTTGAATGTATGGATATTGGAAAGGGCATTTAACTATATGGGAGAAATAAGGCGAAACTGAAAACCGGGGTGGGAAATGAGAAATTTTTACATGGTATCAGAGCTTAAGTGCTGAAGTGCAGTTTGGGACAGCAAGAAGGAAAATTACAGCCTGCTGATTTTTCACTCAGAAAATTCCAGCAAGCTGATTTTTCACAAACAGCAGTTTTATCTTTACTACAACAGTGCTATTTTTCAGTTTTAGGACAGCAGGATGTCATTGGGATTGAGGGTGGAGGATAGGTTGGATGGGCATAAAACTACAGTGTTTGGAAGGAGAGAATGCATAGTATCTTTGAGGAGGCAGAAGTCTGAGACATCATGGTGCATACCACACAGAACCCTGTTGTTGTGCCTACTGATGCTACTCAGTTTGATGAGTACAATAAAAAGAACGATAAGGGTAAGACCGATTCTAGACGGAGTCAAAGACCAATGCATTCCTCATGTGAGAGGAAAGAGAAATTCCCATGAGATGTGGACAGCATTGTCCAATCTCTACCAGAGTACCAATGAGAACCGGAAAATGGTCCTGAAGGAAAAGCTAAAGACTATTAAGATGGGTAATGATAGTGCAGCTGGATATCTCACCAAGATTACTAATGTGAGAGATGAGTTGGTAGCAGTTGGAGAGGACATTCCACCCACTGAGTTGGTGCAGATTGCAGTGAATGGACTCCCCCGTTCATGGATGAACTTTGCTGATGGGGTTTGTGCACGTGAGACCCTTCCCACATGGGAGAGGTTTTGGGATGATTGCATTCAGACAGAGATCAGGAAAGGTCAGCTTGGGGCAGCCAAGCCAGTTGAGCAGGATGAGGATGTAGCACTGTCGGCAGGAGGCAAGAAAGGCAAAGGGAAGAAGCAGGCTTCCACAAGCAATGGTGGAGGCAAAGGAAAAGGTAAAGGTAAACAGGGTGACACACAGAAGGACTATTCCAAGGTGAAGTGTTGGAATTGTCAAAAGATGGGACACTATGCAGTTTTGTGTCCGGAGAAGAAGAAGAAGAAGGGGAAGAACCAGAACGTGACAGCTTCAGCAGAGGTTGAGGACTTTGCATTTCGTTTTGACCGAGAGTTTGGGTTCACTGGATATGAGTCCTCTAGTGGAGGATCACCTGCCACACAGGTTCAGAGGGACCATGATTTTCCCTCGATTAGCAGACCATCTTCGAGTATCTGGTATGTGGAAAGTGGGGCTTCACGTCACATGACAGGAGTCCGTGAGTACTTCTCAGAGCTTTCAGAGAGTGGCACTGATATAGAGGTAGTACTCGGTGATGATAGAGTTGTTAGAGCAGTCGGGGTGGGGACACTAACATTTCAGAGGGAGTCCAAACCTCCCTTGAAGGTGACATATGTTCTTTATGTGCCAGGGATGAGGAAGAACCTCATATCCATCTCAGCTTTGGAGGACAGAGGATATGAGGTACTGTTCAGGGGAGGACAGGTGTTGATGTATCCGAGGGGCACTCCAGTTGATTCAACTAGAGTGATAGGTGTACGCCATGCAAAGGTGTACAAGTTTGCATTCCAGTCCCTTTTGGCATTGAGCAGTAGTACCGACAACAGAGCTAGCAGTTCTGAGCTGTGTGAGATTTGGCACCGCAGGATGGGACATATGTATCATGGAGCCTTGAGGACCTTGCGGGAGATCACTACAGGTGTGCCAGATTTCAGTACTGATCACTTTGATACTTGCAGAGGATGTGCGATGGGCAAGTTTGCCAAATCCCCTTTTCCCAGCAGTGACAGCAGAGCGACTGGGATACTTGATTTGATTCATTCCGATGTGAGCGCTCAGATGTCTCATGTTTCCTCGAGTGGATATGAGTACTATGTTTTATTCATTGATGATTACTCCAGGAGGACCTGGATTTATTTCTTGAAGACCAAGAGTGAGGTATTCAAGCAGTTTCAGGAGTTTAGAGCTCTTGTGGAGACACAGACAGGTCGGAAGATCAAGTCCCTGAGGTCGAACAATGGGGGAGAGTACACCCTTGGAGAGTTTGTTGAATATTGTGCAGAGGCAGGCATTAGGAGGGAGTTCACTGTTCCTTACAACCCCCAGCAGAACGGGGTTGCGAAGAGGAAGAACAGATCCATCGTAGGGGCTGCCAAAGCCATGTTACATGATCATGGGTTGCCATTGTTCTTGTGGGCAGAGGCCTGCAACACAGATGTTTATTTGCAGAAAAGGAGTCTGCATCGTGCCTTGGGGCACATGACTCCGGAGGAGGCTTTTTCTGGGAAGAAGCCTGATAATGGTCATCTTCGTATCTTTGGGTGCATTACATACTCCTACATACCCAAGGAGAAGAGGACCAAACTAGAGCCCACCACAGAGAAGGGTATCTTTGTGGGCTACAGTGAGACCTCAAAGGCCTTTCGGATTTACATTCCTACACAGATGAAAGTTGTTGTCAGACGGGATGTGAAGTTCGAGGAGGACAGGGCCTTTAGGAGATCACGGGAGTTAGAGTATCTGGATTAGCGAAACCCTTAAAAACAGTTGAGTCAGTCACAGGGATCCAATGGGCAGGGATCAGGAGGATCCGGAGGTACATCTATGAGGATGTCAGGTCCATCAGTGAGCAGTGGCTCGCCGAGCCAGAGGGGTGGTGCTCCGGGCAGCATGCAGAGCAGTTCACAGAGCAGTTCACTAGGGAGTCCACTGATGGATAGTTCACACGGTACCTCAGCTTCTACAAGTTTAGGTGCAGGCAGGAGGACAGCAGACAGACAGTCAGGAGTTCAGGGTCCTGATGATGATCAGGAGGAGGAGTTTCATTCTCCAGTGGGAGAAGTGAACTCAGGGAAGAGGAAGCCCAAGTGGCTTCAGGACACCTTGAGAGATGCCACATCTGTTGCTGAGCCTAAGAGGCCGGTCAGAGAGAGTAGACCACCTGAGAGGTTTTGTAGCTATATGGAAATGGCTACCATCATCCTTGACTCTGAGCCTTCTAGCTATGAGGAGGCAGCTAGCCAGCAGGTCTGGAGAGAGGCCATGCAGGAGGAGTATTCTTCTATCATGAAGAATGATGTTTGGAAGGTGGTGCCGAGGCCTGAGGGAAAATCCGTGGTTACTTCCAGATGGCTTTACAAGGTAAAGCATGCTGCAGATGGCAGCATTGAGAAATTCAAAGCGACGCTTGTGGCTAGAGGGTTCTCCCAAGTAGAGGGAGTTGATTATGAGGAGACCTTCGCTCCCATGGCTCGATATACTTCAATCCGCTCCATTATATCAATAGCAGCAGAGATGGGTTGGAAGATCCACCAGATGGATGTGAAGACAGCATTTCTCAATGGCTTCATACAGGAGGAGGTGTACATTGAGCAGCCACAGGGCTTTGAGGTGCATGGGAAGGAGTCCCATGTGTGCAGACTAAAGAAGGCCCTTTATGGCCTGAAGCAAGCTCCCAGAGCTTGGTACTCCAGGATAGATACATACTTGCAGGGGATGGGTTTCACAAAGAGTGAGGCAGATCCGAACCTTTACTTTATTGTGATAGGTGAGGAACCTCTCATTCTGGTGCTATATGTGGATGATTTGGTCATTACAGGTGCAGAGAGACTCATACAGCACTGCAAGAGAGATCTTGCGGCGGAGTTTGAGATGAAGGACATCGGCTTGATGCATTACTTTTTGGGTTTGGAGGTGTGGCAGGAGGAGGGGCATTTCTTCCTGGGGTAGGGAAGTATATTGTGGACATCCTTGGCAGATTCCACATGGAGGATTGTAGACCCATGTCGACACTGATGATCACCAACTGGAAGAAGCTTCATGCTTCGGATTCCGAGTTGGTGGATCCCACATTGTACAGGCAGCTGATGGTTCCTTGATGTATTTGGTCAACACTAGACCAGATATTTGTTTTGCAGTCAACACGATGAGTCAGTTTATGTGTGAGCCTAGGAAGGTTCACTGGGTGGCTGCAAAACACATTTTGCGGTACTCGCAGGGGACAGTGGTTTATGGTCTGGACTACAAGCAGGGGGATGGAGTGAGATTGGTAGGTTATACTAATTTTGATTGGGCAGGTTGTGCTTCTAATAGGAAGAGCACTTCAGGGTGATGTTTTGGGTTGGGTTTAGCAGTAGTGTCATGGTTCAACTAGAAGCAGCAGTCAGTAGCATTGAGTTCAGCGAAAGCAGAGTATATGGCAGCCAGTCTAGCTAGTTGTGAGGCCATCTGGCTTCGCAAGATGTTGTTTGGCTTATTTGGTCAGCCGTTGAGACCTTCAGTGATTTATTGTGATAATCAGAGTTGCATTAAACTCACGGAGAATCTAGTATTTCATGATAGGTCAAAGCATATCGGGATCAAATATCATTTCATCAGAGATTGTGTTCAGAAGGGAGCTATGAAGCTTGAGTATATTCCCACTGATGAGCAGGTTGCAGATATTCTTACCAAAGCCTTACCACGGGGCAAGCATGACTACTTCAGAGACAAGATAGGTGTGGTGAGGAGCCCCTTCCTCGGTAAAAGGGAGCGTTGAAATTTGGTACCGGAGGACAGGTGGTTCCTTAAGGCTTTGATCTTTGGCCTAGGGAAAAGTGTCTAAAAGAATTTAATTTTTCTCCTAAAGTGACTTTATAATTTTTATAAAGTCAAATTTAATTTAAAAGTGACTTTAAGTGATAAAGTTACTAAAGTCTAATTTTAAAGTGACTTTATTAAAGTCAATGTAAAATTAAAAAGGAAAAGTGACTTTGGAAATAAATGACTAAGTGGGTCTTTATTAAAGTGGGTTGAATTAAAAAATAAAAAGTGAGATTTAAATGAGCATTTAATCTCAGCCCTAGATCTCAATCTATTTCAGCCATTGGATTTAGGGAGTACCCAAAAGTCACTTAGGGTTGGATTAAGGGAGGAAAAGGAGGAAAAGGTCATTCATTCTTTCATGAGTAGATTGAGAGAGAGAGAACAAGAGAGCAAGGGAGATTTCTGGACAGGGAGGAGAAGGAGGCAGCAGCTTGGCACACATTCCAAGGCAGCAGTTTAGCAAATCCGTACAGCTAAGTGAGCACACAGTGAAAGGCAGATATTTGGCACGATTTTCTAGAAATCTGTACAATAGTTTATTTGTGGAGGCCGTACAGCAGTTGGGCACGATTTTCTAGGAAAACCATACAGCAAGTTGGGCACAATTTTCTAGGAAAACTGTACAGTAGTTGGGCACAAAAATCGAGGACACCGTACAGCATTTATTGCTGTTCTGTTTTCATGTTGCTAGTTTTTCCAGTTGGCTGTGAGGCATGGAAAATGAGATAATTTGTAAAATTTGCTTGCTGATTTTTTTGTTGAATATTTCTCACTGTAAAAAAAACATTTTCCAGAAATAAGAAAGAGCTCTCGAACTAGTTTTCCCTAAGAGTTGTAGGAGGTTTTTCCAAGGTCACCTTGACCAAAAATCACTGTGTTTAAATGTGTTAAATGGCTGTTTGTACCTGCTAATTTTTTATTTCTGCATTTTCCAGCATTCTGTAAAATTTCCAGAATTTGTGTTTTCAACAAAAATTTATTTTTTCAGTTGTTGAATGTATGGATATGGGAAAGGGTATTTAACTATATGGGAGAAATAAGGTGAAACTGAAAACCAGGGTGGGAAATAAGAAATTTTTACACTACTAAGATCTATTTGTGTTGGCCACTGGAATGTGGGTTGATCTCCCCTATAAAATCAAGCCCCACTGCCGGAAAAGACCATTTACATGTATTGGCTTTAAAGGTAGATATTTTAGATGCTGTCTTCCTACAAACCTCTGGCACTTGTCACAAGCTTTTACAAAGGAAAACACATCAGAGAATAGTGTAGGCCAATAATATCCAGCCCTCAAGATTTTGTGAGTTGTGGTTTTCCAATAATGATGTCCCCCACAAATGCTAGAATGGAACTGGTGTATGACCTTCACATATTTTTCTTTGTCTAGACACCTCAAGAGGATTCCCGATGGGTCTTTCCAATAAAGCAGATTCTTATTAATGTAGAATTTTGTTGATCTTAGTTTAATGGAATGAGCTTGACTTGAGCTAAGCCCTAGAGGGACTTCTAGCTTTTGCAAAAAATGAACTATGTTGTAATACCATTCACATGTGGCCAGATTTTTAGCCAAAGACTGATTCTGCCTTCAATCTTCTGCTGCTCCCTCTATCTGCTCTCATCTGAATTTAAACTCATAGAATTTATGTCTAACAAGTTGCAATTTTCTTCAGCCATAAGTTTAGCCAGACCTTGGCCTTTGACAAGCTTAGTGGGCTTCACCTCTATGTCAAATTCTATGAATTTTTCAATCAATTTTGCCCTCTTTCCATTCATATCTCGCTGAGTTAAGATATCCTTTACTGAGTCTAAAGGTACATATTCAACTACTTTGGAATGCAGAATATAAATTCTGAATGCTTTTAGAGATTTAATTAGAGCATAAGCTTGTTTTTCAATAAGGTCATACCTTAGTTCAGCATCCCTCAGAGTTTTGCTGAAAAAGGCTACGGGGTGCTCTATGCCTTCATCATTCTTCTGCAACAGAACTACTGCAAGTGTATCATAAGAGGCAAAAGAGAAGATGCAAAACTCCTTAGTGTAATCTAGGTTGATTAGAGTGGGAACTTCCACGATAGCTTGCTTGATGGCTTCGAAAGAGCTTCTTGAAGCAATTGTCCATTTTATTTCTGATCCTTTCTTCAGCTAGTGATGTTCTTTACTAGCTTTGCAAAGTTTGGAATGAACCTTCTTACAAAGTTAATCTTACCTAGGAAGGATTGAATGTCCTTCTTTGACCTTGGGATGGACAATGTCTGAATGGCTTGAACCCTTGCTGGATCAATCTTCACACCTTCAGCAGAAACAATATGTCCTAGAAGTTTGCCTTCTTCTAGGGCAAACTGTGACTTCTTTGGGTTTACTGAGATTCCAAACTATCTGCACTTTAGGAAGACCTTCCTTAAATGCTGTAAATGGTATTTGTGGCTGTTGGAGAAGGTTGTTATGTCATCAAGATAAATAAGGACAAACTTGTCATTTTCTCCCACAAAGGCTATGTTCGTGGCCCTCTGAAAGGTAGCCCCATCATTCATTAAACCGAAAGGCATCTTGGAATACATGAAATTGCCCCAAGGAGTAGTGAAGGCGGTCTTTTCCTGATCTTCATAATGTACAGCTATGTGATTGTAACCTGAAAATCCATCTAAGAAAGACATGACTTTAACCCCTGAAACTCTTTGCAGCAAGTGTTCCATCTTGGGCAGGGGATAGTTATATTTTTTAGAGCACTTGTTCAGATTTCTGAAGTCAACACAAAGCCTTATTTCTCCATTTTTCTTTCTTACCACCACAAAGTTGGCTATCCACTTTGAATACCTTAGGGGGACTATGATTTTGGCAGCCAACAGCTTCTTGATTTCTTTCTCAATCAAAGGCAATAAGAGAGGGCTGATAGGTCTTAATTTTTTCTTAAAAGGGATGGTGTTCTTTTCCAGCGAGATATTATGTTGAATGATGTCTACAGCATAGGTTTTAAGATCATTGTTTTCCCAGGCAAAAATGTCAGCGAATTGCTTCATGAGGGTGCAATAGTCGGAATTCTGGGCAGAGGATAAATGCGTGGACAGATTTATGTTTTTCGGACAGATTGGGCTCCTATATTGTGTTTACAAATAGCAGACTCATTTTCTATTTTGGCTGCATTATAGGGCACCTCATTATGATCGAACAGCCTCTCTAGAGGCACCAATCCCTTTGGTATGTGATTACTGGGCAGCTGGACAATGCTTCTTTGGCCGATTTCGTTTTTGAACTTGGACTGGCCTGTTATAGACATATTTGGGCACATCAACCCCAACTCACATGTCAAAGTATTAGGGTTCATCAACCCCTAAAATAGTTGTTTTATGCCCTAAAGGAACTAAGTCATCTGAATGCCTCATTCGCCAAAAGTTCCATCTCAAAAATCATCCAGAAAATTCCTAAAATGAATCATTGCTGAAAGCCCTGTCTTAGGGTGCTATGCATCTCAGGTGCTGCACTGTCAAAGTGCGATGCATCTTAGTTTGGCCCTCTAGAAAGTGTGATGGGCGAGGTAGGAAAAAATTCCAGGAGAGTTTGAGAGTTGGTTGCTCATGGAAACTTCTAGAAACTTCTCCTATGCCACCTACCCCTTTGAGTTCACCTAAGGATGACTAAGGGAATTAGGAAACCACCTCCAATTCCCCTCTTTCATGGAACCAATTCCTAAAATAGAATGGCATTCATCATCCTCATCGATGACTCAACTTCCTGCAATCATTTATAAAAGGATCTCTCATCCAAGAGATCAGAAGGTTGAATTATTCTGAGTTGTAAGGAAGTGCTGCTAGTTTCAGTATTGAGGTGAGAGCATTGTGTTATTGTTGGTATGTTCTTGCTGATTCATGAGGTGAAGAAGGCTTGAAGCTGGGAGGATGGTGCTCGATCAGACTTCTTATGGGTTGCAATTCTCCTTGTTATCAATAAAGTTCTTCAAGATTTTTCCCAACTGATTGTGTTAACTGTAAATGCATTCATTTGTTTATCATATTTCTGATTCTATGATGTTTATGTTGTGACAGATCATTATTCTTTGACAGGTCTTTGCTTCTGTAGCTGTGCAGGTACTCTTCAAGAGTGTTAAGTACGAGGAGGAGTTACGGGATCGGCCAAAGGAGAGGGAGATCAAGCGAGGATTCAAGCGAAAGTTACAGGTTGGTCTTTCATAATCTCTTTCTTATCTATCACTCATAGGAAAGATAGTGAATTTCTTTTACTGTTGTTTCTAGGTTAGCTACCAAACCTAGAGGGCTAGCATTTCTTAGAAATACTAGTTTTCCCAAAAACAAATTGGCGACTCCACTGGGGAACGATGATTGTTTTTTGCTATTTCTTGCTCTATGTTGGATTATATAAACTATAGACAGAGTCTGAAGCTAGCCAGGAAGCTTTTGAACCACTTTTGTTATCCAATTGCGTAGTAGATAAACGCTCCTTCAGTTAATCTCTGGTTTAGTTCATATCTTGAGAATTTGATTTGCAAAAGCATCAAAATTCCATTTTGGTAGCTTAGTATCCTCATAAGACATTCCATTACACTTTACTTGTTATTATTCATTGAAATCAAGTTTAATCCATTGAAAACTACATCAAATTTGAGCCAAAAACTCTTTCAGAATCGCTCGCTGGACCATCGCACTGTCCTGAACTGTAACCTGAGATGCAGCTCAGTTCCCGAATGGGAAACCTACTATGCATCTCACTGTCTTCAAGGGCTAAGTGCGATGGATGACTGAAACTCAATTTTCCCATCTAGGAGTTGAGGTTTTTGACTAGTTTTCATTCCTGTTTGGTTGCTTGCTGAATTTGAACAATATCTCATCACTGAAGCCAACTTACATCACTTAGATCAGCCTCTATTTAGATCAAGATTGGTGAATTTTTTTGTGTATTTGTTTTACATTTACAATCCATTTTCAAAAGTAGTGTTAATCGATTGGTCGTTTCGATAGAAAAAGTGTCGTAAAATCTTCAGTTTTCGTCGAAAAAGTGAAGTGTCGTAAATTTCTCCTTGTTTTGCTAATTGATTAAACTATTTTTGGTGCAGTTGATTTGATTTGTTTCCATTCAAAGTGTCGAAAAGATATTTCTTCAAACTTGAAAGTGTTGTTTTGAGTCTTCCTTTCTCTCCTTGAAGAAAAAACTATCGAAAATTGTCATTTTGTGTGAAACATTTTAAGTCATTGCTGCATTTAGTTTTCCTTCTTGGATCATTCACATTAAGGAGAGTTGAAAACAAATACATGCATTTTTCATTTTAGAATTTTGGTATGTGTGCACAAAAGAATGTTTTATGAAAATTGCTTTAGTGTGTGCTCTTTGTTGTTTGCTTAAAAGTGCTTCTATGCTCTATCCCTTGTAGGTAGGATTTTCATTGATCAAATAAACGAAAAGATTGCTTATCATTGTAGATGCATCTTTAGGAATTTCAGATCAAATTTTCGCGGTGAACCATCAAAGGAAAAATTTTAATGAATATCAACTTAAAATGAACCTCAATGAACTTAACAACGCTTTGGAATCTAACGCAACATATTTAGAGGTCTAAGCTAGAGACGTGTTCCGGCATCTTTAAACCTAGTGGCTGTCGTTTTCACTAAAGGTTGGGTGATTCCTCCTCTTTGATACAATAAGTGCTAGTATGGACTTGTGCTCCCTGTACCGTCATGTATATAGTGGGAGACCCCAATAGACTTAAATCCTTTATCCCTAGGAAGCCAAGTCTGCGCCTTACCGATCGCAATGCACTGAACACAGCATTCGGGAAGATTGACTGTCGTGCGTAAAGTCCTTGGTAATTTCTCTTTAATTTACCACCAAGGTGTATATTGCAGTTTTGTGATTAGTTTGGTAAACCCTCTTGCTTAGTATCTCCAGAGCAGTCACTTTTGCTCCTTTTCGACTCCTTAAAAGAAAAGGTTCATCTGAGCGCTTGTCCTTTCAAGCTCATTAAACAACGAAAGCGACTAGAGTCATATTTTGCTTTTTCTCGACTCTTAAAAAATGAAAAAGAAAAGTTAAGTTCTAGTGTCGTAAAAATTAATTGACCGTGGATAACATTATCCACGCTTGTTTTTTAGTTGATCTTAGGTTGAAACATATGGCAACAAATCCGAATTCCACCAATCAAGGAATTCCTTTTGATGAGAATCCTAGTCCTTTTCCTCCTTTCGGAAATATTGGTGCTCCTTATATGGCTACATTGTCCCTTCCGGAATTTACCATTGGCTTGCCAGTATGCTTGTTTTCAACCTCTTTGGTTCAAAATGTCGTGATTTCTCTACAATCGAGTACACCTCCAACTGGAAAAAATCAACCTCCAGTTGATCCTAAATTTGACCCTTTGTCTTCTTCCTCGGTTGTTTCTTCCTCCCCTTCTTCCTCTTCGCCTGGTGAAAGTATTGGCACTAGTAACCAGGTGGCTAAGAAGAAGAAGAAAGGGAAGAAGAAGAAGAAGAAGCAAATTCAGCAGAGGGGAAAACCAAGAAATCATTGCTTTGAATGCAAAATTTGATGAGAAACCATCCATTAAGCCTCACAAAGTTCGATATCCATGCAAACTTTGTGCAGGAGACCATCTTCTTCACCGTTGACCATCTTTCACTTCCCGGTCTTAATATAGCTCCTAGTCAATCATCTTCCCTAAATAGTCCTTATGTACCAATGGTATCATCCCCACCACAAGTTAATTATGTGGCAACCTGTTCCATACCTACATCAACTGACAATCAATTCAGTGATGTTGTACATCATGTACTGGGGGCATTGGAATCAGATATCTCCTTCATGACCACTTACGAGTTGTGATCAAAGGAGTTTGAGGATAGTCCGTGGTCTTGTGTTAACCTCATTAAAAAGGGAAACAAGGAATTCTAGGATAGTTCCTAGTCTTGTGTCGACCTCGTTAAAAAATGAAACAATGAGTATGAGGATAGTTCCTGGTCTTGTGTCAACCTCGTTAAAAAAATGAAACCAAGGATATGAGCATAGTTCCTTGTCTTGTGTCAAGCTCGTTAAAAAATGAAACAAGGAATCTGAGCAAAGTTTCTTGTCTTGTGTCAAGCTCATTTAAAAATGAAACAAGGTCCCAAGTTCCAAGTCAAATTAGATCTCGTAAAATCCTAGTCAAGTCTTTCACTTGACCTCATAAAAGAACCTTCATTCCATCCACTCGATAGCCATGAGTAGTTTACTTAGGTGAATGTAATGAAGCTTGGGGGGCATGCACCTAGTGGTAAAGATAAGTTTCCCTATAGGTTATATGAAGGGAATCACCCCATTCACCTTTGTCTATCTGGACGAAGCCAAAGAGGTGTTGGATAACCATCTTGCTTCATCGCAGTGACTTCCATCTGGTTACAAGAGACTCTCCCTTTCATCATGCTGGGGGCATGCAAACTAGTTCCAAGCATATTTTTTCATTTTAAGCTTGTGTAAAAATGAAACTGAATCTAAGCATAGTTTCCTATGGTTCAAGCTTGTGTAAAAATGAACCCATTTCAATTTTTAACCCTTGTGATTGGCATTCTATCAACCTTTTGAGCCTTGGTTGTGTTCATCCCATCGCCACCATCCCTTTGGCCGATCATATGCTTTCACTTGGTTGTTTTACCCTTTTTGAGGAACAGTTGCAATGAGTGGTCTCATTAGCCAGCCTCTTCACATAAATCAACATGTTTTGAGAAGTTCCAACATCACCGAAACCAGTTGCTACCCTAGAAACCACTTGTTCCTCAAAATAGAGTCCTCTTTAACTCTTTTCAGACTCTCTAAATAAAAAAAGATAGTCGAGCACTTGTTTTTTCCAGCTCTTTAAAGTATTGGAAATGACATCTCTCTGGTATTATTTTATCCTTTTTCGGGCTTGAGGGATTATTTTACAAAAAAGAGCTTATGGAGTTTTCTTTTCGTCCCTTTTTCAAACTCTCTAAACATGAAAACGATCGATTTATCTTTGTCGTTAAACTCGTTAAAATATCATAATAGCAACAAACTTGTCCATCTAGACAAGACCAAGTTTCAATGTCGCTAGACTCATTAAAACATCAAATAGCGATGGGTTTTCTCAAAGGGTGAATTATAGAACAAGCATATGTTATCCTCCTCAAGCTTGATAAAAAATAAAGAGGTACTGGTCAGCAATGACTGGGAAAATGGGAAAAAATCTTGAAAACTTATTGTAGCAAGTCGCTCTTGAACATGACAGTTTCACTTCATCTCCGTGATTGAGTTGGGTTTTGTTATTCCGTTTGCTAGTCATCATACCATTGGTCTATCACACCATCCATATTTTTGGGTTAAAGCTACCAATACATCCCAGTGTCGTCGATATGTTCAAGAGAAGTCATCCAGTTAAAGTCTCATCCGTTGCAATACCACAAACTTTCATTTTCATGACTGCCATTCCTAAACTTTGTGTCATCAGTTCGTTTTCATCTACAAAAATTATTTACTTCGTTTCGTGTCGTAGATGTGGGATGCATTAAGGCCTCCTAAGACGAGTCGTTTATTGTCAACATCAGCTCATCATCCGAGAAGTTGACTTAGAAACAACCTTTCAGTGCTTTGAAGCTTGCATACATCAATGGCAAGTTTCTCTCTTCCAGGCGACAGGTTGACATCAAAGGCCTTTGACCAAAAGATTTTGCATGGTGTTTGACATCGAATCATCTATTCACACCACGCAAAATGTATTGTAGTACCTTGAGGATCATCATCATTATCGGTGGTCCCTCTCACGTCTGTTAACGACTTACATCATTAGCTGGTAATCAAGCAATGTCTCTCCATGTTTGACCTCAGAACATCTTTTCACATGGTTTGACTTGTACATTGAGTGAAGATTGAACGAGTTTGAAGACCCCGGATCTAGTTTCATCCATCCGAGCTGCGATATATTCAGGAGTACAAAAGCATCAAATGTACAAAGGCTTTACACATATGGTCATCCAATCATGGATTACAAGTCTATATCTGCAGACGACTGTCTGATCTATGTACATGTAATGAAAGTTTATAAAGCTGAGCATAGGGATGCCTCCCTCAACTAGTTCATGAAAAAATCATATTATCATGTATTTTATTGTAATTGATGCAGGGCATCTTCTAGTTCGGAACTTCCAATCCTCATGATAAAGCATTTCACCCGACATGAACATTTACGACCTCGTGCTTTAGGGAGAAACTGTTATAGACATATTTGGGCACATCAACCCCAACTCACATGTCGAAGTATTAGGGTTCATCAACCCCTAAAATAGTTGTTTTATGCCCTAAAGGAACTAAGTCATTTGAATGCCTCATTCCCCAAAAGTTCCATCTCAAAAATCATCCAAAAAGTACCTAAAATGAATCATTGTTGAAAGCCCTGTGTTAGGGTGCTATGCATCTCAGGTGCTACACTGTCAAAGTATGATGCATCTCAGTTTGGCCCTCTAGAAAGTGTGATGGGCGAGGTAGGACAAAATTCCAGGAGAGTTTGAGAGTTGGTTTCTCATGGAAACTTCTAGAAACTTCTCCTATGCCACCTGCCCCTCTGAGTTCACCCAAGGATGACTAAGGGAATTAGGAAACCACCTCCAGTTCCCCTCTTTCATGGAACCAATTCCTAAAAATAGAATGGCATTCATCATCCTCATTAATGACTCAACTTCCTGCAATCATCTATAAAAGGATCTCTCATCCAAGAGATTAGAAGGCTGAATTATTCTGAGTTGTAAGGAAGTGTTGCTAGTTTCAGTATTGAGGTGAGAGCATTGTGTTATTGTTGGTATGTTCTTGCTGATTCATGAGGTGAAGAAGGATTGAAGCTGGGAGGATGGCGCTTGGTCAGACTTCTTATGGGTTGTAATTCTCCTTGTTATCAATAAAGTTCTTCAAGATTTTTCCCAATTGATTGTGTTAACTGTAAATGCATTCATTTGTTTATCATATTTCTGATTCTATGATATTTATGCTGTGATGGATCATTATGCTTTGACAGGTCTTTATTTCTGTAGCTATGCAGGTACTCTTCAAGAGTGTTAAGTATGAGGAGGAGTTATGGGATCGGCCAAAGGAGAGGAAGATCAAGCGAGGATTCAAGCGAAAGTTACAGGTTGGTCTTTCATAATCTCTTTCTTATCTATCACTCATAGGAAAGATAGTGAATTGCTTTGATTGTTGTTTCTAGGTTAGCTACCAAACCTAGAGGGCTAGCATTTCTTAGAATACTAGTTTTCCCAGAAACATGGCCGCATTCTTCCATGGTTTCATTTTCCTGGTCTATGTGCGTTTCAAAATATTCCTCCACGACTTGCAAAACCTTGTTAATTTCCTCGTCGTCCTCAAAAACCCTCCAATATTTGACATTGTCAGGCAGAGACGGTCTGTATCTTATTTGAACTTCATATGTCAATTTTGGAGGCAACGGAGGAATAAACATGCTAGCAGAGACAGCAAGGGAGTCGGCAAGCTGGTTCTTTATTCTTGGAATATAAGAAATGTTGAAATCATTGAAAGAATCCTTGAGCCTCCATACCTCATCTCTGTATGCCTTTAGCCTTGGATGCTTCGCTTGAAAAGTTTTATTTACCTACTGAATAATGAGATCTGCATCTCCAAACACTTTCAGGCCTTTGATACCCATTTTTTTAGCAGCGCTTAAGCCCAGAATTAAAGCCTCGTACTCTGTGATGTTGTTTGTGACCTGAAAGGTTAATTTGAACGATAAATGAATATATTCCTATGTTGGGGACACAAGGACTACGCCTGCCCCTGCAACTTCTTTAGAGCAAGCCCCATCAAAAAACATATCCCAAACTTGTGGGTTTTCTTCCTCTGCGATCTGGAAAACTGGTTTCTTGAGCTGCGTGGAGGCCAACTGAGATTCTTCAATATGGAGAATACATGCTCCAAAATCGGTGTCAATAACATATATGGGATGATTGGTGGGATTCCTTTCATCGTTGATTATATAAGCCAACTGCGCCTCTCTGTATAATCTCTTGCTCTCTCCTCCGAAGACTGGGACAGTAGCATAAGACAGATCATTTTGTAATGATCCACCTAGTCTCTTGATCCAACCTCTGGAAAGTAACATACTGAACTTGGGGGGTACATCTGCCACCACAATATCCATCATCATGCTTTTCATAGGCAGCTGAGACAAAGTGATGGCTAGGTCCTTGATTAATCCCAGACATTTCACTTTTCTAGAGTCAAAAGAGAACAGGTCATGATAAGGCTTTGTGATGTCAAGACCCAACTCATCCATGATAGCCTTGGGCATTAGATTATGGCTGGCTCTAGTGTCTAGAAGGTAGTTGTGAAGGATTTTATCATGAATAGTCAGAGAGACATAGAATGATGGGGAGTTGTCTTCACAATTTTCAATCATTGGGCTAAGAATAACAATCGGCTTGTCATCTTGCAGATTCACACAATCAGTGGAGGCTTGGATGGCTTTAGGCTCAAGGGACTCGAGGATGGATATTTTGAAGGACTCATTCTTCAATAGTTCAATCAGAGGCATGGGTATATTTAGCTTCTGAATTTTTGATTGAAAATGGAAAGGAGGAAGAGACTTTTCAAGACCTCTAACTTCATGAGCTGGAGCTTGGAGGATGATGGGATCTTTGAATAGGAGTTTCCTTGGCATCATTTACCTTTGACCTTAGATTATATCTTTTCTGATCTACAGTTTGTAAAGCAGCTTCACCATCCCATTCTTGGTTAATCTGGTCATTGAATAATGACCTTTCATAGGCAGCTGAGGTCAAAAAGGAGCCATTGCCTTTGTCTTGTAGACAATGGATCTCATCCTCTTCTTCAAACTGCTCTTCTTCCATGACTACATTTTGAAAAGGAGCCCCCACCCTTTGGTCTTCATTTTCATCTTTGATTCTTTGCAAAATCTGCAACTGCTCATTAGCTCTTCTATACGGATTTAGATTTGGATTTCTAGGAACAAAGGTATTAGGCACTCTTCCTTTCCCTGGGTGCTACTCAACCTTCAATTCGGATATTTCGGAGGCTAATGACTCGATAATTTTGGTCATTTTATCTATCTTAGGATCAGAGGATGATGAAGACTTGCCCCTCTGTCTTCTTCTATCAACATTTCCTTTGAGCTTCTCTACAACCATGATGTTTGATTCCACTTCCAAGGCTGCATCCTGCATGTCAGCCAAAGTAGCACATCACCTCTCTCTCAACAGTAGGCAGAAGTCAGAGTCAAAAGCGCTGGCATAGGTGAGTTTAGCAGAGGTAGTAGTGGGTTTTACTTCAGCTCGTATCTTTCTGTACATATGGTTAAATCTCTTATTAAAATCAGACAGCAACTCACCATTTTCTCTCTTTAAGTTGCCAAACTCAGTGTGGTAGTAGAGGAGGTCCTTTTTATCCCCCCAATGCTTTAGAAATGCATCATCTAAAGCTTCAATATCTGCTATAGATCTTGGGGTTAGTTCTCTGAACCATTTTCTAGCCTCTCCATCTAGGCTTTGGACAAAGACTCTCATCCACACATCATCCTCACTAATGTCCAGATTATCAGCATAGCTATAGAATGACTCAAGATGTTCTTCAGCAGTAACACCTTCAGTGCCAGTGAATTTAGGCCTATATTTCTGATATTCTCCAGTAGGCATGGCATTTAAAGGAGTGGGCAGTATTAGAGGCCCATACCTAGCGGCTATGATTCTTTCCATTTTGGTAGGTGCTTGTGGACCTGCCATAGCTGTGGTAGCTAAAAGAGTACTGGAAGTCTGAATGACAGAGGGCTGAGGAGTGACTGATTAGACTAAAGGAGTATGATGGATAGGAGGTGAGGTTTCCTTCGGGCTTACAACAAATGGAGAACCTAAAGAATAAGGAGCTTTATGAATTTCTGAGAGTTTTTCTTCATTGCTAGTATTAGAATTTGTACTCTCAAAATGTATTTGTTCTATTGCAGGATTTTCTTGAAGAGATATAGAATATTGTTTAGGTTTACCTAAACCTGATGCTCCTTTCTGCAATACCTTTCTTTCTTTGATGATCTTTTCAGGGTCAGGTACTGGATCAGCTTGTAGCTTTTGAGGATTTCTCCGAGTATGCGTCACAAATTGAGCCAGAACTATGAAGTGGAGTCGCCAAGAGGTTCAACCTCCAGTAGAGTCACCAGATAGATGATTACAACCAAAAATGTGCCCAGACTTTGTCTATCATCAAAGTTGGATCTATGTCGTTTCCCAAGGAAGTTGAGCTTCAGTTTCCTCTCCCCGGCAGCAGCGCCAATTATGTTAGCACTCCAGGAAACTCTCCTAGGTTGCAGCTCGGATATGCCTGGTAACATATAATCTTCAATATTGTTCTCATAACTACTAGAATGGATGATGGTTTGGATCAAGTTAGATGACCATTTCAGCTCTATTCCCACTCAAGGCATGCATGAACACTCTCAACAACACAAGGCTTTAAACCACTAATGCTCAATAGTTTATAGATTTAATGGATAGATGGAGAATACTAACTGTATCAGCAGATTGCATATATAAACATAAATGGATGACTAGCTACAGGCAACAAAAGGGAATACTGACTATACTGGGAGATGCATATATGACCACATATGAATGGTTAGCTACAGGCAGCAAAGGAGCTTACAGATCTAAGTTATCAAAGAAGAGATAAGATGACAATTATTTGGCCTTAGACACAAGGAAACATGATCAAAATTGTTCATATGCAAGCATAGAACAGCAAAGAGAGTGGATGTTGAACATATAATGGTAAAAGAAGCTTATATTTCTAGAATGAAGATGAGAAACTTGAAGGAACAGAGGAGGAATAATCTCCAGAATTTGAACCCTTGTTACATCTTACTAACAGCTATTTATAGCATGTTTACAATGATCCTGAGCCTTTTGAGGCTTCAGGGGTCTTAATCTATCCTTCTGTGCATTGTTTAACTGATTTGATGCCCTCTAGGAAAGCATGGCTTGGCGATTTTTCTCTTCTGACAGAGGAATAACCGCATTCAGATATTTTGGGCAGTTGTTGTGATGCTTGGGAGATCTCTTGATCCAGAGATGCTCTATGATGTTGTTTGATGAGCTGCGATGTTTTCTCCATGACCCTTTCTGTTTTGATTTGGCTGTGTTGCACTATCAATGCCCCCTGATCAATTCTGTTTAGGGCTAGTTGCATGTGCTCCATGGCCATTTCTGTTAGGGCAAGCTATGTTGTGATGGAAGAGCTATCGAGCCTATGTTTTCCCTTTAGATATTTAGAAATACTGTTCTTTCTGTTAAACACAGAAAAACACAGTAGCCTTGTGAAAATCCCACCCATTCCTATCCTTTTCGAACTTAAAAAATCATTAGATGCGGCTTATCAGTCTCTCAGGTCTGCCCTTGTTGTTGTTGCAAGTCGCAAAGAAGCCTGCCCTGTGTATTTTCCTCGTATTGTGAAATATGCCTAAAACATTAAAAACACGGGAAAATTGTCATCGGCGGACATCAAATATTATATATATATATCACTTCCCGGACCCTTTCAAGTCCGGGCTTCATCGCAATCGCAAGGCCTCCAGGTTTCCTTTGTATTTCATCGAAATAATAAAATACATAAAAACATTGAAATGTGGCTTTCCCCGGACCTGAAAAATTATGCAATATCATTCCCAAACCCTTTCGAGCCCGAGATTTATCGCTATTGGCGCTGCCAAGGCTCCCTTTGTATTTTCGTTTATATAACGAAAATATACCAAATACAGTGAAAATGGCTTGGGCACGGATCTCAAAATGTATGAAATCCCCACTATAATTTCGTCGGGTCCGGTTATCGCATCGCACTTGCACTTGTGCATAGGCCCCGCCTTATGGTATAGTGCCGATGCGATATAGCAATGCGACCCCATCGCAATCGCTGATCTCTCAATACCCGAGCCTTCTATATATATATATATATATATATATATATATATATATATCACCGCATATGTTCCCCACCGATGCGACCCACCAATCTGATCGTTGATCGGCAGTGTCATGTGCCCGCCTGTAAACTATCCCCTCTACTTGGCCAAATGCGATTAACCACCTAGATCTGGGCCGTTGATCAGCCATATATAACGATGGCTGTTCCTTCTCTGTTTAAGCCTGCGTTTGTGGGTTTTTCACTATTTTCCTTTGGTTTTCGCCTCCCGATAGTGATTTTCAGCCCTTCCAAGGGCTTTCCTCCCTTGCTCATTTCAATTGATGGATGATTTTTGAGAATTTTGAAGACTAAGGGAGTGCTTTGGAGTATATATGGATCCCTTGGGATGTTTTTTTAAGTAACTTTGAAGATTTTTGGGACATGTAGGGACACTACCCACTAAATTGTAACTTAAATAAAAGATAAATAGACTTTAGAATGATAAGTGACTCACTTTTTTATAATGGGTGAGAACACTTTTACATAAAGTAACTTTAAAACATAAGTTACATGTGTTTTTTGAAAAATTAACTCAACAAAAAGAAAGACTTGTCAAACTCAAGACCTCTATTCTCATAAAGTTACTTTAGACCAAGTGAGCTAGTTTAAAAGGTTAGTAATTTTTAGAAAAAAAGAAAGGTTTTTTTTTTTTTAGTCACTAAAGTTTTGGAGTGTGTGCTTACTTGAAAAAGATTTTTTTTTCCTATAAAACGAAAACCACAAAACCCAACACGGACATACAAAAAAAACAAACCTTATAGCTTGAAGTTAGCTTTAGCCGGAAACTAAATATTTTCCTCAATGTTTCTGATTTTCCGAGATCACACTAAGGCGCGGCGGAAAAGAACATATGCATGAGCAAAATCCTTCCTTTCTATTTCTGATTTGCCCAGATCACACAGAATTGCGGGGCAAAGACAATACGCAAAAATGAAAGGTATAGATCCGGTAATAAAAAACAGAGAGCTAAATAAACCAAAATAAACAGAGAGATGAATAGCTAGAACTGCAAATAAAGACTATATACCTCCAGATCTTTACAATGATGTAGCTAGGGCTACCAGAAACCTTTTCGTGTGAAACAAAAGGGGTTCCTCATTGGAATAGATGCTCCTAACACAATAGAGCAGTCCTCTCGGCCCGAAAGCAGTCAAAAAAAGTAGATCTAGGATACGGCAGTCAAATGCAGTTGTATCGACTTCAGATTTGGATCACCAATGAATGTGGCCCTCAAATAGCTCTGATACCATGTAGGAATTTACTAGGTAAGTTCCTCAGACAGAACACCAAAGGAAACCGCTCACATACAGATCACAGATCAATACACCAGTATTCTTGACGTGGTTAAAACCCTCAAAGAGGGAAACAGTCCACGGCCTGAGCCAACGCGGCCACTTCAGGCAATTTATTAATAAAAGAATGAAAAATTACATAAGCTTTTCTCATGAATGGTTACCCCACAAATGACCCTCCATGCTCTTTAAATAGAGATCATGGACCAATCGGGCGTTAAGCCACGGATCAAGTGTCGGTAATACCGAGGAGAGAATGAACCATCGGATCACTTCATGTCTAGAACATATCATGACCATCGGATTGTAAGTTACAAAAGTACATAGTAAAGAAACACACTTTACCTAACTCTACACTAGACCAAGTTATACTTAACTATTTCCTATGTGTCAGAATATCCTAACAGGAGGCAGACCCAAAGATGGTGGGTGGACTTACCCATGGTTTTATGCATGGTTTTTGCACATCATTTTGGGCTTGATGTTTTTCTTCCCATGGTATTTTGTAGATACGGTCAAGGGAACTATGGTTATGTTATAATCAAGAGTTAGTGGATTGGGGTTTCTGAATGCTTCAACATGTATATATATGTCTTGTAAAATTGAAAGGAATATATTGAAAAATCAATTTTGTAGTCCCAGTTTTGGGATCCAAGGGAAGAGTCTCTATGTATATTTGTTTTATGTTCTTGCCATTATAATTTTTTTTGTTTTAAGAACTTGTTTGCACGTAATTTATGTACAAGTTTAAAACCTACATTTCGTATCAGAGTTGTTTCAACTTCAAAGGGACACCTTTGTTGCTAAGGGTTTTTCTCAAGCCTATGGTAGACCTTGTTACAGTGGGAGATCTGTGGGATGGATTCTTGCACTAAAAGGAGAAGGCATATAGTGAAAAGATAGAGATTGGGAAATTTAATGGACAGAGTTTTGAGTTGTGGAAGCTAAGATGGAGGATTTGTTGGTGGATAAATATCAGTGGATCGCAATAGATCCAAGTACTAAACCAACAATAATGTCAACAAAAGACAAGGTGAAGTTGGATTAGAAGGAAAAGAGCACAATACAATTGTGTTTCTCAAATTTAGTATTGTTGAATGTTTCAGGAGAAGATACAACAAAGGCTTTGTGGGACAAGCTAGGGAATTTGTATCAATCTAAGACTTTGGTGAACAAATTGTTACTGTGGAAAAAGTTGTATAACCTGAGAATGAAGGATGGAGACTCAGTGACAGAGCATCTGAACTTCTTTAACACTATGGTGAGCTAGTTGTTCTCTATTGATATTAAAATTTTAGACGAAGATAATTGCATCATTATGTTGTGTTCTGTACTAGATTTGTGGGATAGTATGGTTGTTGTTATAGGTAGCAATACAAATACCTTGAAGTTTGACGAAATAGTCTCGTCCTTGTTGTCGGAGGAGATGAGATGGAAAAATATGAAGAGATAGACTGAAGATGCCTTGTCTGTAAGAGGGCGATCCCATAATAGAAATAGAAATAAGTCCTCAAGTGGGAGATCTAAATCTCTAGGAAAACCTGTAGGTATGTTGGAAATGTGGAAAAGAAGGGCACTACAAAAAGGATTGTAAATCTAAAACTCCTGAGAAAGGAAAGGGATCTAATGATGCTCCTTCTGGAGAGGTGAAAACTACCTCAGACGAAGGTGGGGATGTGTACTTGGCTTTTCCTTCAATTACACATGTATATCATGAGACATAGTTAATTGACTCACGTGCATCCTTTCACTTCACTCCCCATAGGGAGTGGTTCTACGAGTATGAGAAATATGATGGTGGTGATGTCTTCCTAGGGTATGACAGGAAGGCCAAAATCATGGAACGTGGAAAATTCAAGTTGAAGTTGCAAGGTGGAGGATTAGAACACTTCCTGGTGTCCTGCATATTCCTACATTAGCCAGAAATCTGATTTTTGTAAGCAAGATGGATGATGCAAGCATACAAAACAGTGTTTGAGAAAGATACGTGCAAGATGGTTTGGGGAGCACTGGTATTGATGCGGGGAATTCGAATTGAAACTCTTTATAAGCTTCTGGCCCAACACTATTATTGATGGGTGCAACATTTTAGTGGTTCCAAAAAGTGGAGCTGAAAATCTAGTGGTGTCAGGGGAAAATACCATGTTGTGGCATCAAATACTTGGACATATTGGAGAGAAGGACCTTTGAATATTACACGGTAATTTTATGGTAGATGGTATGTCTAATTTATCTCTGGATTTTGATTTTTTTGAACACTGTTTAAATGGGAAGTAGAATTGAATGACTTTCCCCTTTAGTGCTAAGAGGGAAAAAAGGATATTAGATTTTGTGCATAGTGATGTGTTTGGACCTGTTTCGGATCCATCTCTAGTAAATTTTTGTACTATGTATCATTTATAGATGAATTCTTGAGGAATACATGGATATAATTCCTCAGCAATAAATCTAAAGATTTTGGCAGGTTTAAATAATTTAAGGCTCTGGTGGAAAATCAAACAGAGAAGAATATTAAGGTGTTGAGGACAAAGAATGATGGAGAGTTTTGCAAGAAGGAATTTGAAGAGTTCTATAAGAAGTGTGTTATAGCATGATGGAAGTGATCAGGTGCTTGAAATTATGCTGAAAAACCAAAGGGTCAGAATTTTGTTAAACTTAGCTTCATATTGAAGAGCTCGTCATTCTGATTCCAACAATACGAAGGACACTCAAATCCGAGCTCGTATGCAGAAGTTAGAGCAAGTCAAAGTTCATATTTGACTTGCTTACATGGCAGGATTAGACGATGTGGCAGGCCCTTCAGAGAATGGGGAGGCGCTAAGTGGCAGGTTTTCATTGGCCCCCGCATATTACAATCGCAAGTCACAGGTGCATCGTGTTAAAGAATCAGCCCCCAAGCAGGGAAGGGTTGCAATGCGATAACCTTAGGGGAATTTTGAGGTCTAAAATGGGCCTCCTAATAAAAATGTACAACAAAAATAAACTTTATAAGAACCAAAAGAATTCAAGATGATGATGTCAACCATGGGGAATGATTCACCATTTTTGGAGTAAAAAAGTAAAAAGATTAAAAAATAATAAAATAATAAAACTACTTTTTCAACTTGTATTTTCAACTTATCTCTATAAAGTTTTACTGAAAATTTGAGTAGGAGTACTCGTTGGATGCAAAATTTAATTCATGATCCAAGGAGTACCTACCTTACATACTTTCGATGGACCCTGTTACACAAAAATGAGAAATACATAAAATAAATAAATAAATAAAAATAATAATAATAATAATAAATAAATAAATAAATAAAAATTAAAAAATAAATAAATAAATTGTGATTGCAATCATGTTTTTCATGTATTTCTCATTTTTCGTGTAGCAACGTCCATAAAAAAGTATGCAACATGGGTACTCCTTGGATGAGGAATCAAAATATGCATTCAACGAGTGTTGTCGCTCGATATTTGAATAAACCCATAGGGAGATAAGTTAAAAATACGAGTTGAAAAAATAGTTTTTTCTTTTTACCCTCTAAAATTTGATGATGTATTCTAATCTTATTTTATTATTTCCACTATTATTTTATCATTTCCTTAGGAGGCCCATTTTAGACCTCAAAACTCCCATAATGATCGCAATCGTAGATCGGTGAAGGGAAGGCTTTACGGAAAATTGGACCCCCGACTAGTACTAGGTTGCGATGCGATATCGCAATCGCAAATCGCAACAGGGTTGAGTCCCGCAGACCTTAAGACCACTGGAACTCCACTGATTGCGATACCCAGATGTGATGTTTTATGGATTCTAGTTAATACTCTCGTCGGGTCTGCGCACATCGCAATTGCACATCGTCGTCGTGTTCACAGACTGTAAGCCCGCCGGTCCTTACCGATTGCAATTTGCGATTCAGCCGACAGATTATGGCCTGTCGTGCGGCAAAATTTTTACCCAGATAGCATTTTTGGGGCGTATTTGTAGGATCATTCCGAATGTGGAGAAAATTGTGGAATGAATAGTGGGAAAACTAGGAGAATTCATAGCTTCTTCAATTTTTCACCAAATTGGATGCAAAAGGAGGCTAGATAGCCATTTTTTTAGTATTCTGAACTCATTGAGACAGGTTTCAAAGGCATTTGAGCATTGTAAACACACTTTTATTGTAATTTTGAGCATAATAGAGAGGCCCAAGCATTGGAAGCTGAAACAAGGAGATGTAGCCCAAGAGGGGTGAACTCCTCATCAAATCTCTGTGTTGTGTGTTGTATTTTGATGCTCTTTGTTGTTATTTTCTTATGTTCAACATATGTTTTATGTTAAATTGTTTATAACATTTACATATGAAACTCTCATGGGAATCAGTTAATTAAGAAAAAATGGTGAATCCTTGAGCACTTGATAAGCAAATAATAAGCATCTTGGGTTTTATTATGAATGAGGAATTAGCACAACATTACTAATATTCTCCATTTCAGATCAAGTTGGTATCAGCGAAATAGTTTTTGCTTACTAGATTTTCTTGTGCAAAGGAGGAGTATTGTTTGTTATTTTTGTGTCATGCTAACAAGGTTAAATCTCAAAAGAGGTGAAGGAAATCTAGTTGGAAGCCCTGAAGTTGGGTCAAGGGGAATAAGAGAAAGGTTGCCACAATCTCCAACACAAGTTCAGCCTCAAGTTGTAGTTGAGACTCCAGAGATCATGTCTCGTGAATGACAACCTACAAACATGACAGAAGATGGGAAGACCTTCAGAAAGGATTTATTTGATATGATAGAGATGGTGAAGGTTCTCTATGAAGAGAGGAATAACAGGTTGCAAGGAGAAAGTTCCAAACCTCCCAAAGGAGAAGGCTCTTCAGGAGGGGGTAATGGAAAAGAAGATAATGGGAATGGAGACAAACATCTACCCTCTCCACCATCTTCTTCATTTTCTTCTTCACAAGCATATTCACACTCTTCCACTAATACAACCCTTACTCATACTCATCATCATTCTTCAAAAGGAACTGGTAAATCACCTTTTCTAAAACTTGATGTTAAATTCGAGTTACCCATGTATAATGGTGAAGTGAATGCAAAGAAGCTTGATAATTGGATTTGTCAGTTGGAGGTGTATTGTAGAATTCAGAACCTTCAAGAGGATGATATCCAAAATTCAGTTAGCTTCCTTAAGAATGGAGGGTGTAGCACTAGTACGGTGGGAATCAAGGACTCAAGACGAGATCAAAAAACATGGTAAGATCTCTATTACTTGGTTTGATTTCATTGCTGCTATAAAAAGACAATTCTACCCTTTAGCTCATATGAAAAAAGCTATCATGAATTGGAAAAATTTCAGACAGTTAAAAGGTCAAAATGTGCAAGAGTATACTCAGGAGTTTAGGAGAAGAGCTCTTATGCTAGGAGTAGACTTGTAGTCACAAGATACTTTGTTAAAATATATAGGAGGTTTGCATAGCTATCTTCGACACACCATTCTTATGTTTAATCCCACGAATCTTGATGAGGTATGTGTTCAAGCTACACACCTCGAAGCAAGAGGGGAAAATGTACAAAAAGAATGTAAGAAGAAGCCATTCTAGGGTGGTGAAAAGGGAAAGAATCCTAAAGGAAAGCAGAAGAAAAATTCTTATGTTAAGAAAGAAGGGGAGAAACCCATGTGCAAGAATTGTTCCAAAGAGGGCCATGATGAAGTGCATTGCTAGAAGCTTCATCCTGAATCAAGGCCGAAGAAATTTAGCAATAAAGGGAAACAAAGGACAAATGTTGTTGTACAACAAGACTTGGGTTCTGACTCTGGTGATGAAGCAAAGATTGCAGCCATAGACACTAAAGGAAAATTCGTGGCAAAAACAAGCAAAGAGGAAGTCGTGGAAAGCACCAGCACAGCAAATAACTCCAACAATGCTTCAAATGAAGAAAACAGAATTGAGTTGTTTCATATCAGAGTTATTTCCAAACACACCAAGATTGATACATTGTTTGACAGTGGATCCCAGGAAAATTTAATTTCTACAGACTTGATCAAGAAATTGAATCTGGAAACTGTGCCTCATCATAAACCGTATCTGTTGGGTTGGATAACAAAGGATGAAAATCTTCAAATCACAAGGAAATGCGTTTTCAGGATTTCTATAACTGCCAATTTCATTGATGAAGTCGAATTAGATGTAGTGCCGCTAGATATTTCTGGAATTGTGTTGGGAAGCCCGTATCTGTATGACCGGAAAGCTCTTTTCCATATATTTGAGAACAAATATCATTTGTTAAAAGATGGAGTGGATTATATTGTGAGAGACCATCATAGAAAGCTTAATTTGTCTTTAGCAAGCACAGGGAAAATGAAGCGACTGGTCAATTCCAGCAAGAATCTCGTGCTCCTTATGATCAAGAAGAAGAATGACACAGAGCGTGAATCCTTTGCAGGATGTGACATGAAGCTGAAAGCCAATTTGGTTGATGTAGTCAATCAATATGGAGATATGTTTCAAGAACCAAAGGGATTGCCACCAAAAAGGGAAATTTAGCTACAGCAAGGTTGTCCACTCCCAAATATCGGTATGTATCGAATGTCAATTCTAGAAAGTTTAGAAATTAAGAAACAAGTCCAGGAATTGTTAGATAAATGTGTAATTCGTCCCTCTACTTCGTCATGTGGTTCACCAATTGTTTTGGTACCCAAGAAAGATGGAACCTATTGGAATATCTAATTCCTACTTGTCTCAGTTGTGATTCTTACTAAGTAAAGGAGTTTGTTCCTAGTAGTTAGGATCTATTTCCTAGATTGGTGTGTGGTTGAGATAATCTCTCAACCAACAGATTGTGTGTCCAAGATAGCGTACCTATCTTGAGACAACACTTCTTGTATATATGTAATTGCATTTGATTAATAAATTAATCTGGATTCTCATATTTTATCATGGTATCAGAGCCCTGAGGGCCTGGCCCCTCGTGGGCTTGGCCTGCCCTGGGCTGAGGAAGCTTGGCCCATCCTGGGCTGAGAGAAATAAGAGAGAAATATTTTGTTTTAGTTTTTATTAAGTTTGTCTGTCATATTTGTAATCAAAGAACTGCTCTACCTAAAATGTTTGCAGTATGCGGCTGCATTTAATCATTGATCTCAGATCTACTACACATCGAGGAGAGACACGATCATATAGAGAATACTCATTGCGGTGTGGTGAGTGGATCTACTAGTAAATTCCGCCTCAGTTGGTAGTTTCATGCTGGTGAGCTGCAGAGGTGTCGTGCCTTTTTTGTGGTGAAAGCTGCGTGGAGGTTGTTCGTGGTGAAAGCGGTGACGCAGTGGTGGTTATAGTGTGGCCCTTCATGGCTCGAGCGAAGAAGCCCATGGTGAAGAATCTCGTCGTGGCAGTTAATCTCTCTGCGTGTTGTGGAGAAGAGATGACACATTGAGCATTGGGAGCATCAAGAGCTCGAGTCTAGGTTGAGCCTTGATACGAGTCTGATAAATTGAGATTGTGTACGAGCGCTCCTGGGCGAGTGGATTGACTGGAGATCGTGTGTGCAACTCAGCAGTTGTTGCCTCTCATCTGTGTGAAGGCGATCTGGTGTTGAGATCTACTACTTACGTGGAGAGAGGTTCGACGCGCTAGTGTGGAGGTCGAAGCTACTGTGTGCATGCTACGAAAGGGTAGGCGCAGCAAAATCCTGGAGTGGCCCATGTAACCGGAGCCACCATGGGTGGACTGCCCGGTGGGATTGCCGTGCTAAGAAGAATTAGATTTAAATAGTAGATTGTTGGTGGAATGGTGATTTCAAAGGCTCTTCTGTGTTTCCAAGAGTGAGTTCAATACGCACCCCTAGTTTAGCTAATTCTGGTCATACTACGCTCAACGTTCAGCAGTATGGTGCAAAAGGTGATAGCATCACAAACAATAGCAAGGGTTTTTCTGGCAGCTTGGAATGCAGTCTGTTCTCTACAATCAATATACCAAAAGGAAAATATGTGGTTGGTCCAGTTTCATTTACAGGACCTTGTAAGAATGTTGGCATAACTGTGCAGAGGGCAGAGCCAGTTTGCTTGGATACACCAGAATTCTGAGCATGCCATTTAAATTCATGCAACAAGGGAAAACACTATGAAGATGGCGAGTATCAGCGGGAAATAGGGGATGCCTATCATTCCAGAAGTAGGAGAAAGACTTCTATTGATAGCGGTGATGAGGATAGGGATCTTGATGATTATGGCAATAGGCAGCGCAAATCAGTTGATGGGAAATCGCACCACGAGAGGGTTTCTGGTGGTGGAAGAGATACGACTGATGCGTATGGGGTGAATTCTGAAGAGAAAATGAGCGAGAGAAAGAATTCTGGAACTAGAAGCAGTGCGTCTATTAACAGGGATAATGATAGGGTTTCTAATGGAAAACCTAGCAATGAACAGGATAATGGTAGGCAACAACAATCGGATGAAAAATCTAGTGTGTGGAAAGATGGTAGCAAACCATGCTTCAAATGACAAGCATATTCATATCTATGATGTTGACAACAAGCACCTTATCTGTGCTATGTCTGGCATACAAGTTGGGTTCTAAGTATCGACGTCAGCCCATATGGTTTAGCTGTTGCCACAGGATCCAGTGATAGAACTCTGGATAGTGTGTTGCTCATGTAATTGGAGGTTTACCGCCTTCTTCTTTCTCTTCAGGTCAACTTGACAGAATTGGAGTTTGGGAAGGTAAATGCATTGAGCCTAATCAACTCAATGTAAAAGTGAAATTTGTTAGAATTTCATATTAAAAAAAACTCCAATGAGAAACAAATTAATGTGGTATTTATAAATGTTTTGGAATTAGAAGCATTGAGCTTAGCTAACTCAATGGAGTGGTTTTGTTAGAATTAGCTACTCTAACAAATCATGTAGGTAAATCCAAGACAATTAAATCGGAAATAGAAAGAAAAGACAAAGATGCCTAGGATGTGATCAAAAGATGAAGTGCACCAGGAGCATCAGAGATTGGAGGATGATGGACAACTAGGTGAAAGTTTGTGTGAGTTAGTGTGAGTTTCTGGAATAGACTCACTAGCATGTTATTTTATGAGTCACATTTTATTAGTAAGCAAGTCTAGGGTGTTTATAGTGGTCTTTCTAAATTGTGTACCTGGTAACTCTAGAATTGGAGCGTGAAATGTAAGCCTTGTAAGGCATGTGTACCCCCATACAGTTCGTGGTAATCTAAAAACCACTTTGTATTTGTAGTGTCGGTTTGTGGTAAGCCAAAAACCACATGTAATAGTGAAGTGGGACAGAGATTCCTATTGGCATGGTTTAGAGTTAGTCGAGAAAACCCTCAGCCTGGTTGAGTCGTGTCTTTGGAGTGCCCTAGTGGCAGGTTTGTAGGCCCAGTGTGGTTGGAGTGCCCTAGTGGCAAGATTGTGGCCCATAGTGGCTGGATTGCCTTCGTGGCTGAGTTGAGCCTTCGTGGCTATTTTGAGCCTTCATGGCTAAGTTGAGCCTTGGTCGCTGTGTTTAGCCTTGGTGGCTAAGAGCCCTTAGTGGCATGGTTGAGGGTGATTCGATAAAACCCAGAGCATGGTTACGGGTAATCCGATAAAACCCATGACGATATTGGAGGGGGATTTACAGGTACAGGTACAAGTGTGCAGTTATAATGCTTGAAAGAGCCATGTATGTGAAGGACATCCTACAAGACTGGCGGTTGCAGTGGTTAGTACCCATGCATTACGGTGGATGGTTGCTCATTTATATGGACATCAACATATTATTTTGGTATATTTGACCACAACTAGATTTTATAGATTGATATGGAAACAAGTACTCATTAAGGGGGAGTGTTGGAATATCTAATTCCTACTTGTCTTAGTTGTGATTCTTACTAAGTAAAGGAGTCTGTTCCTAGTAGTTAGGATCTATTTCCTAGATTGGTGTGTGGTTGAGATAATCTCTCAACCAACAGATTGTGTGTCCAAGATAGCGTACCTATCTTGAGACAACACTTCTTGTATATATGTAATTGAATTTGATTATCAAGCTTTGAATAAAATTACCATAAAGAATTGATACCCACTGCCCAGAATAGATGATTTGCTAGATCAGTTGAAGAATGCAAAATATTTCACTAAATTAGACTTGAGAAGTGGATATCATCAAGTTAGAATAGTTGAGGAGGATATTTGGAAGATTGCTTTTAAAACCAAACAGGGATTGTTTGAGTGGCTGGTTATGCCTTTCGGTCTTTGCAATGCTCTAGCTACATTCATGAGAGTTATGAATGATGTTTTAAGATCCTTTCTTGATGAGTTTGTAATTGTCTATTTAGATGATATTTTGATATTCAACAAATCACGAGAAGAGCATGTCAAGCATGTGAGGAAAGTGTTGGATGTCTTGAAAAAAGAACAATTATTTATGAAGATGTCTAAATGTGAATTCGAGAAAACTTCCTTAGTGTATTTGGGCCACATAGTTGGAGGAGGTGAGCTGAAGATTGACCCCTCTAAAGTTTTGGTCATTGTGAATTGGCCAATACCCAAATCAGTCACAGAAGTAAGGATTTTTCTAGGAGCAGTGTAGTACTGGAGGAAGTTCATTGCCAATTTCTCTTCCATAGTAGCTCCACTACACGCTTTGACCAGCATGAAAGTTCTCTTCCAGTGGGGAGGAAAAAAAAAAAAAACATTCGATGCTTTAAAATAAAAGATCATTTCAGCCCCAGTTTTAGCATTACCGAATTTGAAACAACCATTTGAAATACTAACATATGCAAGTGACTACACCATTGGTGCAGTTCTTTTACAGCGTTGTAAGCCCATTTCATTTCATTCTGATATTTTTAATGGTGTTGTTATTAACTATCCTACATATGATAAAGAGCTTTATGCATTGGTGCAAAGTGTGAAAAAATGGAAGCATTGCTTAATGGGAAAAGAAACCATTATTCACACCGATCATCAACCTTCGCAATCTCAAACAAAATTGCAGCAATCAAGGCACTTTCATTGGATGTGATCCTTATAGAAATTCCACTTGGAAATCAGGTACAAGAAAGGTATTTATAACAGAGTTGTTGATATGCTTTCTAGACTGGTTGTTAATTTAGCCATTTTACTCAAGAATCATTATGTTTTGCCTTAAAGTTATGTTGAAAAATACGCACATGATGTTGACTTTCAAGAGGTATATTCAAAATTGAGTTAAGGCCACTAAGTTGAGGAATTAGACTACCATGTACATGATAATCTTGTATCATTTGGGAAAAAATTGCGTTCTACTGGGAGAGAGAGTAAATGTCACAATGGAAGCACACACTTCTCGTATTGTTGGACATTTCGGTGTAAGTAAAACAATGGCAAATCTTCAGAGGAATTTTTACTAGCCTCGTATGCCTGAAAGTGTGTCATGTTTTATCAGAGGTTGTTCATTGTGTGCAGTCAGTAAGCCTAGTAATAGGAAACTAGGATTTTACACACCGCATTCATTGCCTTCACGTCCATGGGATAGTGTTTCTATGGATTTTGTAGGAGGTCTTCCTTTATCAAAAAAAGGTCATGATTATTTGTACGTAGTTGTGGATAGGTTCAGCAAGATGTACATATTAATGCCTTGTAAAAAACAAATTATAGCTAAACAAACAGCTCAAGTTTTCTTTCAAAATGTATGGGCTCATTTTGGATTACCTACTTCTATTGTAAGTGATCGTGATTCCCAATTTGTTGGGAATTTTTGGTCAAATTTATGGAACTTGATGGACACCAAGTTGAAGAAAAGTACATCCTTCCATCTGCAAACAGATGGTTAAACTGAAGTGGTTATGATGATAGTTATTCATTTGCTAAGAGTATATCGCAGCAAACATCCTAAGTTGTGGTATGAACAGTTGCATTATATTCAACATGCTTACAACCGAGCAAAGTACTCTTCTACTCTAACTTCTCCTTTTGAGGCATGTCATGATTATTTGCCTAAATTGCCTTTGGATTTCATCTTTGAGAAAGATGTAGTTGTAGATGGACATAGCGACATAGACAGAGCAAAGAAATTCATTGAGAAAATTCAGTCGATTCACAAAATAGTTCAAGAACAACTAGAAAAGAGTCAAGGCAAGTATAAGGCAAGGCATGATAAGCATCGTGTGGATCATCAGTTTCAAGTAGGTGATGAATTTTGGCTTTACATTAGCAAGGAAAGGCTTCAAGATGAAGGTAAAAATTGAAACCAATTCGTTATGGTCCATTTAAAATTCTAGAAAAGCTTGGTAATAATGCTTTCAAGCTTGATTTGCCTTCATATATGAAAATTTATTCCATTGTTAATGTTGAAAATATAAGGTTATATGAGCCTCCTTTGATTAAAGATCAAGGAGAGAATATGCAGATTCCATCTATTGAATATTTTTCTCCATAATTCCTTGATAAGCTTCGGAAAGACACTATACTTGACAGAAAAACAAGGACAACAAAAAGGGGAAGTATTGATTATCTTCGATTGGGGCTCAAGGGTACCAATCCTTCAGAATCCAAATGGATAGAGGTTGGAAAGGTGGGGAATTGTACCCTCACCTACTGAACAATTGAAAGTGATCCTTTTGGGGTCCAAAAGGCTTCTAGTGGGGAGGAGTGATCAGGTGCTCAAAATTATGCTCAAAAATCAAAGCGTCATAATTTTGTTAAACTTAGCTTCAGATCGAAGAGCTCATCATTTTGATTGCAATGTTATGAACGACACTCAAATCCGAGCTCGTACGCAGAAGTTAGAGCAAGTCAAATTTCATATTTGACTTGCTTACATGGTAGGATTGGATGGCGTGGTAGGCCCTTCAGCGAATGAGGAGGCTCCAAGTGGTAGGTTGCCATTGGCCCCCGCATATCGCAATAGCAAGTCACAAGCGGATCATGTTAAAAAATCGGCCCCCGAGCAAGGAAGGGTTGCGATGCGATAAATCGCAATCACAGATCGGCGAAGGGAAGGCTTTACGGAAAATCGACCCCCAACAGGAACTGGGTTGCGATGCGATATCACAATCGCAAATCGCAACAGGGAAGAGTCTCGTAGACCTTAAGACCATTAGAACTCCACCGATTGCGATATCCTGGATGTGATTTGTTTATGGATTCCAGTTAATACTCCCGTCGGGTCCACGCACATTGCAATCGCACATCATCGCCATGTTCACAGACCTTAAGCCTGTTGGTCCTTACCGATTGCGATTTGCAATTCGGCCGACAAATTATGACACACTGTGTGGCGAAATTTTCGCCCAATTAGCGTTTTTGGGGCTAATTTGTAGGAGCATGCCGGATGTGGAGCACATTGTGGAACGAATAGTGGGAAAACTATGAGAAGTCATAACTTCTTCAATTTTTCACCAAATTGGATGCAAAAAGAGGCTAGATAGCCATTTTTTAGTATTTTGAACTCATTGAGATAGGTTTCAAAGGAATTTGAGCATTGTAAAAACATTTTTATTGTAATTTTGAGCATAATAGAGAAGCCCAAGCATTGGAAGCTCAACCAAGGAGACGTAGCCCAGGAAGGGTGAGCTCCTCATCAAACCTCTGTGTTGTGTGTTGTATTTTGATGTTCTTTGTTGTTATTTTTCTTATGTTTAACATATATTTTATGTTATATTGTTTATAACATTTACATAAGAAACTCTCATGGGAATCAGTTAATTAAGAAAAAATGGTGAATCATTAAGCACTTGATAAGCAAATGATAAGCATCTTGGGTTTTATTCTGAATTGGGAATTAGCACAGCATTACTAATCTACTCCATTTCAGATCAGGAAGACTACTCCATACACACCTCAGCAAAATTGAGTTGTGAAACGAATGAACAGGACATTAATGGAAAAGGCAGGAAGCATGCTCATTGATGATGGATTATGGAAATAATTTTGGGTAGAGGCAGTGGATATTGCATGTTACATGGTTAACATATCACCTTCATTAGCGTTGGAGGATAAGACTCCACATGAGGTAAGGACTGGTAAGAAACCCTCTCTTTCACATCTGAAAGTATTTGGCTATGATGCATATGTACACGTTCCAAAGGAGAAAAGAACCAATTTGGATAATAAATATGAAAGGTGCATCTTTATTGGGTATAAGGATGGTTTAAAAGGTTAAAAGATTTGGAACCCAGAAACAAGGAAGGTCGTGTACATCCCAGATGTAGTGCTTTGAGAGGTGAAGGATGTTATTAAACATGAAGTCCTACTAAAGTAACCTGAAAAGATAGAGTTTGAACTGAAGGAGGAAGAATCAGACTCTACAACAGAACACGAATCAGAAGAAGAAAATTCACAGACTCCAACTTTGAGAAGATCAATTCGAGAGAGAAGGCGACCAGATAGTATAGTGCATATGCTTTTTTTTCAAATTTTTATTTATCTATTGCTGATGATAATCCCAGAACTGTCAAGGAGGTAGACGATTCTGAGGGTGGAAAACTCTAGAAAGAGGTCATGGTTGATGAAATGACATCTTTGGACAAAAAAGAGGCTTGGGATCTAGTGGAGTTGTCAGTTGGAAGGAAACCCATCAGCAACAAATGGGTGTTTAAGAAGAAGATGAATTCAAAAGGAAAGGTGGAGAAATACAAAATTTGGTTGGTAGAAAAAAGGTTATTCCTAGGTGTTAAGAATTGATTTTGGTGATATTTTTTCTCATGTTTCCAAGTTAGCTTCTATTATATTACTGTTATCTGTTGTTGTTGCTTTTGATTTTGAGGTAGAACAGATGGATGTGAAGACAACATTTCTTCACGGGTATCTGGAAGAGGAGATATACATGAAGCAACCAGAAGGATTTGTGGTGAAGGGTAAGAAAGAACTAGTATGTAGGTTAAAAAATTATTTGCATTGGTTAAAATTGTTACCGAGGATGTGGTATCAAAAATTTTATACATATATATAGGGACTTGGATTCACAATAAGCAAAGTGAATCACTATGTGTATTTTAATTTAATTGGTGATCATGTTATTTATTTGTTCTTGTATGTGGATGATATGTAGTTGATTGGAAATGACAAAGAAATTATCCAGGATTTGAAGACCCAATTTTCCTCCAAATTCAACATGAAGGATCTTGGTGCTGCAAACTATATTTTGAGCATCGAAATTAAATGAGATAAGTAATAGAGGAAGCTCCAATTAAACCAAAGAAAGTATGTCGAGACAATATTGCAAATGTTTAATATGCAAGATAGTAAACCGGTCAAGGTTCCTATTCTTGTAGGTTCCTATGCATATGCTTGAATTTGTTCAGTTGACCCAACATCATTATTCCCCTTTGATCTAGATTCTTCAATCTTGCATAATGACCATAAATATTTGAATGGAGTGGTTTCCTTCTTCCCATAGATGCTAGATACAAAATTCCTCCATTCATCAAGTAGTGCATTGAGCACAATGGTGGTCCTCTCTCAATCAGACATTACTCCTCCAAGTTCTTGTAGTTGATCTCTAATTTCAGATACCTTCACGAAATATGAGGTTATCCCTTCTTCCCTTGATATTTTCATTTTGTATGGCTCGGTTCTCAAAGATATGATTTCTCCTGTAGTGCTTATAGAAAATAGCTTCACCAAATCATCATATATCTCCTTTGTTGTCAACAACTTTAAAACATAGGGGATGGGAGATTCCATGATTGACACTATGAGGATCCTTTGTGGCCTTATCTCTCCTTTCATGTACTTTGATAGTGCTTGAGCTTGTTCTTCAGATGGTTTGGTGATGGATGCCTTTACATATTCAATAACTTCATTCTCCATGAAAATTAAATCAATTTCTTCTTCCATGCAAGGTAGTTTGAGGTCCCAACCAATTTATTGTTCTCCTTGCAGAATGAATTCATTTGGTTTGTAGATTGAGACATAAAAATATAAAATACTTACTTTTCAAGTTAAGATTCTCCTTTGAAGATGATATCTTCAACTTGATGCCTTATTTATGATGTTGACAATTGAAGATGTATTCTTGATGAAGATGTCTTCTACTAAATGTTGAGAGATGTCTTTCTTCAAGTATTCTTGAAATGTGATCCTTTCTTCATTGAGAGGAAGATCACCTTGAATTAATTGATGATGATGGAAATGCTTCTTCTTGATTCCTTTGGATGCAGAATGTATAATGTAGAGGCTTCCCAATATGCTTTAAATGTAGAGTCCTTCTTTGAATAGAGGTATGTCTTTGAGGCCTTTCGTCTTCTTCCACAAGTTTTGATGATGTGATACTTGTAATGTAATGGGTAATCCTTCTTGATGCTCAATCTAATCCTTGATGATTTGATGTCCTTGATGATTTTTTTTTATCCTTCTTGATGATCTCCTAGTGGCCGGCCCTTGTGTATCCTTCTTCAATGATCTTCATGTTGCCTCTTGCTTCTTGTTGTAGTCACCTTAACTCTGATACCATGTTGATAAATCTAGAGGCAGCTAGATTAAGTGATTTCTCTTACTTTGATAACTGCTTGTGATGTTCTTTTACTTAACTTGTAGTTAGCTCTTCTTTACTTTGATTATTATAGTGTTCTTTAATCATCAAAAAACTACCAAATGATTAAGAACAATGAGACAAGAGAACGCAAAATGTAGGCTAATAGCCAAGGCCAAAACCTCTCCTCTTGAGAGGAAAACCCACAAGAATTCTTCTCTTATAAAATATTCATATGACAAATTCCAATAACTATGACTCTTGACAAAAACCCCTCCAAGAAAAAGTCAACTTTCCTTCTTGATGATCTTTCCTTACACAACTTACAACAAACCTCAACCTTCCAGAAACTTCTCTCGCAACTTTGACCCTCAACTTCGACCCCAACAAATTTTCCAGCAACTTCGCACGTGTGACAGATTCTAGGCAATTTTATTCTCCTTTTCCTTTGCTCGAGATGAATTATTATTCTTATATTTTTGGATTATAGACTTGATCTTTAACAACCAAAACTTGGCTTATTTTGGGTGATTGCAATTTGGTTCTTGTTGCTGTAAAGTTGATGCCCTAATTTTTCACGTGTGAGAAAATGGTAGCCCAAAAAGTCTTCTCAAACCTTCGCTTCTTCTGCCTTTAGTCCTCCTTATCTTCACTGGCTATTTTTTTGCTTCATTTCTTGTGCTTCAATGAACTTTATGAGTGCCCCTCTGGTGAGGTAGATTTCCTCTTATATATAAGCTACTTCATGGTGGTCAAATGGCCCTAATGAGGCTGACTTGTCCTTTCATGTAGGCCAACTTGTTGCAGTAAGGTTGACTTGTCTTGGAGGGTGTCTTTTGACATTTTTACTTTACAATAAATTTCTTTGACTTTATACTTGATGCTCAAATGGTTCTTATACAGATGACAATGACTTCTTTGACTCGATGACAAGACCTAGAAGCACTCAATGGGTGCTTGACCTATAAATAAAATAACCTTGGGCATGAAACCCATGCTTCAAAATAATAATAATAAAATTTATTTTTCTCTTTTCATCAAGTACATAAAATCACGATTACATTAGACATTATGAAGACAGAGCCTAGTTACACATTTCAACTTTTTGATGCCTAAAAGTGGAGAAATTAATTTCATAATCTTACATCTATATTTATTTAAGCATAAATCTAGAGTTAATATAAGTCAGTGAGAAGGTATAGCAATACTCCATGTCTATGAGAGCTTGTTAAAGTATTTTGATGCCTCGAAGTGGAAAAATCCATTTCATAATTCTCCTAAATAATTTTATGCAAATAAGTGCATAAATTTTGGTGGGAAGTAACCTTGGTAACATTGCAATTTTTACTTTGTTACTTTCCTTTTTTTTAGGAATTAAGTTTTCATTATTCTCCTACCTAAATTTATGCAAACAAGTTTTTCTAACCAATATTCAACTACATAAGTTATTAAGTCTAAATCAATGTTTACATAAATTTTAAGGTTGGTGACTGTTATGAAACTAGCTCACAAAAAGATAGATCAACGACTTAGAAATCAGCCTCTTCGATGGGGCAACCTCCTTTAACATTACACAAATGAAAAATTCTTTGATGATACAAATTACAAGACCTCATTTCTATATATAGGAGTCTAAGGGGTCCCAATACAATCCAAGCTTACATAACGATAATACTGTAAGAGCACAACAATAACAATAGTGGGCTTCTATGGGGCATAATAATAACATGGGGACTATATGGGCACAATAATACAATAAGAGGGTTTCACTAATAACAATAAGGGGTTACACTAGTAGTATAGGGACCTAACATGCCCCTCTCCTTCAAAAAGTGTTGTCCTCAACGCTTGAGTATTTTTGGATTCTTATGTATAAAATTCTCATTCTCCCATGTGAAATATTCAGCGGGTAAGTTCTTCCACTTGATGAGATACTCTAAAATTGATCGATGTCGTAGTTGTCGACTTATTGTTTTTGTGACTACTTACAGTTCCAACATGATTTTTTATTTTTCTTTCCTTGTCAAGTTCTGACAATATTATTTGAACTGGGATCTTCTCACTTATAACCTTGTTTAAGCATGAAACATGGAAAATTAGGTGCACTCGGGAAGATGCAGGAAGCTCCAATTTGTATCCCATAGTACCAATCTTTTGTAACACCTTGCACAAACCATAATACTTTGGTGATAATTTATTATCCTTCTTAGCTTGCTTGAGGGACATTTATTTGTATGGTTGTAGTCGTAGAAATACCCAGTCACTTACATCAAAACTTCTTTCACTGCAGTGTTGATCTGCCTGTTGTTTCATTCTATTATGTGCCAAAATGAAGTTATCCTTTAAGAGTTTGAGAACTTCTTGTTGATGCTTGATGTGATCTTCCACTGCTTGAACCTTAGAATTTTCTTTTAAATATGATGTAATGGACGGTGGATGATATCCATAAAGTGCCATAAATGGGGTCATTTTTGTTGCAGTATAGAAGTGTTATACCATCATTCAGCTAGAGGAAACCACTTGACCCATTGTGTCTGTTTATCATATACAAAGCAATGAAGATATCCCTCCAAACATTTGTTCACTATCTCAGTTTTCCCATCATATTGAGGATGATAAGATGAGTTATGAGCTAACTAAGCACCCAAATATTCCACCTCTTGTACTCCAAAGAAACATTTGGATCTTTTTTCATATAATTGTTTCTCCTCCAATAGTCTGATCACCCTGTCATCATGTTGAACATGATCCTTCCAAGACTTACTATAGATTAGTATATCATCAAAAAATACTAACACAAATTTTATAAGGAAGGTTTTGAAAATGGAATTCATCAAACCTTGAAATGTAGAAGGTGCATTGGTAAGGCCAAAAGGCATGACCAAAAATTCATGATAACCCTCATGAGTTCTAAATGTTGTTTTTGGAATGTCTTCTGTCTTCATTCTGATTTGATGATATCCTGAATGAAGATCCAAGTTGGTGAAGCAAATTGCTTCATGTAATGCATCCAATAATTCATCAATGACAGGAATGGGAAAACTTTAATAGTAAGCTTGTTGAGCTCAGTATAATCCATACACATGCACCATGATCCATCCTTCTTGTGTACCAATACCATTGGAGCGGAGAAAGAACTTTGACTAGGTTGAATTATACCAACCTCTAGCATTTCTGCAGCCATGCATTCAATTTCACTCTTTTGGGCATATGGATATTTGTAAGGCCTGATGTTTGAGGGAACACTTCTTGGAATCAAATGAATAGCATGATCATCATCACGAATAGGTGGGAGGCCTTTGGGACTCTCAAATACCTTGGAATGATTGTCCAAAATGTTTTGGAGATCTGGAGAAATAGATGATTTCGATGTGGGAACCTCTAGTGAACATAATTGTGCAATTACACGTCGTTGTTCTTTCTTTAGAAGCTTGTCATGCTCTTAGAGTTGATTATCTTTCCTGATTTCCCTGTGATACCCCTTAATTCAACTCCCTTTCCTTCCCAAAAAAAATTCAAGAAAATTTCTTAAAAATTAAAAGCTATCATACCCAAATATTGTAGCCATTGGACTCCTAGTACAACATTTGCACCACCCATTGGAATGGAAAGCATTGGACTATTCAAGACATATTCTCCCATGGATGGCTTGATATTATAGCATTTTCTAGAGTAATTTATGGTTCCTCCATTTGCAACCATTACTTGACACTCTGGTGCTAGATATAGGAAGAAATTCAATTCCTTGGCTATCTTACAATGAATAAAATTATGGGTACTACCCGAATCAATCAACACTATTACTTTTTTATTCTTGATATGCCATTCTATCTTGAGAGTTTGAGGAGTGGTAATTCTTGTCAATGCATTACAAGATATGGTCAGATTCATTTCTTCTTTCTCTGGGATTGGTTCCTTGTGTATATCCTCTTCTTTTGACATTTCTTGTTCATTTTCTTACTCCTCTTCCCTATCTATGTAAATTAATTTCTTCTCAGCACACTTATGACCTTTAGTGTATTTTCTATCACAATTGTAACAAAGCTCTTTTTCTCTTTTTTCTTCCAATTGTTGTGGTGTCAACCTTGTAGGTGGTGAAATCCTAGGAACAACAAGACTTCCATCTTTATAGTTGTGAGTGGTAGGCTTCCTTGTTGGCATAATTTTGCTTTCCATTTTTCTTGCCAAACTGAATGTCTTCTCCAATGAATCAGGTTCTCAAAGACGAACCTCATTTTGAATGTTATCATTTAAAGTCCCTATGAAGAGATCAATCATCTACTTCTCTGGAATATCATTTACCTTTATATTCAATTTTTGGAAGTCCTCAATGTACTCTGCAATTGAACCCTTTTGTTTGAGATTTATCAATTGGCTAAAGAAGGTGTTGCTCTTTGTATCCTCATAATGTGCTATCATTTCCTCCCTGAAAATTGACCAGATGACAAGTGGTTTACTAGAACAAAGCCCTTTATACCATTAAAATTGATTCGGTTCAAATATAAAGATGTAATACGTACCTTTTGTAACAGTTGCACAACATGTAAATAAAAATATTTCTCCATCTGTAGTATCCATGTTATGGGATATTTGTCATCAAACTTCCTCATATCGATCTTTGGAATATGGTGGATCTTCAATCTAATGTTAGATTCTATGAAATCATGATTAACATTTTTTTTCTCATCATGAGTTTCCTCTACTACCTTTTCATCATTAGGAGGCCTTTCTTGTAGCAACTTTGTCCCACCTTCCTTCAAACCTTCCATGTATTTCTTCAAATCTTCCATGTCTTTCTTCAAATCTGCTTCCACAACATTTAGCACATATAAAACTATTTATCCTAGCTTTGATCGCATTCTTCAAATCATCCATCCAATTTTGCTTACTAGGTGTTTCTATTTTCTTGATTCGGGTCATTATTTTTCTTTCTTTTAGGAGCTCGATATTTAAACGACTATAACTCTGTAACTTCAGATCTTCAAGTTTTGTAATTTACGCCTATGGTAGCCCTCTAAGTCATCTTTCTAACTCCACCAGTTTGATCAATATTGGATTCTTCAATAAAGAGTTATGCCAAATATCCTGCGATGACCTGATTATAGATTGGTTCAATAGATTGAACTTGTATGACCTGCCACATGTCACTGTTTCGATCTTCGGACCTGAAATCGATACAAAGAAAACTACAGTCCATCCTCTTTGTATAAGTTCTTATGAAAATTCAATCTGATGCTCAGAGAGAAAGTTATGACAATTTTCCCAAGATCACCTGTTTGGGATGTAATTCGGGAGCCTGCAAAAGCCCTAACTTCCATGGATCATATCTCCGAAAATATAGTGAAACAAGATCTGAAATTAGAGCCTGGGTTTCATCAAGATTTCGGCTCAAATGGGTTTTAATTTAAGATTCTGAACCTTCGTATAAAAACAATGATAGCGAAAATTCCATGATGACCTTTTTGCGATGGAATTCTAGAACGTGCAAAAACCCTAACTTCTTCAGATCATATCTCCGAAAATATAGAGAGACAAGATCTGAACTTTGGACCCAAGGTTCATAATGATTTCATCTCAAATGGGTTTTTTTTTAGCTTCTAAAACTTCGTAGAGAAAACATTATAGCAAAAATTCCATGATGACCTGTTTGGAGCAGTGAAACCCTAGAATCCAAAGCTCTGATACCAAACGTTATGGAACCAGCTCACAAAAAGATAGAAAAGATAGATCAACAACTTTGAAATCATCATCTTCAAGGGGAAAACCTCCTTTACATTACACAAATGAACATTCTTTGATGATACAAATGACAAGACCTCATTTCTATATATAAGAGTCTACGGAGTCCTAATACAATCCGAGCCTACATAACAATAATATTGTAAGGGCACAACAATAACAATAGTGGGCTTCTATGAGGCATAATAATAACAACATGGGGACTATATTGGCACAATAATACAATAAGGGGGTTGCACTAATAACAATAAGGGGTTACACTAGTAGTATACAGACCTAACAGTGACAAATCTTGTTTACTTAAGTGAATGTGATAAATTTGGTAATAATCCATTCTAAGAGAAATTTTATTTAATGTATTCCGTATATGAATGTATATCTATGCATATAATCACTTGTATTCATGAATTTCTCATATATGAAAAAAGGGAATATTTGGGGGAGAACTTTTACCCAATTTACTTCTATTGGAGCTTGATGCAGAGAATGTTTTTAATAAATTCGAAATTTTTCTTCAATAGAGCTAATCATCTTCAATGTGTTATGCATTATTATAGATTTGTTTTAAATCTTGTTAAAATATACTTGTTAGCAAACTAGTGAGGCTTTTATTGAGTAAAAATGTTAGATTTTGTCAGTGGCCAAAAATTCCATCCATTCAGCACAATTGGCAAGGTTAATAAAGTTGACATGACAGATTTAGTTGTCTAATTCTTATTTATAGTCAATGATCCCATCTAGCATCAACGAAGAGTTAGGAGATTGGCTCCATTAGTTGCCAAATATTTTGAGTTGGTAATTGGATTTCATTGATAGGTGATGAAGCACTTTTAAGGAGATTGGCTCCATTGGTTGCCAAATTTTTTGAGTTGGTAATTGGATTTCATTGAGGGTGATGAAGCACTTTTTTTGAAATAGTGCATGTAAATTTAATGAGGTGTTAATTAAATGTGTCATATTTATTATTTTTATTATTCATTAAAATAATTATATGAATGTAAATATCTTAAGTTTTGAATTAAAAAATAACTTGTTTTTTACCATGGTGAATCAGTGACTCGTTGGAGTAATGTGGGCGATGTTGTTTTTCCACGATATTGGAGTCTAGGATAGAATATTAAATCACTAAAGCTACCAATCTAAGTATCACAACAAGACTACTTTGCACAGCAAAATAATATACAACAGTAAATATACTAATGCACAAAATATACACAACTTTTTACAAATTTATACAATAACCAAACTTTGTTATATTAATCAAACTGATAATACAACAGTCTAGGGCTCCCATACTAGGGATAATGGCCCTCATACATCCACTGATACAAGACAACAACAACTAGGGCTTGGTGTATGTCGTGATGACCACCAATCTACCATGATCAAGATACTCTGACCATATGGTTGTACCGGGCTTTCTCAAGTCCTCTCGGTCGTACCCTGAACATACTCGCTTGGTCCTTCATCTCCCGATCTGCAACCCATGCCTCTATCAATGCACCAAGTCCATATGACCACTGAATCTTGGTTCCAATCTGCTCTCTAGTCGACCGTTCACCCTTCAATGCATCAACACCTTGAGACTCTTGTCGAGTTCTTCACAACTCCGTTTGTAAACAACTCTCATCTACCCATTGCTACTCCTCAACTACTTAGGGCACAGCAGGTAACTCCAATGAAGAATAGCATAGGGCACAGATGGTTGCCACCTATCACTACTAGAAGTCCTTCTCCAAGAATGAACATGGGCTAAGAGGATTTCCCTTCTTCACTTGTAAATGTCCTTCTCCACAAGGCAAGTCTAGGGCTACAAACTGCTCCTGGATAATCAAGCTTATGAGCTCTTCTTCTACCACTTTTAACAATCCCTTAGTCCTTCAAGGGACTTGTTCCTTAGAGCTTGAATCAAGCCTCTACAGTCCTTCAATTTTTTCTTTAGGTTGCTCCAATTTTTCCTTATCTAGACCCACACTTGGTCCACTCTCACACTTCCCTCCAATAGACCACGAGCGTCCAACATAATGTCCTCTCCTAGGACCTCTCATCCACTAGCATCCAACCATAAACAAGATGACATCTGCAACTCATTGGTGTTGCCTCTTGCCTTGGGATCTGTGCATGTACCAGACTGGTTAGGGAACAACAACAACCCTAAGGCAATGCTCTAAAATTCTCTAATCAGGTTATTATTATTAATTAAAATAATTATATGAATGTAAATATCTTAAACTTTTATTAATTTTATTTTTTTTACCGTGGTGAATTGGTAACTTGTTGGAGTAATGTGGGCAATGTTGTTTTTCCATGATATTGGAGTCTATGATAGAATCTTAAATCACTGACGTTACCAGTCCAAGTATCACAACAAGAATACTTTGCACAATGGAATGCTATCAATCCAAGTATCACAACAAGACTACTTTGCACAACGAAATAATATACAACAGTAAATCTACTAGTGCACAAAATATACACAACTTTTTACAAATTTATACAACAACCCAACTTTGTTATATTAATCAAATTGATAATACAAGAGTCTAGGGATCCCATACTAGGGATAATGGCCCTCATGCATCCACTGATATAAGACAACAATAACCAGGGCTTGGTGTTTGTCGTGATGACCACTAATCTACCTTGATCAAGATACTCTGACCATATGGTTGTACCGCGCTTGCTCAATTCCTCTTGGTCGTACAATAAACATACCTGCTCAGTCCTTTAGCTCCCGATCTGTAGCACATGCCTCTATAAATGCACCAAGTCCATCTGACCATTGAATCTCGACTCCAATCTGCTCTCTAGTCGATCGTTCGTCCTTCAACACATCAACACCTCGAGACTCCTGTCAAGTTGTTCACAACTCCGTTTGTGAACAACTCTCATATGGCCACTACTGCTCCTCAACTACTTAGGGACTTCTGCCCATTATAGTCTTCCTACGCTACTCCAATGAAGACTAACATAGGGCACAAAGGGTTTCCACCTATCACTGCTAGAAGTCCTTCCCCAACAATGAACGTGGGCTAAGAGGATTGTCCTTCTTCGCCTGTAAATGTCCTTCTCAACAAGGCAAGTCTAGGGATACAAACTACTCCTAGCTAATCAGACTTATGAGCTCTTCTTCTGCCACTTTTAACAATCCCTTAGTCCTTCAAGGGACTTGTTCCTTAAGGCTTGAAGCAAGCCTCTACAATCCTCCAAGTTGTTCTTTATGTTGCTCCAATTTTGCCTTATCTAGGCCCACACTTTTTCCACTCTCACACTTCCCTCCAATAGACCACGAGTGTCCAACATATTGTCCTCTCCTAGGACCTCTCATCCACTAGCATCCAACCATCAACAAGATGACATCTGCAACTCATTGTTGTTGCCTCTTGCCTTGGGATCTATGCATGTACCAAACTGGTTAGGGCACACCAACAGCCCTAAGGAAATGCTCTAAAATTCTCCAATCAGGTTATTATAATTAATTAAAATAATTATATGAATGTAAATATCTTAAGTTTTTAATTAACAAAAAAAAAAAAAAATTACCATGGTGAATTGGTAACTTGTTGGAGTAATGTGGGCGATATTTTTTTCCATGATATTGGAGTCTAGGATAGAATCTTAAATCATTGACACTACCAATCCAAGTATCACAACAAGACTACTTTGCACAGCGGAATAATATACAACAATAAATCTACTAGTGCACAAAATATACACAACTTTTTACAAATTTATAAAACAACCCAACTTTGTTATATTAATCAAATTGATAATACAAGAGTCTAGGGCTCCCGTACTAGGGATAATAGCCCTCATGCATCCACTGATATAAGACAACAATAACCAGGGCTTGGTGTTTGTCATGATTACCACCAATATACCTTGATGAAGATACTTTGACCATATGGTTGTACCACGCTTTCTCAACTCCTCTTGGTCGTACACTGAACATACTTGCTTGGTCCTTTAGCTCCCGATCTGTAGCACCTGCCTCTATCAATGTACCAAGTCCATCTGGCCATTGAATCTCGGCTCCAATCTACTCTCTAGTCAATCATTCATCCTTCAATGCAAACACCTCGAGACTCCTGTCGAGTTGTTCACAACTCTCATGTGGCCACTATTGCTCCTCAACTACTTAGGGACTTCCGCCCATTATATTCTTCCTATGCTACTCCAATGAAGACTAACATAGGGCACAGACGGTTTCCACCTATCACTGCTAGAAGTCCTTCTCCAACAATGAACATGGGCTAAGAGGATTGTCCTTCTTCACCTGTAAATGTCCTTCTCCACAAGGCAAGTCTAGAGATACAAACTACTCCTGGCTAATCAGACTTATGAGCTCTTCTTCTGCCACTTTTAACAATCCCTTAGTCATTCAAGGGACTTGTTCCTTAAGGCTTGAAGCAAGCCTCTACAATCCTCCAAGTTGTTCTTTATGTTGCTCCAATTCTGCCTTATCTAGGCCCACACTTGGTCCACTCTCACACTTCCCTCCAATAGACCACGAGCATCCAACATAATGTCTTCTCCTAGGACCTCTCATCCACTAGCATCCAACCATCAACAAGATGACATCAGCAACTCATTGTTGTTGCCTCTTGCCTTGGGATCTATGCATGTACCAGACTGGCTAGGGCACAACAACAACCCTAAGGAAATGCTCTAAACTTCTCCAATCAAGTTGCTTCCTTCTGTTGTTATTTCCTAGGCATCCAAGGTTTTTTGGTAGGCCTTGGGCTCCTCCACAAGGCACTCTACAACACTCAGATTAGATCATCAACAATATGCCCTCATCAACGTAACAGAATAGCCCAATACATAAGGAGAATATCCCTGTTCCTCTACGTTGTTCCTTCTAGAGGTTGCGGCCTAGAGAGAGAAGCCTTCTAGGCCACTCGTCCCTCTTAACATTCCTTCAAACAAGTTGTTGTAACAACCTCTATCTGTGGCCCTTGTAAACAAAGACATACAACACAAAACATGCATCAAAACAATCCCAAACTCACCTCTAATTTGCGGCTAGGATCTACACTTTAGGTCTGCTCCAACCAAGCTAAGACATGTCCTCCACTGCTCCTATTGAATGCCTTAGACTTGTGGCCCTATAGTTCAAGAAATCCACACCCTAAACAGACCCCAAAAATAGTGATCCTTTCTTTTTCGTTCTCCCTCAAGCTCATTACCCAATCTCAGAGATATTCCTTTAATGTTAGATGCTCACAATGTGTCTAAAATTCCTCAACGAATCCTCCTTCTATAGCTTTATGTGGGTGTTAACAAACAACTCTAAAAGGGCACCCTAACATGTTGGTCGGCTTGACCTAGTAGGCCGCTTCACCCACACTCAACTTCAAATTCATAACTCAATTCCTACAACTCGAATTTCGATGATTTCTATTGCCTTTGGTTGCTCTCGGAGTCCTCTATGATCTCCATCACTCTCATCATTAAACCTTGTCACTTATTCACACCCACATGCTTGGGTGCAAAGCTCACAGGCTTGGGTTCTAAGCCCACAAACATATTTGTGTGCCCATTCCTCCAAAACCAACTAGCCTAGGATTTGGAGTACCTCCCAAGCTACAAATCTCAATAGGCAAGGCCCAAAATCAAACTTAGTGGTTGTCACTATAATATCAAGAGTATATCCAAGGGATCGTAAGGCATATACACCAGGAATTTATGACATAGAAAAAGCAAAGACTCCACAAGGGTGGGGTAGCCTACTCCTTGAGCCTTATCACAAGGGGCCAAAGATGTCCCCTCATGGATTTGAAACCGAGTGGAGGAGATAACATCCCATTGTGCCAACCATTTAATTAAGTTAAAAAATAACTTAATCAAATGTAAGGTGATTAATTATTGGGCCAATAGATTACATGATAGGGATAGGTGGCCCTACTACTAACATGGAACCACCCCATGATGACATGTGGACTAGGGGTGCCATGTCATCTTCCACAAAACATTTACCCAATAGCACTGACATGGCACTAAGGATGAAAATCTTCAATTGACCATATCTTGATGATCCAGACTCAAATTGTAATTAATTTTATATCAATGGAAATCTCTCAACGAGAACAAGCTAATGGTGATCTTAGAAAAGAGTTTTGAATTGAACCAGAAAAGAGAAAATTTGATACCCCCTACCCTCAACAAGGTACAGAGGGAGTTATGTATGTTGCATTGAGGTTAACAAAAGACCGCAAATCAAGCGGTTCTTAGAGGGGCTGAAATTAATGAGGGGAAGAAATTACTTTGAGTGGAAAGTTAGGGTGGGTCATCATTATTCTAATTATAAATTGCAAAGATTTTTCCCGTGCAATGAGTTCCAAATGTATGCCATAGTGGATTATCATGAAGACATCAGCGTCTCACTACCATTTCCAAACTGTCAAGATATGTTTCATTGTGTCTACAATACACTTATCTCTAGCACCATTTTATTTTTGAATTTGGCATGTAAAATTGTCCTTCCATCTATTCCACTTGAAACTCCAACTCATAATGTTGTAATTCGCTATAACGGTGTCCTTGCTACAACTTTTAAGAACTATTTACAAATCCTCAATTCATGCAACAGAAAACAACCATTCTAGTAATGTAATGTGTCATTGTAGCTCCCTAAATAGTTATCTACCTTACTGAGTGGGAACACCTTAAGCATGCCAAAATAAAGTTTGGTCTAAAGAACTTACCTCAACCTATATAGACAAGTCAAGCCTTAACCAGTCTAGACACCATAAACTACATGCATAAGAATCATACTCCCTCCATTCCCACTTGATATATCCATAGTCTAAACCTATAACAAGAAAAAGTGGAACAAGATAAGGCAAGCCAAATCCAAATTACACAAATAATATTGTGAGTGTTAGAAAAATGCATTAGCTTCTTGTGGCCCATGCTCATAGAATAAATTTCCAATTGCAAATGTTGTGGGTGCTTCCTTCCAAGTTGAAAAGGTTGACATAATAAGCCCACACACATCTCACATTACAACCATGATAACATTCATTAACGCTCACAATGGAGGAATGACGCAAGTAATTAGGATATGAAGCTTGTATATTAAATCCTTGTCCCATTGACTTAAATGCAGGAGGGGGCAGTGTTAGTGTGGTGAGAGCTTGTCATCATTATTAATCTTGTCATGGGATAAATATGAACTTATCTTTTAATATAAATATAATAATGTAACAAACTAAATTTATATAAAAATAAACACAAATAATGTAAAAACAACAAAAAAATTAAGTGATTAATTAGTTAGCAATTAATGAAAATGTATGTCCCTAAAAGACATATCTGTTCGTGAAAGGGTACTTACCTAGCTATATATATAAGACCCTCATTCTCATTGTATCATCATTCTTCATACATTTTAATATATAATATTTGTATCCTCAATGGATATCTTTATATTCCAAGTCTTCTGGAGTATTTAACGAGAAGTACGAACTTTGCTCGCTTCATTTGATATTAGAGCAGTTCGATCCTTTGGTCGCTCCACCGCTGCACAGAGTCACGCTCTCTGATCCAGGCCCTTGGCCATCCAGGTTTCGTCAACATTGTCGTCGAGATTGAAGCGTTTCGCTACACTTTTGGGAGTTTCTCCGTTGCTAATTCGTCAGAGGCCTTTGGCCATTAAACAAACAAAAAATAAAGAAAAAAAAGGTACATATAAAGATTAAAAAAAAAAAAGAAAAAAAAATCATATAAAAATATACTATTAAAAAAAAGATATTTATAGTCTAGTGTAAAATTTGAAGGAGAACATTCATATATATAAAATGGATCTACATTATTGATAAAAAAACGCAGAATAAAGTTAAGAAGGAATCTTTCCAAATATCTTTAAAACTATACGTAAGAGAAGGAAGAGTATATAATATTATCTTCATTCTTCAATAAGTGGTTTACAAGCTCATGGTTTTAGCAACCCATGGTAATTTCCCATGGTATTTTGAAGGTAGAAGAGAAACAAAATGGAATACAAAAACTCTATATGTGAGAAAATTAACCCAGTCAAAAGGAACATTAGTGGACATATATTTTATATTATACCATACCCCAAAGAGATGAATAGTCGCGTTTCGCTATGGTTGTAATTTTTCAAAAAGAAAAAAAAGGATTATGAATAAAAGATATATAAAGAGAAGTTTTATATTATATTTTAAAGAAAAGTTAAAGTCAAAAAAAGAGAATATAAAGTTTAATGTATATATATATATATATAGATATTAAAAATTAAGATGGTTACGTGAAAGCATATCTCTTTATATAAGTATAAAGAGAAACATTCAAATATATATAAGTGAATATAAGAAAAGGGTAGTATTAAATTTTATTCCTTAGTGGATTAAAGGGAAGATATATATTCTTATCAAACATAAAAAGGTGAATTTGGAGAATATTCCAATTGATAGCTTAAGTGTTCACAATTCATAAAAAAATAAAAAAAAATAAAAAAATATATATATATATATATAGATTACATAATACCTTAAGTCACCTTGACAAAACAAATAAGATCAATCATTGAAAAAAATGATGGAGCTCAATTCTAAAATGACGAAGGAAGAAAGGTTTTCTTATAATAGTCTTTCAGTTACAAATCACTGAGTAATTACATTAAAAGAAAGTATCCAAGGAAGAGAAGTTAATGTCGCTATCAGTGTAAGCAACGATAAAAATTATATCAACATCAACTTGGTAAATCAACTATTAATTCCAAATCTAAGCATTGGTGTAAAGAAAAATATTTTTGACCAAAAAAAAGTATAAAATTAGTGATCTACAATTGACAATAGGTCATTATGAGTACATATCTCGATTTCATGTTGTAAGGACAGATAAAAAGACAGAGATCATACTCAGCAAACCCTGGTTTAAGGATTTGGGTACATTCATGTTAAACATAGAGAAACAAGTTTTGATGTTTCCTTATAAAGAGAAGATGGTCACGTTTCGAGACATAACAAGTAAATCAAAATCAATAAAATTTTCATTAGAAAACCTTAAGGATATCTCAGACTTTATGTTTCAAAATAATGAAAAAACGATATCAAAGAAGCAAAAAAAGCTTGAAGAAGTCATCAGCAACAAAGACAGAAATTTCGCACCTGAGAAATCACCAAGAAAAACTACTCGAACAAGTCAAGAAAGATAAAGCATCAAAGAAGGAACTCAAGGGGCATTTATTAGAACAAGAAGAAGAAAATTTACATTTAAAGAGCCTTAACCAAACATTAGTAGAACAAATCAAGTGTTTAAAAGACGAGGAGCCTGAAAGCCAAAATAAAGTTGACTCAGAAAATGAGGAATGCTTACATCTCAAAAATCATAATCAAAATTTGCTCAAACAAATTAAAAAACTTAAAGACGAAAATAGATCATTGATGAATAGGTTCAAAGAACTTGTCGCAAAAGAAGCACCAAAATCTCCAGATGTAACAGTCCAAACTGAAGAAACAAACATCAATACCGCTAATCTTGTAGTTCAGGGAAATCCAAATCCTATTGAAGTAAAAATGTACTCAAAGATTGTCGTTCAAACAAAGGACACCCCAAATAAGGATTCAGTAGTTAAGTCAACAACAACAATCCCTTATGGAAATCAAGAAACTGCCATAAAAACATTTAAGGAAGTTCAAACAAGAAAAATTCCTTATCTACATCCGAATCACAAGAGTAGACGCCTTAATAAATCTACAAATTTATATCACGCAGAACATAAACAACAAACTTATGTTCCAAAGAATAATGAAGTGAGCTCAATCTAGTCATACAATAACTACTCACCACAGAACTCCATGGGTCAGAAGATTTCCCAGAAGATTAATCTAGGATGGTTTGATCTATTTTCAATACAACAATTATGTCTGTCGCTCAAAACATCATATTGTCTTGTATCAACAAAGATGAAAGCTCAAAAATAAGAAGATATGCATATCAACATAAGAGAACCGATCCTTCATCAGTAAGCTTTGAGGACAAAGCTCATTGAAGGGGAGGCAATGTAACAAACTAAATTTATATAAAAATAAACACAAATAATGTAAAAACAACAAAAAATGTTAAGTTATTAAGTAGTTAGCAATTAATGAAAAGGTATGTCCCTAAAGGACATATCTGTTCGTGAAAGGGTACTTACCTAACTATATATAGGACCCGCATTCTTATTGTATCATCATTTTTTATACATTTTAATATATAATATTTGTATCCTCAATGGATATCTTTATATTCCAAGTCTTTTGGAGTATTTAACGAGAAGTACAAACTTTATTCGCTTCTAATAATAATAATAATAGAAATGATATAAAAAATCCAAATTTTAGTAAAAGATTTGCTTTAACTTTTAACAATCTCATTTTATATAACTCATAATCCTACATTTTCATTAAAATGGTGAATAATAATAGAAATAGTATGAAAATAGAAATAATAATAGGAATAATGTAAGGAATCCATTTTTAATAGAATATTTACTTCAACTTATATAAATTTGATTATAGAACTCACGACAATAATAGTATGACACAAAATCATGAATACATGTACATTTAAAGTAGGAATCAAGCAATCTTTTTACTGTGTCATTTTGAAAAAACTCAATCTCACTAATCTATAGATTTGTTGTTTAAGTCCAAATTTCTTAAAATGCATTAGATATACAATAACATTTTTTCTGATGTATTGTCCAAGTACCTAATCCATGGTCCTCATAAAATGTGTCATAGGCACTCATCAAACCAAACAACATTATCTACCATTTGTACAAAACAATTATTGGTTTTGAATCTAGTTTTCAACTCATATTTTTCTTAAATTCAGCTTTTGTGATAGTTCTTTTTTTTTCCAAAAAAATATTTGGGCAGATCCACCCTAAGGGATCACATCCCACTAGCTTATTAGCAGAGTCCAACCCCGAGGGCATAGAGGAGATTTGACCGTGTGACCTCCATTAGCGAGGTGTTTTAGCGACGGGAACTCGACCAATTGAGCTAACCCTCGAGGCTAGATTTTGTGATAGTTACTCCTCATGTCAACCTTTAAAAATACTATGGTACCTAATATAGCCGTTACCTATTAATATTTTTAATAAATTAATGAAATAATATCATTATTTATATATTTTTTTCAAAAACTAGCCATTTAATATAGTCGTTGCATATTAATATTTTAATAAATTAATAAACTAATATCATTATTTAAATATTATTTTTCAAGAACTAGTAATATTTGGTTTTAATAAATTAATTTAAATATTATTTTTCAAAATCTAGCCATTTGATATATTCGTTACCTATTAATATTTTTAATAAATTAATGAAATAATATCATTATTTAAATATTTTTTTCAAAAACTAACTATTTAATATAGCCATTACTTAATAATATTTGTTCTTAATATATTAATAAATTAATATTATAATTTAAACATTATTGTTCAAATATAGCCGTTACTTGAAATTATGTCTCTACATTGCTCTCTATTTAAACTTTTGCCATGGTCTGCCTCTTCCTCTGGTCCTAATGATGAACCACATTTGTTGGTTCAAAACGCATCAGCCAAAATATTCTCTCATATGATTTTTACCAAAAGACTTTGTTTAATTCATTATGGATCATAAAAACTTGAATACAGAAAATCCAACATATCATCCAATCTTCTTAACAAATATTAATATGTCATAGTGATTTTGTTAAAGACTTTGAAATCTGCAGAAATTTCATTTTCACCCCCTTTTTGTCTATAAAAAAGTGAGTGTAACTCAAGGACTCGTGCTTAGTATTCTATAGCCTTTAAGCAATTTTGTAATTTGTCTTCTCATTCTGTAACCATTCTTTTGAGAAGACAAACTATTTTTAATGTGTACCTAATTTGGCAACTAAAATAAAATTGATTTCATGGGTTATAACTATTGGAAGAGGTAATCATGCAAGTAACTCAACAAGGGTTAAAGCTGCAAATTCCTTTAGCAATTTGTGTGCGGCAATAGAGATTTCTTACCCTACAAGTACTTTTATCTCTTAGCCACATCAAATTAACCTCCTTTATGAACTATTTCCAACCCATCATAGAGAGAGATAAGGAAACTATATTATAACTTACATATCCATTCAAAGGCTTCAAAATATATTTTCCTATCATATCGAGTCACATCTAATCGTCGTCCTTACAATCATGAATTATACTACTATCACACTACCATGCCCGACACAATAGCATGTGACAAAGTGTGCATGAGCAATCTATCACATAATACATTGTCTTCATATGACCTAATTATAAAAGTAACAAAACAAGATTGATTCACAAACACACACATTGTGGTTTTTTTAAACCAAGATATATTATAAAGATTCGGTATGGAATACATGTATGAGGTCATTTTTGTACCATTATGTAGTTACCAAAGTACTTGCAGAACCATCACTAATAATTACCTTACAACCTTACCTTGTACACCTTTCCTTAATACATATATTGAGTTTTGAAATACTTTTTCTTCCTTGATTAGCTTATGCAATGTTGTGCTTAATACATATATTGAGTTTTGAAATACTTTTTCTTCCTTGATTAGCTTATGCAATGTTTTGCTAGTATAACATAGGTAAACATTTTGAATGGGGACTTCATATCAACAACATCATGTATAAATCATAATAATCATTCTAAACAAATATTTTGTATTGAGTGCATACATGACATCTAATACATCCTTAATAACATAACATATCTAATGTCCCTAGTACATCCTTAATAACCTAACATATCTAATGTCCCTAGTATGTTAAGTATTTTAATATACACCAATGAGTATACCAGTATATCCAAAATATGTATCTCATGTGTCTATAGAGGTACATATTATTCTAAGAAATGTGTAAATATATCTAACCGAGACACCCATATTTAAGATTACTTTTTTTAAACACCCTAAAACCTAATTACTAGTTTTACGTTATTTTCTACTTCATCTCACCAACCCTCTTACAATTGTAAGAACCCTTAAAAACACACAAAATAACAATAACCATGGGCAGGTGTTAAGGCAGCTATTTGGTAGTGGAGAAATCGTAACAACATTGATTTTCTAATATGCTTTCATTGGATTCAACACTAAACAATGATTGGCATGGATCATCGTTCATGGATCAAGGATGTAAGTTTAGAATTTTAAGCATTAATATATCTTCAATAATTTCATTAATTATTTGGTGCAATGTACCATATGTCCTAGCCCCCAACGCACTTGGTCATCTCCAAATTTTGGATAGGTGTGTCTAGATGCACGGCTTCCCCCATAACATTGTACGCTCGCATATTGGAAACTCAGAACATAGACCCTTGTTGCTTATAACTGATGTTTGTTACAACATCAAATTTTCTCTAGTTTGAACTTTAACCACAATGGTTTCAGGTTATACTTGAGACAACATTGTTGTATTAGCAACTACGTGGTTTAGCAAGCACTCTTAGGCTTTGTAGTATTCATTACAAATAAAACATCCCAAGGATTTTATGAAGCCTGTTATTGCTTGTCCTTTTGCTCTTCTTCAACCTCTAAAACCACCTCTTCTTATGAAGTCTAATTTCAATTCTTTGCCTACATCGGAGTCTTCAGTGTTAGGTAGATTTTGAAGAGCTTCCTCTTCCTCTAAACACAATGCTGCCACCCCTTTTATTTACTATTCTTCCCTTTGCCTATGTTACCTTTTCCCTCAGCTCCCAATGCAAATTGATAAGCTTCATCAAGGCAATGGGAATTGAGTAAAAAGCTGGTTGAAAATCTAGCCCATTAAAACATCTTGCTACTGAGCTCAATTCAGTCTCTTGGGTATCTATTTGTATTTGCAGTCTCAACAATTGCTCAGTATGCCCTTTTACATACATATCTCCTTGTCTCAAATTTTGAATTTGTCTATATACTTTTTGTTTGAAACAAAGGATACAATTTTTTTCATATGTTTTGGCATTTTGTGCAACAATCTTACCTTCTCGTCGCCTTCTCTTCTCGTAGCCTTCTATAAACCATTCCATCAGAGAGCAACATGGAATTTCCGAATTTGTGTTACAACAAATTTTACCCTCCTAGGATCATCTTCCTCCACGCTATACATTTCAAAATATTTCTCCAATCCTTGAACCCAGACTATAAACAAAAAATTATTTAAATCTCTATTAACTTCAAGCTTCTTTGGATACAATTTCAATTAATGTAACCACTGAACTCCAAGGTTTTATTGTTCATCCTTTGACTCATCCTGTATTAACCTTGTTTCTAAAGCCTTAACCTTCCAAGTAGTTCTTCTCCAATACTCCTCTGACTTGCATTTCTTCTGCTTCTTTCGGAATCCCTCTTAGCCAACCTTTATGGCTTTGATACCAAACTGATGCAAATTTAACATCAGCGCACCAAAACTGTTTTTCAACTCTAAACAATTATGTTCTTCATCTGGAGACTCCCCCGAAAAACCTGCAATATGGTAGTACCTGCTAGGATATTCACACACCACACAAGAGCAAACAAAAATGTACTGAGGAAACCTTTACAATGTAAGTGTGGCTCATGAGATCAAGGATTTTGTAATCTCCTTATGTGAGTAATAAAAAAGATATTTTTTGCTTGAGCCTTTCACCTCCCGAGGTTTCTCCATGGTAAATCAGAGGTGTTATTTGTTTGTTGCACAGTAAATCAGGTGTTATTTGTTTGTTGCTTTGTTAAATAATCTTCCATGTATGTTCCTTTTATTTCTGCACCTAATACTCAAACAACAGTAGAGTGATTGAGTGTTAGCTCAGACACTAACACTAGAAATGACAGTAGCATAATCATCTTTCCAATATGTTCTGTTTTGATGGACTGTCTAGAAGCATAGACTTAACATTTTATAGATCAACATCACACAATATCTTGTCCTCCTACGCCTATGTCAAAAGTAACAAAACAACATTGATCTACAAGTAAGATCTGAGGGTTTTTTAACGAAGAAATCTCATAAAGTTTTGGTTTGGAATAAATGTAAGATGTAGCTTATTATTGTTTATGTACTTACAGAACACCTGTAGAAACACGACTAATAATTACGTTGCAACCTAGCCTTGACACCTACATTTATTTTTGAGAACACTCTCCTCCAATCAGCTCCCAGTTTCCTCGATGTCCATTATTAATGTCTCTTGTAACATCAAATTTTCTCCACTTTCAACTTCGACCACAGTAGTTTAAGGTTCTTCTTGAGTCACCGATACTCTATTTAACAGCTCCAGAGTTTAAAAGCAATCTTGGGCTTAGGTCTTTATTACAAAGAAAACATTTGAATGACTCTCCAAAGCCAGTAGCTTGATTGTCTTCATCCTTATCCTCTTCCTCCACCTCTAAAACCACCCCTTCATATGGAGGCTGATTTCAACTCCTTTGCCGCCTTCACACTCTACAGTGTTAGGTAGATTTTCAATGACTTCTTTTTCTTCTAGACACTACCAGTAACCCTTTTATTTACCAATTTGACCTTGGACCCGTTATATTTTCCCTCTTTCAAGCTAATTGATAGGCTGCATCAAGGGAATGTAAATTGAGCAGAGGCCAAATCAACTTGGAGTTGAAAATCTAACCCATTAAAATATGTTGCAATATGGTAATACCTGTCAACAGATTCACATGCCACACCGAAAAACACAGATAGAACACTTGAAGCTTTTAACGAGAAGAGCTTTTAACGAGAAAACAAGACAGACACATATTGACAAAAATTGAAAAATAGCATAAATTCATTAATTCTCTTCAAGAGAATTAATTACATGCACATCAAAAAAAGAGTATCATTCACATGTTCGTACTTCTATTTTCCCACCAAAACCTATCAGGTTTTCCCATAAAACAGAACCAAAAAAACTGATCCTAATTTTACTGGTATAATGGAGCATGGGGCAGTAGATCTGTCGCAAGAAACTCTCAACTAACACTGCACACTCCAAAAACTAATTCAGTTTCTGGCCCTGACAAGTGCAACTTAAATTTCTGCTTTCATATTAAAAGAAAGGCAAATTCGTTGGGTATGGGAGATTCCCTCCATCATTTCTACTGATGTGGCGATCCAAACAGCTTACGAGATTCTCCAGCTATTTCAAAGCCCTTTGTTCAAACTTCTATCTGCTCCATTCTTCCCCGCTCTGCTCTGCATGATATACGTGTGAATTTGCACTGTGATAATACAATAGATCTACCATAATTTGATTAGGTTAAATTACATATACTAAATTCAAGATAAACACTAAATGCTCAATTTAAAGTGACATCCTAGCCTGTAGAGGGGAGAGGTACTATCATATCTGCAATATTGATAACTAATTATAAGGAACAAAGAATGATCTATAACTCATAGATTTTAATATTTTATATGTATGGTGGTCATACAACTATAGAGAATTTAATAAACATGTAATATATATGTATATGAATGAGTTGTATGCAAACAAATGTGGAATTGTATACCCAGCTTCACAGAAAGTGATCGGATGAAATTGTGCACAATTGCAAAACCAGTTGCCTTGTAACAGAGAGATTACCTATGCTATATTTCTCACCGCACATTAATATGATTACTTCTATATAGAGTACTTATGCAAGAAAGAATACCTATCCTGTATTTCTCACTGCACTTTAATACAATTACTTGTATATAATGTGTTTGCAAGAAGTCAATTGGGCTTAGGTTAGGTGCTGGGAAAAAAGAAGTCAATTGGACTTAGTTTTGGTGCCAGGAAAAATCTTGTTATCTTTTCTATTAGGATTCAGTTCTCGTAGTTTTTATATGTGATATGATAAATTTATAATGAGTATTTCTTGTAATACCTTGAAATTTGTCTGAACAGACCTGCAAAAACCAAAACATATATATTTTTTATATAAAATATAAAAATATTTCTCATAAAATATACATACGGAAAAAAAAATTAATATAAAATAATATCTCATCATATAAAGCAGCCACAAGTCACGAGACTACTGGTATATAACACGTTTGCAAGAAAGACCAACAATATTAATATGAAATTAAATCACATTGTAGGAATGTAGGAATATGCCATTACAGTACAGTGAGATAATAATATCAGACACATCACATAGAACAAGAAGTCAAAAATGGCTCACAAGTCAGAAAACCACTGGTATATAATGTGGTATATAATGTGGTATATAATGTGTCTGCCACAGGGAAAGGGAAAGAGAATATTAATGGAGAATACAATATCATTTTAGGAATATGCCATGCAGTAAAGATAATATCATCCACATCACATGGATTACAACAGCAAACCAAAGATGGCCACAAGTCATGACACTAAAACAACCCCAAAAGGCACTAATACCACAGTAAGATAATATTGCATGCATCACATGAATTACAACAGCAAGCCAAAGATGGCCCACAAGTCATCACACTAAAACTGCGAGAAGATGCTATTACTGGAGTGGAGGTTACTATCAGATCAACCTGGGTTTTCCATCCCACTGTAATCTTGGCCATTAGTTTTCCCATTGGCAAAGAGAGATTAGATAACCCGTGATAGGGAAACTCTGAATATTTTCTACAACTGAAACATAATAATCAGCAGCTCTGTGAGTGTAACCCACCTTGTCACATAATTACAAATTGTTAAGTGTCTGGGATGACTGTCCAAAAACATTATTGATTGCTGTGAAGGTTCCATAAAGAGCAAAGGCTACTGCAGAGAAAAGAATAAGGATGTCCACAGCTCTGGCAGGGAAACTTAAACACCCACTCAGAATTTTCATGTGAAATAACGTGGGCAAAACAAATGCAAGCGTTGCACTAACTGTACTTCCCACCAAGGAAATAAAAACAGCAAAACCTGGTACAGCGGAAGCCACAATAGCAAGCAAAACAACACTGCTCCCACGAAGAGAATAAACTACTAGTTTTTCCATTAGCTGAGACGATAAGCAGACCTTCTGAAACCAGCTTGTGGTCATGAGCTTGTCATTAACAATTTCATGTACAGGGTGCATCATCACAGGATAGGTCAAGGTAAGGGCAATGCACAACCCTACCTTCACACCAACTGTACACCAGTCATTTGGCAGATTCAACGTTATTATCTCTAAGGTGTGGCTGCCATAGGCAACATATCCACTGAAACCAAAGCCTATGTAGACGGCAACGAGGACCAGAAACGACAGACCCAGCACCCTTCCAAACTCCTCAGGCTTCCTCATTGAGGATTCCAAAGGAAGTGTCATGCTGAATCCCTCATACGAAAACACTGCAACTCCCGCAGCAAAGAGAAAACCTCCCCAATCAGTGAAGGCGGAGACTTCATTCCATCCTCTAAGGCTCTGAAAATCAGCCTTGATTACCATGGCCATGGCCAAAACATTGCAGGCATCGGCCAAAAGGCTGACAGGGGCAAGTGATGACAAGGAACGGATCCATGACAATACAATTTCTATGGGAATCAGAAGACATATAATTAATGGGTATTTGTCAATTGATCCTGTGAAGATGGAAGATAAGTTTTGAGCTATGAAGACCATGTATGCCACACACCCTCCGCACTGACATATGACTACCATTGTCTCTGCAACATATCGACCCACTTTTCCATAGGCCTTGTCTCCAATATCGCCATAACTGGAAACATCAAAATGCCCCATCTGCTCTAGCTTTTTCCTACAGCTAATCTGCAGCCCAATACCCAACAAAAAAGGGAAAAAAAAAGGAAAATTCAGTTCAAGAAACTTATGTAGATCATTGATACAGAGAGGTGTGGTGTCATGTCATACCAGAAGCATCATAGAGTAATATGTGAAGAGGGCAGAGAGAAGTAAGGCTGCTGAAGCTGGTGCCCATCCGCTGAGCTTGTAAGCGTAGGGCAGTCCAAGAACGCCCGTGCCCACGATGGATACTATTATATTTCCAAATGTTTGTGCTACAGACGCGCTCCCTCGTCTCCCTGCACTGTCTCCGAGCAGTGCCAATTCTTCTTCAACTCCCATACTCAGATTATACGGCTGAGCTATCAATTTTCAGGGCAGGCTCAGATTGCAGATAATGTGATGCTAGTTGCAGCCAAGTATCATAGAGCTTGGGGAGTATCGACGGCAAGTAAGAGAAATCTTATTTTGAAAATGATCAGATTGTAGTAATAAGCCATGAGGGCGTCGCATAGGTACTGTGTAAATTCAGCGCTTCCCAAAAAACCTATTTGTTAGGGTGGGGTCAGTCCATGAGATGCAGTCCTTCGCGGATTGCGAAGGTAAGACGCAACGAAACGCAACCGAATGGATTCCACTCTGGGGCTCGATCCGATATGATAAGTACATTTATTAATCGGACAGATGTCAAATTGAGATGTAAAGTACGGATGTGAAACTGAGATGTAAACGGTCGACGATATTCTAGCACTTATTTCAAAAAGAATATCTTGGGGTAAAAATAAAATTTAAATGGAGAAATATGAGTAGATAAATATTAAAAAAAAGGTACATTTTCATTTATTTATTATTTTATTTTTTTTTCTCTCAAGGATAACCATGACTTTTTTTTTTTTGTGTTTTTTATTTTCTAAAGGATAACCCTGAGTGTAATGAAATATCTTTCATCTTTATTTTTATATTAATATAATAGAAACAATTATTATATATGATGGGACATTATCACTATTGTTATTAGAGATTGCAAGTTGACTTATTATTGATATTCAAGGAAAGCCATTCTACTTGGAATTACCTAAGGGCAGGTTTTCACTCCTCCCAGAAGCCTCGTGTTAGGTCCGATGAAGATGAGCTCTTATCCAAGAAAACGGTTCAAATCTCATTGAGTATATGGCTTGCTATGATCTCAGCTCAAGGAGTAGACTCCCTATTTCCAAGAGTCTCGGCTCTTGCTAAATCATAAGATTTGGTATATCTAGCTTGCAGCTTGTCGATATACACTTGGTGTTATAAGGGGGCCACGAAGGTTGATCTTGGACTCTCCCTAGATTAGTCCAAAAAGTTACCAATTCACCATGGTTAAAAAAAAAGTAGTTTTTATGCATACTCCAAGTCCATCTCTATGTTTTACTTGCATCAAATTGAATTATTTTTTTCATGTCCTTTACTTTTTTTAAGTGAAAATATGCACCCACTTTCACATCAAATATAACTGCATTTGCATGATAGGTAGTGGAGTCTTTCCTTCCACATTCACATCAAATATATCTTCAATCCCCAATGTTCTTGAAGTGAAATGCATGCCCTTATCCGGGTGGGCATGTGACATTGAAGATATGATTTGTGCATGTAAATGTACATGAAAGTGGGTGGTCGGACACAAGCACCAACATGGAATGCATGTCTTTAACACCATTATGAGAAGGTTGTTAACATAAAATGCATATTTTTTACACACTTCAGAAGATTAATTATATCAAATGCATATTTCTAATGTCACTCAAGAAAGTGGGTGGTGGGGCACAAGTTAAAAGTAGAAAGATGTATTTTTACATATATAATTATGCATCCTTAATATCCACCACCCATCTTTTTAGAGGTGAAGGTATACATTTCAGGTCAAAAATATTTGATAATTAAAGATATATGTTTATACATGAAATATACCCTCTTGCTTAAGGAAGTTAGATAAGAGCATGCACATAAATGCTTTCACTCCACCATTAATGAAGATATGCATTTAAGCAAATAAAATTCTACAAGTAAAAATACAAACTTTACAACCTATATTAAAAAAAGGAAAAATGTGCAAAAGAAATACAACCTTGAATAGATGGTAATTGATTAAAATGAAGAAATGGAATTTGAAAAAGATGGACTAATTGTCCCTACCCACATCAACCATTGAAAAAGCATTAGCATTGCATTTGATGATATTGTCCCAAGATAGTTAAGTGTCAAGATGACTTTGTTGAGTAGTGACTTGAGAGGAATGGGCATTAATGGCAGAGAATCTTAAGATTTAAAGTTAAGGGAAAACTATTCATGATAAGGGTCTTAGCCTAAGTTGTATCTTCAATCACTTTCATGTTAAGGATATAGGCTCTTTTCCAACATTGGTTTCATGAAATAACCTAACCAACTCCAAAACAAGTTATTGTACAAGAACCTTGTGGTATAATGGTCGCGTTGATGCTTTATGTATCAAATCAAACATTACAATGTAGTTCGAATAGGTGAATGAGTAAAGAAGGAAAAACAATTTAGTTATACATGGACCAAGAAAAGCATATAACAGATTTGAAAACTGAATTCACACACAAGTAACTACACAGGATTTATGTGGTAAAACCTTGACAGGGTGTCAAGGAAACATCCACGGGGCAAGGGATTGGAATCTCTATTAATTCAACAATGATTCTCCACGATTACATTTCTCAGGCATTCACTAGTTTTATACAAGCCTCCTTTGTTACATAACTACTATTTCGATATAAAACTAACTAGTTACATTTTTACCCAAATTTACATAATTCGTTGTCAAACTTCCAACAAACTCCACCTTGATAACAATTTTCTTAATCCCTTGCCCATGCCCATTCATCATCTTTTCTGCAAGCCAAGAGAAGCTAAAGACCATCGCGGCTTCTCCACTATAACTGGCTTTGTGAATATGTCTACACAATTCTCTTGCATATGGACCTTTTGAAGAGCTACTTTTCCGCCATCGATCACACGTCTCAGAAAATGATAACTTACATCAATGTACTTGGTTCTGCTGTGATAAGCAGGATTTGTAGCCAAGTGAATAGCACTTTGACTGTCACAAACTACATTCACTTTCTCCTGCGTCCTTCCAATGTCCTCGAGCAGACCCTTTAACCAGATTGCTTCTTTACTCGCATCTGAAGCAGCGATATATTCAGCTTCGGTAGTGGACACGCAACTGTTTCTTGAAGCTTTAACATCCAACTAATTGCTCCACCTGCAAGAGTAAAGACATAACTTGTAGTAGATCTTCTTTTGTCCAAATCACCTGCATAGTCAGCGTCTACATATCCGTAGACTGAACCTTCATTACCATTAAAGACGATGCAATGGTCACTTGTGCCTCTTAGATATCGAAGCACCCATTTCACTGCTTGCCAATGTTCTTTACCTGGATTTGCCATGAACCTACTGACAACTCCAACTGCATGTGAAATGTCAGGTCTTGTAGATACCATCACATACATTAAGTTGCCTACAGCATTTGCATATGGTAAATGAGACATATACTGCTTTTCTTCATCAATTCTAGGACTCAAAACCGAAGAAAGCTTAAAATGGGAAGCTAGTGGAACATTAACACGTTTCACATTGTTCATAGAGAACTTTTCAAGTACTTTCTCCACATACTTCTGCTATGATAACCAAAGCTTACCATTTTTCCTGTCTCTGTGTATCTCCATGCCCAAGATATGTTTTGCTGCTCCAAGATCCTTCATATCAAACGTCCTAGAGAGCTGAGCCTTTAACCTGTTGATCTCTTCCATGCTTTTGCTTGCAATAAGCATATCGTCAACATACAAAGCTAAGATAATGAATATGCCATTGAAACTTTTGAAGTATACACAATGATCATACTCACTTCTTATAAAGTTCTGGCTCACCATGAAGGAATCAAACTTCTTGTACCATTGTATGGGAGACTACCTCAGACCATACAATGATTTCCTGAGCTTGCAAACTAATCCTCTGTTGCGACCTTGTACAAAACCTTCTGGTTGTTCCACATATATCTCTTCATTCAAATCACCATGTAGAAATGTTGTTTTAACATCTAACTGTTCTAACTCAAAATTAAGTAACGCAGTTAGTGCCAACACAGTACGAATAGAAACAAGTTTTACAACTGGAGAAAAAATCTCATGAAAGTCTATACCTTCAACTTGAGAATACCCTTTTGCTACCAGTCTCGCCTTATACCTTTCGATACTTCCATCAACTTTTCGTTTCAGTTTGAAGACCCACTTGCATCCAACAACACTTCTCCCTTCAGGAAGCTCTACAAGATCCCAGGTATTGTTCTTGGCCAAGGAATCCATTTCTTCTTCCATGGTCGTTTTCCATTTTTCGCTATCTGTATCATCTACTGCTTCCTGATAACAAGAAGGTTCCCCATCTTTAGTAATCAAAACAAAAGATCAAGCAGAATCTTCATACCTTTTGGGAGTTTTTCTTTCCCTTGTAGACCTTCTTAGAGCGACTAGTTGCTGAACTGGTTCAGAAGCTTCAACAAGTTCCTTTGTGTCTTCAACACCTTTTTCTCCAGAAGTCTCTCCTTCCTTTTGATTGTCACCGAAAGGTCTAGCCTCCAACTGAACTCGTTCATTTGGCAATACCTGTTCCTATTCAATTCTTTCAACATTTGATTTTAAAAAAGAAGATTCATCAAATGTTACATCTCGACTAATGACTATCTTCCGCAATATAGGATCCCACAACCTGTATCCTTTCACTTCATAGTCATACCCAACAAAGACATAACACTTTGATTTTGGATTTAATTTTGAACGTTGATTTTTAGCAATAAGAGAATAAGCATCACAGCCAAATATCCTCAAATGTGAATAATCACAAGACTGACCTGTCCAAAATTCTTCAGGAATTTTACAATTAATTGCTACTGAAGGTGCTCTGTTAACTAAATAACAAGCAGTAGATACTGCTTCTGCCCACAACTCCTTTTTGCAAGTTAGCATTGCTGATCATGCTTCTGGCTCTTTCCATAAGAGTCTGATTCATATGCTCAGCAACACCATTTTGCTGAGGAGTATAAACAACAGTTTTGTGTCTAATAATTCCCTCATCCTTACAGTATTGTTCAAATTCAATTGAAGTGAACTCACCACCATTGTCAATTCTTAAACATTTAATAGATTTGCATGTTCTTTTCTCTACCATTGCTTTAAATTGTTTAAAGACATTGAATACATCAGCTTTCTTTTTTAGCATAAAGACCCAAAATTTACGGGAGAAATCATCAATAAATGTTAAAAAATATAGAGCACCTCCATATGACACAACAGGGGATGGTCCCCACAGATCAGAATGAATATAGTCTAAAATATCTTTACTATTATGATTTCCAACTTTAAATCTCTGTTTACACTGTTTTCCATACACACAATGTTTACAGAAATCTAACTTCAAGGATTTCAGATCGGGAAGAGATTTACATTTCATCAGTATCTGAAGACCTTTCTTGCTCATATGACCTAATCGTTGATGCCATAGATGAGTACCTGCTTCTTCCTTTTCTGACGCAACCGCTGCTTCACTGACTTGAGTACTTCCTTTTAACCTGTAAAGATTTCTGACCTTTTTTGCTTTCATAACCACTAGGGCTCCTTTAGAGACTTTCAAGACGCCATCCTGACCTGTAAACTTATAACCATTTGAATCCAACACTCCCAAAGAAATCAAATTTTTCTTCAAATCAGGTACATGTATAACACTAGTTAATGTTCTAACTGTGTTATCATAGATCTTAATCCTAATATTTCCCATCCCAACACTCTGACATGACACATTATTACCCATAAACACAGAACTACCGTTTACATTTTCATACGAAGTAAACCAATTTCTATGTGGGAACATGTGATGAGAAGCACCAGAGTCTAACAGCCAGCTTTCTAAACCTAGAGAGACATTACATTCAGGTGAAGTTTCATCTATCATACATAATTCTTCAGCAGATAAAACTTCATCTATCATACCTGAATCGACCTGATTCGCTTCCTTCTTCGGGTTATCAGATTTTTTTCGTTTCCAACAGTCTTTCTTCAAGTTTCCAATTTTATTGCAGTACCAACATTTTGCCTTAAACTTCTTTCCATTCAATTTAGATCTCGAAGACCCCCTTGGTTTTTCTCCTCTTTCCTTTGAGCGTCCTCTTGCTACCATGGCTTCTGATGCAGCTATTTCAGTACTGGATTTCCTTCGTACTTCTTCAGACAAGAGAGCTCCCATGACTGATTCAAACTTTAAAGAATCAGCAGTGCTCAAGTTGATTGATGTTACGAAGTGATCCCATGATTCCGGCAAAGAACACAGCAAGGTTATGGCTTTATCTTCTTCCTAAATTTTAACTTCCATATCTGTTAATTGACATATAAGTGTATTAAAAGCATTCAAATGTTTTGCAACTTTTGAAACTTCTTTCATTCAAAGACTGTACAACTGTCTTTTCAAATAAATTCTATTGGTTAATGATTTGTCATATAGAGTTTTTCCAGTTTTTCCCACAATCGTGAAGTTGTACTCTCTTCAACAATATTGAAGAGAAATTCATCCGCCAGGCATAACCGGATGGTACTGGGAGCTCGGGCATCCAAGTCCTCCAAGTCTGAAGTAGTCATGGTTGCAGGTTTCTTAGTTGCCACATCCCATGCCTTGTGCAAGCATATCCCTAACCTTCAGTTTCCAAAGAGAAAAATTGCTCTTTCCGGTGAATTTCTCCACCTCGAATTTTGCATTCGACATCTTGGCCATTTACCTAGGGTTTCAATCTTCGATCTTTCAACTAGTGTTTATCTTTCCTTATTTCTCCAAAAAAATTTTCTTTTCAATTTAAATAGAAAAAACCCTTTAAAAAAAACTTTTTTCCTTTCGTTCAATTAAAGAAAAAACAACCTTTGTCTTTTTTCCTTCAACTAGTGTTTATCTTTCCTTATTTCTCCAAGAAAGTTTTTTTTCAATTTAAATAGAAAAAACCCTTTAAAAATACTTCTTTCCTTTTCTTCAATTTACACACATCCACCCTTTTATTTCCAGAGATTCTTCAATTTACACAAATCTTTATTCTCACAACTTTCTGGGCAAAAAAAAAATTCTCAGAGAAAAATTTCTTTCAAAAAATACCAGGGTTCATGACAGCGTCCAATGTTAATAATGGCGGTAGGGACAGCGTTTGCGGCAGACTTTCTCAGGCGTTTCAGCACGCAGAGATCACGGTCCTTCTCTCACGCAGGTCTGGCTCTTCCACGCGGGCAGCACACACGGACAAAGCCTTCCTCTTTGCTGGACAACAGCTCTTGCCTTCACACATGCAGGCTCTACCTGGTTCGATGGCTCTTCCACGCAGGCAACAGGTTCACGATGCTACAGTAAAAGTAGCCCTTCACCAGAGGTTTGGCAGCTTCCTCTTCACGTCGTTCCAGACTCTTCTTCGTCCTCACGCTGTAGTCAACGTAGCCCCTATTCCAGACTCTTCTTCGTCCTCACGCTACAGTCAACGCAGCCCTTCACCAGAGCTTTGGCAGCCTCCTCTTCACGCCTACACGAAAGGCTGTGAACCTCTGCTTCAAACTTTCACCAGTGTCTCCTCCTTGCCTTCACGTAGCCAGTTCACGCAGGCAAATGGGCTTCTCCACACAGCAACGGCACAGGGCAGTGAACTTTCACCAGCGTCTCCTCCTTACCTTCACGCAGGCAAATGGGCTTCACCACGCAGGTGAACCTCTCCTTCACGCACACGCAGAGCCTTCACAACTGCGGTAGGCTGTTCTGGCAGCACGTAACAACACAGGGCCTCCTCCATGCACGTAGATGGACGCTCTACTTACGCAGGTGGACACTAGCCTCCCGTTCTAGACTCCTGCTCTTCAAAAAGCTCAAAAGCTCTGATACCAATTGTAGTTCGAATAGGTGAATGAGTAAAGAAGGAAAAACAATTTAGTTATACATTGACCAAGAAAAGCATATAACAGATTTGAAAAATGAATTCACACACAAGTAACTACACAGGATTTACATGGTAAAACCTTGACAGGGTGTCAAGGAAACATCCACGGGGCAAGGGATTGGAATCTCTATTAATTCAACAATGATTCTCCACGATTACATTTCTCAGGCATTCACTAGTTTTATACAAGCCTCCTCCGTTACATAACTGCTATTTCGGTATAAAACTAACTAGTTACATTTTTACCCAAATTTATATAATTCGTTGTCAAACTTCCAACATACAATAAAATATAACAATCTAGTCGAATTGCTACACTTTCAGAGTCTATCCACTTTCCACTCCCATTATAATATGCGAAAATAGTTTTGAAAGAGACTTCCATTAAAAAGTGGAGTGTTGAAATTAGCTTAAATCAAATAAAAACAAACAAGTTTAATTTAAGATTCATTCATATACATATATAACCATTTAACCAAACTAATATTCTCTTTGAAATTCATTATTTTTCCTCTCATATTATAGTAAGGGAAAACTCATATATCCATATAAAAATCCAGCCAATGTAATCCATCACCTTTTTACTCCCATTATAATATGGAAAAAGAGTTTTGAAAGAGACTTCCAGACTTCCATTGAAAAGTGGAGTGTTGAAAATAAATTAATTCAATTAAATAATAATAGGATGTGATGGAGTTTTGGGAATAATTATGGTTATTTTTATTTATTTATTTCATAGTTATGTTTTTCCGAATTTTTTTATTAATTTATTTAATTCTTACGGTAACAATTAAGTTAAATAACAAATTTTATTTAATTTAAAGTAATATTTAAGTTAAATAACAAATTGGTATGAGTTTTTTTTTGTCTGTGAGATAACATATTGGTATATTTTATGAGATAAGGGATCTTTCTTTATACAATAATTTGATTAGTAAAGTATATATATAGTATATTGGTATATGTTTATGAGATAAGGGATTTTTCTTTATACAATGATTTGATTATTAAATTTTAGTAAAGTGTACATATAACATATTGGTATATGTTTTTGAGATAAGAGATTCATCTTTATACAATGATTTGATTACTAAAATCTTGTAAACTGTATATACTCTATCCTCTCTAGATTTGAACTTATAACCTCTTACAAAGATGCACAAATTCTTAGCCATTAAGCTCACTCAATCTATAAATTTTTAGAAACTTACATTAATATTAAAATTTTCTACCATCGATGGTGCTAGACTTCTAGCAACACACTTTAGAAGGATATAACCTAAGATGTTTTTAATACTTTGTCTTATCATTATTTCACTATACAAATCTAGTTTAGTTTTAAATTTTCAAAAACATAATTTTTAATTTTCCTATTAGATAATGGATTTTAATGCAATAAATCTCTTGATCGAGGTAGTCACAATTTAGATGGTCAAAGGGTATAAATGCAAATGCAACCACATTGGAAGGTGTTGTAGCGGCTACAACACCCTCCAAAATTTTGGCCTGCATCCAATTTCAAAGCCTTCCTTGGGTTTTCCTCGATGCTTGCAAACACTCGAGCTCATCTCATGAGCTCGAGTCGAGTCTTTGCACCCTCCTCACTTAATCGTTCACCGAACATCTTTTAGCATGTTGGTTACAATGTCATGCTTGCAGTCATGCTTTGGCTATGTTCAAGGTCCGTCTTCGTGTGTACAAGTTGTATTCGCTATGTAAGCATCTATCGCACTCACACACGAAGTTGTATGCAATGTCGTGCAAGTGTCGTTGCGGTTGTTCAACAATTTATCTCAAGTGTCGCACTTGTCGCTCGCACCCGTTGGTCTTTTACATTGAACATATGTTGTCTTCTTGGTTCGAGGTGTCTTGTCGTCGAGTCATGTTGAGTGTGTGTTCGCAAATTCATGCATGCATGAGCTCACTCGCTCACACACTTAGTCATCTGTCGAATATCTGTCAACCAAACCACGCTCCACTAGTCGAACCTCCACTGAGCTACAATGCGCAGTCTCAACCCTCAGTGATCAAATACTGCTGCCCAGAATTGCGTAGAGCTTGAGGCTGCCTCCCAGGCAATCTGCGCTGCACAATCCTGGCATCTACCTCGCTCACTGTCACCCATAACATCACAGAAGTTGCATGAGAGGCCATCTCAATCTATGTTGCCCGCACGCTAATCTATCAAGCCTGTAGAAATTTTGAATAATATGACACATATTCAACAGAGATTATCCTGATCATACAATTATAAGCGGAACATGTACAATACATAATCTCCTCTACGTTGATCATCAATTTACAGAAGCAGAAACATCCACAGGCACACATAGAAGCATCAATCAAACTCATAAACACAGTATGTATCCCGGGGAAAGCATCTCGCTAAAAACCCCACACTATCTGTATATTATATTGATTAAATCATGTAACAATACAAAGCATAATACTTCTCACAAGTATCTCCACCTGTTACACACAATACAGCTCAGATTTGATCTCCAAATCTCTCCCGCTGCTTGCCTGCCTCCACTGCTCAAACCTGCTCGAGAACTGATGAGAATTAGCTTCCCAAACTCGATTTTACACTGCAAAATAGTCACTCACACTATGTTGGACGTGAGCAACAGCTATAATATCATGAAGATACGTGAGCAAACTCATTGGCATACTCAATCCTTTGATTGTGCAAATCATCATGCACAGCTATAGTCACAACTGATAGCAATCTGATCCTCTAACACCTGTCCCTGCTGAACTGAACATGCACTGACATGCAACTGAGTTAACTGATGTATTCTATAGTTGCATTATGAGTTAATAACTTGTGAATTAATTAATAACTAATTCACCCAACTCATCTTTAGTCTATTGATCAATTAGACTAAATACAACCAGTTTAACAAAGCTAAACTGAACACAACTCCATCAACTGTACCTCCAGTCCACTAAACTCAACTCACTTGAGTTCTAACTGAAGTCATGCATGCACCAACTCAACTGACTCATGAGAAAAGCGTATTTCCTTCTGACAGCTGCATGTGCCACTTCCGTAGCTCAAACTGAAGTGCTCCAAGAGAATAAGATTAAGTTTATAGTCCAAATATTATTGTGAGATAAAAATATTTGACTTTTCTATTTTTGACTTTGATCACTCACACTGTGATCACTCACACTGTAATCACTCACACTGTGATCACTCACACTTTCATCAAAAATAGAAATCCATCTATTTTTCCCAACTTGATCAATCATCCATAGACATGATCCATATGTCTAAAAATAGACATAGTCTAAAAATAGACTTGCGCCAAAAATAGCCTGCGGGCCCACTTAGTGAAGGCGACTCTTTTCACTAAGCTCCATCATCTTGTTGCAATCTCAACAAGCATTTCTTGTTGCACACTTTTCAACACTCCCTCTCAACAAGAAAGGCTTCCTCTCAAACCCGATCCTGTAACTCTGGAATGTTCTCCATGCAACACATTTGGCCGGTCCACTTACTCTGTCATCAAAGTCTCTGACTGCTATTGCCTCTGTCAACTGAAACTCTGCATCTCTGTGCTCTTCAGTATCTGACTGCTCTAGCCTCTGTCACTTTGATCTCTGACTGCATCCGTGCTGCTGCTGGTTCTATCTCCCAGCATTGCATCCGCACTGCACCTCCCAACTGACCTCCCTGTTGGGATAGAAACATCCTCTGATGCTGAAGCTCTACCTGCTGCTGACAAGTGCTCCCTCTCTGACATCTGCGCTACTGCAACATCTCCATGCATCTCGCACCATTGCACACCTCTCTGTGCCACCTAGCACTGTGCAAAACACTTGTGCCTCTCGCATTGCTACAGCCTGCTAGCTATGCGCTGTCCTGGGATTCCCTGCACTGTCGCTCTCTCTGCCGCTCCATCCGCATCTGTCTCTACCCAATCAGTCAGTTCCTGCTACTACGCATCTGGGCTCCCGTAGCAAGGTCTCATCCAAGAGGTTGGGTACCTCAAGGATCCTGCCCCTCCTCCTTGGGACAATCAATCCACATCACCCCACCTCCTACCTGGAGGTATGGCTGCATGCGATCCCTCAGCCCACCTGGCTCGAAGTTTCCCCCTACTGGAGGTCTCTGGATGAGTAGATGTCTCTACTCCATCTCCACACAGCTTCCCCTGTTGTGGCTCCTCCACAACCTCCTGAAGTTGCTGCACCAATCGTGGCTCCTCCACAATCATCTGAGACTTCTTCTGGCTCTGCATGTTGAGAGGTAATATACGCTCCCTCTCAACCACCAAGTCTCCATCAGTTGCCTCGCTGCTCAAGGCTTTACATGCATCTTGAACCTCAAGAGCATACAGGTTCTTGACCCGTGAACCAATCTTCTTCACCTGTCTGGTGATGATGTGTCTAAGGAAAACCTTTCCCTTACTGAAGACTACATCATAGCCTCTGTCTTCCAGCATCGCGATCGACACCAAGTTTCTCTTCAGTCCTGGTACATACTTGACATCGGTCAAGGTAAGGCGAGCTCCATGCTCCCTCTGAAAAATAACCGTGCCTACACCTGAGACACTATACTTCTCATCATTACCCATCCCTATGAGTATCTGGAGATCTTTCTCCTCCAAAGTACTGAACAAACTTTTGTCACCGGTCATGTGGAAAGAAGCTCCACTGTCAAGAAACCAACCACTTCCCATCATGGATGAACAAGATTCGAAAAGAGAAACCTTCTCCTTCCCCTTCTTCGCCTTACTCGCTAAGGCACAGTTCTCCTCATCATGCATAGATGAAGAACTGTCTCTGGTGCTCCGTCTAATCTCCTCCTGCATCAAATCCGACCATGGTCGTTCCCAATTTGGCAGTTTCTCCCTTCCATTCACCGAGTCCTGGTAGCTATGCCAACTCTTAGGAAGGTCAAGGAGTCCTAGACTCACCATCCTCATCATCAACAGTAACCCCCACACTTCCCAGCTCATCTCGACACTGAGTGAACCTCGTGAGATACTGGGGCATACTATCTCCATTCTCGAACTGAATGTTTCTGAGTTTTATCTCTTGCTTTGGAATTAAATTCGAATTCCACCAGCACAAAACTCAACTGCTTCCGATCTAGAATTCGTGAGAACAAATTATTTCTTGTACAGAGATCGACTGTATGGGCATTCACCGGATATTTCACCTTCCAAAAGAAGGATGACTCCAGAGGCTACCTGGCCCGATTACAGACTCTGCCTGAAGAAATAGAATGTAACCACTTCCTGAATAGTAGATCTGATGATCAATCCTCGCTTGATATCCTGTAAAAATCTCTTCTACAAATCAAGCAGCTCCGATACCATGTAGAAACTTTTTCTACAATTATCTAGCTCTGATACCATGTAGAAATTTTGAATAATATGACACATATTCAACAGAGATTATCCTGATCATACAATTATAAGCGGAACATGTACAATACATAATCTCCTCTACGTTGATCATCAATTTACAGAAGCAGAAACATCCACAGGCACACATAGAAGCATCAATCAAACTCATAAACACAGTATGTATCCCGGGGAAAGCATCTCGCTAAAAACCCCACACTATCTGTATATTATATTGATTGAATCATGTAACAATACAAAGCATAATACTTCTCACAAGTATCTCCACCTGTTACACACAATACAGCTCAGATTTGATCTCCAAATCTCTCCCGCTGCTTGCCTGCCTCCACTGCTCAAACCTGCTCGAGAACTGATGAGGATTAGCTTCCCAAACTCGATTTTACACTGCAAAATAGTCACTCACACTATGTTGGACGTGAGCAACAGCTATAATATCATGAAGATACGTGAGCAAACTCATTGGCATACTCAATCCTTTGATTGTGCAAATCATCATGCACAGCTATAGTCACAACTGATAGCAATCTGATCCTCTAACACCTGTCCCTGCTGAACTGAACATGCACTGACATGCAACTGAGTTAACTGATGTATTCTATAGTTGCATTATGAGTTAATAACTTGTGAATTAATTAATAACTAATTCACCCAACTCATCTTTAGTCTATTGATCAGTTAGACTAAATACAACCAGTTTAACAAAGCTAAACTGAACACAACTCCATCAACTGTACCTCCAGTCCACTAAACTCAACTCACTTGAGTTCTAACTAAAGTCATGCATGCACCAACTCAACTGACTCATGAGAAAAGCGTATTTCCTTCTGACAGCTGCATGTGCCACTTCCGTAGCTCAAACTGAAGTGCTCCAAGAGAATAAGATTAAGTTTATAGTCCAAATATTATTGTGAGATAATAATATTTGACTTTTCTATTTTTTACTTTGATCACTCACACTGTGATCACTCACACTGTAATCACTCACACTGTGATCACTCACACTTTCATCAAAAATAGAAGTCCATCTATTTTTCCCAACTTGATCAATCATCCATAGACATGATCCATATGTCTAAAAATAGACATAGTCTAAAAATAGACTTGCGCCAAAAATAGCCTGCGGGCCCACTTAGTGAAGGCGACTCTTTTCACTAAGCTCCATCATCTTGTTGCAATCTCAACAAGCATTTCTTGTTGCACACTTTTCAACAAAGCCTCCCACTGGTGAACCGGAGTGTTTGACCGGGCAATGACCTTGGGCTTCACTCTAAAAAATTGCGCAGAAGTTGTCAACATGCCTGCCTCTACTGACTGAAGAAAATGTGAAGACATGAGGGATAGGCACTCGATGCCTATCACTGCATTGTCCTTAAAAATTACGCAGTTCTGTCAGCTAATCCCCCTATCAATCGGCCTGTTGCTCCTCCTGAAAACTGTGCAATTTTCTTGGACTGTCCTCTAGCTGCCCAATACCCTGCTCAGCTCGGAAACTGCGCAGACATGTCCTACATGCCTGCCCCCGGTTCTGCACAGTTTTGGCCAGCAAGCTCCCGCAACCCGCTCCCAACCTCCCCTGAGAATCTGCACTATTTTTACTGCCAGTGTCCTCGTTGCTGCTCGCACTACCTCCCTGAAAAAAATTGCACAGTTATGCCTCCCAGCTAAACCAGATCCCACAGAATGTCACTATTATTCTGGACTGCTCATCCCAGCCTCCCAATGACCTCTGCGCAATTTTCCTTCACAGTGCCCCGAAGCTCGAATCCCGGCCTGAAATGTACTCTACGCAATTTCAGTGCCTTGTCCTCTCTCTCAGTTACCTGCACCTGAAAACGAAAGATGATGCATCATGGTAGACTAGGAGATATCTAGATTTTTATGTCGTCTTGTCATGAGTGATTGAAAATATAGGTACATGGATGATACATGGTGCAACGACAAACAGGATGAACAAGGAGCGCATGCTAGGAGACTTGTTCACAAATGGATGAACACATGAAGCATGCAACCTACCAGCAAATGGGGATACATGCACGTTCAACATCAAGTGAACACCAAGACCATCGAAGACTCTGCACACCTTGCCATGCGGAGGTGAAGCTGTGATACACCAAGAGAAAATTCATCACTCAGCAACATTGCAACTCGACATGGACACCACCATCAGCGCGAACATACTAGCACTGTTGTGTCGAGTCATGTCATGAGTCATCTCAGCCACATCACTACTATGAGCCATACTATTGTAATCAATGTAATGTAGCATGGAAGTCCAAGAGACCCACATGTAAAGTTGAAGAGTCATGTAAGTCAAACAGTCATGAGTGATCCAGGTGGCTCCATACACATGAAGAAACCCAAGGGGGCTCAGAAATGGTCAAAATTCAAAGTGGTAAGATTGCTCCCAAAACAACGTCAGATCGAAGTGCTCGTTGCCCTAATTCCAACGGTGTGAACGACACTCAAATCTGAGCTCGTATGGAGGAGATAGAGCCAGTCAAAGTTTTGGTCAAAGTTGGGTAGTGGGCGAGGTTTAAGTGTCTTACAAATTCACCGTCAACTGGCATGAAACTTAACTCACGAAAGCAGGCGAAATTGTGGCCTCTTTAAATTTCCCAATATCCCTTATTTTCGAAAAATTTGAAAATAACCAATGGTTTATATGAAAACGAAAAATATATTAAAATAGGTGGCGGGCCATGACCCCTGCCACCTCTATCGAACTTCACATAACATTTATTTAAACAATTTCTAATTAAATGGGCCAAAGGGCCATGACCCCCGCCGACCCCAACTGCCACAACCAATAATTATTAAGGGTGGTCAGCCATGACCCTGCCACCCCGGAACCACCACACCCTATGTATATAAATACAAGCTCATTGACCAGGGACCCCACCTAGTGGAGCCACGCACCACATATGTTATTTATGGGCCGGCGGGAATCAAAACTGCCCGACCATGTGGTCGGCATGCTCCACGGGCGGCCCAACCAAACCACTTGCCTTTTGACATTAACACACCACCCAAATTTAAATCAAAACCGCATGTCGTGCCACTTAAAACACTCAAACCGTCCCCTTAAAAAACGTGGACCATAACTGTTACAAAAAAAACTATAACGTGCCATTTTTTTGGAGAGGCGAGGATTCGAAACTGCAACCTCCGCCCTCCTAAACGCCTCCGTCACCATTGAGCCACACGGTTTGACCTTGGTGGCTCTGCCCACTAAACAATACTTAAACTCGCATTTCACAGATGCATGGAGAGAGCATGGTGGAATGGAGAGCGCGTGAGGCCGAATGAGGGCAAAGAAGTTGCAGGTGGAAACACGAGCCCATGCGGAACCACACCCAGCTGGAACCATGATTTGCAAGCTAGAGGAAGAACCATGATTGGCACAGATTTTGAGACAGAAATCTTTTGATACTTGTGAGGAATCTTTAAGATTCTGTGGGAGGTAAAATTCATTTTGTCAGAATGTAATCAAGTTTACAGTCATTTTTCTCATATTTTTGTAGGGAAAGCAATGGCGTGGTTGGATTTGCCTTTGGAGAAGTAGATTTGAAAATTCCCAGCAAAGGAGAATCTTCGAGAATCTTGAGGGAATCTTACAGATTCCTTGGAGGCTGAAATTTCCCACATCCAGAATGCAGCCAACTTTATACTCATTCTTCTCAAAATTTCACAAGGATGTCAATGGTGAGATCAGTTTTTTGATTTGAGTTGCAGATCTCCAGTCAACCAAGAGGAGGGAACCTTTGGAGAATCATGGGGGAATCTAAAAAATTCCTACAGGCCCAGATTTTGCCGGTGTCAGAATTCAACAAATGGGTAGTCGATTTTACATCTCTCGGTGACACAAATTTATTGGTACAGACAGTTTTTGCAGCTGAGCCTTCTATTTTTCGAACATTATCTAGATTGGAGTGACGGTGTCATATTTCAGAGTGTGGACAGTCGATATTATGCCATGCAATGCCACAATTTCGATGGTGCATTCAGATCCAGCAGTTGAGTATTATATTCTTCAACCATCATCAGAGTTGAGGTATATGAAGTGTTGTTGTCACATACTTCTTTGATCATTTGTTGTGAGATGCACTATGTTGTTTTGATTCCTGCTTGATGTATGATGCATAATCTTTGTGTCTATTTCAGGTGAGATGTATTCATCATGGATTGTTATGTATGTTTTGATTGAGATCCCTTTGTTGTCATGATGGCATGATACTCAGTGTCACCATGGGTGTTTTGGTTGAGATCCCTTCGATGCCATGATGTTGGGATACTCATCGTCACCATGTGTCAGATTATGTCATGCTGATAGGAGGTCTATTGTGAGTGATAGTTCTTGTAGCGGAACGTCTCGTGGATAGACTTTGCCACTCATTGTTACAGGGAAAAGTGTCTATATAGAATTGCTCTATCCCACTAAGGTGTGACAGCTGCCTTAGAAACAAACAGAGAAAAGCTACTTTCGTTTTTCCTTTATGAATTATAGATAGAGAGGAACAGAAAGACCAACCTCTGTCTTGCGCTAATCTCCTGATTTGATTCCCCTCTTCTTTGATAGTCTTTAGCTACCTGCTCTCTTGCACGCCCAGCTTCACAAAGTACCTGTAAGATCACAGAAGCATAGCACTATACAAAGACATGGATCTATAATCATAAACAATCTAGGATCAGATGTAAATTGACCATACAAATGTAACAAGCATCAATGACACAAGAGCATGGAGGAAAACTTGAACAGCTTTTATTGATAAAACAAGAAAGAGCCAATAGGAGTTACAACCAGTTGTTCTGACCTAGCATCAACCTCCCAGCAAAGAAGCCCCTCTTCACCTCAAACAAAGCTTAGATCACCCAACAATCTGATGTTTGTCTCAAGAAACCAACAACAATTCCTTACAATATGCAAAATTCCAGCCTCTGGATCTCTGGGATGAGGGATCCATATATAGATGTCTGTAATGGAGATGAGTTAGCTCATGATTTGATTAGTGTCTTCCCTCTGATAGTTCTTGCTTCCACTTGGATATTGATGGTCTCTTACTCATCCTTGGTCGAATTCAGTGAGGCAAGTGTCACAGGAGAAGATTCTGGAAGCTTCCATTGCCTCTCCACCTCGCGGAATGACACTGCCATTTGTCATTTCTCGCCCATCGCACCCCACAGAAGGGATTTTTGAAATGCAATGCACCCTCACAGTGTATTTAGGTGAGATGCAATGCACTTGGCCAGTGGAGCAGCTGAAATGATCTTGTTTTGACCAATTTTGAGCAGTTTTTCATGGAGAACTTCTGGGAGAAGCTGTAATCTGTTGACCTTGTTCCTTTAGGGGTTAGAACAACACTTTTAGGGACTTAGGAGCCCTTGATTTATGGACATTTCATGCTTGGGGTTGTAGGGCCCAAAAATGTCTATAACACTCATGTAGAGGACAAATATCCTTGTATGATAGAAAACATAGTCCATGTACATTTTCACCATTTCCAGCACTAAATGAAGTGGCCAACACCATCTTGACACTGGGCCCGGAGACGTAGTCCACACTGGACGAACTCCGTTATCAACATCTCATATATGTGATTTGTTGATTGTCATTATGTTTCCATTTTTTTAAGCATGCATATATGTTCATTTATGCTCTGTTAAAATGCAATTCTAACTACATCACAGAAGCAAAATATCTTGGTTAAATCTGAAAGTTGAGTCAAATCGGATCAAGTTTGGTATCAGAGCGGTCTTCACGTGGATGTGAATTGCGAGCGTGAACAATGGAACATGCAGCAATGGAGGATGACAAAGAGATGTACAAAACCATGCTCAGAGTGTCCAAAAAGATGGAAATAATGTATGAAGCTCTACAAGAAGAGACAGAGGAAAAGCAACAATTGCAGCTTCAGTTGTGAGCCATGGAAGAGGCCCTGGAAGAACTGAAGCACAACAACCAAAGTTTTCAAGCAGATAACATTGAATTGAAGATGCTTCTACAAGAAGAGAAAGAGGAGAAACAGAGGTTGCTACAACAGCTGCAAGCTAAGGACGAGGCCTTAGAAAAGCTGCAGCGTGACCCATGTGAGATAAAAAGTAATTCTATGACTTCGTGTATGTGTCCTGATGATGATTTCGCTGTTTTTGAAAATCATACCACAAGAATTGGCTCCAAACTGCTGAAGAGAATGGGGTATGAAGGAAAAGACTTGGTATTTCATGGCCAAGGCATTTTCAACCCCATCAAAGTAGAGGAATTACCCCATCAGGAAGGACTTGGGTATGTCAGGTAGGAAGTTGGGGAATGTGCCAAGGCAGTTAGCGAACCACCAACAACAAATTATGAGAAGCTCTCATCAGTTCTTTCCAACTCGACAGTGGAGGTAAAAGATGTTGATTTCGCTTTAGTTTCATCTTCACATGTTATAATTTCAGTTGGAAATGTGGAGATACCAATTAGAAGGACAAACATGAGGCTCCTTACTAAGATGGGGTACAAAGGAGGAGGACTTGGCGTTAGTGGCCAATGCATTACTCAGCCATTGGAGGTTGTGCAGAGACCTCGATTTGCAAGCTTGGGATACACCAAAGGTGAATGCTCAAGAGTGTCAGATGCTTCCGAGACATTTTTGAAATCGTTGAGGAAAGAGAATGATGGGAACACATCACCATCATGCCATGGCAGTGCCCATTGTGTTATGCTCTTAACTTGCAAGACGATACAAGAATACCAAATATGCACAGAAATATACCCAAAACATAGAACAGTGAGAAATAACAACAGGTATTTTATTATTCAGAAAGTAATGTTCACTTGCCTCTTCGAGGGGGCAACCTCCAATAGAGTAGAGCTCAATTACAAAATAAGACACTATGCTTCTCGTAGGGAGTCTCTATCCTTTAAATATGACTCATACATGCAATACCATGGAGCAATACCATGGTTCTTATTAATACCATCGCCCATTTGCAACTAACTGTAGTCTCGTCATTAAATGCGGGTTAACCACTTACAATTATTAATATGGGCTTTATTGACTCTTTACTTAACTATAACTATGACTCGATCCTACTACATAAATAAGGGGGTTAGGGTGGGACCCTAACATGCCCTCCCCCTTAAGAATAGCCTTGTCCTCAAGGTTGAAGCTGCGGAAACTACTGAAGAATAGTGGCTTGTTCCCAGGTTGCATCTTCCGGAGAGGTGTCTTTCCACTTGATGAGGACTTCCTTGATCATGCGGCCACGCAGGTGCCGTTCTCGTGTGTCGAGGACCTGTTCAGGCTGGAGCCAGATTGACCCTTCTTCATCCAATTCAGGTAGACCAGTTTGAATTTTGCAATTGTTCCCAATCACTTTCTTGAGGCATGAGACATGGAAAATTGGATGGATTTTTGTAGTGGGTGGCAAAGCTAGCTTGTAGGCCACTTCTCCAACGCGCTGAAGTACTCGATACGGTCCGTAGAATTTTGGAGATAGTTTCCAACAACCCTTGTCTTTGAGTGATGTTTTCTTATATGGTTGCTGCCTCAAAAATACCTGATCCCCTTCTTGAAATTGGCGTTCTGAGCGATGTTGATCTACCTGTTGCTTCATGCGGTTTTGAGCTTGATGAAGATTCTCTCTAAGATGGGCGAGCATGGTTGTGTGGTTCTGTAGGAGTTGATCCAATGCTTATACCTTTGAGCACCCCTTGATATAAGAAGTAGGGGAAGGAGGGAGTTGACCATAAACTGCTTCATAGGGAGTCACTTTGGTGGTGGCATGATGGTTGGTGTTATACCACCATTCAGCTAGAGGTAACCACTGTACCCAAAGATGTTGCTTTTATGAAGTGAAACACCTAAGATAGGTTTCTAGACATTTGTTGATTGCTTCAGTTTGACCATCCGTTTGTGGATGATAGGAAGTACTAAGTTTTAGTTGGGTACCTTGTAGCCTGAAGAGTTCCTGCAAAAAATTACTGGTGAAGATCGGGTCACGATCAAACACAATAGAAGTGGGCATGCCATGCAATTTGAAGATCTGATCCATGAAAGATTGAGTGACCAAAGTCGATGTAAAAGGGCGGGGTAGGGCACAAAAATGAGCATACTTAGAAAGTCGGTCCACAACCACCATGATGACTGACTTGTTTCCTGACTTTGGAAGACCTGTAATGAAATCCATAGAAACCTCCATCCATATTGATTTCGGGATGGGCAATGGTTGTAGTGTGCCTGGTGCTTTGATTGTCTCCCCTTTGTGGCGCTGACAGACATCGCATTCCGCTACAAAAGTAAGAATGTCCTTTTTCATGCCTGTCCAAAAAAATGATCTTCTAGTGTGAGCATACGTCTTCTGAAATCTTGAATGTCCTGCAGTGGGGGATGAGTGCAACTCCGCCAAAATGCGGCTTTTGAGGGTGGATGTTGATGATATTACGACTCTGTCCTTGTAGCGAAGAATCTCATCCTGCCACGAGTAGCCCTTGGTGGAATTTGGATCTGCCTGCAATTGAGTAATGAGTTGGGAGAGCCAGGGATGTGAAAACCATTCCCTACGAGCCTCTTCAATCCATTCTGGAATGGGAAGGGAAATTGCGAGCAGGGTACTTTCCTCCTCAAATTGGTGAGATAATGCATCTGCTACAATATTTTCGCACCCTTTCTTGTAAATGATCTCATAATCATATCCCAGCATTTTCGCGAGCCATTTATTTTGTTGTGGTGATGATAGGCGTTGCTCCAAAAAATATTTAAGACTGTGATGGTCTGTGCGGATTTGGAAACGTCGCCCCAATAAGTAAGGTCGCCAGGTATCTACTACATGTAAGATGGCCATCATTTCCTTCTCATAGGTAGATTGTCCCAGATTCTTCCAACTTAGTTGTTGGCTTATGAAAACCAAGGGTTGACCTTCTTGCATTAAGACTGCCCCAATACCCGTACTCGAAGCATCACATTCAATGACGAAAGATTTGGTGAAGTCGGGTAGTGCTAAGACTGAAGTGGAACACATGGCATTTTTTAGAGCTGTAAAGGCCTGTTGTGCTTCATCATTCCAGAGGAATGAATTTTTCTTGAGGAGTTGAGTGAGGGGTTTCGCAATGCGACCATAATTGCGGACAAAATTGCAATAGTAGCCCGTGATACCCAAAACTCCTCTGAGGCTCTTCAAGGTCTTAGGTTGAGGCCAATCCTGCATTGCCTGGATCTTTTTGGGGTCCACCCTGACACCTTCACGCCCCACAATGTGGCCTAAATACTCAACTTCTTCCATGCCAAAAGAACACTTGGACATCTTAACAAATAATTTATGCTTGCGGAGCAATTGCAAGAGCAGGTCTACATGCTGAAGATGTGCAGCCCAAGTGCAACTGTAGATGAGGATGTCATCGAAGAAAACAAGGACAAATTTTCTGAGATATGGTTTGAGGAGGTGGTTCATAAGGCTCTGAAAAGTAGATGGAGCGTTACAAAGACCGAATGGCATGACCAGGAACTCATAATGGCCTTCATGAGTTCTGAAATCAGTCTTTGGAATGTCGATTTCTTTCATGGGAATTTGGTGGTAGCCTGAGCGAAGATCCAGCTTAGTGAAGAATTGAGCCCCATTTAGTTCATCCAGCAAATCATCAACGACCGGGATAGGAAACTTATCTTTGACTGTCAACTTATTGAGGGCCCTGAAGTCTGGACACATACGCCATTCCCCATCTTTCTTGAGCACCATGAACACCATTGATGAATAAGGACTAATGTTGGGACGAATGACTCCTGCTTCCAAAAGTTCCTTGATTATTTTTTCTATTTCATTATTTTGGGCGAACGGATATCTACATGGGCGCACATTTGGTGGTTGGGCCCCTGGGACCAAAGTGATGCTATGATCATGTTCCCCTCTCGAGGGTGGAAGCTCATGAGGCTTGTCAAAGACTGGCAAATGGTTAGTTAAAATCTGTTGCATCTCAGGATGAATCAGAAGAGAATTGGGTTCGACGGCCTGGATGGCATTAAATTGAGCTATAACTCCATGATGGCCCTTTTTTAACAATTTTTCCATCCTATGTGAGCTGATGATGGAAGGAGCTCCCGCCTGGAGTCCGTGGAGGGTATGTGTGGAGTTGTTCTGCTTAAAGCTCATATATAACTCCTGGAAATCCATTGTGATTGGCCCAAGTGTGCGAAGCCATTCAGCATCGAGGACAATGTTTCATCCTCCCATGTGTATGGCAAACATGTGGGTCTTCAACTGATAATCCCCCATTTGAAGTTTGACATATTCACAACGACCTTCACATTTCATTGTTCCCCCATCCACAATTTGGACTTGGAAGTTAGAAACTGCTCGTACAAAACAATGCACTGCTTCCACGACTCTTTGATGGATAAAATTATGTGTACTTCCACTATCAATCAAGACTACTACTGGGCGGTGCTTAATAAAATCTCTGATTTTAAGAGTTTGAGGTGAAGAAATCCCTGCCAAAGCATGCAGTGAAATAACTGGTTCGTCAGGGACATTGCCCTTCTGGTTGTCCTCTTCGTCCTCCTGAGGTTCCTCAAGTGGTGGGGCTTCCTCCGATGAGCTGTAATCAGCAGCATCAATTTGAAAGAATTTGGGCTCCTTGCATTTATGACCTGGGGAGTATTTTTCATCACAGTAGTAACATAATCCCTACTTTCTTCTTTCTGCCATTTCTGCAGGTGACACCTTTTGAACCTTAAGTGTTGAGTAGTGCTGTGAGCTTGTGGGGGGCGACCCTTGGCGGTGAAATTTGGGCGATTGGATAGGGCCGCTAACGCACGTTCAACTTTACGAGCTACCTTGCAAGCCTTCGACCATGTGGGAGGGTGGTGCAGTCGGACGTGAGCTTCTATGGCCTCTTTAAGACCACTGATAAAACATTCCATGTAGAACGCATCTTAGAGACCCATAGTGCAGAAAGCTAAGGCTTCAAAGGCTGTAATATATTCATCCACTGTGCCAGTCTGTCGGAGCTTAGTGAGACGACCCAAAAAAGCAGAGTCATGGTCAAAGCGCTCTATAAGAGATTTTTTGAAGGTGTCCCAAGTCAAGGGCCTTCCATTGCAACGTTGATGCCATTGCCACCATTGTCATCTTTCATTGTCCAAGTACATGCTCCCTACCATAAGTTGAGTCTCATTATCTAAGATGTAATTCAGATTGAAATACTGCTCCATTTGTGCTACCCATGCTGCCGAGTGAGAACCATCAAATTTATGCATATCCAACTTGGGTGGTTGCAGACGGGATTGTTGGTGGGTGCCCCAGAGGTGAAGAGAGTGGCTAGACTCACCCTCATTGTGATCATTGCCAATATATGCCTCCTTGCGAGCTTCCGCCTTGCCCTTAGAGAGTGCATTAGTTATTGTCGTCAGCTGATCTTGGAGGTCTTTCAAGGATTGTTCAAGTTTGTCGATCTTCTCATTGGCCATAGCTTGAGCTCTAGTTTCTACCATGCACCGATCTGATGTACTAGAAATTTGGGACCGCCCGAATTTTTTTTGGCACTAACAATTGAATGGTACCACCTTGCTCAGCTTGTCGTCCTGATTCTTATGGGCTAGATCACCAATAAGCGCCCCGGGGGTTCTCAGACTTCTGCTGCTACTGCAAACCGCACTTGCGAGATTTGATTTGGCAGAGATTATGCGTGATCCTGAGATAGAAAAGGGAACTATGGTCTCGAGGAGTGTCAGGTGCTACAGATCGCAATGTACATAAGGATCTAACAGTAGTACTCGGGCCAATTTTTCAGGGCACTAACCAAGGAGGATCAACCATACCCTTAGCTGTACAACCCGACTACCCTATCGTACAGGCAAGTAATCTCTCCGAGTGTTGTTCTCGGTGTACTGTAGCAGTAAGACGACCGATGTTTTATCTATGGAGAGGTTTCAAGGGAGCTAGGGGACTTCCGATATACCAGAGGGTACTTGGAAGATAGTCTGTGCGCGGTTCTGTCTAATGCGCTACTACTCGAAGGGGTACCCACAGGGGTTACAAGGGAGTCCAACAAGCATGACCACCTCTTGTATTTCCTGCATGCATGCCTCCCCAAATCCGCAGGTTTATGCGCTCAACGAAAAATCTCGTGTTTTAAAGACGCCGAAACACGTCTCTAGCCAAAAAAAAATTGCTAAAAAATGGAGATCCCGCCGGCCCTGGAAAGCGCTCTAATACCACTTGTTATGTTCTTAACCTGCAAGATGATACAAGAATACCAAATATGCGTAGAAATATACCCAAAACATAGAACAGTGAGATATAATAGCAGGTATTTTATTATTCAGAAAGTAATGTTCACTTGCCTCTTCGAGGGGGCAACCTCCAATAGAGCAGAGCTCGATTACAAAATAAGGCACGATGCTCCTCACAGGGAGTCTCTATCCTTTATATATGACTCATACATGCAATACCATGGAGCAATACCATGGTTCTTATTAATACCATCTATCTAATACCATGGCCCATTTGCAACTAACTGTGGTCCCGTCATTAAATGCAGGTTAACCACTTACAATTATTAATATGGGCTTTATTGACTCTTTACTTAACTATAACTATGACTCGATCCTACTACATAAATAAGGGGGTTAGGGTGGGACCCTAACACATTGCAGGTAAAGAGCTGAGGCAAGCTCTCATCGCCATAATTACACCAGAGACAACAAGGAAAGGTATAACAAGTCTCAATATTCGAATGTTCATTTCGATTACAATCATGTTGTTAATGATGGACATAAATCATGGCATCGAAAAACATGTACTTTTTGTGGTTTACATAACCATGTATTTGATGAGTGCTGGAAGAGAATGGCAGCACAAAAGAGGATGAGGCGTGAAAGGCCTTCTCCATCGCAGAGGAAGAAACATGTTAAGTAGGTCTGGAGGAAGAAGATTTATTGTAGTCATTGCAACAGAAGTGGTCATCAAAGGGCCACATGTTGGAAGCTCCATCCAGAGCAGTGTCGCAAGGACAAAGCATCCGTACATGAACCAGGTGAAACAGTTGTTCGACCAACGAATGCGCCACAAGGAGATGACCCATTCACTTTGATAAGTGAGAAATGGTTCTTCTAGGTGTGGTAGAATGTCATGGTCTTATTTTTTTCCAATCATGTGTTTCATCTGTAACTGTAAAAGTGATGATGTGTTTTCCATCACTTGTTGCAGAAACAATGATGTCTAGCCTTATTTTGTGATGCATTTTAAACTGTGAAAGTGATGTTGTGTTTCCATCACTTGTTAAAGAAAAAATAATGTCTGTCCTTATTTTTGTAAATCATGTGTTGTAGTGATGATGTGTTTTCCATCACTTGTTGAAGCAACAATGATACTTTGGCCTTGTTTTTATAGCTGGGGTATTGTTTCCATTTTCATGTAAACTTGACCACCGAGTATGTGTTATAAAATCGTGGCAAGTATGGGATGCTTGGGTCATTAGTTGGTCTTCTAAATCAAGCATGTAATTTGCAAAACAATGTACTACAGGGTTGCATGGGATGTAGGTGTCGGCTCATCATTTATGGCTCTTAAGGACAAAGGTGAAGGAGAAGGAAGGGTGACTTATCAGACACTTGTGGTGTAGACAAGGTACAAAGAAGCTGCAGATTATTTTCAAGCTTTTGGAGGAACAAAAGCTCCTTAGTGTGGAGGATTGATCCAGGTGGCTCTAAACACATGCAGAAACCCAACAGGGGCCCAGAAATGGTCAAAATTCAAAGTGGTCAAGTTGCTCCCAAACTAGCATCAGATCGAAGTGCTCATCACCCTGATTCCAACGGTGTGAACGACACTCAAATCTGAGCTCCTATGGAGGAGATAGAGCCAATCAAAGTTTTGGTCAAAGTTGGGTAGTGGGCTAGGTTTAAGTGTCCTACAAATTCACCGTCAACTGACGTGGAAACTTAGCTCATGAAAGTGGGTGAAATTGTGGCCTCTTTAAATTTCCCAATATCCCTTATTTTCGAAAAAAAAATGAAAATAACCAATGGTTTATATGAAAACTAAAAATATATTAAAATAGGTGGCGGGCCATGACCCCTACCACCTCTATCAGACTTCACATAACATATATTTAAATAATTTTTAATTAAATGGGTTGACGAGCCATGACCCCCACCGGCCCCAACTATCACAACTAATAATTATTAAGGGCAGGTGGCCATGACCCCGCCACCCCGGAACCACCACACCCTATGTATATAAATACAAGCTCGTTGACCGGGGACCCTGCCCCGTGGAGCCACGCACCACATATGATATTTATGGGTTGGCAGGAATCGAACCCGCACAGCCACGTGGCCAGCCCGCTCCATGGGAGATCTAACCAAACCACTTGCCTTTTGACATTAACGCGATACCCAAAGTTAAAACAAAACAGTTACGTCAAAAACCACATGTCGCGCCACTTAAAACACTCAAACTGCAACCCGAAAATATGTTGACCATAACTGTTACAAAAAAACTATAACACGCCATTTTTTGGAGAGACAAGGATTCGAAACCACAACCTGCACCCTCCTAAACGCCTCCGCCACCATCGAGCCACAAGGCTTGACCTTGGTGGCTCCGCCCACTAAACAATACTTAAACTCGCACTCTGCCACCATCGAGCCACAAGGCTTGACCTTGGTGGCTCCATCCACTAAACAATACTTAAACTTGCACTCTGCAGATGCATGGGGAGAGCACAGCGGAACGGAGAATGTGTGAGGCCGATGAGGGCAACGAAGTTGTAGGTGGAACCATGATCCCATGAAAAACCAAACTTAGGTGGAACCATGATTGCCACGGTTTCCAAGACAAGAATCTTTTGATAATTGTGAGGAATCTTTAAGATTCCTTGGGAGGTAAAATTCATGTTGTCATAATGTAATCAATTTTATAGTCATTTTTCTCAGATTTTCGCAAGGAACGCAATGGTGAGGTTGGATTCGCCTTTTGAGTAGCGAATTTGCATATTCCCAACAGAGGAGAATCTTGAGGGAATCTTTTAGATTCCTTGGAGGCTGAAATTTCCTAGATCTAGCCAACTTTATACTCATTATTCTCATAATTTCACAAGGATATCAATGGCAAGATCAGCCTTTGGATTTGAGTTGCAGATCTCTAGTCAACGCAGAGGAGGTACTCTTTAGAGAATCACGAGGGAATCTAAAAGATTCCTACAGGCCCAGAATTTTTCGGTGTTAGAATTCGACAAATGGATAGTCGATTTTACACCTCTCGGCGACACAAATTCAGTGGTGCAATTAGTTTTTGATGCTGAGCCTTCCATTTTTCGGCCATTTTCCAAATTGGAGTGATGCTGTCAGATTTCAGAGTGTGGACAATCGATCTTATGCCATGCGATGCCACGATTTCGATGGTGCATTTAGATCCAACAGCTGAGTATTCTATTCTTCAACCAACATCAGAGTTAAGGTATATGAAGTGTTGTTGTCATATACTTCTTTGATCATTTGCTATGAGATGTACTATGTTATTTCAATTCCTGCTTGATGTATGATGCATAATCTTTGTGTCTATTTCATGTGAGATGTATTCATCATGAATTGTTATGTATGTTTTGATTGAGATCCCTTTGTTGCATGATGGCGGGATACTCAGTGTCACCATGGGTGTTTTGATTGAGATCCCTTTGATGCCATGATGTTGGGATACTCATTGTCACCATGCGTCAGATTATGTCATGCTAATAGGAGGTCTATTGTGAGTGATAGTTACTATAGCAGAACGTTTCGTGGAGAGAGTTTGCCACTCATGTAGAGGGCACATATCCTTGTATGACAGAAAACATAGTCCTTGTAGATCTTCACCATTTCTAGCACTGAATGAAGCGGCCAACACCATCTTGACACCAGGCCCAGAGACGTATTCCACACTGGACAAACTCCGTTATCAACATCTCATGTCTATGATTTGTTGATTGTCATTGTGTTTCCATTTTCTTAAGCATGCATATATATTCATTTATGCTCTGTTAAAATGCAATTCTAACTACATCACGGAAGCAAACAATCTTGGTTAAATCCGAAAGTTGAGTCAACTCGGATCAATGAGGGAAGTCGAAGAGTCACAAGGGTGAAGTTCACCCTTGGCTATATATACCCCTCATTTGTACATGCAAAGGACTTTTTCACCTTGGCTCCTCCCACATAGCCTTGAGAGTCTATAGTCTTTTCTTCGAGGAGAGAGCAGTGGCTCCAACACCCCGCTATTGGGGTTAGTGATGTAATGGTGTATAGATGTGTCTTAGAACTTTTGCTTAATTCAGAAGCCTGTTAACAGGCAACACGTTTCACACATGTATTGTATTCGTTTGTAAGACTATTCTTTGGAGGCTTGTAATGCATGTTGCTTTAACCTGTATTAAGACAGTTGAACTATTTCGGTTGTTCTGGTACATATACTATGGAAATGTGTTGTATCAGTTGTTAACACTCCACCTGTGTGGACTATTTTGTCGGACACTCAACAGATTCATTTTCATAAACTTTTTATAACAACTGTTGCACTTGTGTGGACTATTCCACTGGGTGTTGTACGTGATATCTGTTCACCTTGTGTTTTGCGACTACCGCATCCATGTGGACTACTCCGCCAGAAGTTGTGCATGTGTTGCTATGTTGTGTGTCTCTAACAGAGTTGCGACTACTCCCTTTCAACTTGAGACTCACTCTCACCCTCTCCCTCCATAGTGAAATAACCTTGACACAAGTGACACTAAGCACTCACCAGGCACGTAAACCTCATTGTTCGAAGACAAGGTAAACCACTCTCATGTGCTAACAAGCAAGAGCTAAGGAAAATATTTAAGATAATGGAAACTAGGCCATCGTACCGAATGGTACTCCTATGCCAAATGATGTGAGGTCTAGTTTAGACTTCACACTAGGAGATCCCCTGAATGTTGGCAAGTCCAGCACCATCAACATTTCTGGTGCTAGAAGGAGGGCTGCTAGTTGTTTAGGGTTGAATGTTCTCTCACCCCCACTCATCAATCATCTGGTCAAGGCAGTAACTCACACTCCCTCTCAACTACGTGAACTCTGAAATTGGTTACTCCTCACCTCCCAGACGTGAACATCAAATTTTGTATTAGCACCTCCACTCTGTCCGTCCCATCACCCATCAGCTTGCCAAAGCAGTCAGACTGATCCCTGGAATACAAAACCTTCCATATGCATCAAAGAATCCAAAGACCACTCCCACATGAGTTTTTGTCTCATCAGTGGAAGAAGAAGTTCTTTCCACTCTCGAATGTCTGGCATAAGCTTAAACGGAGAAGAACATCCAGTCTTCTGACAGGGAAAACATGACACCCTCATGATCTTAGGCTCAAAATCTGGTATAGGAGGCAGAGGGGAAGGCAGTGGAGGAGGTGGACGTGGAGACGAACCAATAGACTTAGAGCCAAAACCATCAAACTCTGAAGAAGAGGAGGAGGACGAAGAAGAAGAAGAAGACATGGCTGACCAAAACTTAGAATGGATGACTCAGGGACCATTAGCTCTCGAGTGTTTTGCACAAGATGCCAAAGCGTTCAGAGAGGATGCTGACAAAGTATGACCTTGACAAAGCAATAAAGGTTGAAGACCACTTGGACAACTTTTATCTACAACTGCAGACACTAGAGGTACGGTAAGACGACGTTGCATGTAGATTGTTTCCGTGTACCTTGGATGATCGAGTAGTAGTATGGTATCACAGCCTTCCTGTCAACTCCATCTAGAACTAGGGTATATTCAAAGGAATGTTTTTGGAAAAATTTGCTGATGACAAGACCCCTGCCATGTCGCTCAAAGAGTTGGGCATTCTGAAGATGGATTAGAAAGAAAAAGTGAAAGATTTTAATAAGAGGTTTTTACGCATCTTAAACAAGTTTGCAATAGGCACAAAACCTCATGACTCCATCATTGTCGACTATTATATGTCTGCACTGCCAACCAGTATTGTGCAGTTCATTAAGCGAGCTGCGAAACCAACGTTACTTGAGAACTGTGAAGAGGCAATCACTGTGGAAAAAGACATGTGCGCAATTAGAGTCATCAAGGATGATGAACCAGCAAAAGACTCCAAATATACGAGCAGGAAGCCCCAGGATGCGGCGAGAAAGGGTAAAGACAAGGAATCAAGTGACATTGAAACCCTTACTCGACTTGTCAAGAACTTGACAACAAATATGTCTAAGCTAAAGCAATGAAATAACGAAACATCTACTAGCAGTCGGCCTCCTAGACAACAAAAGGGAAGCATGTCATCAGGCAAAAACTGCTTCTCGGCTAAAACTATGCAAATCTCCAGCTCAGTGTTCCACGTGGACATGTTCATGAACTCCAATTTTTTCTCATTCCATGAAGATCGTCACCTGGAAGGGAATTGTAAGAAATGGAAATGAATTTGCGAACTCGATGTGTGTCAATATGAAAAATGTGGTAAACAATGCGCAGTGTCAATGGGAAGACGAAGATGATGAGGAAGATGTTGCATCTGATGAGGCACCAAACACTGGGCAGGTGATCAACATGTATCAATGCTCACAAGCAACACAGAAAATGAACATCGAGAAGTAGCCCCCAAAGCAAAGTGGTCGATACAATCTCAAAAGTCAAGGGGCTCCCCTTATTACTAGGGAGGTGCGAGAAAAGCTGAAACTGCTGATGAGGAAGGTCGATCCACCAGCCGTCCCAAAGCAGAAAGCTCAAATAAAGTCCAGAAAGACAGTTACAGACAAAAGTATGTCCATGAGCAGTAAACTTTAGAACACTCCATCGTACGGTACAAACACGATTCTAACCCCAGACATCTCGGTGATTTTACCTGCTTTTGATTACAATATTGTGGAAGATATGAAGAAAACTTGTGCAAACATCTCTTTGTTCGAATTAGCTAAGATCCAGGGTCAGCGGGATATTCTGTTGCGTGCATTGGGGTAAAAATCCACAGACAACACAACCTCTACTAGCAAGGGAGCAAGCACAACTCCCAGTTCACTCACAACTGTACTAAACACACTCCGGATAGAAGAAACAAACTTTGTTTGCCCTCCATTCTTGCTTTCATTTGAAACTTTTAGCTGCAATGTTCACAATTGTTTGGTTGATTCTTCTGCATCGGCCAACATCATGGCACTCTCCATTTCCAAGCAGATCAATGCACAATGGATCAAGACATCTATGTATATCATCTACCTAGATCGAATGTGCGTACCATCCATTGGTGAACTTCGGGACATGATCATCTGATTATATCATGATGGACGAGTTCACCAATGCATCAACATTGTCATTGTGGACATACCAGAAGCGTATGGCTTACTGCTTGGCAGAGACTGGTCCAGCAAGTTGTGGCTTCTGTACCAGGGAAAAAGAAATCAAATCCGGGTGTTATCCGAGAGATAAATGAAACACAATGTCACTCCCATTAATGGTCAGAATGAACCATTGGATTTCACAGAACTCATGTTCGACAACTGCCTCATGGAAACAAAATTGGGCTGTTATCTCACATAGCTAACTCGAACCCCACCAGACACACAGTTGGGTCTCCTTTCTTGCCCAACTGATGGAAATGAAACTTGTATAGTACATTGTAACACTAGTAGCAGTAATAGTACTAGCACGTCAAGCGGTCCGTGTACAGACGAGTTGTGGACCATGTATTTTGACGGATCAAAGACGCATGATGGCTCTGGAGTCGGGTGTGTCTTGATAGACCCGAAGCACAAGAAACATTTGATCTCAAGACGCTTGGAGTTCGAGTGCATGAACAACACTGTTGAATATGAAGAACTTGTATTAGGCTTGCACAAAGCCATTAGCCTCAATGTTGCTGCCCTCAAAGTGGTAGGTGATTCAGAAATCGTGGTATGGTAGGTACATAACACGATACATTTTTTTCACCTCATCTCGAGAGTTATCAGCAAGAAGTATGGCGATTAATCTCTAACTTCCAAGCTTTCAATGTCATTGTTGTGCCGAGAATGTGTAATGCAATTGTCAATTCCTTAGCAAACGCAACTGTTAGGATGTCACCACTTAGGGATAGGTTTATTGTTGAAATTTTGTACAATCCTTCTATCCTTGATAACATAACTAATCTACACGTTTTTTACGATGATTAACAGGTACTGCACTTCATGGTCAATGCTAATGTCTTCAAGGACACAATGATTGACGAAGATGAGCATAAGCAATCTCTGCAAGCTGCAGTTGATGACAAGAAAGGAAACCTCATCCCCAAGGGTGTGGTATCTCTCGATAAGCTTTATGACTTGCATAACTTCTCCCAAGTTTCAAGAAACATCAAAACCCACAGTTCACCATGATGTATGAATAGATCAACCTAGAAACAGAGAACGATCTAAAGTTCGTTAGTCTCGATACGTGTTGCACACTACAGGAGTGACAAGTTTTTGTCCACTTGTTCAAACAATATTAGGATGTGTTCGCATGGACATATGATGATCTCAAAACATAAGACACGCGAATAATCCAACACATTATTCCAATCAAAGAAGGATTCAAGCCAATGCAGCAGAAACTGAGGAAAGTACATCTGTCACTTGAACCCCTTATACAAAAAGAACTAACTAAGATGTTGGATGCTCGAATCACTTACTGAATTCGTCATTTTACATGGGTTTCTAATTTAGTTCTTGTACGTAAGAAATCCAAGGAGATTCACTTATGCATTGATTTCCAAAGCTTGAACCGTGCCCCGGACAAAAATAACTACCATGTGTCATCAATGGAACCTATGTTACACGTAGTAGCTGGAGCATGAATGTTGTCTTTGCTCAATGGTCTTTCAAGATACAACCAGGTTTTGGTAGTGGGACCTAATAGTTTGACACTGTTTCAAGAGAATATTCACCCACACATGTGTTTGTAATCACTTGACAGGAGGATTGACAAACTTCCTATCAACAGCCAAGACTTAAAGCACTACGTTTAGTAAGCCAAGGTCGTGCCCCGCGCTATGTACATAGTCTGTTTACTACTTGTTGTCTTTTTGCTTTGCTTTACTATTTTGTTCTGTTTGTTTTGTTTGCTTAGTATCATGCCTTTTTTTGTTCGTCAACAAGTGTTTCCCTTGACTGAGTTCTAGTTTTTGAAAGAGTATGTGGCTGAGATCCAACGAGTCTTGTGACATTGTAGCACTTGGCCAGTCCTGTGTCCATCTTCTATGTGCTTGGTTGTAACCTTCAACTAATGAAGTCTTGACAGGAAATATGAGTCGTCTCTAAGGGAAGCTTTGGTCCAACCATGAACCTGTGTCCACACTAGGAAACCCCATGACTGTACTCAGTCTTTTGCTATGTGTGTTCAAGCTCATCCAACTAGTAGAAACGGAGAAGTGGAAAATCTAAACAAGCAAACCTATATCAGAGGTCTCACATGCTTCTCTGAAGGAACAACCTCTTATGCTCTCAATAAGTCAGGATCCCTCTTTCGCCCCAAAATAAATAAGTGCCTATGCACAACCCTCTTTTAAAAATACAAAGGCAAAAGAAGAGAAAGGCTTCCTACGCAGAGAAGTGAAGCATGCAACTCCACCAGGGTAATGACCAGGCTCACTGGCAGTGGAGAAATGCGTGTGTTCTTGCATGACTCCGTCGGGGTACTGTCCAAGCCTGTTGGCAGCAGAGAAATGCTAGAGATGAAAACTCATACTCTGAAAAATTTAAACTTGCGAACTAAACTACCCTTCCTGATCTTAAAACATTGTGATCAAGCTGAAACTTGTTGTTGTGTTTGACTGAGTTGGCAAAAGTTGAACCATGTTTGTCCACCAGGTAAGTGGGGAAGCCGAAGTAACCCACACAATGATTCAATACTCCCTGATAGACCAAGGCCTTGTGCTATCAATGGACCAAAATAGAGAAACTGGTATTCAACTAGTGTGTCACCAAGTGTTGTAGCAGTTGCATCACCCTCCAAATTTTGGCCTGCATCCAATTTCAGAGCCTTCCTTGGTTTTTCCTTGAAGTTTGAAAACACTCAAGCTCATCTCATGAGCTCATGTCGAGTCTTTGCACCCTCCTTTCTTGACCGTTCACTGGACATCTTTTAGCATGTTGGTCACAGTGTCAATCTTGCAATCATGTTATGGCTATGTTCAAGGTCCCTCTTCGTGTGTACAAGCTGTATTAACTATGTAACCATTTGTCGCACTCACACACAAAGTTGTATGCAATGTTGCGCAAGTGTCGTTGCAGTCGTTCAACGATCTATCTCAAGTGTCACACTTGTCGCTTGCACCCGTTGGTCAGTCACACTGAGCATATGTTTTCTTGTTGGTTCAAGGTGTCTTGTCGTCAAGTCATGTTGAGTGTGTGTTCGCAAGGTCATGCATGCACAAGTTCACTCACTCACACACTTAGTCATTTTGCCGGAGATTTGTCTACCAGACCACCCTCCACCAATCGAACCTCCACTGAGCTACACTGTGTAGTATCAGCCCTCAGTGATCAAGTATTGTTGCCCAAAATTGTGCAGAGCTTGAGGCTGCCTCCCGAGTAATTTGCATTGTGCAATCCTCGGATCGACCTGGTTGACTGTCACCCAGAACAACGCAGAAGTTGCCCAAGAATCCATCTCAATCTATGTTGCCCACAAGCCAATCTATTAAGCCTCCCGCTGGTCAACCAGACATTTTGACCATGCAGTGACCTCGGGCTTCACTCCTCCAAAAAATTGCGCAGAAGATTTTAGCGTGCCTGCCTCTGCTGCTTGAAAAAATTGTGGAGATATGAGGGATAGACACCCGCTGCATGTCACTACATTGTCCCTGAAAATTGCTCAATTCTGTTAGCCAGTCCCCTGTCAGCCGGCCTGCTGCTCCTCCTGAAAACTACGCAATTTTCTTGGATTGTCCTCCAACTGCCCGACACACCGCTCAGCCTAGAAACTGAGCAGACATGTCCTACATGCCTGCCTCCTAGTTTTGCGCAGTTTTGGCCACCAAGATCCTGCAGCCCGCTCCCAGCCTCCCCTGAGAATCTACGCAGTTTTTACTTCCAGTGTCCTCCCTACTGCCTACATTGCCTCCCTGAAAAAAAGTGTGTAGTTCTGCCTCCCTACTGAGCTAGATACCGCAGAATGTCACTTCTATTCTAGACTGCTCATCCCAGCCTCCTAGTGACCTCTGCACAATTTTCCTTGATAGTGCTTCGGAACCCGCATCCCGACCTGAAATGTACTCTGCGCAGTTTCAGTGCCTTATCCTCTCTCCGGGGCACTTGCACCTGAAAACGAAAGATGATGCATCATGGTAGACTAGGAGATTTTTGGATTTGATGTCGTCTCGTCATGAGTGATTACAGATGTAGGTACATGGATGAGACATGGTGCGATGACAAACGGGATGAACAAAGAGCTCATGCTAGGAGACTTGTTCACAAACGGATGAACACATGAAGCATGCCAACTACTAACGAAGGGGATACATGCACGTGCAGCATCAAGCAAACACTAAGACCATCGAAGACTTTCCACACATAATAATCAACAACTCTGTGAGCATAACCCACCTTGTTACATAATTACAAATTTTTAAGTGTTTGGGATGAGTGTCTAAAAACATCATTGATTGTTGCGAAGGTTCCATAAAGAGCAAAGGCTACTACAGAGCAAAGAATAAGGATGTCCACAGCTTTGGTAGGGAAACTTAAACACCCACTCAAAATTTTCATGTGAAATAACGTGGGCAAAACAAATGCAAACGTTGCACTAACTGTACTTCCCATCAAGGAAATAAAACAGCAAAACCTAGTACAACGGAAGCCACAATAGCAAGCAAAACAACACTGCTCCCACGAAGAGAATAAATTTCTAGTTTTTCCATTATCTGAGATGATAAGTAGACCTTCTGAAACCAGCTTGTGGTCATGAGCTTGTCATTAAAAATTTCATGTACAGGGTGCATCATCACAGGATATGTCAAGGTAAGGGAAATGCACAACCCTATCTTCACACCTATTGTACACCAATCATTTGGCGGATTCAACGTTTTTATTTCTAAGGTGTGGCTGCCATAGGCAACATATCCACTAAAACCAAAGGCTATGTAAATGGCAACGAGGACTAGAAACGACAGACCCAACACCCTTACAAACTCCTCAGGCTTCCTCATTGAGGATTCCAAAGGAAGTGTCATTCGTAAGAAAAATACTACAACTCCCGCAGCAAAGAGAAAACCTCCCCAATTAGTGAAGGCTGAGACTTCATTCCATTCTCTAAGGCTTTGAAAATCAGCCTTTATTACCATGGCCATGGCCAAAACATTGCAGGCATCAGCCAAAAGGCTAACAGGGGTAAGTGATGAAAAGGGACAGATCCATGACAATACAATTTCTATGGGAATCAAAAGATATATAGTTAATGAATATTTGTCAATTGATCCTATGAAGATGGAGGATAAGTTTTGAGCTATGAAGACCATGTATGCCACACACCCTCCACACTAACATATGACTACCATTGTCTTTGCAACATATCAACCCACTTTTCCATAGGCCTTGTCTCCAATATCGACATAACTGGAAACATCAAAATGCCCCATCTGCACTAGCTTTTGCCTACAACTAATCTGCAGCCCAATACCCAACAAAAAAGGAAAAAAAGGAAAATTCAGTTCAAGAAATTCATGTAGATCATTGATATAGGGAGGTCTGGTGTCATGTAATACTAGAAGCATCATAGAGTAATATGTAAAGAGGGTAGAGAGAAGTAAGGTTTCTGAAGTCGGTGCCCATCCGCTGAGCTTGTAAGCGTAGGGCAGTCCAAGAACACCCATGCCCATGATGGATACTATTATATTTCCAAATGTTTGTGCTACAGACGCTCTCCCTCATCTCCATGCACTGTCTCCGAGCGGTGCCACTTCTTCTTCAACTCCCATACTCAGATTATACGGCTGAGCTGTCAATTTTCAGGCCAGGGTCAGATTGCAGATAATGATGCTAGTTGCAAGCCAAGTATCAAAGAGCTTGGGGAGTATCGACGACAAGTAACAAAGAAATCTTACAATGAAAATGGAGGGATTAGCCAATAACAAAGGGGGAGATCAGATTGTAGTAATAAGCCATGAGGGCGTCACATTGGTATAGTGTAAATTAAGAACTTCCCAAAAAAACTATTTGTTAGGGTGGGGTCAGTCCATGAGATGTAGTCCTTCGCGGATTGTGAAGGTAAGATGCAACAAAATGCAACTGAATGGATTCCACTCTGGGGCTCGATCAGATATGATAAGGACATTTATTAATCGGACAGATGTCAAATTGAGATGTAAACGCTCGACGAATTTCTAGCACTTATTTCAAAAAGAAATATCTTGAGTGTAAAAATAAAATTTAAATTGAGAAATATGAGTAGATAAATATTTTTAAAAAGTACATTTTCATTTGTTTTCTTTTTTGTGTTTTTTGTTTTGTAAAGGATAACCATGAGTGTAAGGAAACATTTTTCGTCTTTATTTTTTTCAATACAACGTAAAAATTTATCATAATTTAGTTATTGAATCAATGATGGGGACAACCATCACTATTGCTATTAGAGATTGCAAGTTGACTCATCACCGTTATTCAAGGAAAGCTACGCCACTTGGAATTACCTAAGGGTGGTCCATAAGAGGGCAAGGTTTCACTCCTCCCGGAAGCCTCGTGTCTTGGGTCGTTAGCCAGTTTCCTTAGGTCCGATGGAGATGGGCTCTTAGCCAAGCAAACAGTTCAAATCCCATTGAGTATATGGCTTGAAATAATCTTGGCTATGATCTCGGCTCAAGGAGTAGACTCCGCATTTCCGAGAGTCTCGGCGCTTGCTAAATCATAAGATTTGGTATATATGGCTTGCAGCTTGTTGGATATACACTTGGTGTTATGAGGTGGCCACGAAGGTTGATCCTAGACCTCCCCTAGATTAGTCTAAGGAGTTACCAATTCACCATGGTTAAAATAAAAAAATAGTTTTAAGGCATACTCCAGGCCTATCTCTATGTTTTACTTGCATCAAATTAAGTTGTTTTTTTCATGTCCTTTACTTTTTTTAAGTGAAAATATGCACCCACTTTCACATCAAATATATCTTCATGGTAGGTAGTGGGGTCTTTCTTTCCATTTTCACATCAAATATATCTTCAATCCTCAATGTTTTTGAAGTGAAATAGATGCCCTCATCCCATAGAAGGGTGGGCGTGAGACATCGAAGATATGATTTGTGCATGTAAATGTACATGAAAGTGGGTGGTGGGACACAAGCACCAACATGAAATGCATGTCCTTGACATCATTATGAGAAGGTAGTTAACATAAAATGCCTATCTTTAACACCCTTTAGAAGGTTGATGATATCAAATGCATATTCCTAATGCCACTCAAGAAGTTGGGTGGTGGAGCCCAAGTTAAGGGTGGGAAGATGTATTTTTACATATATAATTGTGCATCCTTAATACCCCACCACCCACCTTCTTAGAGGTGAGGGTGTACATTTCACATCAAAAATATTTGATAGTTAAAGATGTATGTTTACACATGAAATATACCCTCTTGCAGGAGGAAGTTAGATAAGAGTGTGCACATAAATGCTTTCACTCCACCATTAACCCTCTTGAGAATGAAGATATGCATTTAAGCAAATAAAATTCTATAAGTAAAAATACAAACTTTACAACATATATTAAAGAAAGAAAAAATATGCAAAAGAAATACAACCTTGAATAGATGGTAATTGGTTAAAATGAAGAAATGGAATTGGAAAAAGATGGACTATTTGTCCCTACCCACATCAACCATTGAAAAAGCATTAACATTGCATTTGATGATATTGTCCCAAAATAGTTAAGTGTCGAGATGACTTTGTTGAATAGTGACTTGAGAGGAATAGGTATTAATGACAGAGACTCTTAAAATTTAAAGTTAAGGGAAAACTATTCATGATAAAAGCCTTAGCCTAAATTGTATCTTCAATCACTTTCATGTTAAGGGTATGGGCTTTTTTCCAACATTGCTTTCATAAAATAACCTAACCAACTCCAAAACAAGTTATTGTACAAGAACCTTGTGGTATAATGGTCACGTTGATGCTTTACGTATCAAATCAAACATTACAATAAAATATAACAATCTAGTCGAATTGCTACACGTCTATCCACTTTACACTTTGAGTCTATCCACTTTGAGAGTCTATCCATTATAATATGCCAAAATAGTTTTGAAAGAGACTTCCATTAAAAAGTGGAGTGTTGAAATTAGCTTAAGTCAAATAAAAAACAAACAAGTTTAATTTAAGATTCATTCATATACATATATAACCATTTAACCAAACTAATATTCTCTTTGAAATTCATTATTTTTCCTCTCATATTATAATAGGGGAAAATCCAGCCAATGTAATATTCTCTTTGGAATCCATCATTTTTTTACGCCCGTTATAATATGGAAAAAGAATTTTGAAAGAGACTTTGAGACTTCCATTGAAAAGTGGAGTGTTGAAGATTAATTAACTCAAGTAAATAACAAAGCGATAAGAGGATGTGATGGAGTTTTGGGAATAATTATGGTTATTTTTTTATTTATTTCATAGTTATGTTTTTTCTAAATTTTTTTATTATTTTTATCTAATTTGTAACAATTAAGTTAAATAACAAATTTTATTTAATTTAAGGTAATAATTAAGTTAAATAACAAATTGTTATGAGTTTTTTTGTTTGGGATAATATATTGGTATATTCTATGAGATAAGAGATTTTTTTTATATAATGATTTGATTATTAAATTCTAGTAAAGTGTATATATAATATATTGGTATATGTTTATGAGATAGGGGATTTTTCTTTATACAATGATTTGATTATTAAATTTTAGTAAAGTGTACATATAACTTATTGGTATATGTTTATGAGATAAGAGATTCATCTTTATATAATGATTTGATTACTAAAATTTTGTAAACTGTACATACTCTATCCTTTCTAGATTTGAACTTACAACGTCTTACAAAGAAGCACATATTCTTAGTCATTAAGCTCACTCAAACTATACATTTTTAGAAACTTACATTAATATTAAAATTTTCTACCATCGAAGGTGCTAGACTTCTAGCAACACACTTTAGAAGGATATAACCTAAGATGTTTTTAATACTTTGTCTTACCCTTATTTCACTATACAAATCTGGTTTAGTTTTAAATTTTCAAAAACATAATTTTTCTATTAGATAATGGATTTTAATGCAATAAATCTCTTGATCGAGGTAGTCGCAATTTAGATGGTCAAAGGGTATAAATGCAAATGCAACCATGTTGGAAGGTGTTGTAGCAACTACAACACCCTCCAAAATTTTGGCTTGCATCACATTTTAGAGCCTTCCTTGGGTTTTCCTCAATGTTTGCAAACACTCAAGCTCATCTCATGAGCTCGTGTCGAGTCTTTGCACCCTCCTCGCTTAGTCATTCACCAGACATCTTTTAGCATGTAGGTTACAAAGTCATGCTTGCAGTCATGTTTTGGCTATGTTCAAGGTTCGTCTTCATGTGTACAAGTTGTATTCGCTATGTAAGCATCTGTCACACTCACACACGAAGTTGTATGAAATGTTGCGCAAGTGTCGTTGCAGTCATTCAACAATCTATGTCAAGTGTCACACTTATCGCTCGCAACCGTTGGTCTTTCACGTTGAACATATGTTGTCTTGTTGGTTCGAGGTGTCTTGTCGTCGAGTCATGTTGAGTGTGTGTTCGCAAATTCATGCATGCACGAGCTCACTCGCTCACACACTTAGTCATTTTGCCAAAGATCTATCAACCAGACCACCATCCACCAGCCGGACCTCCACTGAGCTGCAATGCACAGTCTTAGCCCTTAGTGATCAAGTATTGTTGCCCAGAATTGCGCAAAGCTTGAGGCTGCCTCTTAGGCAATTTGCATTGTGCAATCTTGGCATCGACCTCACTCATTGTCACCCAGAACATCACAGAAGTTTCCCGAGAAGCCATCTCAATTTGCATTGCCCGCACACTAATCTATCAAGCCTCCCGCTGGTCAACCGAAGAGTTTGACCGGGCAATGACCTCGGGCTTCACTCCAAAATATTGCACAGAAGTTGTCAGCATGCCTGCCTCCGCTGACTAAATAAAATGTGTAGACATGAGGGACAGGCACTTTCTACCTGTCACTACACTGTCGCTAAAAATTACGCAGTTTTGTCAGCTAATCCCCCTGTCAGTCGACCTATTGCTCCTCCTGAAAACTGCGCAATTTTATTGGACTGTCCTCCAGCTGCCCGACACCCCGCTCAGCTCGGAAACTGTGCAGACATGTCCTACATGCCTGCCTCCCGGTTCTACACAGTTTTGGCCAGCAAGCTCCCGCTCCCAACCTCCCCGAGAATTTGCACGGTTTTTACTACCAGTGTCCTTGTTGCTGCCCGCACTGCCTCCCTGAAAAAAATTGCATAGTTCTGCCTCCCAACTGAGCCAGATCCCGCAAAATGTCACTATTGTTCTGGACTACTCATCCCAGCCTCCTAGTGATCTCTACGCAATTTTCCTACATAGTGCCTCGGAGCCTGAATCCCTGCTTGAAATGTACTCTACGCAATTTCAATGCCTTGTCCTCTCTCTCGATTACCTGCACTTGAAAACGAAAGGTGATGCATCATGGTAGACTAGGAGATTTCTAGATTTGATGTCGTCTCGTCATGAGTGATTGCAAATATAGGTATATGGATGAGACATGATGCAACGATGAATGGGATGAACAAGGAGCGCATGCTAGGAGACTTGTTCACAAACAGATGAACACATGAAGCATGCAACCTACCAGCGAAGGGGATACATGCACATTCAACATCAAGCGAACACCAAGACCATCGAACACTCCGCACACCTTTCCATGTGGAGGTGAAGCTATGATACACCAAGATAAAATTTATCACTCAACACCATTGCATCTCGACATGGACACCACCATCAGTGCGAACATACTGGCACTATCGTGTTGATTCATGTCATGAGTCATCTTGGCCACATCACTACTATGAGCCATACTGTTGTAATCAATGTAATGTAACGTTGAAGTCCAAGACACCCACATGTAAAGTTGAAGAGTCATGTAAGTCAAACAGTCATGAGTGATCCAGGTGGCTCCAAACACATGAGGAAACCTAAGGGGGCTTAGAAATGGTCAAAATTCAAAGTGGTAAGATTGCTCCCAAACTGACATCAGATAAAAGTGCTCGTTGTCCTATTTCCAACGGTGCAAACAGAACTCAAATCCAAGCTCGTATGGAGGAGATAGAGCCAATCAAAGTTTTGGTCAAAGTTGGGCAGTGGGCTAGGTTTAAGTGTCCTACAAATTCCCGTAAACCAGCATGGAAACTTAGCTCACAAAAGCGGGAGAAATTGTGGCCTCTTTAAATTTCCCAATATCCCTTATTTTCGAAATTTTGAAAATAACCAATGGTTTATATGAAAACGAAAAATATATTAAAATAGGTGGCGGGCAATGACCCCCACCACCTTTATCTGATTTCATATAACATATATTTAAACAATTTCTAATTAAATGGGCCAACGGGCCATGACCCCGCCGGCCCAACTTCCACAACCAATAATTATTAAGGGCAGGCGGCCATGACCCCTCTGCCCTAGAACCACCACACCCTATGTATATAAATACAAGCCCGTTGACCAGGGACCAAGCCCCATGGAGCCACGCACCACATATGTTATTTATCGGCCGACTGAATTGAACCCGCCCCGCCATGTCGCCGGCTCGCTCCACGGGCGGCCCAACTAAACTGCTTTCCTTTTGACATTAACGCACCACCCAAAGTTAAAACAAAATGGTTACGTCAAAACCGCATGTCACGCCACTTAAAATACTTAAACTGCCGCCCAAAAAACGTGGACCATAACCGTTACAAAAAAAAAAACCATAACACGCAATTTTTTTGGAGAGACGGGGATTCAAAATTGCAACCTCCACCCTCCTAAATGACTCTGCCACCATTGAGCCACAAGGCTTGACCTTGGTGGCTCCACCCACTAAACAATACTTAAACTCGCATTCAGCAGATGCATGGGGGGAGCACGGCGAAACGGAGAGCGCGTGAGGCCAAACGAGGGAAATGAAGTTGTAGGTGGAACCACGAGCCCATGCGGAACCACACCCAAGTGGAACCATGATTTGCAGGCAGAGGCAGAACCATGATTGGCACAGATTCCGAGACATAAATCTTTTGATACTTGTGAGGAATCTTTAAGATTTCGTGGGAGGTAAAATTCATTTTGTCATAATGTAATCAAGTTTACAGTCATTTTTCTCAGATTTTTGTAGGGAACGCAAAGGCGAGGTCAAATTCACCTTTTGAGCAACGGATTTGCAAATTCCCAACAAAGGAGAATCTTCGAGAATCTTGAGGGAATCTTCCAGATTCCTTGGAGGCTGAAATTTCCCAGATCCAGAATGCAGCCAACTTTATACTCATTCTTCTCAAAATTTCACAAGGATCTCAATGGAGAGATCATATTTATGATTTGAGTTGAAGATCTTTAGTCAACCCAGAGGAGGGAATCTTTGGAGAATCATGGGAGAATCTAAAAGATTCCTACATGCCTAGATTTTGCTAGTGTCAGAATTCAACAAATGGATAATCGATTTTACACCTCTCGGCGACACAAATTCAATGGTGCAATCAGTTTTTGTAGCTAAGCCTTCTATTTTTCAGACATTTTCCATATTGGAGTGATGGTGTTAGATTTTAGAGTGTGGACAATTGATCTTATGTCATGTGATGCCACGATTTCGATGGTGCATTGTGTTGTTCCTCTGAGATGATAATGGTCAATTGATCATGCCAGAGCATCTAAGATATTTGTTTTGGGGGTTTTGGTTTTGGTTTTTATGGAGGACCAATACATAGACAAACTATAAGAATGATGTATTAACTCTTTTAGATAGTACTAATAGATAATCAAAGGGTTGCTTTTTAACTTCACATAGTGATTTGAATTTATAAGGTGTGTAGAAAGAATTGTAAGGAGATATGATTAATTTAGATTTCAGACAAAAAGATAAATTATCATAAGTGGAAAACCTTTGTCCAATGTTCAAAAGTTAAACAAACTATGCTTAAGATTACATAAGATGCTGACAATTTTATGATTTAGAGGGAGCCTTTCAAACAGATAGTCCAATATCTCAGTCTCTTTATGATAATAACTTCATAAAGGAATTTTAAGAATAATTGTAACACATTTATTCTCACATGATATCTCTGTAAAATTTAAACACATGAAGAATAAACAAAATGAATGAAACACATGAAAAACTTACAGAAGAAAACGAAATTGTATGAGACCAAATTTAGAATCCTTTGCTTTATTATCAGTGATCTAAAAACAGCTTGTACATCAATGCTTTTGCAAAATTTCTTATGAAAGGTACCACCTTTGATAACTCATGGAAGAGAGTTATTTATACAAGTTGAGTGTTAAGAAAATATCTTAAACAAATTTTAAAAAATAGCTTAATACAAAATCAAGAAAAATGAACTGATAGTCAATTTGTCACTATTTTGTTGTTGAATTGTTGATGACTGTTCCTCAAAATTCTGAATTTTGTTGACTTGTTGATGATTGTTCCCCAAAATGTTGAATGTTGTTGATCTTTCTTTCAATCAAGTAAATCAGTTAACTGTTCCCAACGTTTTTTATCTGGGATAGATAACTTAGTTACCCTTCTATAAACCTCATCCATTTTTGTATATTTAGTAAAATTAGGTTTTACTAAAAATATGTGTTTTATTTCATTAAGGATGAAAAAGGAATCTCGGAGGGCATTCAACACAAACCTTGGTGTTGATGTACCCTTAATATTTGAAATTGTAGTTGCACTGGTCTTGACCTTTGTGAGCTTGCGGACATAGTGTTCAATACACATTAACTTATCATTTATCACAAATATGGAGGCAAACCCTTGCTGGTCAAGGGTTCTAGCTTGCTGAAAAAAACGTTGAACTATGACATTAACACTGCTGCACTTTTCCTCCAATTGAAGAATGAGAATTTTCTTTGTAATAATTTTCTTCACTTCCAATATGGTTGTTGTCCTATCATCAATACCCAATTCTTGAAGTCATAGCTGTCTTTAGAATTCAGGAATTTGATTATATTAGTGGCTATTTCTGGCTTGTCCTCAAGTTCATTTGAGATAGTTTCAATAGCTTCTTGAGCTTTTTCCAACAAGTCTTTTTGATAAAAAATTATTCTGATACAAGGCCAGATATATTTGATTGATTCAATGATCTCTTCCCATATAATCTCCTTTACTAAACCCAATGCATTTATGAGGTAAGAGTCTTTGACTTCTTTCTACAATACCTCAATTTGACCTCTTGCCCTCTGCAATTCAACTTCATGTGAGTTGTCTACAACTGTTTTCATGTGTTGTAGTGTCTTCAGTTGATCCTGCAATTTCTTAATTTCCTATGTCTAAATAGACATGTTCTAAACAACTTCAGCAAGTTGTTCAGCTCCTTCTGTTGTAACTGTGGTTGTTGTTGTGCTTGAGGCAGAAACTATAGTTATAGAGACTGCGGTAAGAGGAACTACATCCATTGGAATATTAGCCTTTTTTACAGCTTCCTCTTTCTCTTTGACAAGATTTTCCATTTGTTCTTCCATTTGTTTTATTTTCAGATTTTGTTCCATGATGAGCTTCATCATGTCAGATTTCCGAGCTTCAATTTCTTTAGTCATTGGGTCCTCTGAAGCTGGAAATTTGATTTGCTTCCTTAATGCTGAAATCTCAGCATTTTTCTTCTTGACAATTTCTTCTGCAGCCTTTATATGAGAGGGATTATATTCCATCTTCAGCACCAGACCTTCCAAAGATTTGATCTTGGTGTCTTTTGTCAATGAGGAAACTTTCTCAAGCTTGAGTTGTGACTGTGTATTAACCAAGGTAACTTGCATCTTTAACAGACTCATGGCAGTGTTAGTTAAAGTAGAAGCAATCATTTGGCCAATCTGTTTGTGCGTCTCAATTTGGTCAATTGGATGTACATCTTTACATTAAATTCAAAGGTGGTTTGTTTCTAGTAATGTGCAACAATTCTGGGTTGTGGAATCTAAGCTTGTAAGAAAGCCATCTGCATTTTACCCTTTTCAGAGTCAAAGACTGAAAGAAGTCTGGCTTGAGAACTGGAAGAATGTTTCCAGAATTGAGTATAAATGTTCAATTTTAACTCCTCATTCTTCTTCTTAATTTCACTGAAAACATGAAAAATATCATCTTCTTTATCCTTCTAACTGCCTTCACTAGTCTGAATCACCTGTTGTTCATGAGATGTGGTGGAATGAGTGGGAGACTGAGTAGACTATCCACCAGACTGTGTGAAAAGAGATGTCTCTCCAAGTCCATCAAATGTTGTTTTTTGTGACTCATTAGTTGCACTGACCTTCAAAGAGATCTTAGGCCTCTTCTTTCTGTGTACAATTCTGAAGCCTTTACTTGATGCTTCTTTTGTAGGGGATGATTGTTCTTCCCTTCCTCGTTTGGTTGTCTTTTCTTGTGCAAGTGGAGTTTGTATATTTGAAGTAGAGACTACCTGCTCTTTAGCTTCTTGAAGGGTGTTTTCCTTCAATTCTAACAGTTTTTTGTATTGTTCAATCTAAGGCCTGGCTATGTGATGATATGGAGTGAATTTATTTTCTACTCTGAGTTTTGAAATCACTCCCATTGGGTCATAAGACCAAGTAAAGCTGAGGCCAACCTTCATCTCTTGAAATAACCTGTCTTCTTCTTCTCCTACTGCTCTAATGTTACAGATGAATGGACCAAACTGAGCTTTTAGATTAAACTGTGATTTCTTCTTTGCAGCCACAAAATGCACGTCATCTGCATTGAGCCTCTGCCTAATATATTCTAATGCAAAAATTCTCATAGGTAGGTACTTAGGTAGATTGTAAGGTGGAAGCTCACAACCAAAGACTCTGATTTCTATATAATTTTGGTAAAGGTACCAATCTCCTGTTGTGGCTTGATCAACTAGCTGCAAAACCTTTACAATTTCATCACTAATCCTAGGTTCTGGAGTACTGCTCATAAGATTAATGGTTGGATGAATGAACAATTCTATGAACTATTTATATGAAAATTCTGCTTTCTCCTTCATTCCCATAGAAGTCCAAAAGATAATTGATTGTTGGTTCCCTTCTTCATCTAGCTTCTACAAAGTGAATGGAAACTTGTCTCCCTGAAAATAGATAAAAAGATATACAAGTACTCAAGCATACTTGAATACTTCTTTAGTATTGAACTCGAAAAATTGTTCATGAATGGCCTCAGCTAGAAATTGACTAAAGTTAAAAAGAACAGTGGGTTTGGAATGAGTAGAAAATATAGACAAGAAACCAATGATGGTTTCATCTACGTATTGATCAGAATAGTAACCAAGGAGATAAGAGAGAATGGTGGTAATTTTCTTGGTTCTGTTTGGGAATATAGATGAATCATAAGGAGGGTTTCTTTTAGGTAGAGGGCTATCTACAGCTCGAAAAAGCTCTAGGGTTTGAGCTCTTTTAGTGAAATCCAGCTTATGATAGGCTTCAATTAGGCTTTCATGAGAAAAAGGAGTGGTTGGCACAATAGTTGGGGCCTACAACATCTGGTCAATGGATTGAGCATTGATGGAGCATAGGATTTCTCATGTAGGTGAGATAATAGCTCTTTGACTAGTGTCATAAGTTGCATGGCATTTTCTGACAAATTCAGGTACTCTATGGGTCTGAGGGAAAATGTAATGAGGAATATGGGAGTCCCAAAGCCAATTTCGTCAGTTTGGTCGACAAATTGGTCCTCCATCCAGGAATAGATCTCAAACAAGTAAAATTTGAACAAGGACTCATGGATTTTATAGTCTCTGTCAACCAAGGGAAGATGATGGAAATCAACTTGAGGAGGAATGAGAGGATTTTGGGTTTCTGCAACCTCCCTTCCCTTAGGAGGCATTCTGTTGGTTGGATTACAAACTGAAAGTGATAGAAATGGGAAGGATTTTGCCGAAACACAGTGATAACAGAAAAACAGCGTAATTGAAAAAGATTAAGTGAACCAGGATGTTGGCTTTCTTGGAACAAGACATAAAATTGGCTTGAATGATGAACTTGTCGTTTTGACTGTAAGCTGCAAGTATCTAGTGATCAATTGAGTTACGGGAATGCACTGTGTAATGGTTTTTATGAAAGAACAGGGTTTATAAGGCATAAAATGGAGTGGGTCTATTAATCAACAACTAAATTTGTACTAATTCTCCAATGGGACTGAGAAATGGATTGATGGAATATCCATTTGCAGGTGTGATAAATTAAATGGATAATGAGCAAATAGGCCGAAGATTGGTCCATGTAGGATGATGGGACAGAGGAAGTGACGGGGTGTTGTCGTAGACGATGACATGGGAGCGACGGTGATGGAGGAGGTCGAAAACCGCATTCGGGAGTGAGTTCGGGTGGTAAGTGGTTTGGGATTTTAAGCCCCGAATAACTAGGAGCGGAGGTTGGCAATTTTGGGGGTGGTTTCTAAAATTGCCGACTTCAAACCCCCCGCTGATAACGTTCAAATGGCAAGGGAGGGCCAAGGAACAATGTAGGCCATCAGATCGAAGGGAGATGCGAGGGATGAAAGGAAAATGGGGGGAGTTTAATTAAGTGAGGCAGAAGGTGATGGTGGGGTTGAAAAGATATGATGGATGTGACAGGTGTGGGGTCCGAAGGGAATCAATGGATAAAGCTGAATAACATTGAGGTTTAGCAAATAATGGTTAATTCAAACCATTCTTTATATGCACATATATCCAATGATTTGACTTAGGATAAAAATCCTATCATGCTCCAATTTTATTTCATTTCTCTACCTACCCTTAACTCTCCTAACATTTTTTGCAATCTTAGTCACCCGAGTGCATTTAGACTAGGAACTCAACATTTTACTTTTAATGATTAATTTACTTATATCCCTTGTTGCTTCCATTGGCTCAGATTAAACTGTTGAGCCAATTTTATTTGCTACTTATTAACAAACAATTTAAATCTAATCCAATCATGATTAAACTTTACGATTGGATTATATGAACTAGTGTGGCATTTAAACAATCTGCAGACAACTTTATTTGCAAAAATAAAATTGACAAAGAGTAGTCGCATTTGGATGTGCAACACTATTTATTATTTTTTTCTTTTATTTCTAACCTAACAACTTATTTTTTGCCTTCCTTTTTTAGGGCATCTTTTCTAACATTTTATTTGATATGGACTTACTCATCAAAATATTCCCAACATTTTGTTTCTTTATTCTTTTTGTCCATATCCTAACTTAACATTTTCTTAAAATACATTTTCATTTTTTGCTAACTTAACAAAATCAAAAAATGCTACAACACATTTAGATCCAGCAGCTGAGTATTCTATTCTTCAACTAGCATTAGAGTTGAGGTATATGAAGTGTTGTTGTCATATACTTCTTTGATCATTTGTTGTGAGATGTACTATGTTGTTTTGATTCCTGCTTGATATATGATGCAAAATCTTTGTGTCTATTTCATGTGAGTTGTATTCATCATGGATTGTTATGTATGTTTTGATTGAGATCCCTTTGTTGCCATGATGGTGGGATACTCAGTGTCACCATGGGTGTTTTGGTTGAGATCCCTTTGATACCATGATGTCGGGATACTCATTGTCAACATGTGTCAGATTATGTCATGTTGATAGGAGGTCTATTGTAACTGATAGTTCCTGTAGCGGAACGTCTCGTGGAGAGACTTTGCCACTCATGTAGAGGGAAAATATCCTTTTATGACAGAAAACATAGTCCATGTACATCTTCACCATTTCCAGCAATGAATAAAGCAGCCAACACCATCTTGACACCGGGCCCGGAGACGTAGTCCACACTAGATGAACTTCGTTATCAACGTCTCATGTCTGTGATTTGTTGGTTGTCATTATGTTTCCATTTTCTTAAGCATGCATATATGTTCATTTATGCTCTGTTAAAATGCAATTCTAACTACATCACAGAAGCAAAAGATCTTGGTTAAATCCGGAAGTTGAGTAAACTCGGATCAAGTTTCGTATCAGAGCGGTCTTCGCGTGGATGTGAACTGCGAGCGTGAACAATGGAACGTGTAGCAATGGAGGATGACAAAGAGATGTACAAGACCATGCTCAGAGTGTCCAAAAAGATGGACATAATGTATGAAGATCCACAAGAAGAGACAGAAGAAAAGCAGAAACTGCAGCTTCAATTGCGAGCCACAAAAGAGGCCCTGGAAGAAGTGAAGCTCAACAACCAAAGTTTTCAAGCAGATAACGTTGAATTGAAGATGCTTCTACAAGAAGAGAAAGAGGAGAAATAGAGGTTTCTACAACAACTACAAGCTAAGGACGAGGCCTTGAGAAAGCTGTAGTGTGACCCATGTGAGGTAAAAATTAATTCTCTGACTTCATGTATGTGTCTTGATGATGATTTTGTTGTTTTTTAAAATCATACCACAGGAATTGGCTCAAAACTGTTGAAGAGAATGGGGTATGGAGGAAAAGGCTTGGGCATTAATGGCCAAGGCATTGTCAACCCCAACAAAGTAGAGGAATTACCCTGTCAAGCAGGACTTGGGTATGTCGGGCAGGAAGTTGGGGAATGCACCAAGACAGCCAACGAACCACCAACAACAGATGATGAGAAGCCCTCATCATTTCTTTCCAACTCAACAGTGGAGGTAAAAGATGTTGATTTCCCTTCAGTTTCATCTTCACATAGTATAATTTCTGTTGGAAATGTGGAGATACCAATTACAGGGACAAACATGAGGCGCGTTACCAAGATGGGGTACAAAGGAGGAGGACTTGGCGTTAGTGGCCAAGGAATTACTTAGCCATTGGAGGTTGTGAAGAGACCTCGATTTGTAGGCTTGGGATACACCGAAGGAGAATGCTCAAGAGTGTCAGATGCTTCCGAGACATTGTTGAAATTGTCGAGGAAAGAGAATGATAGGAACACGTCACCATCATCCAATGGAAGTGCCCATTGCAAGTAAAGAGTTGAGGCAAGCTCTCATCACCATAATTACACTTGAGACAATAAGGAAAGGTATAACAAGTGTCAATATTCGAATGTTCATTTCAATTACAATCATGTTATTAATGATGGACATAAATCATGGCATTGAAAAAAATGTACTTTTTGTGGTTTACATAACCATGTATTTGATGAGTGTTGGAAGAGAATGGCATCATGAAAGAGGACAAGGCATGAAAGGACATCTCCATCGTAGAGGAAGAAACATGTTAAGCAGGTCTGGAGGAAGAAGACTTATTGCAGTCATTGTAACAGAGGGCCACATGTTGGAGGCTCCATCTAGAGCAACATCGCAAGGACAAAGCATGTGTGCATGAACCAGGTGAAACAGTTGTTCGACCAGCGAATGTGCCACAAGGAGACGACCCATTCACTTTGATAAGTGAGAAATGGTTCTTTTAGGTGTGGTAGAATGTCATGGTCTTATTTTTTTCCAATCATGTGTTGCATTTTTAACTGTAAAAGTGATGATGTGTTTTCCATCACTTGTTGCAGCAACAATGATGTCTCGCCTTATTTTGTGATGCATTTTAAACTGTGAAAGTGATGTTGTGTTTCCATCACTTGTTAAGCGACAATAGTGTCTGGCATTATTTTTGTAAATCATGTGTTGTAATGATGATGTGTTTTCCATCACTTGTTGAAGCAACAATGATACTTTGGCCTTGTTTTGATAGTTGGGGTATTGTTTCCATTTTGATGTAAACTTGACCACCGAGTATGTGTTATAAACTCGTGACAAGTATGGGATGCTTGGGTCATTAGTTGGTCTTGTAAACCACGCATGTAATTTGCAAAACAATGTACTATAAGGTTGCATGGGATGCAGGTGTCGGCTCATCACTTATGGCTCTGAAGGACAAAGGTGTAGGAGAAGGAAGGGTGACTTATCAGACACTTGTGGTGTAGGCAAGGTACAAAGAAGCTGTAGATTATTTTCTTGCTTTTGGAGGACCAAAAGCTCCTCAATGGAGAGGATTGATCTAGGTGGCTCCAAAAGCTCCTTAGTGGAGAGGATTGATTTAGGTGGCTCCAAACACATGCAGAAACCCAAGGGGGCTCAGAAATGGTCAAAATTCGAATTGGTCAAGTTGCTCCCAAACTAGCATCAGATGGAAGTGCTCATCACCTTGATTCCAACAGTGTGAACGACACTCAAATCTGAGCTCGTATGGAGGAGATAGAGTGAGTCAAAGTTTTGGTCAAAGTTGGGCAGTGGGTCAGCTTTAAGTGTCCTACAAATTCACCGTCAATTGGCATAGAAACTTGGCTCACGAAAGCGGGTGAGATTGTGGCCTCTTTAAATTGCCCAATATCCCTTACTTTCGAAAAATTTGAAAATAACCAATGGTCTATATGAAAATGAAAAATATATTAAAATAGGTGGTGAGCCATGACCTCTACCACCTCTATAAGACTTTACATAACAAATATTTAAACAATTTTTAATTAAATGGGACAACGAGGCATAACCCCCGTTGGCCCCAACTGCCACAACCAATAATTATTAAGGGCGAGCGGCCATGACCCCGCCGCCTTGGAACCATAATTATTAGGGGCGAGCGGCCATGACCCTGCCGCCCCAGAACCACCACACCCTATGTATATAAATACAAGCCCGTTGACCGGGGACCCCGCCCCATGGAGCCATGCACCACATATGATATTTATGGGCCGACAGGAATCGAACTCGCCCGGCCACGTGGTTGGCTTGCTCCATAGGCGGTTCAACCAAACCTCTTGCCTTCTGATATTAATGCACCACCCAAAGTTAAAACAAAACGGTTACGTCAAAACCACATGTCGCGCCACTTAAAACACTCAAACCAAGGCTCGAAAAAACGTGGGCTATAATCGTTACAAAAAAAACTATAACAGGCCATTTTTTTGGAGAGATGGGGATTCGAAACCGCAACCTCCACCCTCCTAAATGCCTTCGTCACCGTTGAGCCACAAGGCTTGACCTTCGTGTCTCCACCCACTAAACAATACTTAAACTCGCATTCCGCAGATGCATGGGGAGAGCACAGTGGAACGGAAAGCGCGTGAGGTTGAATGAGGGCAACGAAGTTGCAGGTGGAACCAAGAGCCCATGCAGAACTACACCCAGGTGGAACCATGATTTGCAAGCCAGAGGATAAACCATTATTGGCACGGTTTCCGAGACAGGAATCTTTTGATACTTGTGAGGAATCTTTAAGATTCCTTGGGAGGTAAAATTCATTTTGTTAGAATGTAATCAAGTTTACAGTTATTTTTCTCAGAATTTCACAGGGAACGCAATGCCGAGGTTGGATTCACCTTTTGAGCAATGGATTCACAGATTCCCAACAAAGAATAATCTTCTAGAATCTTGAGGGAATCTTCCAGATTCCTTGGAGGTTGAAATTTCCTAGATCCAGAATGCAGCCAACTTTATACTCATTCTTCTCAGAATTTCACAAGGATCTCAATGGTGAGATTAGTTTTCTGATTTGAGTTGCAAATCTCCAGTCAACCTAGAGGAGGGAATCTTTGGAGAATCACGAGGGAATCTAAAAGATTCCTACAGGCCCAAATTTTTCCAGTGTCAGAATTCGACAAATGGATAGTTGATTTTACACCTCTCGACGACACAAATTCAGTGGTGTAGTCAATTTTTGCAGTTGAGCCTTCTATTTTTCGGCCATTTTCCAAATTGGAGTGACAGTGTTAGATTTCAAAGTGTGGACAGTCGATCTTATGCCATGCGACACCACGATTTCGATAGTGCAGTCAGATCCAACAACTGAGTATTCTATTCTTCAACTAACATTAGAGTTGAGGTATATGAAGTGGTGTTGTCATATACTTCTTTGATCATTTTCTGTGAGATGTATTATATTGTTTTGATTCCTGTTTGATGTCTGATGCAGAATCTTTGTGTCTATTTCAAGTGAGATGTATTCATCATGAATTGTTATGTATGTTTTGATTGAGATCCCTTTGTTGCCATGATGGCGGGATACTCAGTGTCACCATGGGTGTTTTGGTTGAGATCCCTTTGATGCCATGATGTCAGGATACTCATTGTCACCATGTGTCAGATCATGTCATGCTGATAGGAGGTCTATTGTGAGTGATAGTTACTATAGCAGAACGTTTCGTGGAGAGACTTTGCCACTCATGTAGATGGCACATATACTTGTATGACATAAAACATAGTCCATGTACATCTTCACCATTTCCAACACTAAATGAAGCGGCGAACACCATCTTGAAACTGGGCCCGGAGACGTAGTCCACAATGGACAAACTCCGTTATCAACATATCATGTCTATTATTTGTTGATTGTCATTATGTTTCCATTTGCTTAAGCATGCATATATATTCATTTATGCTCTATTAAAATGCAATTCTAACTACATCAAGGAAGCAAAAAATGTTGGTTAAATTCGGAAGTTGAGTCAACTCGGATCAATGAGGGAAGTCGAAGAGTCACAAGGGTCAAGTTCACCGTTGGCTATATATACCCCTCATTTGTACATGCAAAGGACTTTTTCATCTTGGATCCTCCCACATAGCCTTGAGAGTCTGTAGTCTTTTCTTCGAGAAGCAAGCATTGGCTCCAACGGCTCACTATCAGGGTTAGTGATGTGATGGTGTACAGATGTGTCTTGGAACTTTCGCTTATTTCAAAATCCTGTTAACAGGCTAGCATGTTTTCACACATTTATTGTATTCATTTGTAAGACTGACCTTTGGACGCTTGTAATGCATGTTGCTTTAACCTATATTAAGACAGTGGAGCTATTTTGGTTGTTCTGGTACATATGCTATGGAAATGTGTTGTATCAGTTGTTAACGCCCTGCCTGTGTGGAATATTATGCCAGACACTCGACATATTCATTTTCATAAACTTGTTATAATGATCGTTGCACTTGTGTGGACTATTCCACTGGGTGTTGTACGTGCTATTTGTTCACCTTGTGTTTTGCGACTGCCGCATCCGTGTGGACTACTCCGCCGAAAGTTGTGCATGTGCTACTATGTTGTGTGTCTCTAACATAGTTGGGAATATTCCCTTTCGACTTGAGACTCACTCTCACCCTCCCCCTTCGTAGTGAAATAACCTTGACACAAGTGACACTAAGCACTCACCAGGCACACAAACCTTGTTGTTCGAAGACAAGGTAAACCGCTCTCATGTGCTAACAAGCAAGAGCTAAGGAAAATATTTAAGATAATGGCAGCTGGGCCATCGTACTGGATGGGACTCCTACGCCAAACAATGTGAGGTATAGTTTGGACTTCATACCAGGAGATCCCCAAAATGTTGGCAGGTCCAACACCGTCAACATTTTTGGCACTAGAAGGAGGGCCGCCAGTTGTTTATGTCTAAATGTCCTCTCATCCCCACTCATCAATCATCTGGTCAAGGTAGTAACTCACACTCCCTCTCAACTACACGCAACTTTGAAATTGGTTACTCCTCACCTCCCAGATGTGAACACGAAATTTCGGATCAACACCTCCATTATGTATGTCCCATCACCCATCAGTTTGCCAAAGCAGTCAGACTGATCCCAGGAATACAAGACCTTCCATACGCATCAAAGAAGCCAAATACCACTCCCACAAGAATTTTTGTCTCCTTAGTGGAAGAAGAAGTTCTTGCCACTCTCAAAGGTCTGGCAGAAGTTATTGAGAATAGAGAAGAACCTCCAGTGTTCCGACAAGGAGAACAGGACACCCTCATGATCTTAGGCTCAGACTCCGGTATAGGAGGCGGAGGGGAAGGCAGCGAAGGAGGTGGAGGTGGAGACAAACCAACAGAATCAGAGCTGAAACCATCAAACTCTAAAGAAGAGGAGGAGGACGAAGAAGAAGAAGACATGGCTGACCAAAACTTAGAATGGATGACTCAGGGACCATTGGCTCTTCTGGGAGTTTTGCACAAGATGTCAAAGCGTTCAGAGAGGACACTGACATAGTATGACCCTAACAAAGCAGTAAACGCTGAAGACCACTTGGACAACTTCTACCTACAACCGCAGAAACTAGAGGTACGGTACGACGACGTTGCATGTAGATTGTTTCCGTGTACCTTGGATGGCCGAGCAGCAGTATGGTATCACAACCTTCCTGTCAACTCCATCCAGAACTGGGGTATATTCAAAGGAATGTTTTTGGAAAACTTTTCTAATGACAAGACCCCTGCCATGTTGCTCAAAGAGTTGGGCAGTCTGAAGATGGAGTCGAAAGAAAAAGTGAAAGATTTTAATCAGAGGTTTTTACGCATCTTAAACAAGTTTGCAACAGACACAAAACCTCATGACTCCATCACTGTCGATTATTATATGTCTGCATTGCCAACCAGTATTGTGGAGTTCATCAAGCGAGCTGCGAAACCAACGTTACTTGAGAACTGTGAAGAGGCCATCACTATGGAAAAAGACATGCGCGCGATTGGAGTCATCAAGGATGATGAACCAGCAAAAGACTCCAAAGATACGAGTAGGAAGCCCCAGGATGTGCCGAGAGAGGGTAAAGACAAGGAAGCAAGTGACATTGAAACCCTTACTCGTCTTTTCAAGAACTTGACAATAGAGATGTTTGAGCTAAAGCAACGAACTATCAAGACATCTGCTAGCAGACGACCTCCCAGACAACAGAAGGGAAGCATGTCATCAGGCAGCAACTGCTGCCCGACTAAAACTGAGCAAATCTCCAACTCAGTGTTCCATGTGGACATGTTCGCAAACTCCAATTTTTGCTCATTCCATGAAGATTGTCACTTGGAAGGGACTTGTCAGGAATGGAAATGAGTTGCAAACTCGATGTGTGTCAATATGACAAACGCGATAAACAATGCGCAGTGTCAACGGGAAGACAAAGATGATGAGGAAGATGTTGCATCTGTTGAGGCACCAAGCACTGGGCAGGTGATCAACATGTATCAATGCTCGGAAGCAACACGAAAAATGAACACCGAGAAGTAGCCAGCCTCCAAAGAAAAGTGGTCGATACAATCTCAGAAGTCAAGGGGCTACCCCTATTACTGGGGAGGCGCGAGAAAAGCTGAAACTGCTGATGTGGAAGGTTGATCCACCAACCATCCCAAAGCAGAAAGCTCAAAGCAAGTTCAGAAAGACAGTTACAGACAAGAGTATGTCCATGAGTAGTAAACTTCAGAACACTCCGTCAGACAATACAAGCACGAGTCTAACCCCGGACATCTCGGTGAGTTTACCTACTTTTGATTACAATATTATGGAAGATATGAAGAAAACTCGTGCAAACATCTCTTTGTTCGAGTTAGCTAAAATCCAGGGTTAGCGGTATATTATGTTGTGCGCATTGGGGCAAACATCCACAGACAACACAACCTCTACTAGCAAGGGGGCAAGCACAACTCCCAGTTCACTCACAATTGTGCTCAACGCACTTCGGATGGAAGAAGAAAACTTCGTTTTCCCTCCATTCTTACTTTCATTTGAAACTTTTAACTACAATGTTCACAACTGCTTGGTTGATTCTGCCGAATCATCCAACATCATGGCACTCTCCATTTCCAAGCAGATCAATGCACAATGGAGGAAGACATCTGTGTAGATCATCCAATTAGATCGAACATGCGTACCAGCCATTGGTGAACTTTGGGACGTGATCATTCGATTATCTCATGACGGACAAGTTCACCAATGCATCAACATTGTCATTGTAGACATACCAGAAGCGTATGGCTTACTGCTTAACAGACACTAGTCCAACAAGTTGAAAGGGTACTTTGCTACAGACTGGTCACACTTGTGGCTTTCGTACCAGGGAAAAATAAATTAGATCTGGGTGTTATTCGAGAGATACATGAAACACAATGTCACTCCCATTAATGGTGAGAATGAACCATTGGCTTTTGCGGAACTCGTGTTCGAAAACTGCCCCTTGGAAACTCAGCTGGGGTGTTATCTCGCACAACCATCTCCAACCCCACCAGACACACAGCTGGGTCTCCTTCCTTGCCCAACTGATGGAAATGAAACTTGTACAGTACATTGTAACACTAGTAGTAGCAGTGGTACTAGCACGTCAAGCGGTCCGTGTACAGACGAGTTGTGGACCATGTATTTTGATGGATCAACAACGCAGGATGGCTCTAAAGCCGATTGTGTCTTAATAGACCCGAAGCACAAGAAACATTTGATCACAAGTGGCTTGGAGTTCGAGTGCATGAACAACATTGTTGAATACGAAGAAATTGTATTAGGCTTGCACAAAGCCATTAGCCTCAATGTTGTTGCCCTCAAAGTGGTAGGTGATTCATAAATCGTGGTATGGAAGGTACGTAACACCATACATTGTTTTTCACCTCATCTCGAAAGTTATCAGCAAGAGGTGTGGCGATTAATCTCTAACTTCCCAACTTTCAATATCATTGTTGTGCCAAGAATGTGTAATGCAGTTGTCAATGCCTTAGAAAATGCAACTACTAGGATGTCACTGCTTAGGGATATGTTTATTGTTGAAATTGTGTACAAGCCTTCTATCCCTGATAACATAACTAATCTACACATTTGACGATGATCAACAGGTACTGCACTTCATGGCCAACACTAATGTCTTCAAGGACGCATCGATTGACGAAGATGAGCACAAGCAATCTCTACAAGCTGCAGCTGATGACAAGAAAGGCAACCTCATCCCCAAGGGTGTGGTATCTTTCGATAAGATTTATGACTTGCAGAACTGCTTCCAAGGTTCTAGAAACAGAAAAACCCAAAGTTCACCATGATGTACGAATAGATCAATCTGGGAACAGAGCATGATCCGAAGTTCGTTAGTCTCGGTATGTGTTGCACACTATAGGAGCGACAAGTTTTTGTCCACTTGTTCAAACAACGCTGGGATGTGTTCGCATGGACATATGATGATCTAAAAACATACAACATGCGAATAATCCAACACGTGATTCCAATCAAAGAAGGGGTCAAGCCATTGCAGCAGAAATTGAGGAAAGTACATTTGTCACTTGAATCCCTTATACAGAGTTCGTCATTTTACATGGGTTTCTAATTTAGTTCCTGTACATAAGAAATCTGGGGAGATTCACTTATGCATTTATTTCCAAAGTTTGAACCATGCCCCGGACAAAAAGAACTACCTTGTGTCATCAATGGAGCCTATATTACACTTAGTATCTAGAGAGGAATGTTGTCTTTGCTCAATGGTCTTTCAGAATACAACCAGGTTCCGATACTGGGACCTGATAGTTTGACACTGTTTGAAGAGAAGCTTGGCCCACACACGTGTTTGTAATCACTTGATGGGAGGATTGACAACCTTCTTGTCATTGGCCAAGACCTAAAGCACTACTTTCAGTAAGCCAGGGTCGTGCCTCGTGCCATGTACATAGTCTATTTACTTCTTCTTGTCTTTTCCCTTTCCTTTACTATTTTGTTATGTTTGTTTTGCTTGCTTAGTATCATGCCTTTTTTGGTTTGTCAATAAGTGTTTCCCTCTACTGAGTTCTAGCTTTTGAATGAGTATGTAGCTAAGATCCAAAGGGTCTTGTGACACTGCAGCAGTTGGCCAGTCCTGTGTTCATCTTCTTTGTGCTTGGTTGTAACCTTCGGCCGATGAAGTCTTGATGGGAAATATGAGGCGTCTGCAAGTGAAGCTTTGGTCCAACCATGAACCTGTGTCCACACTGGGAAACCCCATGCCTGTACTCAGTCTTCTGCTATGTGTGTTCAAACTCATCCAACTAGTAGAAACGGAGAAGGGAAAAATCTAAACAAGCAAACCTTTATCAGAGGTCTTATATGCTTCTCTAAAGGAACAACCTCTTATGCTCTTAATAAGTCAAGATCCCTCTTTTGCCCAAAAATAAATAAGTGTCTATGCACAACCCTCTTTTAAATCTACAAAGGTGAAAGAAGAGAAAGGCTCCTTGCGTAGAGAAGTGAAGCATGCAACTCCACCGGGGTACTGACCAAGCTCGCTGGCAGGGCAGAAATGCGTGTGTTCCTGCATGACTCTGTTGGGGCACTCTCTAGGCCTGCTGGTAACGGAGCAACACTAGAGATGAAAACTCATACTCTAAAAATTTTAAACTTGTGAGCCAAACTACCCTTCCCGATTTTAAAACATTATGATCAAGCTTAAACTTCTTGTTGTGTTTGACTGAGTTGGAAAAAGGTGAACCATGTCTATCCCCCAGGTAAGTGGGGAAGCCGAAGTCACTTGCACAACGATTCAATACTTCCTAATAGACCTAAGCCTTGTGCTGTCAATGGACCAAAATAGGGACGCTGGTATTCAACTAGTGTGTCACCAAGTGTTGTAGCGGCTGCAACACCCTCTAAATTTTGGCCTGCATCCAATTTCAGAGCTTTCCTTGGGTTTTCCTCGATGTTTGAAAGCACTCAAGCTTATCTCATGAGCTCGTGTCGAGTCTTTGCACCCTCCTTGCTTGATCGTTCACCAGACATCTTTTAGCATGTTGGTCACAATGTCAATCTTGCAATCATGTTCTGGCTATGTTCAAGGTCCCTCTTCGTGTGTACAAGTTGTATTCACTATGTAAGAATTTGTCGCACTCACACACAAAGTTGTATGCAATGTCGCGCAAGTGTCATCGTGGTCGTTCAACGATCTATCTCAAGTGTCGCAATTGTCACTCGCACCGGTTGGTCAATCACACTAAGCATATGTTTTCTTGTTGGTTCAAGGTGTCTTGTCGTCGAGTCATGTTGAGTGTATGTTCGCAAAGTCATGCATGCACAAGTTCACTCGCTCACAGACTTAGTCATTTTGCCGAAGATCTGTCGACCAGACCACCCTCCACTAGTCGAACCTCCACTGAGCTACATTGTGTAGTATTAGCCCTCAGTGCTCAAGTACCGCTGCCCAAAATTGTGCAGAGCTTGAGGCTGCCTCCCAAGCAATCTGCACTGTGCAATCCTCACATTGACCTAGTTGAGTGTCACCCAGAACAGGGTAGAAGTTGCCCAAGAAGCCATCTCAATCTGTGCTGCCTGCAAGCCAATCTATTAAGCATCCCGCTGGTCAACCAGAGAGTTTGACCATGTAGTGACCTCGGGCTTCACTCCTCCAAAAAATTGCACATAATCTTTCAGCGTGCCCGCCTCCGCGGGTTGAAGAAATTGTGGAGACATGAGGGATAGACACCCACTGCATGTCATTACACTTTCCTTGAAAATTGTTCAAGTCTGTAAGCCAGTCCCCCTGTCAACCGGCCTGTTGCTCCTCCTGAAAACTGCGTAGTTTTCTTGGATTGTCCTCCAGTTGCCCGACACCCCGCTCAGCCTAGAAACCGCGCAAACATGACCTGCATGCCTGCCTCCCAGTTCTGCGCAGTTTTGGAAACCAAGCTCCCGCAGCCCGCTCCCAGCCTCCCCTGAGAATCTGCGCATTTTTTACTTCTAGTGTCTTCCCTGCTGCCCACACTGCCTCCTTGAAAAAAATTGCGTAGTTCTGCCTCCCTGCTGAACCAGATACCGCAGAATGTCACTTCTGTTCTAGACTGCTCATCCCAACCTCCTAGTGACCTCTGCCCAATTTTCCTTGACAGTGCTCTGGAACCCGCATCCCAGCCTGAAATGTACTCTGCGCAGTTTCAGTGCCTTGTCCTCTCTTCAGATCACCTGCACCTGAAAATGAAAGATGATGCACCATGGTAAACTAGGAAATTTTTGGATTTGATGTCGTCTGATCATGAGTGATTGCAGATGTAGGTACATGGATGAGACATGACACGACGACAAATGGGATGAACAAAGAGCGCATGCTAAGAGACTTGTTCGCGAACGGATGAAGCATGCCAACTACTAAGGAAGGGGATACATGCACGTGCAACATCGAGCAAATACTAAGACTATCGAAGACTCTGCACACATAATAATCGGCAGCTCTATGAGTGTAACCCACCTTATTAGTATGAGTGTAACCCACCTTATTACATAATTACAAATTGTTAAGTGTTTGGGACGACTGTCCAAAAAGATTATTGGTTGTTGTGAAGGTTCCATAAAGAGGCAAAGCAAAGAATAAGGATGTCCACAGCTCTCGCACGGAAACTTAAACACCCACTCAGAATTTTCATGTGAAATAACGTGGGCAAAACAAATGCAAGCGTTGCACTAACTGTACTTCCCACCAAGGAAATAAAAACAGCAAAACCTGGTACAACGGAAGCCACAATAGCAAGCAAAACAACACTGCTCCCACGAAGAGAATAAATTACTAGTTTTTCCATTAGCTGGGACGATAAGCAGACCTTCTGAAACCAGCTTGTGGCCATGAGCTTGTCATTAACAATTTCATGTAGAGGGTGCATCATCACAGGATATATCAAGGTAAGGGCAATGCACAGTCCTACCTTCACACCAACTGTATACCAGTCATTTGGCAGATTCAACTTATTATTTCTAAGGTGTGGCTGCCATAGACAACATATCCACTGAAACCAAAGCCTATATAGACGGCAACGAGGACCAGAAACGACAGACCCAGCACCCTTCCAAACTCCTCAGGCTTCCTCATTGAGGACTCCAAAGGAAGTGTCATGCTGAATCCCTCATAAGAAAACACTGCAACACCCGCAGCAAAGAGAAAACCCCCCAATAAGTGAAGGCCGAGACTTCATTCCATCCTCTAAAGCTCTGAAAATCAGCCTTGATTACCATGGCCATGGCCAAAACATTGCAGGCGTCGGCCAAAAGGCTGACAGGGGCAAGTGATGACAAGGAACGGATCCATGACAATACAATTTCTATGGGAATCAGAAGATAAATAATTAATGGGTATTTGTCAATTGATCCTGTGAAGATGGAGGATAAGTTTTGAGCTATGAAGACCATGTATGCCACACACCCTCCGCACTGACATACGACTACCATTGTCTCTGCGAAATATCGACCCACTTTTCCATAGGCCTTGTCTCCAATATCGCCTTAACTGGAAACATCAAAATGCCCCATCTGCTTTAGCTTTTTCCTACAGCTAATCTGCAGCCCAATACCCAACAAAAAAGGAAAAAACAAGAATAAGAAAATTCAGTTCAAGAAATTCATGTATATCATTGATACAGAGGGGTGTGGTGTCATGTCATACCAGAAGCATCATAGAGTAATATGTGAAGAGGGCAGAGAGAAGTAAGGCTGCTGAAGCTGGTGCCCATCCGCTGAGCTTGTAAGCGTAGGGCAGCCCAAGAACACCCGTGCCCACGATGGATACTATTATATTTCCAAATGTTTGTGCTACAAACGCGCTCCCTCGTCTCCCTGCACTGTCTCCGAGCAGTGCCACTTCTTCTTCAACTCCCATACTCAGATTATACGGCTGAGCTATCAATTTTCAGGACAGGCTCAGAATGTAGATAATGTGATGCTAGTTGCAGCCAAGTATCAAAGAGCTTGGGGAGTATCGACGGCAAGTAAGAGAAATCTTACTTTGAAAATGATCAGATTGTAGTAATAAGCCATGAGGGCGTCGCATTGGTACTGTGTAAATTCAGAACTTCCCAAAAAACCTATTTGTTAGGGTGGGGTCAGTCCATGAGATGCAGACCTTCGCGGATTGCGAAGGTAAGACACAACGAAACGCAACCGAATGGATTCCACTCGACGAATTTCAAATTGAGATGTAAAGTACAGATGTCAAACTAGGATGTAAACGCTCGACGAATTTCTAGCACTTATTTCAAAACGGAATATCTTGGGTGTAAAAATAAAATTTAAATTGAGAAATATGAGTAGATAAATATTATAAAAAAGGTACATTTTCATTGGTATTTTTGTGTGTTTTTTATTTTCTAAAGGATAACCATGAGTGTAAGGAAATATCTTTCATTTTTATTTTTTTCTCATATAAAGATGGAATATCTTTTATCTTTATTTTTTTTTAGTTATTGAATCAATGATGAAACAATCATCATTATTGTTATCAGAGATTGCAAGTTGACTCATCATCGTTTTTCAAGGAAAGCCACTCTACTTGGAATTCCCCAAGGGCAGTCCATAAGAGGGCAGGTTTTCACTCCTCCCAGAAGCCTCGTGTCTTGGGTCATTACGCAGTTTCTTTAGGTCGGATGAAGATGAGCTCTTAGCCAAGCAAATGGTTCAAATCCCATTGAGTAAATGGCTTGCTATTATCTCGGCTCAAGGATTAGACTCCCCATTTTAGAGAGTCTCAGCTCTTGCTAAATCATAAGATTTGGTATATCTGGCTTGCAGCTTGTTGGATATACACTTGGTGTTATAAGGCGGCCAAGACGGTTGATCCTGGACCTCCCCTAAATTAGTCTAAGAAGTTACCGATTCGCCATGGTTAAAAAAGACAGTTTTAAGACATACTCCAAACCCATCTCTATATTTTACTTGCAACAAATTACATAGTTTTTTTATATCTTTCACCTCTTTTAAGTAAAGATATATACCCTCCTTCACATCAAATATGTTTTGAATCCTCAATGTTATTGAAGTGAAATGTATACCCTTGGTGTGAGGCATCGAGGATATGATTTGTGCATATAAATGTACATAAAAGTGAGTGATGGAACACAATCACCAACATGAAATGCATGTCCTTAACACCATTATAAGAAGTTCGTTATCATAAAATGCATATCTTTGACACTCTTGTTGACGACAACAAATGCATATCCTTAATGCCACTCGAGAAGGTAAAATGGGTGGAGGGGACACTAAGTTAAGGGTGAGAAGATGTATTTTTTACGTATATAATTGTGCATTTTTAATACCACCACCCACCTTTTTAGGAGTGAGGGTGTATATTTCATGTCAAAAATATATGATAATTAAAAATGTATATGTGCAAATATGAAATATACTCTCTTGTTTTAGGAGGTTGAATGAGAGTGTGCAAATAAATGCCTTCGCTTCATTACTGACCCTCTTGAAAATAAAAGTATGCATTTGAGTAAATATAATTATATATGTAAAAATACAAAGTTTATTAGATACATTAAAGAAAGAAAAAGATATGAAAATTTGAATAGATGGTAATTGGTTAAAATGAAGAAATGGAATTTGAAAAAAATGTACTAATTGTCCCTACCCACATCAACCATTGAAAAAGCATTAACATTATATTTGATGATATTGTCCCAAGATAGTTAAGAGTCGAGATGACTTTGCTGAGTAGTGATTTCAGAGAAATAGGCATTAATGGCAGAGACTCTTAAAATTTGAAGTTAAAGGAAAGCTACTCATGATAAGGGCCTTAGCTTAAGTTGTATCTTCAATCACTTTGCTTAAGTTGTATCTTCAATCACTTTCATGTTAAGGATAGGGCTTTTTTCCAACATTGGTACCTAACCAACTCCAAAACAAGTGATTGTACAAGAACCTTATGGTATAATGTTCACGTTGATGCTTTATGTATCAAATCAGACATTACAATAAAATATAACAATCTAGTCGAATTGCTACATTCTCAATCTATCCATTTTCCACTCCCATTATAAGATGGGAAAATAGTTTTGAAAAGCACTTCTATTAAAAAGTAGAGTGTTGAAAATAGCTTAATTCAAATAAAAAATAAACAAATTTAATTTAACATTAATATACATATATAATCATTTAACCAAACTAATATTCTCTTTGAAATACATTAATTTTCCGGGGAAAACTCATATATCCATATTAACAATCTAGCCAATGTAATATTCTCCTTGGAATCCATCATTTTTCCACTCCCATTATTCTATGGAAAAACTGTTTGAAAGAGACTTCCAGACTTCCATTGAAAAGTGGAGTGTTGAAAATTAATTAATTCAAGTAAATAACAAACCAATAACAGGATGTGATGGAGTTTTGGGAATAATTATGGTTATTTTTTAATTTATTGGATAGTTATGTTTTTGTGATCTTTTTATCAATTAATTATTTATTTATTTATTTAAGATAATAATTAAGTTAAATAACACTGGGTATATCAATTTTTTTTATGAGATAACAAATTGGTATATCAAATTTTTTGTTTATGAGATAAGGGATTTGTTTTTATACGATTATTTGATTACTAGAATTTATGAAAGTGTACATATTTTATATTTTTTAGATTTAAATATGTAACTTCTTATAAAGAAGCATATATTCGTAGTCGTAGTCATTAAGATCATTCAAATTATACTTTTTTAAAAACTTTCATTACGTTGTCCAAAGCACTAATTAATATTAAAATTTCTTACTAGAAATAATTATAGACTTTTAACAACGCACTTTAGAAGGATATAACCTAAGATGTGTTTAATACTTTGTCTTATCATTATTTCACTATACAAATCTGGTTTAGTTTTAAATTTTCAAAAACATATTTTTTGTCTTTTTCTATTAGATAATGGATTTTAATGCAATAAATCTCGTGATCAAAGTAGTCGCAATTTAGATTGTCAAAGGGTATAAATGCAAATGCGATTGATATATATACATCCATGTTTTAGATGGAATGATACACACTTCAAAGTCATATTTTCCATGGTGGATTTAGCTGATAATTTCCATGTGTTGCTAATTTATGGCTTTGCACTATGTTATCAATTCTAATTTGTCACACCCCGGATGCGGGTGACACAAACGAATTAAATGTTATTCATGACAGATCGTAAGACCAGGTACTGCCAGCTGCAGGGCAGCGTGGCTTCCCAGGATCTCACATCGCGCAAGAGGGATAGTCTTAATAAGGATGGATATGGTAGGATTTCAGCATTAATGGCGTGCATTGTTTGAAGCAAAACTGTGGTAGTTATAATCATGGTGATCTTGTTTATTTCCTTCACACTTCGCGTTCATTCTTCTTGCTCCGGGCCTTGGTTTGATGCGGTTTTTGGTGGCAAGCAGGACTCTGCTAACAGAGGCAAGCTCCAGGCCGGTTCTCTGTTATTCTGGAGGTGGTATTACTATGCTAAGGATCCCCACGGCAGGATTAGCACTGCTTTAAGGGGTAAGCTTTCTAAAGCTCTAGAATTTAGAATTGGGCGATTCTCTTCTCCTTCTCAGGCATACTCTGTGCGCTTGTATCGGTCTCTGTTTCAGTCCTTTTGTCCTCCTGTCGTTGTTTCTGGTTACTCTGTGCCTTCCCCTTCGCTCTTCATTATGGTTCGCCAGAGTGGGAGGAATCGTTCCGGGGGGCGACGTGGTAGCGACAAACATTCGATGGCTAGTCATTCTGTGGACCCTGAACAGTCTCCTGTCAATCTTCCCTCCTCTCAAGTGAATGTGCCTCCTTCGAGCCCTGTTCGCAAGCCAACTCCAAATAGTGCTTTCCAAACCACTCATTTCAAATTCCAAAGCAATCTTAATAGGCCTCTGATCACTGCTCATATCACTATAATCCTATCAGAAGAAGAAAATCAGCTCTATCCTCTGTCATGCATGGCTCCTGAACCTTCTCAAAGCAGTGAGCAATTAATGGATGGGGGAAGCCAGGAGAAACGTATGAGTGATAAGCTTGGCCAGGATGAAGTTCCCAGAATCATTCCGCCTCTTGAAGACAATATTCCAGTGGCCGGGGAAGGGATTTTTGGAGCCACTAATCATCCCTTGGCGAACCTAGCAGGCGAGAAGGATGGCAATGAAAATTTGTGGATTGGCAGTGCGTGTCCGGTAGCGAAGAATACTCTGGGTGAGGATGTGGAAGTTTAAGGCCACCTGGGCCTGTTTTTTCTCTCTTTTTGGTTTTGCTATCGCTCAGATGACTACTTCCAGGCCACTCTGTTTACAGTCATGGTTCAGCATCTTCAACCTGATGATTTTGTTTCCCTCCAGGGCAGTGGCAGTTTAATTACCGTCTGGTTTGCCAAGTACATAGGCTTTCTTGCTTTCATGTTTCTTCCTATGTTCTACTGGTCTATCTCTGGGTTCTATATCTGTCTTCTAGCTCTTTGTAACTGGTCTCCCCAGGTTCCTTCTATACTGGGGCAGTTTTGCTGTGTTGAGTGCTCTCGGGTATTGTTATCTGAGGCCTCAACTCCTTGTAAAATTATTCTACTTTTTAGTTAATAGATTTTAGTCTTTGCAGGGAAAAAAAAAATTCTAATTTGTCACAAGCTGTAAAATGTATTAGGGTTCAATTATTGGATGCATTTTAAATTTAGGCCCTTGCTTATCATGATTTGAAGGTTTTGTGACCTTAATTTTTTATTTGGATTAAACTTTGTGATTTTCCTTGATAGCTCTCTTTTTTATTAGGTAAGCTTGACCCGATGAAAGAGTCAAGGTTATTAGGTCAACAATGGTCATTTCCGACACTTAGTATTGGTGACACATGGCATTGAGCATGTGGTATTACATGTAGTTAGGGCCTTTAAAAGACTTGGAATTTCTCCATTGTAATGTACCAGAGTTGAGTGCAAGGCTCACTTGGTCGGGGCCAAGGTGTTGGCCAACTTGGTTGAGTCTAAATCAAGGATAATAATAGATATATTATTAGATGGTTTTTCCTCAATTAGGACTTTCTAGGGTAAATCATATGTACATGTTTTATGTGTGTTGCTTTATAATTAGTTATTTTCTTGCAAATCTTAATTATTAACAAGTGATATTAGATCCAAATGAAGGGCTAGAAAGGAGAAGTTTTTATTTCGTGAAGAAATAATTGTAGTGTTTGGTCAAGTCACGAAGGGGCCAAGAGAAATGCATGGACAACCTGCCAAGAGATTACATGAGATCATTGGTTTAGAAGTCAGATGCAGAGGCAAAGACCAAAGCTAACATAAAAGAAAACTAAATTAGGATGTTGTTTACAATGAAGCAACATGATGATCGTATGTGATAGAAAGAAAAAAAGTTGTGTCTATCACAAGAAAAATATATCAAGAATGTGTTACATAGGTTCAACATGAAGGATGCCAAGTTAGTTAGTACACCCCTAGCATCCCACTTCAAACTCAATGTTGATTTGTGCCCTTGTAATGACAATAAGGAGGAGGAAAAGAATAAAATCTCTTATGCTTCAACAATTTCCATCTTGATGTATGTCATGGTATGTACCCAATTAGATATTGCACATACAGTTGGAGTAGTGAGCACATTCCTTGCAAATCTAGATAACCAACATCGACAAGAGGTAAAGTGGATTTTAAAGTATCTTAAGGGTACTAGTCATTATTGTTTATGTTTTGGTAAACAATTGCTTACTTATATACTTTTGCAGGTGCAATAGTGTTTTAGGTGTCTAGATTGTACAAAGTAGTAGCCCTCTTCACAACAAAGGCAAAAACAATGTTGCCACAGAAGCCTGCAAAGACATGTTGTGGATGCAATGATTCTTAATAGAGTTAGGAATAAAACAAGCCAAATATGTGTTGTATTGTGATAGTTAGAGCATCATTCATTTAGCAAAAAATTGAGCATATCATTCTAGGACAAAGGAAATTGATGTTAGATATCATTGGATTCATCAAGTGTTAAATGGTGGATTGCTACAACTCTAGAAAATACACAACGAAAATAATTAGTTGATGTGTTAACAAAGATTTTGCTAAGGGATAAGAAAGAGCTTTGTAGAACCTGGGCTAGATTAATGCAAATGTGATCAAATGCATCTTGGAAAAGGATTAGTAGTAAGGAGATACAAACAACTTATATTTGGTCTCAAGTGGGAGATTGTTATATGTGAGACCAAATTAAATCAAATAAATAAATATAATATTTTATTGACTTCTTCAAGCTTTTGAAACGTTAGGAAGGTGTCAAATGTGCCATGGTTTTTGGCATGTGGTATTGGTAATCCATGGTACTCGCCTATGGTGTTACATAAAATTAATCTATAAATGTGCTAGGAGTCCTCATTTGTAATAGCAACAAAAAGTGAACTTGTAAGAATCGAATGGGTGAAAAATGACTCATGTATAGTTGAGTTTAAGAATAAGAATATGTATTTAATTTTGCTATAACTTAAATCTACTAATCTTTTCCCGTGACTTTTCCCATTACTAGGTTTTCCATGTAAATCTTGTGTATTATTGTGTTTTGTTCTAAGTTTTTTTGATCCTCTATTATTCTTTTATTGGCTACCAGAAACCCTTACAAGAAAACTAGCTCCTAATAATAGATTGATTATTATATGGCCCAAAGGCATTTTACAATGGTGATAAGAATTTGGATTAGGGGCAAGAAATAGCTCAAAAATCAACGTGCTTGAAATTGTGTGAAAGTTGAACGACTGCATCTGTCTCGATGATACGATTCCAACACAACTCGTTTCACTCAAAATCGAGTTCGTATGAGGAAGTTAGAGCCCATTGACCGTTTCACCAAACAACAAAAAAAATTGCAGGTACTGCCCAGTCAGCAGTCCCTACTATTGATGTGGCAGGTGACGTGGGAAAGTCAATGGAGTCAACACCCAATCAGGGCTCGCCAAGTGTCATGATTTGATTAGATAACAGGTTGGTGACATGGCGAGTTTTTAGTGGTTAATGGAGGACCAATGAGGAGGGGACAAGTGGCAATCCTGGAGGCTGCCATGTGTCCCTCCCCAAAGGACCATTTATGGCATGTATCAAAATTTTATGGAGGCACTGGGGTTCGACCCTGCAACCTCCCCTCCACAGTGTCTGTGTCTTACCGTCTCCGCTATGTGTTGTTGCTTAGCCCAATAGTTCTCCATATACATTTAAAGTTTAATGAGGTTGGAATAGGCGGTTAGGAGGGCCAACCCTCCATGTGAACACGCTGATGGGAAATGTTGTAGTTAACTCCAACTGATAGATAGCCCATACCATCCGATGGTTACAAAACTCGAACCACCATGTGAACGCAATAACTCCAACGATTAAGGTTAAGGTGGTGGATAGTTGAAACCGGAGGACAATTAACGGTTAATGCCGACATGTGATCACTGCAGAAACCACGAGGTCAGGGTTACCATTTCATAACTGTTGGGGAAATCGCACTAGAAAATGTCCATGTGACAACACATATCCGACGGTCACGGCTATGGTTTGTGGTTAACCTAAAACTGCCAACATAAAATCGTTAAAACTTAACGTTGCATGTGACTACCCCCACCAACGCAACCGGAGGTAACGGTTAGTAAAACTGTGGTTTGTGCTAATCACATTTAGTGATTAATTAAGTGTAGTTAACACTAATTAAACCCGAGATTAAGTTGGTGGATTTTTGGCAGACTGCATGATTTTCAGAACTACCCCCAGATTTAGTGGTCCTACTGGAGTTCTTCCATATTTGGAGGAGGATTTGTAGAAAAAAATTGTTTCTCTCATAACTTGGGCAATTTTCGATCAAATTGAGTTGGGGAAAAGGTTTTCCTAGCTAGGCAATGGGGCACTTATGTATGTGATTTTTCCATATTGAGGTTTAAGGAAGCCGAGGGCCACCAGGGGAGGAGGTCAAGCCTAGAATAACTGTAGACCATTTGCAGAGTTTGGAGAGTCATATTTGGGTGATTTTGATGCTCTGAGTGCATTGAAGCAAGTTTCATGAGTTGTAGATCATTGTAAACTATAATTTTTTCCATTTTGAGAAAATACAGAGGCCCAAGCCATGGAAGTTGGACCAAGGAGATGTAGCCCAGGAGGGGTAAACTCCTTCATCAAAACACTGTGTTGAGTGTTTTTCTTGATGATTTGTTGTTCAACACTTCATTTTCATCTTAAAATGCTCATGATTCTAACATAAAAACTTGACATAAATTTACTTGTTTTGATTCACAAACACCTAAGAAAACCTATGCACATGAAGCAATAGACAAGCATGTGTTTATAAATTTGTAATTGAAATTAGCACAGAAAAACTAACATTAAGCTATAGATCAAGTTGGTATCAGAGCAAAGGTTATTTTCTTGATTTCTTGAGTTTTGTGCAAGTAGGATTTTAATGGTTGCAGATTTGTGAAGCTTTTTATGCATTACAAGTGTGATGGCAAATTCAACAAGTGATGTTTCTAATCTCTCTTCCTTAACAAGATTCTTTGATGAAGAGATGTTGCAAGAGTTTTTCATCATGAGAGATATGATGCAAGAGATTATTGAAGATAGGAAGGAGAACACTATACTTCAAGAGGAGTTGATGGCCATGAAGAAGGAGAAGCAAGAGCTTCTTGAAAGGATGCATGAGATGGAGATTTTACTCCATGATGCCAAGGAAACCCTAGCCAAGTATGTGCATGAACATGAGGTATGAAATTCAAGTTTATCTTCAGTTTCCTCTCAAAATGAATGTTTTGGTGCTTTTGAAAGACACACTAGAGGAATAGGGTCCAAATTGTTGATGAAAATGGGCTATGAAGGTAAAGGGTTAGGCACACATGCACAAGGCATAGTTGAGCCAATTGTTGTTGAGGAAAGGCCTAGGTATTTGGGTCTTGGTTATGGAAAACATGATGGAGAATGCTCCAAAGCCAAGGAGGCACATGAAAGTGTTCCAAGAGGGAATTTCATTACATGTTCATACCCTCAAGCTTGTGAAGTTTGTTTTCATGAGGAATGAAAAACTTTTATACCCACTTTGCAAGAAGATGCTCATAAGCATGCAACTAGTGAAAAGAGTAAACAAGAGGATGATGAAAGATCTAAGTTCATTGAAACCATTGTTGGTATTCCGAAGAGAGCCACTACCTCATCAAATTCACCTCCTTAAGAAGGCGACAAAGGTGAATGTGCAAGGTATAAATATGCTTTAATCAAGTTTATTTTGATTATGATAAACATGGTAAATCTTCACATAAGAATTGGAGAGAATTTACATGTTATTTTTTTGGTTTGAATAACCATAATGTTTCAAGATGTTGGAAGAAAATGGACACATATAGGAAGCTTTCAAAACAAAAGAGACAGAAAACAAGAGATCCATTGGATAACGGAAACCATGTTGCAAAGAAGATTCAATTGTTTTGCACTCATTTCCATAAGCAAGGTCATCTCATAGACAAATGTTGGACTTTGTATCCAACAAATCATCCATGACATTTGAAGAAGGTGGAGAGAGATTTTGGCAAAGATGGAAAAGAGGATTCCATAATTGATGTGGGTCAAGATGATTCACAAGATGATGTGCAACTGCAAGAATCGCCATTGAAATGGTTTGGTAAGAGGTGGTTTGATTTCTTATCCAAATAAGGCTTGCATTTCTTTTGTTGATAGATGCAATTCTTTGCCTTAAAAATGCATTTCTTTGCCTTATGAATGCATTACTTTTCTGTTGAAAGTATGTTGCAACTTGTATGATGCAAGATGTTGAAAGTGGAGTTCTGTTTGACTCACTTTAATGCAACAAAGAAGGCAATTTGTGGTTACAAATTTGTATGTGAATGCATTTCTTTTGAATGCATTCTTGATGTTGCATATTTTCGCCATGAAGGTGTGTGAAAGTTGAGTATGTTACTCACTTCATTTGCAGCAAATTTGTCATTCTTGATGTTGCATATTTTCACCATGAAGGTGTGTGAAAGTTGAGTATGTTACTCACTTCATTTGCAACAAATTTGTCATTCTTGATGTTGCATATTTTCGCCATGAAGGTGTGTGAAAGTTGAGTATGTTACTCACTTCATTTGCAACAAATTTGTCAATTCAGCTCTTATGTACCCATACATGTTTTTGGGCTTATTGTACTTGTGTTTGTACTTGAGGGAGAGTTGAAGAATTGTACACATGCATGAGAGTTTGTGTGTGTGAACAATGGAATTGTTGCTAGTTTCATTGTATTTGGATGCATGCATGAGTGTCGACTTGTGTCTATTTTTGTCACATGTATGTCATATCGACTCGAAAGAGTTGATTTATCTCTAAAGATGAAAGGGAGATGTTGACGTATTATTACATGAGATGTGAAATTCTTGTTGTTTATGCAAAGAATCATCAAGTTGTTGTACATGCTTATGTTTGGCTTTCAAGTCAAGTCAGTTGTTTGAAGATGATGTTTTGTCGACTTGTTTAGTAAACCATCGACTAACACACCAAAATGGTTTGTACACCAAGATGCAAGAGTACATGGTGATGTTACATGATGTGACAATTGTTGCTTTGAAGGAGCAAAAGAAGAGGTCGTCGATTTGCATTTCTTGCATAATGTGTTTTTCCATTTAATGGTGTTTCTTGTGACAAGATGTTGCAGGATTTTGGAAGGTCCATTCTTGAGCAAGATGCTCATGCTTAGCTTTCATTCTCAAATCATGACATGAGCAGCATGTTGAATTGGAGGATGATAGAGACAAGAATCGAAAGTGGACGAGATGCCAAAAATTTGCATCCATCGCAAACCATTGTATGTGTTGACGCCAAGATTCTCAGTGGGAAGGCTATTAGATTGTATAAGTTTTCCAAGCACTGAGGGATAAATGTGGTACAACAAAGGTATTTTGCAGCCAAAAAGTGTCCAACAAGTGTTGGATTGGTTCAACAGAAAAAGGAGAATAGTGGTCGAGGGACATAGCCATTTGCAAGACAAGGCATGTCAGTGAACCCAAGTGGTTGTCATGGTTTCAAGTATAATCAATTGATAGAACTTGGGAAAGAGAAGAGTATTTATCTCTCATCAGATAACAAGATTTTATGGGTCCAAAAGCCTGTAAGTGGGAAGGAGTGATCAGAATCTGGATTAGGGGCAAGAAATAGCTCAAAAATCAAAGTGCTTGGAATCGTGTGAAAGTTGAATGACTGCATCTATCTCGGAGATACAATCCCAGCACAACTCGTTTCACTAAAAACTAAGTTTGTATGAGGAAGTTAGAGCCCACTGACTGTTTCACCAAACAAAGAAATTTTTTGTAGGTACTGCCCAGTCAGTAGCCTGTACTACTGACGTGGCAGGTGACTAGGCAGGTGACGTGGGAAGTCAACAGATTCAACACCAAATGAGGGCTCGCCAAGTGTCATGATTTGATTGGCTAATAGGTTGGTGACGTGGCACGTTTTAGTGGTTAATGGAGGACCAATGAGGAGGGGACAAGTGGCAAGCCCATAGGCTGCCATGTGTCCCTCCCCAAAGGAACAATTATGGTGTGTATCAAAATTTTATGGAGGCGTCGGGGTTCGACCCCGTGATCTCCCCTCCACAATGCCCGCGCTTGACCGTCTTCGCTATACGTTGTTGCTTACCCCAATAGTTCTCCATATACATTTAAAGTTTAATGCGGTTGGAATAGGTAGTTAGGAGGGCCAACCTATAGGCCAGCCCTCCATGTGAACACGTCGACGGGAAATTTTGCGTTTAAATCCAATTGGCGGACAACCCATACCATTCGAGGGTTATGAAACCTCGAACCACCATGTGAACACAATAACTTTGATGGTTAAGGTTAAGGTGGTGGATAGTTGAAACCGGCAGACAGTTAATGATTAATGCAGACATGTGATCACCGCAGAAACCACCAGGTCAGGGTTACGGTTTCGTAGCTATTGGGGAAACCGCACCAGAAAATGTCACCATGTGACAACTATCCGATGGTCACGGCTACGGTTTGTGGTTAACAAAAAACCTGCCAGCATAAAATCGTTAACACTTAACGTTGCATGTGACCGCCCCCACCAACACCACCAGAGGTAATGGTTAGTAAAACCATGGTTTGCGCTGATCATGTTTAATGATTAATTAAGTGCAGTTAATGTTAATTAAACCTGAGATTAAGTTGGTAGATTTTTGGTGGACTACGCCATTTTTGGAACTATCCCCAAATTTAGCAGCCCTAATTGGAGTTCTTCTAGATTTGGAGGAGGATTTGTAGAAAAGAATTGTTTTTCTCATAACTTGGGCGATTTTTGACGAAATTAAGCCGAGGAAAAGGTGTTCCTAGCTAATTTCGAAATTTTGAACACAATGGAACAGGTTTCAAGGCAATGGGGCGCTTCTGTATGTGATTTTTCCACATTTAATTTTAAGGAAGCCGAGGGCCACCAGGAGAGGAGGTCAAGCCTAGAACAACTGTAGTCCATTTGCAGAGTTTGGAGAGTCATATTTGGGTGATTTTGATGCTCTAAGTCCATTGAAGAAGGTTTCAGGAGCTGTAGAGAATTGTAAACTGTACGTTTTTCCATTTTGAGCAAATACAGAGGCCCAAGACATGGAAGCTGGACCAAGGAGATGTAGGCCAGGATGGGTGAAATCCTTTATCAAAACACTGTGTTGAGTGTTTTTCTTGATGGTTTTTTGTTCATTTACGTGCTGTTGTTCAACACTTCATTTTCATATTAAAATGCTCATGATTCTAACATAAAACTTGACATAAATTTACTTGTTTTGTTTCACAAACACCAAAGAAAACCTATGCACATGAAGCAATAGACAAGCATGTGTTTATAAATATGTAATTTAAATTAGCACAACAAAACTAACATTCAGCTACAGATCAAATGGAGTCATCATGCTCTTAAATTGGCTACATTACATGAAAACAACATGGAAAAAAACACGGGTTACATAATCGTAGAGCCCATAAACCACCAATGGTAAACCCTTTAATGACCCTATCAAATTGTTTTTGTAACCAAGTCAAGTTTACCCTGACTACCCTAAAAATTGCCCCCTTAAACTTGACTTGGGAGATTAACTTGGTTGCAATATATTTTTTGAAGTCAACATAAAAAGGTTACCATCCATTGAAATACATGGGAAACTGGTCGTAGTATTTGCCAATTTTCTACGACAACTTTTTGTACATGGTTCATCAACCATCTTAGGTCCTAAGATCTCACTTCCTCCATCAAGATATCATATGAGTATACCTAAACCCACATACATATTCAAATAGTCCATTCGACAGCTTGATCATACATAACTCCATGTGCCACTATGCTACAACATGTATGCCTGAATAATAGGTCTTACAACAAACTAACCTCAATCTAGCATATGTGTACACCTTCCACCCTCATACCTATTCAAGTAGTTCATTTGAAAAATTGATCCTCCATTCTCTCTATGCATGAGAGGGATGCCATCATGTGCTATAGTTCTACAACGTGCATGCCTTAATAACAAGTCTTGCAACAACCTTGGGGAATACATCTGGCCTATAGCCAGACTTCACAACTTGGACCAAACACTCTAGGGTGTCCATGCACTACTGTGGCTCTCCATAACAAGATAGCTCCTTCACTAGGCCTCAACACCATCAACTCCATCTACATTCTCTTACCCATGTAGCTACGTGACATTTACCTTGCTATATTGCAGCCCATGCCAGTTTATAATTAGCATGTACTTCTTAAATTTCACTTAACAATCATTTGTTGTGCTTTTCTCACCTTGACATGGATTTCTAGTGTGTCTTGACTATCCTCAATGCAACTTGGATCCATTACACCCTTCTCTCCGTGGCCTTATAAAACCACATAGCCTCTATTGCATAGAGTATTATTCCTAACTTTGATATTGATTATAAAAAGAAACATAAATAAAAACATAATAGCAACACATAAATGAAACAACATTAGGCACCATAAATTATCTCGGAAACCCTTGTGTGAAAACCAACACCTAATAACATATCTATTATTATTTGCCCCAAAGGCATCTTATAATGGAATTATCATGCCCTCAAATAGGCTACATTACATGAAAATACCATGGGCAAAACCATGGGTTACCAAAACCTGGAGTTGGTAAAATGCTAACAGTAAACTTGTCAAGGACCGTATCATATTATGTCTCTCGCTGAGTCAAGTTTATCCTAACTACCCTAACAATCCTCTCCCCCACCCAAGCCCCCCCCCCCCCCCCCCCCCCCCCACCACTTTAAACTTGACTTGGGAGATTAAATTGGTCCCAATATATTTGTTGAAGTCCATATAAAAGTGTTACCATCTACCAAAATACATGGGTAACTAGTCATTGCATCGACCAATTTTCTAGGATACTTTTTCTCATACATGATTCATCAACCACCTCACATCCTGAGATATCAAATTTTTATAGTTTTATTCTCAAGGTTTTTTATTTGATCAATTTCTTGCAGTACCATGATTTGGATATACTTAGTACTTTGAGACTAGATACTAAGTAGATAAAATATTACATATGTTGGTGCCATTGTTACTATTTCATTTATTTGCATTGTTATCTTCTACATCTAAATATACTTATCTTCTCTTCCTTTCAAGTTTGTAAATGAATTGGGTATTGTGTCATTTGATCAATTGCAAAGCAATCACATATAAAGTATGTAACTATGTATATATCCTAATAAGTAATGATGTATTTTTCATAAGTATTCATTACTAGTGTGCCCCAGAACAAAGGAATGGAACAACAATGTGAATTGAGGGTGAATATATTGTAAAATGGGAGGAGCTACAATTTTATTTTAGAAGGAGCGTTACATTAGTTTAATACATTGGGTGAGTACATTGCACAAAGATTAAAAAAAAAATCAAGTTGAGTTTCTTCTTTATTTTCATATAGTGTAATTCTAATCAAAGGAGAAATGTGACTAATCATAAAGTAACTACAACCATTCCTAGAAGGAGTCATATAATCATATAACAAATTCCCCTCAAGCTCTTGGAATTTGATGATACAAGAAATAGTATTTCCAATATATTCACAATTCTAGTCAATTTTTGGATGATATAGGTGATCTAGGTAGATTCAGAATTGGATGAAACTAACAAGGATCATTCCACCATGCATAGAACTTGTACCATGATAAAACTATGGGCATGCATAAATTTTCTATTCAATTTATGCTTTTGAATTATTCTAAGAAAGAGAATCCTTGTAGTATAAGATTAGATTACATCATCCTTAAACTTCATTTCATAGCGGTATAAGACAATAATGCAAGAGCCATGTAAGTCAGTCCAATATGTGGAAATTCAAGACTCCATATTCATTAGATGTAAGATTCAATAGGGTAAAACCATAAGACAAGTAGATAGGCCATGTGAGAGCCACCACTAAAAATATGAGGCAAAGTAGCTTTGAAATATTCCATCTAAAATGACATAAATGCAACCAAAGTAGGTACCAAGACAACCAAAATGGTGGTCTCAGCCTCTTCTCAAATCCTCCTAACTTATTCGCATTATCAATTCCTTGTATGCTTATATGTATACAACATATTTCATAAGCAACCTATTAAAGTAATAATGGCATATTGTTTGGATGAGATCTATACATAAAATTTAACAACCTATACATTATAGACAAGGAAGCTTGCGAAATTGGCACAATTATTTTCTAAAAGGGTGGTGATCTACTTTTACTTACTAATATAATATGATACATATAAAAAAATATGATTCGAAGTATGAGAATTAGGATGAAGAAAGATATTAAAAAAACTATGAAGATGAAGGTGAAGGTGAAGATAAAAGTAAGACCATGAAAAGTTAGAAATTCTCATAAAAATAAGAACTCAATTCCATGTCACAAACAAAATCGTTTAATCCACTAGTTAAAAGTACCGATAAAAACTCATTTACCTAATAAAGAATTATCGTATGCACCAATTAACTAGATTGACTTAAATTTTTAGGCAACCCCATTAAACTTGTGTCATATATCATATATTTTCAAAGCAACTATAACATCCCTTGGTTAATATTTCTCTCTTGTAAATAATTGTAATTATTTTAAAAGACTGAGAAAGGGACTCAAATTCCATTGCTTGAGGGAATTGTTCTTTTAAATACCATTCATAATTGGTTCATTGGGTTGGCTATGTCATAAATTAACTGAAAGAAAAAAGGATAGGGGCAGGTGTCCTTTGACTCCTTTGGCAAGCAAAACAGGACAAAAACATTAAAGCGGTATGGGTTGTGCTTTCCACAAGGTGGACTGCTATGAAATTGTTGAGAAGAGGGCAGTAGTCAGGGATGGAAAAGGGAGAGGACCTAGGATTGGATGGGATACATGCACTCTTAGGGAGCGATCGAAAACACAGAGAGACACGGGAAGAATAAGTAGAGGGAGAAAACCTCTTAGCACGCAAAAGGTGTGGGAGGGCAGAGATAGCGGCATTTTAGAACAACTATAGAAGAGACATAAAAGGTAGCATCTCGAGCTGCATTGTTAAGCGCTGAAGAGAGTTGTAAACCAGTTGAAGGGCCCTATTGAAATCTTGTTGGGCATACGAATTACAAAGAGAGTAGTGGCATGCCTTGGGATGAAGGCAGGGTGGCTTAGTGGTATGTTGGTTCAATTGTGCATTTGTTGAAGGCTTCCCTCTAAAATAACTCCATCTCAAGCTTTGGAATTTGGCTCGCGGGTGACAACTACAAGAAATAGTGGTTGTACCTTGTCTATGTTTGGGTGGAGAGTTGAAGTCCCACTCTCAGTTTGAACACTTCTGCATTGTTTAAGATAAGTGTTCTTATGCTTTGTATTCAAAATAAAATATGTTTACGTTTCCTGGTTGAGTTGGCATTATTATGCATGAGACATGTATGTGTTATTATTATTTATAGGATTGACTAATGTGTTATGTTAATGCTAAATTCATTTGGATGGCATGTAATATTACTAGTTAAGCCATAGTAATATTTAGCTTGAGCACTCTTCTTTATTCTAATATGGTGACTGTGTTGGCTCCAATCTTGTATTAGTAGTTTTGTGTTGCAAGGCAGTAATATTGATGATTTAATCCTCTTTTATATTTATTGAGGTCTGTAACCTTTTATGGTGGTCTCCTCCATGTCTCCAATAATGTATACCCTGGTCCTAGGTTTCTATTTCCATGCTAACAAGAGCTCAAGCTAGAATGAACCTTGCGTTCAATGCTACAGATGGCACTACTTCTTGAGCTTGAATGATTTGACTTACATTCATGCACTTCACAAAATGTTTCATATCTATTATGCACATGACGATGTTGGTTTCCTCAATGCAGGGTGTTATATTCTATATGTTGTCTCGGTACTAGAATAATGTGACAAATCCCTGTTTGAATGGCTAGATAATAGCCATGGTGATCAACTGAACTCTACTCCATTAGTGTGATTATATATGTGTGTGTAATCCTCTGATAATAGCATGTATGGAAGATCCTTCATAAATTGTAGCAACATGAACTTGTTCCCACTACAAGTTTGCCTTAGCATTGCATATAGTCTCAAGGTAGAACATTGGAGATTTTCTTTCTCCTTTTTGGCTTGGTTGGCAAACCTATTGCTTATGAATGTTTCTTTTATCTTTCCCATAATTCAGACCCAGGTTTTGGGTCGTTATTTTTACCTTCTTCGTGCTTAGGGCCAAGAAGGCCTTGTTCTCCTTATTGTGGAGGAGATATCTTCAAAAGAGTTTTAATGACTTAGACTTATGCTACCTGGTTTGGCATGGTCCTCTCTCTAATCCATGAGCATGATTGAGATATGTTCCTTATGGAATTGTATACCTTTGTGTGATTATGATCACGCCTATATGTTTTGGTATGTTTATTTGAACATTAGGGAGACCATAGACCTTTGTAAGTCTGAATGGACAAGTCCATAGCTTGAATGGACAACTCCCTGTTTTGTGTCTTGTATTTCGTCCATCAAGAACCTGAAGGAGGTAACCTGGCTTTATCTCGAGAGGGATAACACCAGCGCATGCTTCACATACCTTTAATAGCGATGTTGAGTTCTATCGTGAGTCTAAACATTTGTAGAACCACCGTGGCAAAGCCATGGTCGTAAACCTTTGTAAATGGATCAAGTAGAGAAGCCTTATGCTTAGCCCCTTTAACCTCATTCGTGATCATGGCGGGATTTATTGGGTTGCATGAAGGTTGGCTTGAAGGCCAAGACACTAGCCCATTAGTGAAGCACAACCCAGTGCACGAAAAGGGGAAGTGGAAAGTTGTGCACAGTCTAGCAGAAGAACAAAGCCGCAAATGGAAAGCAGATCCAATCATCTTGAAAGTGGCCATAATAGCTGAAAGAAAGAGAAAACAGAGGAAGTTGAAGGAATAATTGAAGTAGAAGGAAGAACAAGAACAGAAGGAATGAGAAGAAAGGAAAAGGCAAGAAGAAGAATAAGTATCACTAAAGAAAGTTGAGGAAGAGGAACAAAGTCGACTATTGGAAGAAGAGAGAAAACAGTTACAGGATAAGGAACTTGCTCAAGAAATTGAAGATCTGATAGTAATCCGGGACATGGAGGTGGAACCGGACCAGTAAAACTCGGATGTTGATCTCATTCATATCACGCAATAGATCACTATTCAATTTCCCCCTCCTCTGACAATAGAGCTAGCTCTGAGCGAAGAAGAGGAAATTGTTCCTCTTGATGATGGTTTGATCATGGATACATACAACCTAACCTATGATGATCTTCAAAATAAGATTATACAAGCAAGAAAGAAACAATTTACAGATGAGCTCACATCTCCTACATTCATTAGAGAAAGGGTGATTGTGACAGAATCCAAAAGCCATTGTTGTAGCCAACTTGTCCTTCGCAGGTGCTACCAAGTCAAATACAAAATATTTGATGGTCAAGAATAGACAAATGATGAAGAACTTACAAGCTGCAAGGTAACAACTGGAACAACTCCAAGCAGAGGTCCAGAAAGCAGCTCCGCACAGGTGTGTCTAGAAGAACTCAAGGCAGCCATACTTGGTGAAGTATTAGTGTTGGGAGAAACCTTGATAAACCTCTATGAAGAGCTAGTCACCATCCACAAAGCAGTTTTCCGCTTGCACGACATGTAATAGAAGTGAAAAGACAATGCTAAATCTCTCAAGGCTATTATAACATCCATCGCTACAATGCATTAGTGGTTAATGCAATACAAAGGTGCACCTCCTGAGTTGATGAAGAAGACAAGGCAACAGGATGAATTGGAGAAAGCAGGTGTTCAAATGCTTATCCAGAGTAACAAACAGCTCAGCTCATTCATCGCTAACATTTAGGCCTTGTACACACAATTGTACAACAGTGTGGATTTTATGTTGAAGTCACACAAGATCCCTTCAGTTGGCTCACTCACCGAAGCCAAAGGCAAAAATCAAATTAGGCAAGAAGTTGAAGAATACTTGGACCAACTCAAGCTTATCTCCACCAAGGAATATCTAGAGGTGAACAGGCACAATATGTAGAAGTACATTGGTGGCCCTATCCATATCAATACCATGTTGCTCTTGTTGAATAAGGAAACTCAGACCGGTTCCAATGCAGTCTACCCAAATGTAATGGAGGCTAGAGTTTGCTTCTAGCCTAATCCCATCGCACGATTTGGGGAAGTCATCGCACAGTACAAAGCTTTGTACCACTATGTGACTGAGAAACTACAAGTTGAAGTGGTTGAGTTGGAGTTTCCTCAAACTCAAGCTTGACTTGTTTTGTCTTATTAGGCTATCTAGTTGACTCTACCCAAATTTGTCTAATATGGGTATGAGCAATATTGTAATATTCTTTTGTAATCAATTATAAGTGAAATTCTAGGTGTCAGTTGTGGAATGTGAAAAGTCATTTTGTAATGAAGTCCAAAGGTCATGGTTGAAGGAAGTCAAAGAGTCATGGGGGAAGTCCAAGAGTCACAAATGGGAGGTGAATAATCATCTCATTTGTTATAAATATACCCTCAACACTCATGTAAAGTGATTTTGGCTAGGATTTTGGCTTAGGATCATAAGCTTAGGAGTTTTTTTTAGAGCCTTGGCTTCTCCTTAGCATAGAGGGAGAATATTTCTTTGGAGGAGCAAGTGTTAGCTTCATGTTCCACTATTGGGACTAGTGAATTGAAAATTTTATATGTATGTTTGGGACTTTCACTTTAATAAAATCTCAGAGCCGACGCGTTTTCATGCATATGTTGTGAATATAGTAGGACTACTCTTGTTATATTTTCAATATATGTTATTTCATTTACGCTAACACATATGAACTATTTCATTTGCATTAGTATGAATATTTTTGAATGCATGTTGTTGTATAGTTCAATCATGGTTATCTTGTTAATTGTTTTGTAGGCTAACTCATGATTCCTTTTATGCTTGTTTGTTCCTTTCAAGTTGCTTACTATTATATGCTACTAAGGAGCTCACTCACTTTCCCTTTGTCATGTTAGAACCTTTCATGCATTTCACTTGACTCTTCATAGAGCTTTAAACTTGTTTCACTAAAGTAACAAATGCATGATCCTATGTGCTATCACAGCCAAGGCATACCACTAAAACCCATTATTTCGGCAACCAGTCCATATCTTGGATGGGGCTTGTGTGAGGTCTAATTGGGACTTCATGTCGGGGAGACCCCTTGAATGTTGGCAGGTCCAACACGTCAATATTTATGGCGCTAAAAGGAGGACCAGATGACAAGCTAATCTCGTGAAGTCTGTTTGAACTTTCCTTATCTTTAAATGGCTTGTTCCCATATCTTAACCCTGACATGTTTTTCCAGAATCGCAAATCTGAAAGTGCCTACAAGGATAATTAATGACTTGTCTAATCTGAAGTTTGATGGCGAGGGTGGAACAACCATTCTCGAGCACACCGCTCACTTTCTTGAATTTTGCACTCATCATAAAATTCATTGTGAGGATATTGCTTGCAGGTTGTTCGTCCTTACATTTGAAGTGCGCGTTAAAGAATGGTGTTACACATTGTCAGTCGCTTTTATTCACTCTTTCAAATATCTTGTCAAGGAGCTCTACCATGCCTTTGACATGTATGATTATAAATATGTCTATAAGAAAATCATGCATCTTAGAAAATCACCTGATGAATCTCTTGACGATTTTCATGATCACTTCATTCATTTTTGTTATGAATTTTCTGAGGATGATATTGATTGGAATTTCATGAAAGAGAAGTTTGAATTTCTTGTTCATATTTTGATGAATCTAGCAAAATTTTAATCCTTTGAAAGTCTCCTAACATACACTAGTTATGGAGCTCTTAAATCTGCATTGAAGGAAGTTGTTGTTCCAAGTGACTCCTCGTCTTCTCCTCATCAAACAGCTCCATTTATGTAGGTTGAGGTTGGAGAACTTGAGAGTTCATCCGTTAATCTACCACCATCTTCTCCCACCCCATATTCGGAATTTAACTGCAATTTTTTACTGTGAATATGATTTTACAGTGATTTTCTTTCTCCTCGACCTCCTTCCATTGGTTCCTTTGGTCCTCCTGATTATGAGTTGTTATATCCACTCATTTCAATCATTTCTTCTGATGTTCATGAGGATCAAGTTTAGGAAGGAGTTAGTATCGACCAACAAACTTGCAATATCATTCATAATGACTATGTGTGGGATTCTATTGTTGAACAAGAATTTGCGATGAAATTTGATCTCTCTCTTTTTTCACCCCTCCCTAATTATCCTAACATCTTCCACAATTCTTTCATGCCCCTTGTATCTTTCGAAGAAACAATTTCTAATGATGTTAATTCTAATCACACTCAGGACTCGTGGAATGTCAGTTTTACATTTGAACATGGAGAGGAAAAATATTCTCTTTTTGATCTCTCCCATCCATCATCTGATCATTGTGAAGAAATAGAGAGTGAAATTTCTTGTTTTCAATCTCCCCCTCTCTATGATTCATCAGATCATGAGGGTTCCTTTCTTCCTAACAACGGAATTTCTGATCATGGTTGTCGTGATCTATTCATCAACTCATCTAGTAACAATATATATTTTCTATTGTCAATTTTTCTAAGCCACTGGTTTTCGATGATCTACCTTCTGATGTCTTGGAACTACCACAAGTTGTCAAGGCACTTCAGCCTATGTTGATGGTTATGTCAGGTTCTCGCAGTCTTGATGCTAGTTCCAATCATGATCAAGATAGTACTTTCTCTTTCAAGAATCCTCATTCGTTGATCTCAAAATTGAAAATAAATATATCTCCCAATCTTCACAACTTTCACTTGTTTTCCACGATCCTATCACACAATCATTGGAGGATCCATACCTAGCAAACTCATTTGCAAAACGTAAGTTTTTCACTTTCTTTATGTTTGCCAAGTTTGAAAATTCGGAATAATGCTTCAAAACAACACTTTGTTGCAATATGCGTAAATACCATAATGCATCTGCAGAATGTTTAGTATATGCTTTCTTGTTATAATTTTTTGCTTTCATTTTCAATCTTTAAATGTTGCAGGATTTTATGTTTTATCTTTCTTATCTATTTTTAGTATTGAATATATTCCTTACTGCAGATACCCTCACATGCTGAGGTCAGGTAATGCTTCGATGGTTACATTGAAATTTTCATTTTACGTAAGCCTAGACTAGTTCTAGTTAGTTTAGGAGTAGGATTAGTTTGTATCATTTGTTTTGTTATTGCTTCATTTATTCTGCTTTGTTGTTTCCTTTGTTTGTAATAAATTTCTGCATCATACCCTGGTTCCGAAGCAAGCATGGTGAAGTTTAAGAGCGCATTGTGCGACTCTCAATGCTTGGATTTCTATTTATTCCTTCTCTTTCATAGAGCCTTGCATCTTTTAGTCAATGATACCCTGATGGAAAATACGTTCGTTCTCAGAGAGAGCCTTAGTGGAATTACGATGCTTAAATCTACAACTAGTGCCACATACTCTAATTCATTTTAATGATTGGGCGATGCTTAAATCTACAACTGGTGCCACATACTCTAATTCATTTTAATGATTGGGCGGTTTTCCCTTGTCAACTAAGTCGAGTAGAGTAAGGAAGGGAAGAAACTTTAACAATTGAACTGTATTTCAAAGGTGTATAAATATATTTCTCTGAAGGGACAACCTCTTCTGCTCTCAATAATTCAGGATCCCTCTTTCACCCGATGAAATCAAAATGTGTCGATGCATAGTTCTACGAATAAATAAATAAATAAAAAATAAAGGGCATAAGAAGAGAAAGTATTCCTGCATGGGGATATTAAGCAAGCAACTCTGACAGGATACTATCCTGGCTCGCTGGCAGTGGAGCAATGTTTGTGTTTCTGAAGTGACTCTATTGAGGTATTGTCCAGGCCTAGTGGAATAGGAGCAACACCAGAGATAAAACCAATACTCTGATAATCCTTTTTCACTTGTGTATATATATACTCCCCATCCCCAATCGAAACAATTGAGTTTGAATTGCATTTGTTAGTGTGTCGTCGATGAAGAGAATGGTAGGGACTATATCCTTAAATTAAGCTAAGTAAAGAAGCTATGGAAATCAATGAAAAGAACAATACTTCCTGAAGAGTTAGACCTGGTTCACATGAAGTAAGACCCATACAGAGAATTGTAGTTCTACCAATGTCTCGCCAAGTGTTGTAGCTACTACAACCGCCCTCCAAAAAATTTCCCATGCTTTGATTTTGGAGCCTTGCTTCTAACCATAAGAGCTCATCATTCACTGTCGTCAAGTATTCATGTCTATATAAAGACTTATCCTTCCATGTAATGCTTGTGATGTCTTGTTTTGACCTCGTTTTGAACCTTTTCAAACACAAGCCATCTCCTGCCTTGACCTTACAGCATTGTCTCTCTTCCCTTTTGGAATTGCGTAATCTTGGAAGGCAGACCAACTTTGAGGATTTGAACTGCACAATCTTGGAAGGTAGACAAACGTTAAGGTCAAAAAATGCACAAAAGATTCTCCTACACTCAGAAACTGAGTGATTCATTGAGGCAAGGAATTGCCTAGTCCCTTGTGGTTGGGAATTACGCAATCCTTATTAACAGTGTGAATGGCCAATTTCTTAGAAAAGAAAAAACTAAATCCCTAGAAAATAGGGAGTGGACAATTTGTTTCCCAAAGAGTGGCACAAGTTGTTATTTTTTATTTTCTGTCAAGTGTTGCTTTTTCCTTAATTTTAGGCATTGTGTCATAAACACTAGACTAGGATAGATATGTATAATAGATGCCCCTAGAGCTTGGTTTCACATTCAAACTTGGAGCTCTATCCTTCTTAGAAATACCAAGGAGCCTTCGGTGGAGTTTGCGACGCTTTTCCGAGTGACTTTTGCTTTTGTCATCTTTTGTTAAAAAAACATTGTCGCTTTTTATCGTTTCACTTCTATGAGTTTTGTTTTTCTTGTTTCTTTCAATATATGTTGGTGTTTTAGTTGTCATCAGCTTGTTCAAGTGTTGGTCCAGTCTATTAATCAATTTTTACAACTTTTGCATCAGCATCTTGTTTTTTCCCACTAATGGTCACTAATATGGTGTCTTCCTGTGCATGCTTGTTTTTCATTTTGCATGTTGATTTTCTACACTTGTTTCTTACTGGTCTATATTACCGTTAGTTAGATATTCACTCTTGGTTTCACTATCACTCAGATCTATCACTTTTCCATCTCGTTCCTGAGAATATCTGCTCTAGCTTAGCCAACAATTTCCTCTTCAACTGCGCATTTCGGAACTCCAAGGCTCAAGCCTTGTGCTTGGACTCTGAGACTGTGTAATGGATAGTCCCTGACTTTCCCAATTACACATTTCACAGTTCCAGAGCCTAAGCCTCACCCTTGGCCACTGAGACTACACAACGCGCGATCTCTCCCTTAGTCTGCCCAGGTTGAGACTACACATTGCACATTATCAAACCTCAAGCTTCTCCCTTGCCTACTAAGACTACGCAATGCGCAGTATTTAAGCTTAGCCACTCCCCTTTAGTCCAAGAATTGTGCAGTTCTTCCTCTCAGACTTGTGGCTGCGGCCTTGATCTTGTTTTGTGGGCTATTTTGCTTGATCTAACTTACGTTTTCCATGAGTGCATCTTTCTCCTACATGTACTGTAGTTTTTGAGAACTTATCTTTGTCAATTACTATTATTATGGCTCCAAAGAGATCTGTCTCAAAGAAAACTACAGAGTACTCTAGTAAACTTGCCAATTTTCTAAAACACTCAGTTGTACATAGAGAAAGATTCAGACATTACATGACATAAGGTGAATGAGGCATTCTCAGCAAGCAGTTTCGAAGCAGATCTTGAAGATAGGCAAGTTTACATCAATGTACAAAGGTTAGGATTACACAAGATTGCATGCACATATCTAGCTTTTCCATGTGTAGACATTGTCAACTGGATTCTATCACATACGGATACAAAGTCCATGACACTCAACAATGCCAGTGGACAAAGGCTTGCCTCTTTTATGGCACATGATTTTTAGAGTATATATCATTTTTCACTACCAGAATCTTACATGGATTCCCACTTCTATGCAGTGACCAGCTACTTGAGCATGAAGGATGTCATCAAAGGTTGTGTGAAATCTTCATCCAAGTTCTGTTAGACATCCAACAACACCTACAAGACAAAATCTCTTAGGAAGGCCTTTCAATACTTGATAGTTTTATGTTGTTGGATCTATGGTCAATAGAGTATTGAAACCTTTCCCGAGGTTGGAATTCTCTCTAAATCAGATTATGAATGAAGAAATATTATTTAACTGGTCAGACTTGTTGGCTCAAAAGTTGAGGATTCATGTGAATAATTCTAAGAACCCTCCCAAGGGTAAGAAATCCATATTCTACATGCGAGCTTACTTGTTGGATGCAATATTTGCTTAGAATTCATTTCCTGGCATGAGTTGGACCTGGTCGCCAAAAGAACATGTCGTGCACATTTACTGCAAGTTGCTTTCAGAGCGAAACTACAAATGAGCATTGGAAAATTTGACCGATCACTTCCTCATTCCATTGTATAAGTTGATCTTTGAGGAAGACCCACCTTGTATGTCGCATGAGGCGATGGAAGCAATATTAGAGTCAGTTGATTGGTTTGCCTCATTGGATGGCACTTACCTCAGAGTGTTCAGCGATCAGAAGTATCCACATCTGCTACTAAGGTATGCCACTGACAAATTGGTCATGTAGCAAGTAGCATACCATCTTTCCATAGGTTTTTTGGTGTTGAAGAATGTAACTAGGTTCGGTCTACATAAATTGTGCTTGAGTCAAAATGTAATATAATTGTCAAAGGAAAATAAAAAAGAATTTTTATTATTATTGAATTGACTTGTTAAAGCATAGGTTTCATGCTTGGGTCAATTTTCATAGGTCAAGCCTCCATTGTAGGCTTTAATATTTTTCATTTAAGTCAAATTGTATCTTGTTATGTTAAACTCCTCCTCCATCAAGGTCTCCTTGCTATTGACCTCAAAAAGAATCCTCATGAAGTCGGCTTCCCTCAAAATAACACATGTTGGCCTAATATAATGACACATCTCCTCATATACTCATGTTGGCTCATTTCAATATGGAAAAAACTATATATGTGAGTATAAGGTCCTCGCTCAAAGGAAAACAAGAAAAGTTTAGATAAGAATTTCATAGACAAGTTTCGATATTATTACAATAAGGAAGTTCAGACCAAAACTCAGAAAAGGAGAATCGGTGTAACCACAATATTAACCTCACTCTAATTACATTCTTGGTGCTATCACAGTGGATCAACTTTGGTTCTTTCACATTGGACAAACTTTTATTTTTTCACAGTGGACAAACATTGGAGCTATCACAAGTTCGGTGAATACATTTTTGTGTTATCAGAGTAACTACATTTTTATGCTACTAAAGTGAATAAATTTTAGAGCTATCACAATGAGTAAATTTGATGTTAACACAGTAAAGGTGGTTCGATGTTGTCACAGTGGAGAAGTTTAATGATTGGTGCTATTGCAGAGATAGAAGATAGGTGTCACTGCAAGGACCAAAGTGTGAAGAAGGTTGAATTCTACAGGAGCAAACGATAGACTACCATAGAACTGAAGTATGACATGACAAGGTTGACTTGATGGAAGGAGGTAGTTTTGGGTCTAAGTTGTAAGGGTCTTGGTCATCTCATCTTGTTTTGAATCTACTGAAGGAAGAATTTTGACTGAGTTTTCCCCTAGAGTGGGTTTTTCCCTGGCAGCTTGCCTACATTTTGTGTTCTCTTCTATTTGTTGCTTGCCATTAGTCTTGATGATAAGAAAATATAATTCGAAAGAGCAAATAATAATAATGAAAACATCACAAGATAATATCATAATAAGAGAAATTGATTAACTGCCACACTTTGGATTCATCAACATGGTATCAGAGGTAAGGTCATGATCAAAGGCATGTTTGGTTGTGTTATATTCTTTCCACGACTAGCCCACGTAGTTAACCAGGGGGTTAGAGGGGGGCTCACATGGGGTTTGAGGCGTACCTGTAACCCCACTTTATGGGGTCCGAGGCAGCGCCCTGGAAAATTTTGGTTTTGGAACCTGTGTTAGATTGGGCGGACCCACCTATGGTTTTGTGCATGATTTTCGCACATGTTTTTTGGACGCGATGGTTTTCGGTCCATGGTATTGGACGCGATGGTTTTTCGGTCCATGGTATTGGATGCTTCAACATGTATAAATATGTATTGTAACATTGAAAGGAACATAATGAAAAATCAAGCTAGTAGTCGCAGTTTTGGGATCCAGGGGAAAATCTTTGTGTATATGTGTTTTATGTGTTATGCTCTCGCATTGTTTATTTTATGTGTTTTAGAATTCGTATGCAGGTAATTTTTGTACGGGGTTAAAACCTACATTTGGTATCATAGCTGTTTTGGATTCAAGGGGATGCCTTTTTTGCTGAGGGGTTTCGCTCGGGCCTGTGGTAGACCCTGTTCAGTGGGAGATCTGCGAGATCAATTCTGGTGGTGAAAGAAGATGGCAAGCAGTGGAAAGATAGAGATCGAGAAATTTAATGGTCAGAGTTTTGAGTTGTGGAAAATCAAGATGGAGGATCTGTTGGTGGATAAAGATCAGTGGATCACGGTAGATCCAAGTACTAAACCAACGGGAGTGTCCGATGAAGAATGGAAGAAGTTGGATCGAAAGGCAAAGAGCACAATACGATTATGTGTCTCAGATTCAGTATTGTTGAATGTATCAGGAGAAGCTACGGTGAAGGCTTTGTAGGACAAGTTAGGGACTTTGCACCAATCTAATTCTCTGGTGAATAAACTGTTCCTGTGGAAAAAGCTATATAACCTGAGGATGAAAGATGGAGACTCGGTGACAGATCATCTGAATGCATTTAATATTGTGGTAAGTCAGTTAGCATCTGTTGATATTAAAATTTTAGATGAAGATAAGTGCATCAGTTTGTTGTGTTCTCTACCAAATTCGTGGGATAGTCTGGTTATTGAAATAGGTAGCAATGCAACTACCTTACAGTTTGATGAAATAGTCTCAGCCTTGCTGATGAAGGAGATGAGACGGAAAAATATGGAGAGCCAAAATGGTGATGCCTTTTCTGTACGAGGACGGTCCCAGAACAGAAACAAAAATAAGTCATCGAGTGGGAGATCTAAATCTGGGAGATCTAAATCTCCAGGAAAACCTGTAAAGGTGGTGTGTTTGAAATGCGGAAAGGAAGGCCACTTCAAAAGGGACTGTAAATCTAAAGCTCCTAAAAAGGAAAGGGATCTGATGAGGCTCCTTCTACAGAGGCAAAAACCACCTCAGATGAAGGTGGGGATGTGTACTTGGCTTCTTCAAGTACACATGTAGATCATGAGGCATGGTTGATTGACTCAGGTGCATCCTTTCACTTCACTCCCCATAAAGAGTGGTTCTACGAGTATGAGAAATATGATGGTGGTGATATCTTCTTGGGGGATGACAGGAAGGCTAAAATCGTTGGTCACAGAAAGGTAAAGTTGAAGTTGCAAGGTGGAAGAGTTAGAACACTTCCGGGTGTTCTACATATTCCTGCATTGGCCAGAAATCTAATTTCTGTAAGCAAGCTGGATGATGCAGGTGTAAAAATAGTGTTCGAGAAGGATACTTGCAAGATGGTTCGGGGAGCACTGGTATTGATGCAGGGAGTTCGGATTGGAACTCTGTACAAGCTGCAAGGTAGCACAGTTGTTGATGGGTGCAACAGTTCTGTGGTTCCTGAAAGTGGAGCAGAAAATCTAGTGGTCTCTGGAGAGAAGACCATGCTGTGGCATCAAAGGCTTGGACATATTGGAGAGAAAGGCCTTCGAATACTTCATGGTAAAGGTATGGTAGAAGGTATGAGTAATAACTCTCTAGATTTTGATTTCTATGAAAATTGTGTATATGGGAAGCAGAATCGAGTGAATTTCCCCTCTGGTGGTAAGAGGGCGAAACAGATATTAGAGCTTGTGCACAGTAATGTGTTTGGACCTGTGAAGGTTCCATCACTGGGTAATTTTGTGTACTATGTATCATTTATAGATGGCTTCTCAAGGAATAAATGTATATATTTCCTTAAGAAGAAATCTGAAGTCTTTGACAGGTTTAAAGAATTTAAGGCTCTCGTGGAAAATCAGACAAAGAATAAGATAAAGGTGCTGAGGACATATAATGGTGGTGAGTTTTGCAGCAAGGAATCTGAATAATTTTGTAAGAAGTGTGGTATAGCACGAAAGAAGACTACTCCATATACACCTCAGCAGGGGCCCTCTGCACGGCCTTGGTTAATACACTGTCAATCCGAAATTATGCTCACACAGTCATAAGAAACAGATTCTTTATATTGCAAAACAGAGGAAGTATCCTCTCGTTACAACAACAGGACTAATGTTACGGCAACAGTATATAAACTAACAGCAAGACTATATCAAAAACTAGCTACATGCATTTGCAAACGCGTTATTTATAGAAGAAATTACATAACTGTTTTTCTATGAAAAACCTTCAGCAGAGGACACGTAAAACAACAGAACCCGTGAGCTTAGCGTCTTGGTTGCCATGATCATTCAATCTACAAAAGGTGGATGTTGGATTTGTGTCATGGAGACGGTCTACAGCTGTCAAAAGGGATCCAAAATCTAGGAACGGTCTCGGACCTTTCACATGCTGAAAACATAAACCTGTTTGTTGTAGGACTCCTTATTTGACCGTCGTTTGACCAAGGCTTTCCTTTACGAATTTGGCTGAACAGATAGGACCTAATCCATGTCTAGCTCATTCCTGAACTGCCCACGTGCCTTGTTTTACTTGCCGACACCTGTAACCTAGAGATCAATAAAAACAGCTGCGGAATCACGAGTCAGCTGCGGAAAGTGGCTGCATTCCGCAGCTGATGAACAAAATCTAAGTCAAATACCAAACACAAAAATATAGTTAGAAAACCACTTAAATGCACTCTTGTAATCAATATGTAAAGATATTTGATAGCTTATGAGGCACTGGTGAGGGGAAAAAGATCTAGGAAAGTATGTAGAAGAGAGGTAGTTTTAGGGCTCAACAGTTATTAAACATGAAGTCCAACCAAAAGAACCTGAGAAAATAGAGTTTGAGCTAAAGGAAAAAGAATCAGACTCTACAGCAGAGGAGGAATCAAAAGATGAAGAGCCACAAACATCAGGTGTGAGAAGATCAGTTCGAGAAAGAAGGTAGCCAGAAAGGTATAGCCCATCTGCTTTCTGTTCAAATTTTCTTTGTCTGTTACTGATGATGATCCCAGAACTGTGAAGGAAGCAATGGATTCAAAGGATGGAAAACTCTGGAAAGAGGCCATGGCTAATGAAATGGCATCTTTGCACAAAAATGAGGCTTGGGATCTGGTGGAGTTGTTGGCTGGAAGGAAACCCATTGGCAGCAAATGGGTGTTCAAGAAGAAGACAAAATGGAGAAGGAAAAGTGGAGAAATACAAAGCTCAGTTGGTAGTAAAAGGTTATTCCCAGGTGTCGGGAATTGATTTTGGTGATATTTTTTCTCCTGTTGCCAAGGTAACTTCTATTATATTACTTTTATCCGTTGTTTCTTTTGATTTTGAGGTAGAACAGATGGATGTGAAGACAGCATTTCTTCACGGGGATCTAGAAAAGGAGATCTACATGAAGCAACCTGAAGACTTTACGGTGAAGGGTAAGAAAGAACTAGTATGCAAGTTAAAGAAGTCTCTATATGGGTTAAAACAATCACCAAGGATGTGGTATCAGAAATTTGATACATTTATAGGGGACTTGGCTTCACTAGAAGCAAAGCAGATCATTGTGTGTATTTTAAATTAATTGGTGACCATGTTATTTATCTGGTACTGAATGTGGATGATATGTTGCTAGTTGGAAATGACAAATAACTTATCCAGGGTTTGAAGACCCAATTTTCCTCCAAATTTGACACGAAAGATCTTGGTGTTGCAAACTATATGTTGGGCATGGGAATTAAAAGAGATCGGGAAAAGAGGAAGCTCTGGTTAAACCAGAGGAAGTATGTCGAGACAATACTGCAGAGGTTTAATATGCAGGATAGTAAACCGGTGAAGGTTCATATTCCTGTAGGTGTGAGGTTATCTACTGAACATCGTCCCAAGACACAAGACATGTCCCATGTTCCATATGCAAGTGCAGTCGGTAGACTGATGTATGTAATGGTCTGTACTAGACCAGACATTGCACATGCAGTGGGAGTATTGAGTAGGTTTATGTCAAAACCAGGGAAGGAGCATTGGACAGTAGTGAAGCGGGTTTTCAGGTATTTGCGTGGCAATAGTGATTATGCTTTGTGCTACCAAAGAAGACCGGGATTGGACAGAGTGTTGGATATTCGTGGCTTTGTTGATGCAGACTGGGCTAGAGATCTAGATCAAATAAGATCTGCAAGTGGGTATCTGTTTAACCTATTTGGAGGTGCAGTCAGCTGGATGAGTAAGAAACAATCTGTAGTGGCACTATCAACTACAAAGGCAGAATACATGGCAGCCACTCATGCAAGCAAGGAAGAAGTTTGGTTGCAGAGATTGTGTTCAAGTATGGGGTTAGTACAGGAAGCTATAAGGATAGACTGTGACAGCCAAAGTGAAATTTTCTTAGCAAAGAACCCCACATATCATTCAAAGACAAAGCACATTGATGTTCAGTATCACTTTGTGAGGGATATGATAGAAGACAAAAAGGTGTTGCTAGTAAAGGTGGACACTTTGAAGAATATTGCAGATGCATTGACAAAATCTGTGAGCTCTAAGAAGTTATTTTGGTGCATAGAGACAATGGGTTTCAGGGCTAGAAAATTACTAAGCTCTCTTGTGGCCCCCTATGGAAAGAAAACAACAAGTGGGAGAATGTTGGGTTGTGTTATATTCTTTCCACGACTAGCCCACGTAGTTAACCTGGGGTTAGAGGGGGGCTCACATGGGGTTTGAGGCATACCCGTAACCCCACTTTATGGGGTCCAGGGCAGCGCCCTAGAAAATTTTGGTTTTGGAACCTGTGTTAGGTTGGGCAGACCCACCTATGGTTTTGTGCACGATTTTCGCACATGTTTTTTGGACGCGATGGTTTTCGATCCATGGTATTGGACGCGATGGTTTTTCGGTCTGTTATACTCCTACAGTTATAGGTGTCATATTTCATGATTGATTGGTTGAGCTCTGTAATATATTCATCCTTTCCTCGTTGTAAAGGTTTCCATATTAAAAAATAATAATAATGTAAAGAGGGTATACCCTAAAAGAAAAACCAAAGGGTGAAAAAAAATAAATGGTCAAAAGAAAAAATCAAAAGAAATGAACCCCAAATAAAAAGGACCAGGAAAGTTTGCAAGTCCAAATGCCACTACTATTTCATTTTCTGAAAGTAAAGCATTATGTGTAGCTTGTTAACTTCATGCCACAATTGATGAATGGTCAAACAGCTTAATCTTGGCTAGTTCATGTTTCAACTTCATGTTTTAAAGATAGAGAATAAAGTCTGTCCAAATTGTTTAAACTTGGCAGATAAGTAGATAGGTAGAGAAGCAAAGGAGCTCAACTGTTTAATCTGAGCCCTTGGAAGAAATAAGTGCAGACTCAGATATGCTTGTCATACAAAGAAAAGAAAAGTGATGAGGGTTTGCCAATCCAAGTGCACCCAAAAGAAAGAAGAAAAATGTTAGGCAAAGTACGTTGGGTAGGTAGATGAAGTTGCAGAATGAGACTTGTGATGAATCACGTCTCTCAAATGTGTTAACTATCATATCTATCACAAGTGCAGTGGTAAACATTTTTTGGAGCGGCTCAAGCGAGGCATGACTAACTCCCCTTCATTCTTCTCCCCAATTACTTACTAATTTCCCCTAATGATATTGAAGATTTGCTTAATATCACTGAGTCACTCATCTCATTCCATAATGTTTGCCTAAGTAAGAATCTGTTTTACTTAGGGATTAGCCATATTTCTTGAATAAACTCTTTTTCCCCTTTAAGCCTAAGTTTCCTAACATTATACTTAGCGCTTTCATATTCAAATTTCATATTAACAAACTAACTGTTTATTATATCAACTCCCTTGTAAAAATTACCCTTCTCCCGTATTATATGTATATAACAAAAACCCATGTATTTTAAATATCCCGCCCCTGGTCGATTACGACCATATTACTGTTTTAATAAAGGGGTTAATGGTTCATTTGGAACCTTTAATAGCCTTCCTGCAGCGCAAATAGGATTAATTAACATTTGGTTAATTAATAACTAAACTCAACCCCGATAACCAATCAAATCCGCCCCGAAATCTATTAAAAATGTGATTTATTTGCGTCGGTCACGCGCATTAACTCCCCGCCTTGTTCATAAAGCGCCAGTCGACCAATCAGCCACTCCACATCCAACGGTCCATACGCATTTCACTAGCCCTCCATTTGTCAAATGTTAAGCCGCAGGGATATGGTGGTTTCGGCTCCGTACCGGATCCACGTGTCGCGCGCCCGCGGTGTTCGCTGCCCCTCCACCCGAAACCACCCAAGCCCAAAAGCGATGCGAGCAAAACAGCTTACCGCCCTCCTGCTGACCCTTCGCTGACATCATCCTACCACATCATCCTTCGCTGACATCACCCGCCATGTCACCATTTGTACTGCCACGTCATTTGTCTCGTACCCCTGCTGACGTCATGCTGACGTCATCCGTCCTTGAAATCAAATTTTCCCGCCAAAAATCATTTTTGTTCAATAAAAAGGGAAAAAGTCAGTTTTTGCTATGTTTTTTGCATATCGCGCTCCAGGCATTAAAAGCAACCAAAATCAAATGTTCCCGGTCCCCGACCGCCTCCGACCAGGAAAAAGCTCCATTGATGAGCTCGGCCTCAACAAACCTACCAAGTACAGTTTTCTTCCTCTTTTAATATAGTTTAAAGTAAACCGAGGGATCTTCAAGTTCGCAAAAGAAGAAAAAACAAAGATTTATAGGACGTTTTGCTACCCCAGCCAGTGGAAACCGATAGAGACATCAATCACAGAGGAAAGGCGGTGAGCAAGGCCAGATCAGTGATAAAAAGTATCAACACAAGTCAAAGAGTATCAAAGGAGCATGAAAAGTGTATCAGTGGAGAATTAAAGACAAGTCGAGTCAGAATTAATGAAAATCAAAGCCGAATAAGAGAAGCAGGTCAGAAGTTAAAGAACAGTTATTACAAACAGTCGGCACAAAGCTGCAAAGGACACCTACAAGCTGAACCCTAAATAGCCAACCTCCAGCACAGCATAAGTTAGTTGTTTCTTCTCTTGTAAATTATTTTAGGTTAAACTTAGATATTATCTCATAGCTTTGATAAGACATTCTGTTGTACATATTTTCGTTGTATAAATACCCCCTTCATCAGAGTTTTGAAGAGGTTGGGTATGTGTAGATTTCTTAGACTTTGCTGTAATACTCAAAATTTGGAATAAAAGTTGTTGGAAACATTTTTTGTCTGGCCTACTGGATGAAGAATTGACATAGAGGATTTGTCACAGAATTCTTGAATCAACCTATGGATCAATAAGTACCCTTATATCTTGTCTTTTACAGTTTTCTTGTCTATTATGTCATCTATGTTCATGATCTGAATGATAAAGAGAAAGATTAATTATGAATTTGCTTAACTGCACTCTGTTTTAAGTCTTTATTATTCTCTGTGTTTTCTTCAGAATTTGTATAAACAATGAATTCTTAATTGCTCATGTTTCCCCTGATTCTTTCACGTTGAGTATTTGCTAAGGAATTCTTAAATGCTCCTTAACAGTAATCATCCATTTTCCCTCTGTCAATATGTTGAAGGATTCTTAATTGCCCTTCACCCATTTGAGCCCATTCCATTTGATTCCAGCCTTTAATTGTTCCATGTTTGACTACCTTGCTCTGTGATGCCATCCTCTATTGACAAACCAAATCCCGAAAGCCATCCTTCTTTGACTCCATCATGCCCAATGGACTGAACTCTTTAGTTTTGCCTCACTATTCTATTGAATCTCACCACCCAAACTCAAAACAAAACCCTTGTACTTCATAACTAGCCTAATACCTTTCAAAACAAAGCTAAATCATAAAGAGAGAGCCCTCTCTGGATGCAGATTGGCTAGAATCTGTATCTAAAAGATTGGTCTATGGTTACCTTGGCCGTATTCCCTTTCTTACAACTTTTGGGAACAACCTGAGTGATAACATCATTGGCGACTCCACTGGGGACCTGAATAATTGTTTGTTACTATTGTTTTCATAAGCTATAGATGGAGCCTGAAGTTAGCCAGGTAGCCTTTGAAACTACTTTTTGCTTTGCATTTGCAGAAGTAAATAAATGTTGCTTCAGTCTATCTCCAGTCTAGTTTATGTTTTGAACAGTTGGTTCCAAATACTTGATCAGTTCCTCTTTCAATAAATCTTTAGGAAAGTTCAAAATTCCCATATCTAAAAATTTCCTAGAAGAGAATGTTAAAGTTGTATTGTCAAAACTATTCCAAGAAAAAACCAAAAACATACCTAGAAACTAGCTCCAAAAAAGATCCGTTACACCAAATCAAATCCTGATCCAAATCCTCCATGTGTGTTTGAAAATCCCAATCTGATTCCTAGGATTGTTAGAAGACAAGAGAGCCAAGAAAATTCTGCTAGTTCACACCTTGACAAAAATTTGCAGAACCCTATCCAATCTGAGCTTACCTCTGGAAAAACACCAAACCTTTCTTTCATTGTTGCAGCTTCTTCAAGTTCCCCATCAGCTCCTCAAGCTACCTTTTCCACTCATCCACCTGCAACTCTCATTCCCATTGTTATCCCTGCTCTTCCAGCTGTCACATTTATTTCTGCAATCATGGTAAACCTATATACTCCCCTGAACTTACTAGCCAATCCAGGTGCTATGGCTCAAGATTATCAAAGTAAAATCACCTATTTTGACTGTACGGGCACTTACACAGCTCAACAACATACCAAGAAAATGACCGACTATTTTGAAAACTATGAGATTGATGATGATGATGTCAGAATGAAAGTATTTGTTCAAAGTTTAACTGGAGATGTTAGAACCTGGTTTAGAGCCCTCCCTGCAAACAGTATCAATGACCCACAAGCTCTTCATCAGACCTTCCTGAACATATGGGAAAAGAAGAAAGATCCTCTGCACGTCCTATCAAAGTATGAGAACCTAAGGAGAGGCACACAAGAAACAGTCCAAGATTAGTGTACCAGATTCAATAATATCTACAACGCTATTCCTCAGAATCTCAGACCTCCTCCAGATTTGGCCTTGATCAAGTTCCTTGATGCATTTGATTCTGATATGGCATACCAACTTAGGGAAAGAGCTCCTAGAAACTTAGAAGAAATGCAGAGTATAGCTGTCAGTGTTGAGGCCAATCTGATATCTAAACGGTCTAGAGCCAGAGCTGAAAGGAGAATACCTTTCAAGGAAGAACCTTCCGCCGTTGAACAAAAACTAGATGCAATTATCAAAGGAATGGACAGAATTGGAGATAGAGTGGAAACAATTGAGAGAAAATCCCCTTAGGATGGTCAACCTAGCAATGCTGGCAAAAATCCAAATTTCTGGAAAAATCAAAATCCTAACATTGGAAAGACAGGGCTGGACCAAAATATCAGGCCCCCATTTCAAGAAAATTATGCTGAAGCCTCAACATCTGATGAACCAACAAAAGACACTCAAATTAATTTGATGGGACTCAACAATGAACAACAAGTTTTCTTGACCCAAGAGGATCAAGATGCTAACATTCCTGAACAATTCCAAACTCAGTCCGGTGAATCATTTGACTTTAGGGAGGGATATGATACAGCCATTTATGAAGTCCACAAACAGTACAATCTGAGGAGAAAAAGAATAGATGTCCCTGAAATCAGCAAACAGAAAGATACCAAGCAGCCTAACAAAGGTAAGGCCAGTAACCCCCTGTATATATTCTGTCCAAAACAGACCCTAACCCAAATAATCCTACTGTGGAAGATATATCAGACAATCAAATACCTAACAGACAGCCTTCTACTATTATTCCTACTAAAGAAAAAGAAGAACATCCTCTAGAACATGATTTGGAAACAATTGCAGCCCATAATCCCACACCTGAAGAAGAGAAAAACGAAGAGAATTCGGCTGTCCGAAATACAAAAACTCAGACCGAGAAACCTTTCAATCTTGAGACAGAAGTAGGAAAACTAAAGATAGTTGTTCCATTGTCTGAATTAGCTAAACATGATGTCTACAAAAATCAAATCAGCAGATCACTCAAAATTTCTGTGAACGAGGATTCAAAAGATTTAATAAACGTTTTTGATGACTAGCCTGAACTGATATTTGGCCCTGAAGTAAATGGAAAAACAGCAGAGGGACAAATTCCTCTTTTTTATGTGGCTTTAAACATACATGATAAGATACTCCATAACGCCATGTTCGATTCAAGTGCTTCCCATAACTTAATGCCTAAATCTGTAATGAAAAAACTTGACCTTGACATCACTAGGCCATATAAAGATCTTTTCTCTTTTGATTCAAGTCAGGTCAAATGTTTGGGTTTAATCAAAGATTTATGTGTGTCACTTCTCCAATATCCTGCCAAAACCATTTTAATGGACATAGTAGTAGCTGATATTCCACCAAAATATGGTATGTTATTGTCTAGATCTTGGGGTGCAAAGCTTCAAGGATCTCTACAGTTAGACATGTCTTATGTTACTATTTCAGTGTTTGGTCAACCCAAGAGACTATACAGAGAAACCTTAATGAAGTATGTAGTAAGTAGTCAAGAGAAACCTCAAAATTTCCCTATCTACTTAGTACATTCAGACATGGAATCTTTTATCCTTTACAATGTTGAAATTGATCCCACACATGAAATAAAAGTTCTAACAACTGAAACAGAAAAAACAGTAAGTGAATAGTGTTATAGACATTTTTGTGCCTAACAGCATGGAGCATGAAATGTCGATAATCTGAGGGATCCAAATTCCCTAAACATGTAGTTCTTACCCTTAGAGGAACAAGGTCTGCAAACCACAGCACTAAAAATCAGTTCTCCACCTGAAAACACTCAAAAACAGGCTATTTCTGGATCATGTCAGCTGCTCCACTGAGCATCTGCGCTGAATGTCAACTGCTCCTCCTTGTACCTGCGCTGAAGGTCAAAATCAATGAAGGCTACCTGCGCTGGGCGAGATTGGCCAAGTGGCACAGTCATTCTGCAAGGTGTCAACTGCCCAGGAAGCTTCCAAACTGACACTTGGTTCAAGGAATTCGCCCTATGATGAGTAAGAAGGTCTTGATCTCCAAGTGGAAGCAAGATTCTCCAAGTGGAATCAAGAACTGAAGATTAACTAAAGTGGGAGAGGACACTAGTCAGCTTTATGCCAGCCTCAAGCTGACTCATCCTTTCTCCAAATCTCCTATATATAGAGCTCTCTCATGAGGTCTAAGGAGGCTGGAATTTTTTGCAAGTAAGGAAGTGCTGTTGGTTTGTGTATAGAGCTATTGGGTGTTTTGCTTGAAGGAGGTGAAGAGGAGATTTCTTTCAGCTGGGAGGTGTTGCTGGATTGGGCCCATTGTGGTTGTAACTCTCTCAGAACTTTACTTCTATTATCAATAAAGTATTTGAGGTTCTTCTATATGCATGTGTCTTTATGATGAATAGATGCTTGTATATTTGATTTATACTAATCCTATAATCGATTATGGATGTATGCTTCTTGTAGTTTCCTCTTCTTGTGCTTTTACAGGATCTGTGTGTAGCTGGGCCGGTGAAAGGGCAAGGAGCTAGGAGCAAGCAGCAAGGAGTGAAGACTGGATCGACTATTAGCGCAAGATAACGGTTAGTAGATCATCCTTTTCTTCCCTCTCTCATCTCATAAAGAAGAAACTTTGAATAGCTTTGCATTCAGTTGTTGCTGAAGTACTATCACCTTCAGAGTGGGATAGAGGCATTCTGCATTAGATACTTTTCCCCCCAACAAATTGGCGACTCCGCTGGGGAAACCATCTTCTAGGGATAAACATAAGAATTAATTAATGTTGTCTCCCATTTTAATGTTTACCGAGACATCCTCTGCAAAGCTATTCAAAGTTTCTTCTTTATGAGATGAGAGAGGGAAGAAAAGGATGATCTACTAACCGTTATCTTGCGCTAATAGTCGATCCAGTCTTCACTCCTTGCTGCTTGCTCCTAGCTCCTTGCCCTTTCACCGGCCCAGCTACACACAGATCCTGTAAAAGCACAAGAAGAGGAAACTACAAGAAGCATACATCCATAATCGATTATAGGATTAGCATAAATCAAATATACAAGCATCTATTCATCATAAAGACACATGCATATAGAAGAACCTCAAATACTTTATTGATAATAGAAGTAAAGTTCTGAGAGAGTTACAACCACAATGGGCCCAATCCAGCAACACCTCCCAGCTGAAAGGAATCTCCTCTTCACCTCCTTCAAGCAAAACACCCAATAGCTCTATACACAAACCAACAGCACTTCCTTACTTGCACAAAATTCCAGCCTCTATAAACCTCATGAGAGATGTCACACGGAATTGGTCAAGGGTGCGGACACGACTGACCTTCCTAGAAGTCTAAGACATTCTAATGACAAACAAGACAAAATGGAGTGATCTTTCTCTAAATACACCTTTTACAACATGAAAACTACAAGTGTTTAGGCTTACCTTATTCCAAAACGCTGTTGTTGAAGTCCGTTCTTGACGATCCGGATGAGCTCTTCCTTCAAGTCAATTCCTGCAACCACAAACAATCAAACAATTACCAAGCACTTGCATTTCATATAATAAAACATATATTCAACATGCAAACCAAGGAACACATGAAATAACTCATTAACACAAGCTATTGAGAAAAATAAACCAGTTTGTATTAATAACGAAACAAAGAAACTCTTACAACCTGGCCTTGGTGTTGTGCAAGTTCCTCCCAGGGTCCATCAAGGGTTTTCCTCTACTTTGACAAAGCTCACCCTCTTCCAAGTAGAATCAAGTAAAGACAATCTCTCCTCACAAAGGCTCTAATGGAAGACCTAAATCCTGCAGCATTTACCCAAAGAAAATGTATAGCTCCAACCTCCTCTCCCTCTGGCTCAATGTCTTTATTTATAGTGCTGTAAAGAGGTTATTCAGGTCCACTATCAATGGGATCATCCCCCTCTTTGGGTGGGATAGCTCCCTTATTGATGGGATAAGTTCCCCCTTAATAGAGATACATGAACCAACTGGAGGCGCATCCATTTCATCAAACCGACCTCTAGAATGTTCTAGAAGTAACCACAAGTAACTTTTTCAAGATAAAACTCGCGCATTTTGCCTTTTACAGAGGGACGCACCTGTCCCTTAACATACAGAGCGTCCATGGACGCAGATTTTGTGAACATGGTCAGCGTCCCCGCAGGTAAGGCTAGAGAGAACCTGCGACCCCAGAGATAAACACATTTTTTACAAGACTTTCTCTCTTCTTTGAGTTTGAGATGGATAGCAGAGGCATAAGACTTGCCTAAGAGGGTAGCATGACTGTTGATTTGAGCCATACTAACTGTAAGTAGTCAAGGTGACATTTTTTAGTGTAACAGATTGCCCCCTAAAGTGCGAAGCCTGGAATAGAGTAGGGTTTTGTAATTCTAGGAAGGGTGAAGCGCTTTATCATTTCAAGGATTGTCTTGTGGATGGCCTGGTTGGAACCTGCAATTTTCAACACAAAATACATGGATAAGATTATATCATCACTGAGGTAGGCATTCCCATACTCAGATTCAAAACTTTAACTAATGGACTAACTATTCTGATACAGGAATGATCTTGCAGTACATCATTTTTGTAGACACAGTATGGACGCAGCCATCTATTTATGATTAGTCTACATAGATAATGAATACAAAACTCCTCGCAGCCTGGATGGTAGAAACTAGATCCAGGGTCTTCACTTCTACTTCCCGAATTGGTACGATTCTAGCCATGTGATTAAATGATTCGATGTCGAACATGTTAGAAACCACTTGATTACCAGTCGATGATGCAAACTGTTAACAAGCGTGAGAGAAACCACCAGTAATGTCAATGGTTCTCAAAGTACCAAGCACAACCCGTGAAATGTGAATAGATGTTTTGATGTCGAACACTTCACGGAATCCTTTGATCGAAAGTCAATGATGTAAACTGACGTCAAAGGCGAGAAACCTGCCATTGATGCATGCAGACTTCAAGGTACTGTCGATTCCTAAGTCATCTTTCTAGATAATGTGTCGATGTCGATAGAAAGCGACCCGTTGCAGGCAAGCCCACAACACGAAATCATTGTTCAAGTTGAAGAAATGTTGCTGTAAGGACTGACTCAGGGATGGTCAAATGGATGACAAGTATTTTGCAGATGAAAGTTTTGCTTGCAGACCTCTTGAACACATAACGACACGACAGATGGCTTGGTGACGAATAACTCAAAGTTAATCCCCGGAACCCGGTTAAAGACTTTCAAAGTGGTTTGGTCAACTGTGAGGTAAAAGATTTCCCAACCCAGGTGAATAAAAAGTGTCGTGTTCAAGAGCGGTAATAAAGTTTCTTTTGAGACAAAAGGTGACAAACAGGTTCATTCTTCTCTCTTTTCCCCCACCATTTCTGGCAAGTACCTCTTTATTTTTAACAAGCTTGAGGAGGATAACATATGCTTGATTATAAGCTCATCCTTCGGACGAGTCCAACCTAGTTTAAATTCGAACCCTAGGAAGGAGTGGTTCGTTCCTGTTTGTAATTGAACAGGTCCTCTACTGTAAAAGTTTAACGAGCCCAGTATAGGAGAAACTCGGCGTTTTTCAATTTTAGAGAGTCTGAAAAAACTAAAGGAGACTCCACGTTGAACTTTTTCGTATATTTGTGTCCCTCAAGCCCGAAAAAGTATAAAATAATACCTGGGGGAACCGCTTGATCTTGCGACCAAGGAGTACTTTCATAATAGTGTCGTTGACCTGAAAAGTAAAAAGCGATCAAGGACACGTCGTTTTATTTCCTTATGAGTTCGAAACGACAAAAACCCGGCAATCTTTTCCTGATTTTGCGGTCAGAAAAGAGCTAAAAGGGGACCGTCTTTTAATTCCGTTTTAACGAGTGAAAAAGAAACACTCGGCGATCTTTTCATGTTTTAGGAGTCAGAAAAGGGCTTAAAAGATGACTCTGATATTTTTGTTTGTGAAAAAATTACAATTTCCCTCGAAATCCCTTTGTCCTGCACAAAAGCAACACATTACTCATACCTGTTTAAAATAGGCAAAAATACATTCAAAAACATCTTTTCATGGTAAAAAATGAACTAATTCATCCAAAAAACCTATAAAAAGACCTTTTACCATGTCATTTTTACCGTTTCACTGTTGAGGTTGAAAAAGGAGCTTTTGACAAGAAACTTCCTGTGGTCGCTGCGGAAAATCTGACCGTCGGAATCGAACGCCGTCTCATCCAGGTATTTTACACATCCTACTCTGCATTTCTATCCGTTTAGAATCAATTTTTAGGTTTTAGTTTCATTTTTTGGGGGGGTTTTGGTTTTGGAATGCGCCTCTCGGCGGACGCAGGTGCCCTTCGGGTGACCTGCGTCCCCCGACTTTTTCTCATACGGGAAAACGGTCGGAAGACGCAGCCCGCCTTCAGGCCAGCTGCGTCCGGGCACCCTGTGCTACAAAGCCGGGGTGCGTCCTCCGAGAAACGCGCATTTCAAAACCCCAACTCTCTCAAAAAACCACCAAAAATTCCCAAATCAATTTCTAATTGCTATTTTTGATATGCAGGGCATTAATCATGTTAGACTGGAGAGAAAGAGAGCATGTAGAGGAAGATGAAGCTGCAATAAATCATCAACCTTCCCTGGATGCCCTAAGAGCATGCGGATTATACAAATATTGGACCATACCGGGCATGAGGGGCCAGGTAAGATTCTTGGAATGGCTGGTTGAGCGATGGAACGTTCAAGAACAATGCTTTTACATAGGAGGGCACCAGCTCGAGATAGAGCCCTCGGATGTATACTTTCTCACTGGCTTGCCAAACAGAGGTGAGCAACTCAGTCTTGCGGGGACTAGGCCGGGTGGCCAATCCCTTGATAGTCTCCGCGAGGATTGGTGCACACGTGGGGCTCACCATTCAAAAGGCATAGAGATAAAACACATCACTCTACCGGAACTCAAAGTCATAGCGTTCACGGTTACCAAAATTTGCGGCGCGGCCGCTTTACACATTGCTTCCGGATCCCAAATGCGGATGGCAATTGACTGTTACCAAGGCACCATTTTCAACTGGTGTGAAGCTGTGTCGGCTCATATGAAGAGCCAACTGACCAAGGCAAAGAACGGACGACTAAAGACTTTTGGATATGGGCCTATAGTCGTGAGCTTTGCCTTGGAGAGAATTCCAATGTTGATCCCTCAGCAACTCACTGTTGATATCTTGGGTCCTCGGCAGCCAAAGCTGATACGATGGGTTGCGGTGATGGCCCGGCATCCTGACGAGGGTGCGACAGTAGTTCGATTCTCAGATAGTTATTTTGACTGGTTAGAGGGCCAGCTTTTTGTGATACAGGACTTTCCGTATGCCGGAATGGATTTCAGAGGTGATCCGGACATGGTTCTTCCACAGGGAGAACAATGGGACGACAGAGGTACTTTTATTTTCACAAGTTTCCTAATTATGTATTTTTTGTATTTTTTATATATATCGTCTCAAAACTAATAGTAAAACTTTTTCAAAATGCAGATGTTGGACCACAGCGTCCAGCCAACCTCCGGCCTTATGATAGACTACATCCAGCTGCACCGGTACCGGTCCCACAGGACGCGACAGCAGAAGTACTAGCTGAGTTGGAGCATGATCTAGAGCGTCTCACGGCAGATATACCGAGACTACTATGGACGACATTCCTATCAGGCTTCAGCGTTTCGTAGTCGCGGTCCCTGGACCGTTTAGGAGATTTTTGCGTAAGGTAGCCCGCGCAGTGGTGTCGTACAGAGAGCACCACCAGTGATTGACTAGTCACTTTTGTAGTCACATGTGACATTTTTGACTTTTTGTACTATCATTTTGCCGATCATAAGGTGTTTTCAACCTATGATCGAAGACGATGTATATATTTTTTGACACACTTCTACCTATATATATCACTATTACCGGCTTATCTTGTTTAACATGTATGATGAAATGTTTTTTAAATTTACTTGCATGATTATTATAAATGTCTGTCCAACACTCGAGAAGCAATTGCATCTGCTAATGTATTCAAAGACCTTGGAATATGTTGATATTCAATGTAATCAAATTCACGTTCCAAGAGACGCACTCTCAAAAACAACCTTAATAACACAGGATTTCTAATGGCATAAACTCTATTAAGCTGTAATACAACAAGTTCAGAATCTAACCTCACTATCAAACGTCGAATTCCAAATGAAATTGATTCGGATAATAATTCAACCACTGCACTGTATTCTGCAATGTTATTCGTTGTTTGACCGAGGCTTACCCCATGCATAGAAACTAACTCGTCAGAGGGCGAATAGATAACCCAAGCTGCGGAAGAGATATTCCGTGTATTACGACAAGCACCATCAGCAAATCCAATGTATGTTTGGAGAGGCGTCGACATCTACAATATCAAGAGTAAAACCAAGATAAGCCAGAATAATGACGAAAAACCACACTCGCTAAGCTAAGCACACTGACTAAACTAACACACTTGCTAGCTAAAAGGAAATCTAACCTATCTAAAAATTTCTCCATACCCATCATTTTAAGCATAATACCTCTTTAGGTAAAGTCCATTTCTGGGTTTACCCAAAGAGTCCCCATCAAAATCAACTAACTCATAAGCCCCTTTTGCTAGCTTTCGCTTTACAATGTAGGGCCCATGCCACATGGGAACGAATTTTCCGGCACCTAGCTTATCGTTAGCTTGATCATATAATAGTACTAGGTCTCCTTCCGAAAAACTTCGAGGGGTTACATTTTTATCGTACTGAGCTTTCATTCGTTTCGCGTGAGTCTCGATAGCTAAAGTAGCGTCACGTCGAGTCTCATCTAATTTAGCCAAGTATAATAACCGTTTCTCCTCTTCGGAAGTAGCTGGAAGTAATTCGACAGCCATTTGAAGTGATGGGATTTCGCATTCAATAGGTAACACAGCTTCTAAGCCATAAACTAGCTGAAAAGGGGTGAAACCTGTTGAATTTTTCACTGAAGTTCGATATGCCCATAGCGCCGAAAATAACATGTTATGCCAATTCGTTCGATGGATACCAATGATCCGTCGAATCATGATGACTAGAACTTTGTTGATTGACTCAACCAAACCGTTGGCTTGCGGATAATAAGGAGTAGAGCTATCGTGGCGCAAACCAAGCTGGCTTGTAAGCTCAGTCATCATGACGTTTCGAAAATGGCTCCCATGGTCAGTAATGATTGCTTGTGGGACACCAAACCTAGTTATGATATGATTGAATACGAAAACTGCAGCTGTCTTGCCGCTTGCGTCGAATGTAGGCATCGCCTCGGCCCATTTTGTAAAATAATCAACCGCGAGGATGATATACGCATGCCCCCCGGCCGAGTGAGGGTTACAAGTAATAAAGTCAATACCCCATTTGGCGAATGGACCAGCGGCAATTATAGGGTGGAGAGGAGCAGGTGGAGCGCGCATCTTTCGATCAAACACTTGACAGTTGTGGCATTTTCTGACGGCAAGGATACAATCTTTAAACATAGACGGCCAGAAATAGCCAGCGCGCAACACCTTCTGAGCTGTGGCATACCCAGACATATGACCGCCACATGCTCCAGAGTGACAATCATTCAAAACTCTCTCAGCCTCGTCGTGAGTTAAACAACGTCGAAAAACTAAGTCTGCCCCCCGGCGATAAAGTGTATCTCCAATAATTCTGTATTGCTGGGATCGAAACCGAATTTTTCGACGGTCTTCCTTGGAAGCTTCAGGCCGAAAGGTTTGGGTTTGGAGATAGATGATTATATCCCCATACCACGGATCTAAAGTGCTAATAAGAAACAAAGATTCGTCCGCAATGGACTCCTCTGCCACAGTCTCTGTGTCAGCACTCGGGAAATCACACATCAATTCCGCAAAAACTAAAGATTTCTTAGACTTGGACTTCTCGAACTCCAAGTCGAACTCTTGCAGGATAACAATCCATTTAGAGTACTTGCCCCCTAGCAGTTGTTTTGTCAAAATATAAATCATAGGGTTGCAATCCGAAATAACCGTAGTTTTGCGAAGAAGAATGTAGTGACGAAAACGCTGGACAGCTTGAACGGCTGCCAGGGCCAATTTCTCCACATGCGAATATTTTAACTCAGTGGGATTTAAGGTTCTACTAAGATAATATATCACATGCTCCGCTCCGAATTCATCTTCTTGAACTAACACCATTCCAATGGTGGAATGCGAAGCTGCGAGGTATAAGAAGTAGTCTTGGTTGTAGTTGGGAGGATGCAATAACGGTGCATGGGTCAACGCGTGTTTAAGTGCATCAAAAGATTGTTGGGCAATCTCGTCCCAAAAGAATTGTGCGTTCTGTTTCAACAACCGTGTAAAACCTTTAGTGACCTCGGCGTAGTTTGGGATGAATCGGCGTAAAAAGTTCGCTTTCCCTTGCAAACTTTGGAGTTGGCGCAAACTCGAAGGAGGAGGCAATTTGATGATAGCCTCGACTTTCGAGGGATCGACGCGAATGCCGGCTTTTGAAACAACAAATCCCAGCAATCGACCTGTTTCTATACAGAAAACACACTTGTGGGGATTCAACCGAATTCGATAATGCCTACACCTCATAAAGATTGCTCGTAGGTGGACAAGGTGATCAGCTCGATGTAAAGAATGAGCAGGCAAATCATCGAGATAGGGTTGCACAATGTGCTTGATATCATGAAATGCATAAGACATTGCCCGTTGAAAAGTGGCCCCGGCATTCTTAAGCCCAAAAGGTAACTTGCAATAAGCAAATGTCCCCCATGGACAAATGAATGCCGTTTTTGGTTGATCGGCAGGTAGAATATTGATTTGATTATAGCCTGAGAAACCATCCATGAAGGAAAACATCTCACTTCCGGCACAATCATCAATAATTTGATCGATATAAGGCGTAGGATAGTTGTCTTTTGGACAAGCTCGATTTATATCCCTATAGTCGATACAGATTCTTATTGTTCCTTGTTTTTTATTGACGGGAACAATATTCGATACCCAATCCGTTAACGGGATCGGATAAATGAAACCTGCTTTCAACAGCTTTTCGACTTCTGCTTTAATCGCAGCCGCTTTTCGAGGGTGAATCTGACGCAACCGTTGCCGAATGGGTTTAGCATCCGGGTAGGTCTTTATTTCATGAATAACAATGGCAGGATCAATTCCTGGCATTTCCTCGTAAGACCAGGCAAACACGTCGCGGAATTCTTGGAATAGGGCCTTGTAAGTTTGGATTTCTTCTTCAGTACATGCGGCACCTATATGAATGTTCTCCTCGATTCCGGGCTTCACTGAAATATCAATGGGAATAGTACGAGAAATATTCCCTAAATTCAGCTCTGAATCAGAATGTTTCGTTGGATCCTGAGCGTCTTTGACATATTCAGCGGTAAAGATAGATGAAAAATCATTTTCAAATGCATCGCCTTTAGGTAAAAACGAAGATCTGTGATGGAGATCTTCCCATGGTAGATCATCTACACTTAGGATTTCGCGAAGTTGTTCGTCAGATGACACTTCTTCGGGAAACGTTATCCGTTCTAAGGGTGAGGTGAAAAGTGACTCTTCACTGACCACATTCATTTGGTCGGTTTCGGTTGAATGAAAATCGGTAAAAGACATAAGAGCTTCATAAGCAATCTCATACGGACTCAACGGCATAACATCACCGAACGAATCTAGCTCAGAGTCAGATGGAACATACCAAGGATCATCATAAATAATGTTTTCTGACGTGATCATATGAATCGTTGCAAACGAAGGGTCTACGTTGAGTGGAGGGAGAGGAAAAGTTCCCAGTAAACCGGAATCCTTAACTAAACCTACACCAATGTCCCTATAAGGGATTGTCGTTTTACCAACATGTTGAATACTCTCTGAAGAGGCTGGATCGGATGAAAAGTATGTCAGCTGATCAATAGTCACGATCTTACCGTTATGTGGAAACTTAATTATTCTGAAGACCGATGAAACGACCGCTGTCATAGCATATGACCAACTTCGACCCAAAAGAAGGTTGTAGTCTAGAGGGGCATCAACCACTTCCACATCCAGACTAACGGTTTTACCTTCGACCCCTATAGGCAATTCTTGTAGAATACCAAACGGACGGAACCCACGGCCATCAAAGGCCTTAAGGATGGTGGGGGATTGGTTCAACAAAGGAGAACCAAGCGATCTCCAACATTGAATCGACATAATACACGTAGAAGCTCCCTCATCAATCACAGTCCGATGAATAGGCCTGTTTTTGACTATCACTGGGATTTGGAAAGCCATTTGATGGGGGAGACGTGGTGTACTATTTTCTAGATCAAAGATCATTAGGTTCGGGTCCTGAACATCGACAGCTCCGATAGCCGACAAAAGCAATTTTCGTTGCGCTGGACATGATTGCAGCACTTCGAGTGCCGACATTGCTGAAGGTGAAACAGCTAAGTCCTCAACAATGTTGTAATTTTGGGCTGCCCTCGCATGTGGATTGAAAGCAGACCTTTGAAGTACACCCTTGGCGGGCGGCTTAATCACTAAGTCTGGGTTAGGTTTTTCGATCTGTAGTGGATCGGAACCAGGAGCTGAGGTTGATGGGTTAGAGTGAGAAGATTCTGCTTCCTTACCATCAACAGGAGCCTTACTACCATAATCTTGCGATCGAGTCGCAATCCTGACATGAGACATCATCAAAATGGGTTCTTCACTGGCATTCGAAGAAGAACCTATCATCTTATTCTCCTGCTCTGGAAATGGATTCTTTAACACAGCAGGAGTGGGAGAACCTTTGACTATTTTAACAACCTCGGCCCGATGAGGGCAGTCTCTCGTAAAATGATCTTCTTCACAAATAAGACAAGGATATCGAGGTTTGCGTTTTTCGTCATTGGTTTCCGACTTTTCCGTTTTCTCCTTTGGAGCCTTGTCTGCTTTGGCCTTCTTCTTTCCTTTCTTCTTTCCACCGTTTTTTGATTTGGCCGTAGATGACTCTACAGCGTGAATGTCGGCGGTAAGTTCAGGAGGAGAAGACTCTCCTGTCGGAGAATCAGGCAAAGTGATAATTGGAGTATTGGAGGTCTTGGAAGACTTCTTCTTACTCTTCGTAGTCACGATACCAATCATACCATCAGCGGCATGAGATCCCGAAGGAGCAGCAGCGATTTGGTTTGACTTTGGAAGATCCGGAATTTTCTCATGTAACGTACCCGACTGAGTGTAAACTAAGTCAAGGTATTGTGCCTGAGCAATGACTTGCTCCTCAGTAACTACTCCGGCCTTAGCTACATCTTCAGTAATTCTTGGTAATAATGATTTGACAAACCATTCAGCTAAGATTTGGTCCGGGATAAAAACTTTCACTAATCTTCTTCGACGTCTCCACTCATGGATGTGATCAGAAATGTACGTGGATGTCGATTGTTTTAGCGAAGTTAATAATTCTGTACCATTATCGTATCTGACTGGTAACTGAAAATGAGTTAAGAACGAGGTAGCTAACTGGCTAAAGTTGTAAAAAGAGGCCCGTGGTAACTCAATGTACCACTTGGCTGCGAGACCAATGAGTGTACGCTGGAAAAGACGTAAGCGGATGGAATCATCTGAGATGGAATTTGAGGCACACCAGAGGTGGTAAGTCATCACGTGATTAGACGGATCCTCTCCAGACTTACCTTCGAACTTGGGTATATCGCTGGGCAACTTATTTGGCATTGGCGGCCAGAACTGAAGATATTGAATTGGATCGTTCGTTAGGCGCATCAAGTCGGGTAAATCTAAAGTCGCAATAAACGGTAACTGCCGGTTAGGATCTCTAAAACTCTGAGTCACAATACCAGCCCCAGGAGGAGGATATCCAGGATAACTAGGAACAGGAGTCGCATTTGGGATATTATATCCTCCTGGAAAACCAGGATTAACCGGACCGTACTGGGGTTGCTGAGGTTGTTGATAAGTGTACCCAGGATACGGTTGATACTGGTAAACCGGTTGTTGGGCAGCTTGCCCAGGTTGATACTGTCCCTGGTACGGAGGTTGAACAAATTGAGGTTGAGTAGTAACAACCGTACTTGTACCAGGTTGGCCTGCAGGCATCTGGACTGTGGTTTGAACCGTAGGTCCAGACAACGGTACAGATGTCTGAGGAGTGGTTACAGGGACAGTAGAAACCGGAGCTGCCGATACTCCAGAAGTAAGCACGGTAGATGAAGCGGTAGTTGCTGCAGCCGTGTGAGGTGGAGTACTAGGTGCAATTGGCGGCTGAGTAACTACGGAAGTTACAAGGGTCTGAACACTTGACTGGACAGGTTGCGGTTGCTGGGGTGGACCAGGAACTGCAGGTTGTCCTGCTTGAGGTACCGACACGGAATTGGTCAAGGGTGCGGACACGACTGACCTTCCTAGAAGTCTAAGACATTCTAATGACAAACAAGACAAAATGGAGTGATCTTTCTCTAAATACACCTTTTACAACATGAAAACTACAAGTGTTTAGGCTTACCTTATTCCAAAACGCTGTTGTTGAAGTCCGTTCTTGACGATCCGGATGAGCTCTTCCTTCAAGTCAATTCCTGCAACCACAAACAATCAAACAATTACCAAGCACTTGCATTTCATATAATAAAACATATATTCAACATGCAGACCAAGGAACACATGAAATAACTCATTAACACAAGCTATTGAGAAAAATAAACCAGTTTGTATTAATAACGAAACAAAGAAACTCTTACAACCTGGCCTTGGTGTTGTGCAAGTTCCTCCCAGGGTCCATCAAGGGTTTTCCTCTACTTTGACAAAGCTCACCCTCTTCCAAGTAGAATCAAGTAAAGACAATCTCTCCTCACAAAGGCTCTAATGGAAGACCTAAATCCTGTAGCATTTACCCAAAGAAAATGTATAGCTCCAACCTCCTCTCCCTCTGGCTCAATGTCTTTATTTATAGTGCTGTAAAGAGGTTATTCAGGTCCACTATCAATGGGATCATCCCCCTCTTTGGGTGGGATAGCTCCCTTATTGATGGGATAAGTTCCCCCTTAATAGAGATACATGAACCAACTGGAGGCGCATCCATTTCATCAAACCGACCTCTAGAATGTTCTAGAAGTAACCACAAGTAACTTTTTCAAGATAAAACTCGCGCATTTTGCCTTTTACAGAGGGACGCACCTGTCCCTTAACATACAGAGCGTCCATGGACGCAGATTTTGTGAACATGGTCAGCGTCCCCGCAGGTAAGGCTAGAGAGAACCTGCGACCCCAGAGATAAACACATTTTTTACAAGACTTTCTCTCTTCTTTGAGTTTGAGATGGATAGCAGAGGCATAAGACTTGCCTAAGAGGGTAGCATGACTGTTGATTTGAGCCATACTAACTGTAAGTAGTCAAGGTGACATTTTTTAGTGTAACAAGAGAGCTCTATATATAGAAGTTTTGGAGAAAGCATGAGTAAGCTTGAGACTGACATGAAGCTGACTAGTGTCCTCTCCTACTTCAGTTAATCTTCAGTTCTTGAGTCCACTTGGAGTCTCTTGCCTCCACTTGGAGATCTAGATCCTCTTACTCATCACAAGGCGAATTCCATGATCCAAGTGTCAGTTTGGAAGCTTCCTGGGCAATTGACACCTTGCAGAATGACTGTGCCACTTGGCCAATATCGCCCAGCGCAAGTAGCCTTCATTAGTTTTGACATTCAGCGCAGGTACAGAGTGGAGCAGTTGACATTCAGCGCAGATGCTCAGTGGAGCAGCTGACATGATCCAGAAATAGCCTGTTTTTGAGTGTATTCAGGTGGAGAACTGATTTTCAGTGTTGTGGTTTGCAGACCTTGTTCCTCTAAGGGTAAGAACAACATGTTTAGGGACTTTGGATCCCTCAGATTATCGACATTTCATGCTCCATGCTGTTAGGCACAAAAATGTCTATAACAGTTGCCCCCTAAAGTATGAGGTCGTTTACCGGGTGAAATGCTTTATTAGGAGGATCCGAAGTTCATTCAATTGCTGAGAGGTGCCCTGCAATAAATTACAATACAATACATTATGATTCATTCTGCTTTCATGATCTAGCTGAGGCGGGCATTCCCATGCTCAGCTTTATAAATTCATTTTGGTACATATAACAGACGATCGTCTGATGGTAGACTGATAATTCTCTGCTGAAATTATCATCCTTTGAGTAGGATGATCATCTGCTGTAATAATGTACATATCAAATGTCTTTATATTTCCAGAATATATATCGCAGCCCAGATGGATGAAACTAGATCCGGGGTCTTCAAACTCGTTCGATCTTCACTCTAAGTACAAGTCGATCCATGTGAGAATTGCGCTGAAGTCGAACATGGAAAGACATCGCTTGATTACCGGTCAATGATGTAAACCGTTAACAAGCGCGAGAGGAATCACCGATAATGATAATGACCCTCAAGGTACGACAGTACAATCCACGTGGTGTGAATAAAGGACTTGGCGTCGAACACCACGCAGAATCTTTCGGCCAAAGGTCATTGATGTATACCTGTCGCCGGAAGTGAGAAACTTGCCATTGAGGCATGCAAGCTTCAAAGTACTGAGGGGGGTGTTCCCAGATCAACTTCTTGGATAATGAGCTGAAGTCGACAAGAAGCGATCCGTCAAAGGAGGGCCTTAATGAATCCCACATCAGTGACACGGAACGGAGCTAATGATTTTAGTGGAGGTGAAAACAATCTGTGAAATATGATTCAGGGTGGCGATCATGGGTGGATGAAGGATAATGTATGGTAGTGGATGGGACACGGTTGACTCTTTCTAAACAACATCTCTTGAACATATAACGACACTGATGCGATGGATCGGTAGCATTACCCCAAATGTGGATGGTTTGGCGAAGACCATGGTGATGAGACCGGTGAATGAAACAACCCAACCCGATGTGATACGGAGGAAAAGTGTCATGTTCAAGAGCGACTTGCTACCATTAAAGCTTTGAGGTTCTCCCAATTTTTCCCCAGTCATTTCTGACCAGTACCTCTTTATTTTTGTCAAGCTTGAGGAGGATAACATATGCTTGTTCTATAACCTGCCCTTCGGGCAAGCCCATCGCTATGTTTTAACGAGCCTAGCGATAGGGAAACTCGTTCTCGTCTAAAGACAAGTTTGTCGCTATTTAATCATTTTAACGAGTCTAACGACAAGGAAAACTCGGTCCTTTTCATTTTTAGAGAGTCTGAAAAGGTACATAAAGTTAACTCCAAAATTCCTTTTTCGTCATCTAATCCCTTAAGTCCGAAAAAGTATAAAACAATACAGAAGGGATGAGTTTTCGATAGTTTTAACGAGCCGAACAAAACAAGCGCTCGATCTTTTTGTGCAATAATCCCTCAGGTCCAAAAAAGATTAAAATCTAGAGGAGGGATAGCTCTTCCGGTCGTTTAACGAGCTGGAAGGCCAAAACTCGGCAATCTTTTCATATTTTACGAGTCAGTTGAAAAGAGCTTAAAGAAGACTCGTCTTTTGAGGAACGAGTGATGAACAGGGATAGCAGCTGATTCCAGGTACAGGTTGGAATTTTCCAATGACGGCAGTGTCACAAGGATGGCTAGGTGAAATCACTCTTCGCAGCTGTTCCTCAAAATGGGTAAACAATCATATGGAGGTGAACGATCGGCCAAATGAAAGTGGAGGTGGCAGGTGCAAAACACGACCAAGGCTTTTATGGTTGATCAGGTTACATACTTAATGGTTATTTACCGAGATGGGTTCATTTTTTAACGAGCTTGAATGCGCCAAAACACTGCTCAATCTTATGTTTATTTTTTAACGAGCATGAACTATGTGCTAAAACTGCTCGGTGATAAGTTCGCATGCCCCCAGCATAATAACGCAAATCGAGGTGCATGCCCCCCAAGCTTCATTGCATTCAACTCGGTGGTTGGAATGAAGGTTTACCTTTGAGAAAGGGGATTTGTTTAATTTTTTAATGAGGTTGACACAAGATAAGAACCGTCCTCTGACTCCTTGTTTCATTTTTTAACGAGGTTGACATGAGATAAGAACCGTCCTCAGAGTCCAAATCCATCAGACATAGAAGGTTTCATATTCCACTGTGGCCACTTCCGCCAGATTACTTGGAGGCGGTAGGGCAAAAGTACCCATTAAGGCAGGGTCTTTTAGGAGACCTACTCCAATATTTTGAAGCGAATGATTGCTTCCATGGATCATTGGAATGCTTCCCGTAACTTGTGAACTGTCGGGGAGGAAAGTTTGTTGGTCGACGACTGTAATTCCTCCTTGAAAGGGAAATGCAATCTTCCTGAAGTAGGTCGACACAACTGCGGCCATGGCATATATCCAGGGCCTTCCCAGTAGGATGTTGTAATCGAGGTTTCCATCAATTACTTCAACATCAACTTCTACTGTTTTGCCCCCCAGTTCAACTTGCAAGTTACTTAAGATCCCATATGGAGTGTATGATCGTCCATCAAATGCTTTTAACGTCATTGACGATTTCGACAAGGGTGGTGAGCCTAAATTTTTCCAGCAACTCATCGAAATAAGACATGTAGATGCCCCCTCATCAATAATTGTTCGATGAACAGTTTTGTTGAGGGCTTTCACTTGAATAAGGAAAGCTAGTTGAGCTGGTAACTGAGGGTCATATCCTTTATGATCAAAGGCCACAAGATTGGAATCCATTGGGCCAATCCCACCTATTGCTGATAATAAAGTTTGCTCTTGGGAGGGGCAATTTTGCGGTACCTCAAGTGTCGACATAGCGGACGGCGATTGGGCCAAGTCCTTTACTATATTATAATTTTGTGCTACTTTTGCACGAGGATTAAATGTCGATTTGTGTACTACTCCCTTTGGCGAGTTTATTATTGGCTTAGGAACGATGGGTGGCACAACTTCGGTCAAAGTTGTTGTCGAACTACTAGGTTGTTCATTAACCTTGTTGTTCGACAGCTTTGGATTCCCGTAATCTTTATTCCTTGTCAAGGCATCATTCTGTTGCTTTGAGGTAGACAACATAAGCACTTGGGATCGGGAAGTATTTTGATTAGCAACCAGATTTTGACCTGGATTAGGAAACGGATCAGTCAATACTGCTGGGGTTTTTGAACTCTTAAAGAGTTTCTTAACTTCAGCTATATGTGGACAATCTTTCGTCCAATGATCCTCATCGCATATATGACACCCTGTTGGGGGTTTCCTTTTTCTCCCGTTCTTTTTCTTCTTGCCCCCTGGTTGCTTCAGTTGTTTGCCCTTGTCGGTTGACATGGCATTTACTTCTGAGGCAAGAAGTTCTTCATTTGCATTTTGACTATAACTTTTGTGCTTTCCAATCACGCCATCGCTGGCGTGAGAGTCATTGTTTGATTTAGGAGGAGGAGGAATTGAGAATTCCGGTCTAGGGGCGTCAGGTATTTTGTCGTAGAGCGTGCCAGACTGAGTATATACTAAGTCTAGATATTGAGCACGAGCAATAACTTGCTCCTCCGTTACGACTCCCCCCTTGGCCACATCTTCCGTTATAGCCGGAAGTAAGGACTTGATAAACCATTCAGCTAATAGCTGATCGGGAACGTACGTTTTTACCATCCTACGACGACGTCGCCACTCATGTATATGATCAGATATGTGGGTGGCAGTCGTCTGTTTGAAGTTGGTAAGGAGTTCTGTTCCCGTTTCATACCTTATCGGTAATTGAAAATGGGTTTAAAAGGTTGTGGCTAAGGTACTGAAGTTGTCGAACGAAGCTCTAGGCAATTCAATGTACCATTTTGCCGCTGGACCCGTTAACGTCCTCTGAAAGAGGCGAAGCCTTATCGAATCATCATTCAGAGTGTTCGATGAACACCATAGATGGAATGTCATCACATGATTCGACGGATCTTCACCCGGATTTCCATTAAATTTAGGAATATCTGACGGAAGTTTATGCGGAATCGCTGGCCACCAAGGGGCATAAGCAATTGGATCATTCGTCAGCCGGTTTAGATCTGGTAATTCTAGAGTTGCTACAAAGGGCAACTGTTGGTTCAGGTTAGGCGAAGCATATCCAGGATAAGATGGTATCGCCTGAGCAATGGGTCTTTGCAGACCAGCATAATGCTGGCAACTTTGACAAGGTTGATGGGCATAACCATTATAGTATGGTTGCCCATTACTTACAAAGACTTGTTGCTCAGGTCCTTGATATGATTGCTGGAATGGCGGTTGTTGAGATTGAACTAGCTCTGGTTGTTGGACCATTTGCTGTTGACCAATACTGGATGATTGACCGGGATGAGGAGTCACAGTACGTGTTTGACCCTGAGTCACTCCAGATAAGGAGGCACTACCCTAAGATTGTGATTGAGTCGTTGAGACAAGAGGTTGTTGTATTGCAACCTGAGAAACTTGGGGTTGACATACAACAGGTGGATCTTGTACTTGCGACACATTCACTATAGCAGGTATGGTGGGAATATTCGACACAGGGTGTACTGGTTGCATTGAATATACAACCCCTGGTTGTTGAGGCAGTATTGGTACCCAACCGCTGGATGTAATTCCAGTTTGACCTGAACTTTGTTGTAAACTCCCATATGGTTGTTCTCTGGGAAGGAACAATGAAAGAGCATACTGCCCTCCATATGGTGGAAATCCAGTACTTAAAGGGTAAATTGGCCTTTGAAGACACATTGGATCAATTTGTTGAGTTTCAACATAAGAAATACCACATGATAATCCGGATGAAGAAATAGGAACTAACCATGTCGTTGTCCCTGATTGGACTCCGGCTTGTTGTTGACAATTTGCCGGGACAGATGGTATACCAGCGAACATCGTTGGAGTAGCAGCAGGAGGGTCTGCTGTTGCTGTGTCGGACGACATAGTCCTAGATGTCAATGGTTGTTCAGACATATCTAGTCTATCCAAAAGATTTCTTAGCGATTCTACAGGAACTTCCACTTGTGGTGGACTAACTTCGAAGATCAACGAGGGAAAGGTGATGATTATTCCGCTTAAAATAAATTTTATAACGACGCTTTAGACACAACTTGCTTTTTCAGTTTTAAAGAGTCGAGAAAAAGCTAAAGATGACTCTAGTCTCCTTCGATGTTTTAACGAGCCCGAAGTGACAAATGCTCGAATGGACTTTTTCAGTTATAGAGTTTGAAAAAGGCCAAAAGAAACTGCTCTGGAGATCTAGGAAGAGGGTGTGCCAAACCTTTCGCAAAACCACAGAATACGTTTTACGGTACGGGTGGTCGATCTTCGTGAATGTTGTGTTCACTGCATTGCGATCAGTAGGGCGGCCGACACAGCTTCCTATGGATAAAAGATATATGCCTATAGGGGTCTCCCAATATATACGCGACGGTACGTGGGAGCACAAGTCCGTATTAGTGCCACCGACTCTCAGGAGGAATCACCCACCTTCGTCGAGATCGATAGTCACTACGTTTAACGACGCCGGAACACGTCTCTAACTTAGACCTCTATGTGTTTGCATTATGTTTCAAAGCGTTGTTAGGTTCATTCAATATATTTTAAGTTGATCTTTTTAAATTTTGCCTTCCAAGGTTCACCACGAGATGTTTGATACAAATTCCTAAATGCAGTCTAAGATGAGAAGCAAGCTTTTTCAATCTTTTCGACTTATGAAAATCTTAACTACTGAGGGAAAAGAAAGACAACATCTTTTCACATAGATCAAAGAGCATACACTAATGCACTTTTTCCTTAAATCAACATACAAACTTATATGCAAAATGCAAAATGCAGGTATTTCTTTTCTCTTTCTTAATGTTGGTGCGATACAAAAAGAAAGCTGTTGTATAATTTCGAATTCAATTTCAAGTGAAAGCAAACAAGCTTGTCCAAAATCAAAAGACACCTTAAGATTTACTTGTTTCGACACTAGAAATATATAAATTCAAGCCATATGACAAAAGCAAAAGCTCAATCAGCTATGAACAGAAAATAAACTAACTCTTAAGATCAAAACGACACTTAATCACAGGTCTAGACCTAAGAGGCCACAGCAAGACTAGTTCACTTTCGTTATGGGAAACTGCAAATGATACAAGAAATACACAAAGAACAAACACAGTTTCTTTATACAACCGAGGCGGAATAGTGGCAAGGAAAGTTGGTTTCAGATAGGTACATTGACTGGTAACAGGCTGCAAAAACAAGGGTGAAAACAGGGCAATGAACAGCAGGGAACCCCAGTAGCACTAGGTAAAACTGGTTCAGCGCAGGTGGTACTCTGTCAGTTTGACATTCAGCGCAGGTAGCCCCTTCGGGAACTACGCTGAAATGCAGACTGCCTTCACAGCACCTGCACTGAAGATTCAAACTTTCGTTTTTCTCAGTTTCCGGGTCACAGATTGCTCAAAAATTCACAGTTTTTGGCCAAATCAGAAGCTATCAGTCAAGGACACACTAAGGGATGAAAAGCTATCACTAAGAGCTTATTAGAGTCCTTGTGGATCAGCTCTTCAAATCACAAACTTGCCCAGAAACTAAGCTAGAGTAGCTGCCCTCTACTTTGCATTTGAAAGATCCAAATGCAGTTCGATTCGGTACTCCCTTTGTTTATGAAATGAATAGCAAAACACAAACAACCAACAAGATACGATCCCCTTAGTGTGTACTTGACTGATAGCTTCTGATTTGGCCAAAAACTGTGAATTTTTTAGCAATCTGTGACCCGGAAACTGAGAAAAACGAAAGTTTGAATCTTCAGTGCAGGCACTGTGAAGGCAGCCTGCATTTCAGCGCAGTTCCCGAAGGGGCTACCTGCGCTGAAGGTCAAACTGTCAGTGTTCTACCTGCGCTGAACCAGTTTTGGGTGGGAGCGTATCTTGTTGGTTGTTTGTGGTTTTTTGCTATTCATTTCATAAACAAAGGGAGTACCGAATCGAACTGTGTTTGAATCCATCAAACACAAAGTAGAGGGCAGCTACTCTAGCTCAGTTTCTGGGCAAGTTTATGATTTGAAGAGCTGATCCACAAGGACTCTAATAAGCTCTTAGTGATAGCTTTTCATCCTCCTTTACATCCCTTAGTGTGTCCTTGACTGATAGCTTCTGATTTGAGCAAAAACTGTGAATTTTTGAGCAATCTGTGACCCGGAAACCAAGACGGACGAAAGTCTCATTCTTCATTGCAGGCTGTACAAAGGCAGTCTGCATTTCAGCGCAGTTCCCGAAGGGGCTACCTGCGCTGAAGGTCAAACAGGCAGTGTTACACCTGCGCTGGACCAGTCTTGGCTTGAGCTACTGGGGTTTCCTGCTGTGTCTTGCCTTGTTTTCACTATTGTTTTTGTTGTTTGTTGCCAGTCAATGGGCCTATCTGAAACCATCTTCCTTTGTCATTATTCCGCCTCAGTTGTATAAAGAAACTGTATTTGTTCTTTTGTATTTCTTGTGTCAATTACAGTTTCCCATAACAAAAGTGAACCAGTCTTGCATTGACCTCTTAGATCTAGACCTGTGATTAAGTGTCGTTCTGATCTTAAGAGTTAGTTTATTTGTTGTTCATAGCTGATTGAGTTTGTCGCTTTCGTTATATGGTTTGAATTTATATATTTCTAAGTGTCGAAACAAGTGAATCGTAAGGTGTCTTTCGATTTTGGACAAACTTGTTTGCTTCCGCTTGAAATTGAATTCAAAGTTATACAACAGCTTTCTTTTTGCATTTCATCAACATTAAGAAAGAGAAAAGAAATACTTGCATTGTGCATGTGCATTATGACAGTTTGCATGTTGATTTAGAAAAGTGCATTAGTGTGTGCTCTATGATCTGTGTGAAAAGGTGTTATCTTCCTTCTCCCTCAGTAGTTAAGGTTTTCAAAGTTGAAAGATTGAAAAGCTTGCTTATCATCTTAGATTGCATTCAGGAGTGTTTCTATACATCTCGTGGTGATCCATAAAGGCAAACTACTAAACAAGATCAACCTTAAAATAAATTGAATTTACATAACAACGCTTTGAAACATAACGCAAACACATAGAGGTCTAAGTTAGAGACGTGTTCCGGCGTCGTTAAACGTAGTGACTGTCGATCTCGACGAAGGTGGGTGATTCCTCCTGAGAGTCGGTGGCACTAATACGGACTTGTGCTCCCACGTACCGTCGCGTATATATTGGGAGACCCCTATAGGCATATATCTTTTATCCATAGGAAGCCGTGTCGGCCGCCCTACTGATCGCAATGCAGTGAACACAGCATTCACGAAGATCGACCACCCGTACCGTAAAACGTATTCTGTGGTTTTGCGAAAGGTTTGGCACACCCTCTGCCTAGATCTCAAGAGCAGTTTCTTTTGGCCTTTTTCAAACTCTATAACTGAAAAAGTCCATCCGAGCATTTGTCACTTCAGGCTCGTTAAAACATCGAAGGAGACTAGAGTCATCTTTAGCTTTTTCTCGACTCTTTAAAACTGAAAAAGCAAGTTGTGTCTAAAGCGTCATTATAAAATTTATTTTAAGCGGAATAATCATCACCTTTCCCTCGTTGATCTTCGAAGTTAGTCCACCACAAGTGGAAGTTCCTGTAGAATCGCTAAGAAATCTTTTGGATAGACTAGATATGTCTGAACAACCGTCGACATCTAGGACTGTGTCGTCCGACACAGCAGCAGCAGACCCTCCTGCTGCTACTCCAACGATGTTCGCTGGTATACCATCTGTCCCGACAAATTGTCAACAACAAGTCGAAGTCCAATCAGGGACAACGACATGGTTAGTTCCTATTTCTTCATCCGGATTATCATCTGGTATTTCTTATGTTGAAACTCAACAAATTGATCCAATGTGTCTTCAAAGGCCAATTTACCCTTTAAGTACTGGATTTCCACCATATGGAGGGGAGTATGCTCTTTCATTGTTCCCTCCCAGAGAACAACCATATGGGAGTTTACAACAAAGTTCAGGTCAAACTGGAATTACATCCAGCGGTTGGGTACCAATACTGCCTCAACAACCAGGGGTTGTATATTCAATGCAACCAGTACACCCTGTGTCGAATATTCCCACCATACCTGCTATAGTGAATGTGTCGCAAGTACAAGCTCCACCTGTTGTATGTCAACCCCAAGTTTCTCAGGTTGCAATACAACAACCTCTTGTCTCAACGACTCAATCACAATCTCAGGGTAGTGCCTCCTTATCTGGAGTGACTCAGGGTCAAACACGTACTGTGACTCCTCATCCCGGTCAATCATCCAGTATTGGTCAACAGCAAATGGTCCAACAACCAGAGCTGGTTCAATCTCAACAACCGCCATTCCAGCAATCATATCAAGGACCTGAGCAACAAGTCTTTGTAAGTAATGGGCAACCATACTATAATGGTTATGCCCATCAACCTTGTCAAAGTTGCCAGCATTATGCTAGTCTGCAAAGACCCATTGCTCAGGCGATACCATCTTATCCTGGATATGCTTCACCTAACCTGAACCAACAGTTGCCCTTTGTAGCAACTCTAGAATTACCAGATCTAAACCGGCTGACGAATGATCCAATTTCTTATGCCCCTTGGTGGCCAGCGATTCCGCATAAACTTCCGTCAGATATTCCTAAATTTAATGGAAATCCGGGTGAAGATCCGTCGAATCATGTGATGACATTCCATCTATGGTGCTCATCGAACACTCTGAATGATGATTCGATAAGGCTTCGCCTCTTTCAGAGGACGTTAACGGGTCCAGCGGCAAAATGGTACATTGAATTGCCTAGAGCTTCGTTCGACAACTTCAGTACCTTAGCCACAACCTTTTTAACCCATTTTCAATTACCGATAAGGTATGAAACGGGAACAGAACTCCTTACCAACTTCAAACAGATGACTGCCACCCACATATCTGATCATATACATGAGTGGCGACGTCGTCGTAGGATGGTAAAAACGTACGTTCCCGATCAGCTATTAGCTGAATGGTTTATCAAGTCATTACTTCCTGCCATCACGGAAGATGTGGCCAAGGGGGGAGTTGTAACAGAGGAGCAAGTTATCGCTCGTGCACAGTATTTGGACTTAGTTTATACTCAGTCCGGCACGCTCTACGACAAAATACCCGACGCTCCTAGACCGGAATTTTCAATTCCTCCTCCTCCTAAATCAAACAATGACTCTCACGCCAGCGATGGCGTGATTAGCAAGCACAAAATTTATAGTCAAAATGCAAATGAAGAACTTCTTGCCTCAGAAGTAAATGCCATGTCGACCAACAAGGGCAAACAACTGAAGCAACCAGGGGGCAAGAAGAAAAAGAAAGGGAGAAAAAGGAAACCCCCAGCAGGGTGTCATATATGCGATGAGGATCATTGGACGAAAGATTGTCCACATATAGCTGAAGTTAAGAAACTCTTTAAGAGTTCAAAAACCCCAGCAGTATTGACTGATCCGTTTCCTAATCCAGGTCAAAATCTGGTTGCTAATCAAAATGCTTCCCGATCCCAAGTGCTTATGTTGTCTACCTCAAAGCAGCAAAATAATGCTTTGACGAGGAATAAGGATTACAGGAATCCAAAGCTGTCGAACAACAAGGCTAACGAACAACCTAGTAGTTCGACAACAACTTTGACCGAAGTTGTGCCATCCATCGTCCCTGAGCCAATAATAAAGTCGCAAAAGGGAGCAGTACACAAATCGACATTTAATCCTTGTGCGAAAATAGCACAGATAGAGGACCTGGCCCAATCGCCGTCCGTTATGTCGACACTTGAGTTACCGCAAAATTGCTTCTCCCAAGAACAAGCTTTATTATCAGCAATAGGTGGAATTGACCCAATGGATTCCAATCTTGTCGCCTTTGATCATAAAGGATATGACCCTCAGTTACCAGCTCAACTAGCTTTCCTTATTCAAGTGAAAGCCCTCAACAAAACTGTTCATCGAACAATTATTGATGAGGGGGCATCTACATGTCTTATGTCGATGAGTTGCTGGAAAGATTTAGGCTCACCACCCTTGTCGAAATCGTCAACGACGTTAAAAGCATTTGATGGACGATCATACACTCCATACGGGATTTTAAGTTACTTGCAAGTTGAACTGGGGGGCAAAACAGTAGGAATTGATGTTGAAGTAATTGATGGAAACCTCGATTACAACATCCTACTCGGAAGACCATGGATCTATGCCATGGCCGCAGTTGTGTCGACCTACTTCAGGAAGATTGCATTTCCCTTCCAAGGAGGAATTACAATCGTCGACCAACAAACTTTTCTCCCCAACAGTTCACAAGTTATGGGAAGCATTCCAATGATCCATGGAAGGAATCATTCGCTCCAAAATATCGGGGTAGGTCTCCTAAAAGACCCTGCCTTAATGGGTACTTTTGCCCTACCGCCTCCAAGTAATCTGGCGGAAGTGGCCACAGTGGAATATGAAACCTTCTATGTCTGATGGATTTGGACTCTGAGGACGGTTCTTATCTCATGTCAACCTCGTTAAAAAATGAAACAAGGAGTCAGAGGACGGTTCTTATCTTGTGTCAACCTCATTAAAAAATGAAACAAATCCCCTTTCTCAAAGGTAAACCTTCATTCCAACCACCGAGTTGAATGCAATGAAGCTTGGGGGGCATGCACCTCGATTTGCGTTATTATGCTGGGGGCATGCGAACTTATCACCGAGCAGTTTTAGCACATAGTTCATGCTGTTAAAAAATAAACATAAGATTGAGCAGTGTTTTGGCGCATTCAAGCTCGTTAAAAAATGAACCCATCTCGGTAAATAACCATTAAGTATGTAACCTGATCAACCATAAAAGCCTTGGTCGTGTTTTGCACCTGCCACCTCCACTTTCATTTGGCCGATCGTTCACCTCCATATGATTGTTTACCCATTTTGAGGAACAGCTGCGAAGAGTGATTTCACCTAGCCATCCTTGTGACACTGCCGTGATTGGAAAATTCCAACCTGTACCTGGAATCAGCTGCTATCCCTGTTCATCACTCGTTCCTCAAAAGACGAGTCTTCTTTAAGCTCTTTTCAACTGACTCGTAAAATATGAAAAGATTGCCGAGTTTTGGCCTTCCAACTCGTTAAACGACCGGAAGAGCTATCCCTCCTCTAGATTTTAATCTTTTTTGGACCTGAGGGATTATTGCACAAAAAGATCGAGCGCTTGTTTTGTTCGGCTCGTTAAAACTATCGAAAACTCATCCCTTCTGTATTGTTTTATACTTTTTCGGACTTAAGGGATTAGATGACGAAAAAGGAATTTTGGAGTTAACTTTATGTACCTTTTCAGACTCTCTAAAAATGAAAAGGACCGAGTTTTCCTTGTCGTTAGACTCGTTAAAATGATTAAATAGTGACAAACTTGTCTTTAGACGAGAACGAGTTTCCCTATCGCTAGGCTCGTTAAAACATAGCGATGGGCTTGCCCGAAGGGCAGGTTATAGAACAAGCATATGTTATCCTCCTCAAGCTTGACAAAAATAAAGAGGTACTGGTCAGAAATGACTGGGGAAAAATTGGGAGAACCTCAAAGCTTTAATGGTAGCAAGTCGCTCTTGAACATGACACTTTTCCTCCGTATCACATCGGGTTGGGTTGTTTCATTCACCGGTCTCATCACCATGGTCTTCGCCAAACCATCCACATTTGGGGTAATGCTACCGATCCATCGCATCAGTGTCGTTATATGTTCAAGAGATGTTGTTCAGAAAGATTCAACCGTGTCCCATCCACTACCATACATTATCCTTCATCCACCCATGATCGCCACCCTGAATCATATTTCACAGATTGTTTTCACCTCCACTAAAATCATTAGCTCTGTTCCGTGTCACTGATGTGGGATTCATTAAGGCCCTCCTTTGATGGATCGCTTCTTGTCGACTTCAGCTCATTATCCAAGAAGTTGATCTGGGAACACCCCCCTCAGTACTTTGAAGCTTGCATGCCTCAATGGCAAGTTTCTCACTTCCGGCGACAGGTATACATCAATGACCTTCGGCCGAAAGATTCTGCGTGGTGTTCAACGCCAAGTCCTTTATCCACACCACGTGGATTGTACTGTCGTACCTTGAGGGTCATTATCATTATCGGTGATTCCTCTCGCGCTTGTTAACGGTTTACATCATTGACCGGTAATCAAGCGATGTCTTTCCATGTTCGACTTCAGTGCAATTCTCACATGGATCGACTTGTACTTAGAGTGAAGATCGAACGAGTTTGAAGACCCCGGATCTAGTTTCATCCATCCGGGCTGCGATATATATTCCGGAAATATAAAGACATTTGATATGTACATTATTACAGCAGATGATCATCCTACTCAAAGGATGATAATTTCAGCAGAGAATTATCAGTCTACCATCAGATGATCGTCTGTTATATGTACCAAAATGAATTTATAAAGCTGAGCATGGGAATGCCCGCCTCAGCTAGATCATGAAAGCAGAATGAATCATAATGTATTGTATTGTAATTTATTGCAGGGCACCTCTCAGCGATTGAATGAACTTCAGATCCTCCTAATAAAGCATTTCACCCGGTAAACGACCTCATACTTTAGGGGGCAACTGATATAGACATTTTTGTGCCTAACAGCATGGAGCATGAAATGTCGATAATCTGAGGGATCCAAAGTCCCTAAACATGTTGTTCTTACCCTTAGAGGAACAAGGTCTGCAAACCACAGCACTGAAAATCAGTTCTCCACCTGAAAACACTCAAAAACAGGCTATTTCTGGATCATGTCAGCTGCTCCACTGAGCATCTGCGCTGAATGTCAACTGCTCCTCCTTGTACCTGCGCTGGGCGAGATTGGCCAAGTGGCACAGTCATTCTGCAAGGTGTCAACTGCCCAGGAAGCTTCCAAACTGACACTTGGTTCAAGGAATTCGCCCTATGATGAGTAAGAAGGTCTTGATCTCCAAGTGGAAGCAAGATTCTCCAAGTGGACTCAAGAACTGAAGATTAACTAAAGTGGGAGAGGACACTAGTCAGCTTTATGCCAGCCTCAAGCTGACTCATCCTTTCTCCAAATCTCCTATATATAGAGCTCTCTCATGAGGTCTAAGGAGGCTGGAATTTTGTGCAAGTAAGGAAGTGTTGCTGGTTTGTGTATAGAGCTATTGGGTGTTTTGCTTGAAGGAGGTGAAGAGGAGATTTCTTTCAGCTGGGAGGTGTTGCTGGATTGGGCCCATTGTGGTTGTAACTCTCTCAGAACTTTACTTCTATTATCAATAAAGTATTTGAGGTTCTTCTATATGCATGTGTCTTTATGATGAATATATGCTTGTATATTTGATTTATACTAATCCTATAATCGATTATGGATGTATGCTTCTTGTAGTTTCCTCTTCTTGTGCTTTTACAGGATCTGTGTGTAGCTGGGCCGGTGAAAGGGCAAGGAGCTAGGAGCAAGCAGCAAGGAGTGAAGACTGGATCGACTATTAGCGCAAGATAACGGTTAGTAGATCATCCTTTTCTTCCCTCTCTCATCTCATAAAGAAGAAACTTTGAATAGCTTTGCATTCAGTTGTTGCTGAAGTACTATCACCTTCAGAGTGGGATAGAGGCATTCTGCATTAGATACTTTTCCCCCCAACAAATAGTCTAGTGTCTGAATCCAAGAAATTGCTGAAAATCATGAAAAATCAGACAAACCATAAGAAACTAAAAAACCAGATCTCCCTGTTAAAAAGATCCCTGAAACCCCAAATGCTAGGTATAAACATGAAATACTTTGGTACTTAGAATTTGATGGTTCTGTGAACAAATTAGGAGCAGGGGCAAGGGTCTGGGTGCACAACCTTGAAAACAATCATGCTGAAGGTCATGCCTACAGGTTAAACTTTAGTTGCACTAATAATATGGCTGAATATGAAGCTTTGTTGCTAAGTCTTAAACTGCTGAAAAAATTGGGAGCAACTAGAGTGTCAGCCTTAGGAGATTCTAATTTAATTATTCAACAGATAAAAGGGAAGTTCTTGACAAATGATCCCAGATTAAAAGAATACAGAGGGACAGCCATAGAAATCCTCAACACATTTTTGGAAACTCAGCTTGCCAAAATCCCAAGAAAACATAACTTGCAAGCTCATAGTCTAGCAATTTTTGCCAGCACTTGTAAATTGTCTTTTGAACCAAATCATCGATTCACCGCAGAAGTTAGACACAGGCCAGCCATAACTGATAATTTGAAAAAATGGCAGGTGTTTGAAACTGATAAACAGATCAATAATTTTTTGACCCTAGAAGAGGAATTTTCCAGCACTAACGCAGACGAAGACACACTTAGTGGGTTTGATCCAGCCAATTGGATACAAACAGACATTTCAGCAGAAAACGAAAGTCAAATGCTTCATCCAACAAAATTCACCAAAGAGGAAATACAAGAGCTCAAAGAAATAGATGTTGATGAAATTATTGAAGAAGAATCTAAAGTCATCCATTTGAAAGACAATCATTTGCCGAAGATCTCTTTGATTTCAATGATATTCCAAAGAAACCTCAGATGGAACCTCCAAAAGCAAACATTGAAGACTACAACATAGGATCTGAACAGAGCCCAAAAATGATAAAATTGTCCAAAATCTTTGCCCCCTGATCAAAAGCTGAAGTATGTCGAACTAATCAAAGAATTCCAAGATGTTTTTGCCTGGAGCTATGAAGACCTGAAATCTTATAATACCTCTGATATTCAACATACAATACCCCTCAAGGAAAATAAAAAACCATTCAAATAGAAACTCAGAAGAATCAACCTTGTACTGCTTCCTTTAATTGAAAAAGAAATCAGATGAATGCATGAGGCAGGGATAATTTCTCTAATCAGATTCTCAGAGTTGGTATCTAATTTAGTGCCTACCAGGAAGAAAACATGGGAAATTAGGTTATGTGTTGACTTGAGAAATTTAAACCAGGTTTCTTTAAAGGACAACTACCCTTTACCCAAGATGGATCATATTTTACAAAGGGTGGTAGGTGCTTCTAGGATTTCACTTTTGGATGGGTTTTTGGGTTTCAATCAGATTCTAGTTCATCCTGACGACCAAGAAAAAACTGCATTCACAACACCATGGGGTACATTCAAATATGTTAAAATGCCTTTCGGACTTAAGAACGCAGGGGAAACCTTTCAACAAGCCATGGACATAGCTTTTGCAAAAGAAATTCACGATTTTCTGGTTGTATATCTAGATGACCTCACTGTGTTTTCAAAATCATACCAGCAACATTTAGATCATTTGAGACAAGTGTTTTTAAAATGCAGAAAATATGGTATTTCACTAAATCCTAAAAAATCTTTGTTTGGTCTAGAAGAAGGAAAACTGTTAGGTCACATCATCTCCAAAGATGGCATCAGAATTGACCCTGCTAGAATTGAAGCCATTCTGCAAATACCTCACCCCAAAAATGTCAAAGAGCTTCAAGCTTTCCTAGGGAAGATTAACTTTTTTAGAAGATTCATACCTAATCTGGCTGAACTAATAAGATTGCTGAACAACATGTTAAAAAAAGATTCAAAGGTCAAATGGACAACAGAAGCCAAACAAGCATTTGAAGAAATTAAATTGGCTTTGACCAAAACACCAGTCCTCACAAGTCCAAAATTTGACAAATATTTCATAATTTTCTCATTTGCATCAGAACACACCATAGCAGCTATTTTACTTCAAAAAGATAATCAAGAACGTGAAAAACCCATAGCCTTTTTCAGTAAAGCACTTAGAGATGCGCCTCTGAAATACAAAATCATGGAAAAACAGGCCTTTTCACTTGTGAAAGCCATTCAAGACTTTAGAGTTTATATACTGTACTCCCATGTAATATCTTATGTGCCAAATGTTTTTGTTAAAGACATCTTGACTCAGGATGGAATTGAAGGCAAACAAGGTAAATGGATAGCTAAGATATTGTAGTATGACATTGAGATAAAACCTACAAAACTGATAAAAGGACAGGGGTTAGCAAAACTCGTGACTAAAACAAACTTTCAAGCCCTGGACATTAATGAACTGGATAACAAACAGGAGATGGCGACTCCACAGATCAGCCAGGCCTTCTTAGAATCACCTTGGTATGCTGATATAATTCATGTATTATTAAACCTGCAGGCTCCTACAGGGTTATCTAGAACAAAGAAAAGGTTTTTAAAAATGAAAGCTTCAAAATTCTGTATTATAAATAATGCTCTTTTTTGGAAAAATCATGAATGTATTTTATTAAATTTTTTGACAAAGGAAGAAGCTGACAAAGTTCTCAAAGAATTTCATGCAGGGGACTGTGGTGGACACCTCTACTGGAAATCAACTGCAGACAAAATCCTAAGGGCTGGATTTTACTGGCCAACCTTGTTCACTGATGTGAAGAAGTTTGTCACTACTTGCCACAAATGCCAAATTTTTTAAGGCAAAAGGAAACTGTTACCCTTGCCCTTGAGACCAATTTCCACTGAAAGACCATTTCAACAATGGGGTTTAGACTTCATTGGAGAAATCCATCCTCCCTCTTCTGGCCAACATAAATGGATTCTTACTGTCACAGACTATTTCACCAAATGGATAGAAGCCATTCCTTGTAGGCAAACCAATGATTCAGTGATTATAGGATTCCTAGAGACCAACATCTTGTCTAGATTTGGCTGCCCTGAAAAGATCATAACTGACAATGTTGTTGCCTTCAAATCCAAGAAACTAATAAATTTTTGCAGAAAATACCATATCACTTTAGGCCATTCCACAGCCTATTACCCTCAAGGTAATGATCTAGTTGAGTCCTCCAATAAAATCCTGATCAATATTATTAAGAAAATATTGGAAGAGAACAAGAAAAACTGGCACAAGAAACTTACAGATGCACTATCGGCAAACAGACTTACTACAAACAGATCTATTGGGACCAACCCTTATGAGTTTATGGCATGGAGGCCGTATTTCCTTCATCCTTGGGAGTTACTGTGATGAAATTGCTGCAAGAAGCTCAAGTGGAACCCAATGCTATTCAAAGAAGAATAAATCAGGCCATCCATTTGCAGCAAACCAGAGAAGAAGTGCACCAAAGATCCCAAGTGTTACAAGAAAAACTCAAGAAGATATTTGATAAAAGGACCAAAACAAAAGACTTCTACATTCGACACAAAGTTCTAAAGTGGGATTCCAGGAGAGAAGACAAAGGTAAACATGGGAAGTTTGACTTCCTAAGGAAAGGGTCATTTATCATCCAGGCATTGCAAGGGAACAATACTTACTTTTTGAAGAGCCTGGATGGTACAGAAACAGAAGAAGGACCAGTGAATGGTCGAATGCTAAAACATTATTTTGATCCAGTTTTTTGATATTTTCTGACTCTAACATGCACATAAGAAAATTCAAGTTCAAACAGCTCAAAAAAAGTAATCAGCTTATTCATTTCAGCAAGGAGAATGAGGAGGAGAGTGCAGAAAAATTTGAAATCAATGAAGGAACTTTTTTGTTTTGCCTCATTTCAATTTATCAGAGATTGCAGAAGAATACTTGGGAGCAGCAACAAATAATCCAAGTAAAATCTATCCAGAACAAATGTACAGTTGTTTGAATCAGCTCTAGAAGGGTGTATATATTTTACAGCATCATTTTGTACAGTTTCTACATTCAGCAAAGGAAGATTTCATAGCACAGCAAAAGGTATTCATAAGGCAATCTGACCCACTGTTCTTGACTTTCCACCACGGAAAGCCATCCCTAAGTGGAGCCAGTGTTATACTCCTATAGTTATAGGTGTCATATTTCATGATTGACTGGTTGAGCTCTGTAATATGTTCATCATTTCCTTGCTGTAAAGGTTTCCATATTATAAAATTAAAAAAATAAATAAATAAATAAATGTAAAGAGGGTATACCCTAAAAGAAAAACCAAAGGGTGAAAAAAAATAAATGGTCAAAAGAAAAAAATGAAAAGAAATGAACGCCAAATAAAAAGGACCAGGAAAGTGTGCAAGTCCAAATGCCACTACTATTTCATTTTCTGAAAGTAAAGCATTATGTGTAGCTTGTTAACTTCATGCCACAATTGATGAATGGTCAAATAGCTTAATCTTGGCTAGTTCATGTTTCAATTTCATGTTTTAGAGATAGAGAATAAAGTCTGTCCAAACTGTTTAAACTTGACAGATAAGTAGATAGGTAGAGAAGCAAAGGAGTCAACTGTTTAATCTGAGCCCTTGGAAGAAATAAGTGCAGACTCAGATAGGCTTATCATACAAAGAAAAGAAAAGTGATGAGAGTTTGACAGTCCAAGTGCACCCAAAAGAAAGAAGAAAAAATGTTAGGCAAAGTACGCTGGGTAGGTAGATGAAGTTGCAAAATGAGACTTGTGATGAATCATGTCTCTCAAATGTGTTAACTATCATCTCTATCACAAGTGCAGTGGCAGACATTTTTTGGAGTGGCTCAAGCGAGGCATGACTAACTCCCCTTCATCCTTCTCCCCAATCACTTACTAATTTCCCCCAATGATATTGAAGATCTGCTTAATATCACTGAGTCACTCATCTCATTCCATAACGTTTGCCTAAGTAAGAATCGATTTTACTTAGGGATTAGCCATATTTCTTGAATAAACTATTTTTTCCCTTTAAGCCTAAATTTCCTAACCTTATACTTAGCGCTTTCATATTCAAATTTCATATTAACAAACTAACTGTTTATTATATAACTCCCTTGTAAAAATTACCCTTATCCCGTATTATATGTATATAACAAAAACCCATGTATTTTAAATATCTCGCCCCCGGTCGATTACGACCATATTACTGTTTTAATAAAGGGGTTAATGGTTCATTTGGAACCTTTAATAGCCTTCCTGCAACGCAAATAGGATTAATTAACATTTGGTTAATTAATAACTAAACTCAACCCCGATAACCAATTAAATCCACCCCGAAATCTATTAAAAACGTGATTTATTTGCGTCGGTCACGCGCGTTAACTCCCTGCCTTGTTCATAAAGCGCCAGCCGATCGATCAGCCACTCCACATCCAACGGTCCATATGCATTTCGCTAGCCCTCCATCTACCGAACGTTAAGCCACGGGGATATGGTGGTTTCGGCTCTGTACCGAATCCACGTGTCGTGCGCCCGCGGTGTTCGCTGCCCCTCCGCCCGAAACCGCCCAAGCCCAAAAGCGGTGCGGGCAAAACAGCATACCGCCCTCCCACTGATCCTTCGCTGACGTCATCCTGCCACATCACACTTCGCTGATGTCACCCACCATGTCACCATCCGTACTGCCACGTCATCTGTCTCGTACCCCCGCTGACATCATCCATCCTTGAAATCAAATTTTCTTGCCAAAAATCATTTTTGTTCAATAAAAAGGGAAAAAGTCAGTTTTTGCTATGTTTTTTGCATATCGCGCTCCAGGCATTAAAAGCGACCAAAATCAAATGTTCCCGGTCCCCGACCGCCTCCGACCAAGAAAAAGCTCCATCAACAAGCTCGGCCTCAACAAACCTGCCCAGTACAGTTTTCTTCCTCTTTTAATACAGTTTAAAGTAAACCAAGGGATCTTCAAGTTTGCAGAAGAAGAAAAGACAAAGATTTACAGGATGTTTCGCTACCCCAGCCAGTGGAAACCGACAGAGACATCAATCACAGAGGAAAGGCTGTGAGCAAGGTCAGATCAGCGATAAAACGTATCAGCACAAGTCAAAGAGTATCATAGGAGCATTAAAAGTGTATCAGTGGAGAATTAAAGACAAGTCGAGTCAGAATTAATGAAAATCAAAGCCGACTAAGAGAAGCAGGTCAGAAGTTAAAGAACAGTTATTACAAACAGTTGGCACAAAGCTACAAAGGACACCTGCAAGCCAAACCCTAAAGAGCCAACCTCCAGCACAGCATAAGTTAGTTGTTTCTTCTATTGTAAATTATTTTAGGTTAAACTTAGATATTATCTCATAGCTTTGATAAGACATTCTGTTGTACATATTTTCGTTGTATAAATACCCCCTTCATCAGAGTTTTGAAGAGGTTGGGTACGTGTATATTTCTTAGACTTTGCTGTAATACTCAAACTTTGGAATAAAAAGTTGTTGGAAACATCTGTTGTCTGGCCTACTGGATGAAGAATAGACGCAGAGGACCTGTCACAAAATTCTTGAATCAACCTATGGATCAATAAGTACCCTTATATCTTGTGTTTTACAGTTTTCTTGCCTATTATGTCATCTATGTTCATGATCTGAATGATAAAGAGAAAGATTAATTCAGAATTTGCTTAACTGCACTCTGTTTTCAGTATTTATTATTCTCTGTGTTTTCTTCAGAATTAGTATAAACAGTGAATTCTTCATTGCTCATGTTTCCCCTGATTCTTTCACGTTGAGTATTTGCTAAGGAATTCTTAAATGCTCCTTAATAGTAATCATCCATTTTCCCTCTGTCAGTATGTTGAAGGATTCTTAATCGCCCTTCACCCATTTGAGCCCATTCCATCTGATTCCAGCCTTCAATTGTTCCATGTTTGACTACCTTGCTCTATGATGCCATCCTCTGTTGACAAACCAAATCTCGAAAGCCACCCTTCTTTGACTCCATCATGCCCAATGGTTGAACTCTTCAGTTTTGCCTCACTATTCTATTGAATCTCACCACCCAAACTCAAAACAAAACCCTTGTACTTCATAATTAGCCTAATAACTTTCAAAACAAAGCTAAAAAATAAAGAGAGAGCCCTCTCTGGATGCAGATTGGCTAGAATCTGTATCTAAAAGATTGGTCTGTGGTTGCCTCGACCGTATTCCCTTTCTTACAACTTTTGGGAACAACCTGAGTGATAACACGATCCATGGTATTGGATGCTTCGGCATGTATAAATATGTATTGTAACACTGAAAGGAACATAATGAAAAATCAAGCTGGTAGTCCCAGTTTTGGGATCCAGGGGAAAATCTTTGTATATATGTGTTTTATGTGTTATGCTCTTGCATTGTTTATTTTATGTGTTTTAGAATTCGTATGCAGGTAATTTCTGTACGGAGTTAAAACCTACAAGGCAGTTTGAAGATCAATTTTACATCTTTGAAGTATTCTCAGTGAAAGATTTTGTCCGCATTTAAGAACATGACAGTTAGATCATAGCTTAAGAAGGCCATCTCTGGGATAATACAACTAAGATCACAGAGAGTTAGTTCAGTCTTTATTCACCATTCAAGACACCTTTATGAAGAATTTGAATCATTTCAAAGAGAAAGGTTCGATAACAGTCATAGTCATATCATAAAGGATATTTCAGACTCAGTGGGGTATAATCGAAGAACTAACATGTATAAGTGTTGAAGCATTGCTATGGTCATTGGTATGTGTAAGGTATAAACAATGAAAAAATATATTCTTCCACTCGTTGATAAAGATCTATCAAGGATCTGAGATGATAGTACAAGCACAAGGAACCGTCTTAAGGAAATCAAGTAAGTATTCCTTGCTTAACAATATGCACCTGCAACAAGTCTAATGAGCTATCAAATCAGAAGTACGTAAACACAAGGTACGTATATTTATAAACTTTTACATTTCTATTATCTCTAATGATCCTTGTTTATAACTAGTCTAGGATAAAGATTGTAATCTCTACATAACATATTAGAACCTTAATCCTCATTCTCTAGGGTTTACAAGTAATCTAGGATTTTAGGCAAAAGTCCTTGATTGAAAGAAGGAATAACTTTTCATAATATTTCATCCTCCATGGTTATGTAGAAGATCTAACTTGAGAAATTAAATCATGTTCTTGGTATCACATTTTTTCCTTGTAAGTATGTAATACTGATATAAAATATCATGGCTTGATACAAATAAGACACTTCAAGGAATCCAAGGTTTGTCAAGGAACATCTCCAGGTATGTCTTAGTCCATACAACTAATAAAATTCTCTTAAAGGGTACATTCATCATGTTTTGAAATTTTTGTTACATTACTAAAATAGTTATGTCTAGCTATATTGAATCATAAAGATTCTTGTTTAGGGTGATTCATCACTTAATAAATCTACCCTCATTACATCCTTCATTGTTCTTATAGAACCCTAGACAGTTTCTCTGGAAAACCCTAACTTAAGAGTTTGCTAATGTTAATATCTGAAACCCTATCCATTTTAGGGCTATTCGGAAATGTTATTTGAAGTTTTAATGATGATGTCATGGTTGCGGCTTTGTGGTGAAGTAAAATTATGAGTGCGAACACAAATAATTCCTCTAGCCTGATAATGGGTCTAGCCATAACCGATACATTCTATGGAAGATTTCCTTACATTAGAACCAATTAAGAGGGCCTACCTCTTAGTACACTTATCTTGTTTGGTGATGACCTTGATAGCTCACTCCAGTTGTCTCTCATTTCCTTCTTCGAATACCTGAAACAAGTAAACAACAGCAAACAACAACCGTGATAATAGACAAATTGTAATTCAATCTGCTTAACAAGTCAAGAAGCATTAAGCCATAAACATGTAAGATGCCACATTGTGTAGGAAATCAATCGTTAGTTGCATATATATTGAATCAAGAAGAGATTACAACCATTGTCTTGACGTTATCGTTCTCCTTCGACAAAACTAGGTTCCCACACACTTCTGTTAGCATTCCATGATAGCCTCAACAATGATAGTTTTAAGGCTCTTCCCTTTAGGCTTCACACTTCTCCCTCACACAACTAGAGAGCTACAACTATGAATGGCTTGCTGTTTACTCCAAACTTAATTAGCACTAGCACACCAACATTAACACTACAACTAGCTTCAGACTAGCTTGTGCTTGGGAAAAATGGAGGCTTATATAGCACGAATGGATGGGAGATGGTTCCTCTTCTCATGGGATAAGGTCTTATCTCTTGAGGTGGTTCCATCGTAATAGGGGAAAGGAGCCCAAACTGACATCCTTGACTCCATCCATCTCAACCATTTACCATACTTCCATTACGAAGCTTCTAGAGCTAGAAGCTTTGACTCCTTATTTAAAAAACTTTCCATAAGAGGATCGGCACGACTGGAACAAAGCTCAGTCGCTCCAGTCGGCACTAGGGACAGTGTTAATCCTTGCATATCGGCGTGAGGAGGACAAGGGTCATTAGCGTCGGTCTTGTAAACCGGGAAAAACAGAAGATTTGTGGGAAATGATGTAAAAGGGAGTTGTTCTACTCATGAAGAGGGATACAATGGGAGTTTCTTCATGAGGGGAAAGCATGTAGGGTTCACTGTAGAGGTCCTCCAGGATCATGGAATGGGGAGTACAGGGACAGTGACAAAATGTTGTGTAACAAATGCCCCCTAAAGCGTGAAGGTTGAACTAGAGTGAGGGGTGAAATGCTTTACAAATCAGTGCGGGGAAACCAGAGTTTGTCTTCGGAAAAACTGCAAGCAAGTATAGATACATATACATGACTGAAAAATCTATCAAATGATACATGAATCGTGGTATGGACATAACCATCCAGAGAATGCTCATGTAAATGGATCCAGGCATGGGTGCAACCATCTGATAAAGAGGATCATATCATAACCAAGGTATGGTCACAACCATCCAATAATGAGAATGATCACATATGATAACTCATGGTATGGTTGCAACCATACATCTGAAAGAGACTTGTATATCAACATAGTCATGTCACATCACTTCACAACCTAGACTTTTGTGATCTGAGCCCAAGGTCTTGCGCTCCAACACGACCCAATCAAAGTACCAATTCTAACATGTGAATAGATGTGTTGACGTCGAACATGTTAGAAAATTTCTTGATTACCAACCAATGATGTGAACCGTTAACAAGCGTGATAGAAACCACCAATAATGAAAATGGTCCTCAAGGTACTAGCAGCACAATCCACGAAATGTGAATATAGGAACTAAATTTTCGAACACCCATGAAATCACTCGATCGAAAGCCAATGATGTGAACTTGTCGTTGAGTGCAAAGAACTTGCCATTAGGGCATGCAAGCTCTAAGGTACTGAAAGGGAGTCTCTCGGTCAAATTCCCAAATAATGAGTTGAAGTCGATAGGAAGCGATCGTGTCGAAGGAGGGCCATAATGTATCCCACATCATCGACACGAGACAAAGGAATGAAAAATGATTTTGGATGATACAGAGAATCAGAGGTAAGTGTAACTGCAGAAGGACAACTCTTGAACATATCGGCGACATGACTAGAAGTTTGGAAGCTTTTGGATCCACAGGATCAGTGGTCATGATGACGTGGCAGAGATAAAATGGAAGGCAAAAATAAACAGCCCAACCCAGGGAGGTCAACAATACAAAGGAGGATATCCCATCCCGACACGAAGCAGAAAGTGTCATGTTCAAGAGTGAGTTGCCGACACAACTGATTAGATTTCCAAATTTTCCCCCATCATTTCTGGCAGGTGCCCCAATTATTTTAATCGCAAGCTTGAAGGGGATAGCATATGCTTGCACTGTAAGTTCATCCTTCGGACGAATTCAACCTAGTAAATTTAACGAGCCCTAGGAAGGAGAAGCTCATGTTCGACATGATGACGAATCCGATGTCGTTTAATATTTTAACAAGTCCGACAAAGGTGTAACTCGACATCTTTTTCATGTTTAAGGAGTTTGAAAAAGACACGGAAAAGAAAACTCCACATGGTCCCTTTTCATACATTTTTGTCTCTTGAGCCCGAAAAGGTAGAAAACGATACTCGAGAGAACCGCTTGACCATTTCAGTCAAGGAGTACATTTTTCGTAAATAGTGCATCCCAGCCTTAAAAAGGGGTAAACTTATACTGGGAGCACGACGTTTCACATTCCTTAATGAGTTCGAAACGACAAGGGCTCGACTATCTTTTTGCTTTTAAAGGGTCAAAAAAGAGCTTGAAAACAGACCCCCTGTTTTTATTTTCTTTTAACGAGTCAAAAAGGGAAAAATAATCAGCATTCTTTTCATTTTTTACGAGTCATAAAGAGCTTAAAGGTGACTCGTCTTGGAGGAATGAGTGGTATAAAGGGTAGCAAATGGTTCCAGCAATGGTGGAATTGCTCAAAACATGTAATGATCAAGGGGTTGGCTAATAAAACCACTCATCATTGTGGTTCCTCGGGAAAGGAAAAAACAACCATGTGAAAGCATATGATCAGCCAAAGAGATGGCGGTGATGGAATAAAACAACCAAGGCTCATCTAGCAGAAATCAACTGATTAAAAGAGAAATCACAAGATGTAAATCGAGCATGGGTTCATTTTTACACAAGCTTGAACCATGGAGAACTCTGCTTGGATTAGGTTTCATGTTTACACAAGCTTGAAACGAAAAACTATGCTTGAGTTTGTTCACATGCCCCCAGCATAATGACTCAAACCGAGGTACATGCCCCCCCAATCTTCATTTCATTCAATTAGGAGAATGGAACGAAGGTTTACTTTCAAGGTCTAGGAAATACTCGACTAGGATTTTACGAGATCTTAATCAAAGACTTGATTTGGAAAAGGGAGGTGCTTCATTTTTTAATGAGGTTGACACATTAAAAGAACTATACTCGAGACCCTTATTTTATTTTTTAACGAGGTTGTCACAAGACAAGGAACCATCCTCATGACTCCTTGTTTCATTTTTTAATGAGGTTGACACAAGACCAAGAACTATCCTCACACCCTTTGTTTTTGACCCATAAGAGAACATGACTCCCAAGAGGTCTTCACTAGACAGAAGAACCACACTCTGGGAGGAATACATGTCATTTGGTACCAAAGATAGATCGGTTTCCAAAGCCCCCAGTACATAATATACTATACCATCTGCATCATCATCAGCAGACACGGAGACAGAACGGGTAGCCACATAATTGACCTGTGGCAAGGAAGGTACTCCTTGCAAACAAGAGACGATAGGGGATGATCGTTGCAAAGGAGGCGCCTGATGACCAATGAACGAAAATTGTTCAATGGTCACTATTCTCCCTTCATGTGGAAAACAAAGCACAGAGAAAAGCGAAGAAACAAGAGCTCCCATGACATAAACATAGTCGCATCCACGTAGAAGATTGAAATCTAACTTACCTTGGACTACCATCACATCTATATAGATGGTATTTCCTCCCAAAGTAATAGGGAACTTCAGAAGGACCCCTAAGGGTTGACTGGTTCCTCTGTTGAAAGCCAATAAATTCTGAGTGACAGGCACAAGCTGTGGGGAACCCAAATCTTGCCAAGTAGTAGAAGACATGATGCTAACAGATGCACCTTCATCTAATATAGTGCCATGTACTACCATATTATAGGCTTGTATTGTGATCTGGAAAGGCACATAATATGGGAGGCGGAAAGCAGTCAATGGACCCCAATCGAAAGAGACGACAAAACTACTTGGTGGGGGTATCATATGATTACCCCCATGTTGTACAGGAACAGGAGAACGACTCTCCTAAACAACTGAGGCGGAAGGGTCATGCTTTGATTCATGAGAATCTGAGAAGACGAGAAGAACATGAGCAATATGATCACCACTCTCTCCCAGAACAGAGTGAGCAACTGGTGGTGGAACCAAGTCAACACTCTTTTCGACCAATGGTTGGTCAGGAATAGACACAAGAGAGTCATCCTCAGGAAGAGCAAGATGGGTAAGAGATGAATCCAAGTCAATCTCTTTAGCAATTGGGAGAGGGTCATAAGAAAGCCTCTGATAACCAACAGGAAGTTGGGGTTGAGGAGCTGCAAGATTTTCCAAAAATTTGGAAGCTTTATCCATAAGAGGACAAAGGTGAAGAAGATGCTCTCCTTCACACAACCTACAAGGGAATCTAATCTTCCCTTTCTTCTTACCATCGCTAATCAAGGGTGCAACATCGACATGATCTCTAGAGGTCGATGGGGATGGTCAATCTAGATTTTGAGACCATAGCTCTAAGACTCTGGGAATTCCAAGACAGTCTCGAAGGATATGGTCACCCTTACACAACTTGCAAGGAATTTGACCTTTCACGGAGGATCAAAAGGTTTGTCGACGAGAAGTGCATTTAGAGCAATAGATGCACGGTTGGCCTCTCGCTTATCTGACTTCTTCTTCTTCCTCTTCTTCTTCTTCTTCTTAGCCTCTTGGTTACTGGATTTGAAACTTTCACTAGGCGAAGTAGAAGAGGAAGGTGAAGAAATAAGGGAAGAAGGTGAGAGGTCAACTTTAGAATCAATGTGATGTGATTCAAATGAAGGAGATGTTTGGGCAGGAGTCGCGACGCTCGGGACCACCAAGGTTGAAAACAACCAAACAGGTAAACCAATGGTTAACCCAAGGAGGGATAACGTTGCCATATAAGGAGCACCAGCATTTCCAGAAGAAGGAAAAGGACCAGGATTCCCATCCAAGGCGAACCCTTGATTGGTAGACTCTAGGAATGTTGCCATTGGAATTGACCCCAAAGAATCACTAAGGAAGATAACTTTAACCAAGAATATTTCATGGGCAGTTAATTTTAAGACACTGAAACAAAACTTTGCCTTTTCATATTTTAAGAGTCAAGAAAAGGATGAAAGGTGACTCTAGTCACTTTTGGAATTAACAAGCTTGAAAGGATAAGTGCTCGATGATATTTTCAAATTTAAAGAGCCAGTAAAGATCAAAAATGACTACTCAGGGTATTCTAGGCAAAAGGATTACCAGGTAACCGTAAACTGCAAAATGCCTCAAGGGAAAATCGAGAAGTACAGACAGGCAATCTCCTCGAATGTTGTGTTCGGTGTATCACACTTACAAGGTAGCAGACTCGGCTTCCAACGAATAAATCATTGCAAACCTAGTGGGGTCTCCCTTTATATACACGATGGTAAAGGGAGCACAAGTTCGTACTAGCGTCGTCTAATGCTGAAGTGAACGACAACCGCTAGGTTCAAAGACATCAGAACACGTCTCTAACCTAGACCACTAAATGTGAGCATTAAGTTTCAATGCTTCCTTAGGTTAATTCAATAAATTTTAATGGTTTCTTGAATTAGGTTTCAATTACAAGGCCCTACCACTGTCATCTAACAAAACTCCTACATGCAGCTATATGAGAAAAGAGATCTTTTTCTTCGATGAAAGTTAACACCAATTAAGAGATAGGGAATACAAAATCAATGCAATAATTAAAGAATGAAACCTTTCTCTAATACATGTCCTAAATGCACTTAATCTTCCGATAACAACAAAAGAAGTTCCATTTCATTTCCAATGCTTACGATGATGCAATTCTAGCTTCTCAATGACGCTACTAATGCAATATTTTTGCTTAAGTAAACTAGAATGATGTTCTTCTTTTCATAAATTCAAAAGTGAATCTTTCACATAAAGCACTTTAATGAAAATTTTCACAATTCCAAACCAAAAAGCATCGATCAAAACCAAAGCATGATAAATGAAACTAAAATAAACTTCTTCCTTGAATCAAACAAACCAAACACATAATGCTTCAATCGAGAAACCAAGCAACGTAATCTATGCTTGGAAAGAGAAAAGATACACTCGAAATAAGAGAAAAAACGAGACTCTTTCACTCATTCAATTGAAAACAAAGCATCCTAGTCACTTCTAAGCGGAAGAAGAGAGTCTGAGGGTCAAGACACGCTAGCACTGGAATGGGAGAAATTATGATATTTCTTAACTCAGAGACCGGAGCGATTGCCTAACTGAAAACTAGCGTCGGTAGGCACGACCAGCGTGACTGACCAGTACTACAACTAGCACTGATGGCCTGATCGACGCGACCACCTAACTGACAACTAGCGCTGATCAAGGGATTCAAAGAAAAAATAAAAAAGAACTTCACACAGGGCCAGACTTAACACATCAAAGGGTGGTCTAAACAAATCAAGCACAAAAACCAAGCTAAATGAAGCTTTCTAGTCAGGGGGAACACAGTCTAAACAAGCTACAAGGCATAAATCAAAAGAGCAAGACACACTGGTCGAGATTTGGGGTGAACCCTAGTCTTCACCTACAGGCATCGGCGTGATTGCCTAACTGACAACAAGAGCCAGAAGGGGGTTGGCGTGACTGTTTCTTAGCATATCACATTGATCAATGTGACTGTCAGCGCAATAAGCACGCTGAGTGAGGATGCAAAGAAAAAAAATAAAAAAATTCAAAAATTGGGACCAGACTAGCTACTATGAATTTCAAACCCATCGTAGTAAGCAAAGCAAAGCATACAGAACTAAAGGGAAATGGATAAACTAGAAAAGTTCACACAAAACCATGAAATTCCAAGCAAACAAACAGAAGGATTGGTTCCCCAGTATGGTCGCCAATTTGTGGTGAAGTAAAATTATGAGTGCGGGCACAAACAATTCCTCTAGCTCGATATTGGGTCTAGCCACAACCGATACATTTTATGGAAGATTTCCTTAGGTTAGAACCAATTAAGAGGGCCTACCTCTTAGTATGATTATCCCATTTGGTGATGACCTTGCTTTCTCGCTCCAGCTATCTCTCATTTCCTTCTTCGAATACTTGAAACAAGTAAACAATAGCAAACAACAACCGTGATAATAGACAAATTGTAATTCAACCTACTTAACAATTCAAGAAGCATTAAGCCATAAACATGTAAGATGACACATTATGTAGGAAATCAATTGATAGCTGCATATATATTGAATCAAGAAGAGATTACAATTATTGTCTTGACGCTGTTGTTCTCCTCCAACAAAACCAAGTTCCCACACACTTCCATTAGCATTCCATGATGATGGCCTCAACAATGATAGTTTTAAGGCTCTTCCCTTTAGGCTTCACACTAAACCAAATTTACACTTCTCCCTCACACAACTAGACTACAACTATGAATAGCTTGTTGTTTACTCCAAACTTAATTAGCACTAGCACACCAACATTAACACTGCAACTAACTTCAAACTAGCTTGTGCTTGGGAAAAACGGAGGCTTATATAGCATGAATGGATGGGAGATGGTTCCTCTTCTCATGGGAGAATGTCATATCTCTTGAGGTAATTCCATCCTAATACTAGCTTGTGCTTGGGAAAAATGGAGGCTTATATAGCATGAATGGATGGGAGATGGTTCCTCTTCTCATGGGAGAATGTCATATCTCTTGAGGTAATTCCATCCTAATAGGGGAAAGGAGCCCAAACTGACATCCTCGACTCCATCCGACTCAACCATTTACCAGACTTCCGTTACGAAGCTTCTAGAGCTGGAATCTTCGGCTCCTTATTTAAAAATTTTCCATAAGAGGATCGACGTGACTGGAACAAAGCTCAGTCACTCCGGTTGGCACTAGGGATAGTGTTAATCCCTACATATCAGTGCAAGGAGGACAAGGGTCATTAGTGCCGGTCTTGTAAACTAGGAAAAACAGAAGATTTGTGGGAAATGATGCAAAAGGGAGTTGTTCTGCTCATGAAAAGGGACACAATGGGAGTTTTTTCATGATGGGAAGTATGTAGGGTTCATTGTAGAGGTCCTCTAGGATCATGGAACGGGGAGTATAGGGACAGTGACAAAATGTTGTTTAACAGGTTTTGATAGGATCATGAAAACCCTAACTTGTTAGGGTTGGATGATGTTATCTAACATCCCAAACCATTGGAGTTTTGGTATAGTAGGGTTTGCTTTGTTATGTTATGAATCCCTAGATATTTAGGGTTTGGTTGGTTCTATAAGAAAACCCATTGGTATTTGAGGTAATATCCTAGGAATGAAACCCTAGGTATGTATGTGTCCATTGGTTGAATACCTAGCCTGGTCTAGGATGGTATATGTCTAGAATGTTAATATTGCCTAACATATGATGTGCCTATGCATGAAAATGAATTCCTAGATATGTGTGTTGACTTAATTATTGTTGGTTATAAATTCATAGGGTTTAATCGAAGCCCTTGTCTAAATTTGATATTCTAGGATGATGTTGTTTGAGAAATCTAGGGTTTTGCAGCTAAACCCTAGTAGTAGTTAAAATCTCTAGTATGTATAACAATTTGGAATATATGAATCTATATAGTGATTGTTGAGAATTTGTAAATAAGAAATCTAGGGTTTACATCAAACCCTAGTAGAAGCTAGTCATGTTGATAAGTTGTGAATGATTATTAGAGTTCATGTATGAAATCTAGGGTTTGTATAAAATCCTAGTAAGTAGTCTAACATATGAATTCTGAAAGTTGTTAGATGCATTGATCTAAATTATTTCTAGGGTTTGTTATATGAAAGAACTTGTCATATCATTGAAATAATATTGGTAACCTAGACATAATTAGTTTGATATCTTGATGAGCTATAGATATGATTTAGGGTTTGTAACAAAACTTGGGTAAGAAGTTAAAGTATTAAAGTATAGTCTCTTGTCGATTATGTTTGTAAAATCTAATGCTTCTATTATTATAATATTTTGATACGGTTAACTTCATGCTTCTATAGTTTTGGTTGTAATTGTTATCTAAGTTGTGCACGTACATTGTCTTCAAGATGATGAAGATGATCATAAGTAAAGTTGATATGATAAGCATAATAAATGAATAACTATGATAAGAAGGATGGAATCCATGAAATATTCTCCAATAAGAAGTTGATCTCCCTAAGTTAAGAGGGATCCTGGATAGAAGAGATCTCCCTGAGATTAAGAGGGAGCTTGGAGGGAGGGCATATCATAGTTTTGAATGGAGAATGCATTCTGGTGGATATGTTGTTGCATGTGAAGTATGAAATAAAAGTTGTTTGAGGAATCTTCTGCTAAATATTCGGTTGATAGTCCTATTGCGATAAGTTGAGAAGCAACATCTAGAACGACCCTGGAGGTTTGTATTTGAGTATGAACATTTGAAAGTGTACTACCAATTAGGGTTGTGTTTGTACAAGTAAATATCTAGAAGTTTTGATAGCATGTTGGTTACCGATCAATTTGATCGAGAGAGATTTGTTGTCCTTGATCTCCTGGATCAAGGAGCGTTGATGCTTTCTGAGTGAAGAATTGCATGGGAGGACATATGGCTGGCACTTTGTGTTGATGTCTAGATCCCGAAGTAGGGAGGGTGGTGTTGGTCATAGAGCTTTGACCTCGAATACACACCTTGTTGAAATAAGGAATTGTTGATAGGGTGGTTGAATCAGTAATTGTGAGATTGTTTTCTTTTTCTATTCTGCTTGCAATCCCTTTTTATATTCTATTAATTGTGAGATCTTTCATTCATAAAGGGAGTGAACAACAAGTTAAAACATACATGTTCATATAACAATCACATGAGTAGCACACACATTTGACACAGTATTTTTCACGTGGAAACCCAAAGGGAAAAACCCACCAAATTTGTTGTTTGTTTATGATGTAAATTAAGAACCTACTTAATTACATTTGTTAGTTTGTGAGCACCCACTCACAGGAGGCATCGACTCCCTTTGGTTAGCAAGAACCAACATGCTAAGAGGCACCAACCTGCTCTTTCCATTTTTCTACTATTTCATACAATTTTCAAACTGAAAACAGAGGCATGAATATTACAAGTAAAATAACAAAATGGTTGGTTGCAGATTCAAATTTTGCACTTTGTTCTATGTGTTCTCATGCAGCTGTTCTTTGCTTGTTTCTCACAACAACATCTCCTCGCCACTCTGCCTCCTCTCTCACTGGCTTCTCTATTGCAACGCCTCTGTTCATCTCACACTATTCTTTTTACAATGATCATATATTGCCTGCTCTTCAGTACTACCCTCGTTGTTGTCCTAAAATCATACCCATTGCGCTTACTGCACAACCTCTTAGTGTGCTCTCAATGCTTATACCTCTCTATCTCTACCCATTGATCTCACTTCTCAGCTCTTTAGCAATATGCTCAACTCCCCCAACCGCTCAATTGTGAACGATGGTTTTGTTTCATAAAGGTGCTTTGCGCAAGGCTATCTTTGTTCTATGTACTCTAACTGTTGAAATGTACTTCAACATGGCTCCCCCTATTGTTGTTGCATCTCTTGGTAGTTTCCTGTCACAGTATTAAATCAGGGATGAACCATGGAGATTTTTAATAAACAATTGTGTAAGTCTCCATGATGAGAAATTAATTCTCATACGACTTGCACACTCCTTCGAGAGACCCATTCTTATTTATTGCTTAATAGAACTTGATATTCCTCAGGGATAGGTACTCTGAAATTCATTTAACTCTCCCATATGTGCACGTGTATTTGTCAATTCCTTCCTTCATTCCACACAATCGCATCTATAAAATAATGTCCTTGATTCCTTGTTTCAGAGTCTTCTGTAGGTTTAGCCCATTTCTATAATAAACTCCAATGATTCCACATTCAATTCTACAGTTGTCGACCCATACATCCTTTTAAATTTGTTGTACTGACTCACTAGAACACACCATATCATAACTTACGAAGGTGGAACGTTACAATATTGCACTACGCGATATCCTTGGCTCCCTTTGCCTTCAGCTCCTTTAGCAGTTGCTTTCTCATAGGAGCGAGAGTTGTGATCAGGGGCTTAGCATTATATCGAAGCCCCTTAGTATCGTAACTTTCACAGTTGAAACATTACGATATTTCTCAGTCCCAATATCCTCAGATCCCTTGGCACTTAACTCTTTGAGCATTTTCCTTCTCATATGACTGGACCTGTGACTAATGTCTTAGCGCTTAGGTGCTATGGCCTTTAGGCTCCTACAGAGGGCCGATCTTCCTTTTTTCACTACTTTGCGCCCTTGGTTCTCTAAACTCTCATGACCAAGTGCCAACACAATATTAGAATCCCCTTCCAACGTAACTTTTCCAAAAACCATTTGCACTGGAGTTGCGATGTCCTCATCCTCTGATATGCTGACCTCTGAGACGACATCATGATGTCATCATTACTCCATGTGGTGACTCCTTAGTGGTGACATGTGTTACCCATATTTGGCCCATTAAGCCACCTAATAATGTTGAATTTTCTTGCCACGTGTCCTGTCATACTGCCACATCATGTTGATGTTAGTTTCCACTGCACCTCCTCAGAGCCAATCTCATGTCACCATGTGTTCTACTAGAGGAGAGAGAAACAGTTCTGATTAACCTTTGGTTTTGCAATGCAATCCTTTGTTAACACTGTTAATCATCCCTCAAATTTTTAACAATATCGATAGCACTGGATATCGTAAGTTATTAAAATACATATGTTAAGAATTTATGATATTCCGATAAGCTCCGACCTTCGATATTCTGATGAACCCTGATGTTCTGATGTGCTGAGAGATCCGATATAGCCTAATTCGAGGTTCTGATGTGTCATCTACTCTAACCTCTCATATTGCAACCTGCTCCGAGGTTCTGATGTACTGATCTCCGGGGTTCCAATGTGTCATCTACTCTAAACTCCGATATTGTAACCTACTCTAATGCTCTGAGGTTCTAATGTGATGATATTAGGGGTTTCGATTTTGGATTCCGATGGGCTCCCTTCTCTGATATTTTATCCTTCTCAAAGCTTCAAGTCCCCAAACTTCGACAGACCATATATTTTGATCCAGGAGACCATTTTTGGACTTCTACATATCATTGGAAAACTCTTCCAGAGCACTTCTCAATAGATAGGGTCCAATGTAGGATTTGATCCCCTTTTATACCTTTGAGATCACTTCAAAATCTCTGCCCCTCATTACTCCTTGATTCTTCTTCTTGTGCATGGAAATTTGAACTCCCAACCACCATAGTCATCATTTTATGGCTTCTCCAGTAAGCCTACTACTATGATGATTCTATACATAAAACTTGCAAATACCATGGGAATTCCATCTGAACCAACAAAGTAGTCATCATTTTATGGCTTTTCAAATAATCCTGCCACTGTGATGATTGTCTACATAAAACCTACAGCTACCATAGGAGTCCTTCTGAGCCATTACCCCATGCATATGCTGCAAAAAGCATCCATGCCAGTCTGGTTGACAACAATGCCAATGCTAACACAACCACCACCAATTGTCCAACAATCTACCCCTTTGGCATTGTTGGCAACACCATAAGCTCCCCCTCAGGATAGGCACGGTCTTCTCTGATGCCCTAGTAATTTTCTCCCCCTTTGACATCAATCACAAGGAATACTTTTTGAAGGCTCACCCTGAACTATTGCAACCTACTCTTCCATGGCTCCCACATTCTGAGTAGTTTCCACCACCTACCAAAATGCATTCATTTGGAGGGAGGAAATACAACTCCAATCTGCTGCCTAGGAATCTTTCTCTCTCCTCTAGTAGGACACATGGCAGCATGAGATTGGCCCTAAGAAGCTGCAGTGGCAACTGACGTCAGCATGACATGGTAGTACAACAAAATACATGGCAAGCATATTCAACATTATTGGGTGGCTTAATAGTCCAAATCCGAGTGACATTTGTCACCACTAAGGAGTCGCCATGTGGAGTAATGACGACATCATGACGTCATCTCAGAGGTCGACATATTGGAAGATGAGGACCTCATAACTCCTTTGCAAATGGTTTTTGGAAAAGTTACGATGGAAGGGGCTTCCAATGTGTCAAGAAATTTACTGCATAACATAAATAATTACCGAGAGGAATATATATAAGAAAATAACCAACAACAACCATAAACGCATAAACACAAATGTTTATCCGGAAAAACCCCAAATCTGGGGAAAAACCCAACCTAATAAGATCTCATTAGCATTGGCCAAAACCCTGGCCAATCTGACCAAGTGAGCCTTCACCGCTCACCTCCAGGTCTTGCATTACAATGAAGTCCTTCTAGCCTTTCATAAGCTCCATTACATATAATACCATGGGCAGAACACTATGGGTGCACAATTCCATGTGCCCCAAAACCATCACTATTTAACCTGGTCAACTTTGACTCTATCCCGAGTCAAGTTTACTTAACAATTCCCCCCTTAAACTTGACTTGGGGTTCCTTGACTAACTCCAGCCAAACCTGCTAAGTGAGACAATCCCGCTCACTCTAGCTCTTACCCCCCTCAGAGTTTTTACCCGGGGTATTGTTAACCCGACATCCCCCTATCACCTAGGTCTAACCCAGAATTTACTGGTGATCACCGAGGGGTACACATGCCTTACCAAGTCTTACAGTAGTATGCCCATTTACATGCAATAATTTTGACTTCATTAATTTATTTTTTTTGCTGGGATTCTGATCCATCCTCTCTCAATTTGATTTGCTCAAAAACTTCTATTAAACCGCTCCAACTGCGAGCCCGACGAGAACCTTGTATATTCCAGCACCGGTGGCCTCACGTAGCAAAAAACGAACAATTTTCGAAGCCGCGTGAACAATTTTCTTCTGCTGACTAAAGGTATCTCTCAACCTTCTTTAAATAGCCACATGAATCCTGAAAAATTCGTCAGCATGTTCCAAACCAGTAAATATCGCAAATGCACTGCGATCCCTAGCAGTTACGGCACTATCTTCCATAGATTCTCCTCGAGGTTCTTCCGCGTACGATTGTTCCACCATTATTTTCCAAACCGAGATCTATAAAAAGGCTGCATTGATCTCATCAAGCACTATAAACCCCTGGCATCAAAGAATTTCTTTGAAGCCAATATGTGGCTCCAATACCAGTTGTTAAGAAATTTACTGCATAACATAAATAATTACCGAGATGAATATATATAAGAAAATAACCAGCAACAACCATAAACACAAATGTTTATCCGGAAAAACCCCAAATCTGGGGAAAAACCCAACCTAATAAGATCTCATTAACATTGGCCAAAACCCTGGCCAATCTGACCAAGTGAGCCTTCACCGCTCACCTCCAGGTCTTGCATTACAATGAAGTCCTTCCAGCCTTTTATAAGCTCCATTACATATAATACCACGGGCAGAACACTATGGGTGCACAATTCCATGTGCACCAAAACCATCACTGTTTAACCTGGTCAACTTTGACTCTATGTCGATTCAAGTTTACCTAACACGATGTTGTGTTAACACTTGGTTGTGAGAGTTTAGAGAACCAAGGGCATAGAGCAGTGAACAAAGGAATATTATCCCTCGGTAGGAGCCTAAAGCCTTAAGGCTCCAAAGACAGACACAGGACAAAGAGGACTCAGGGAAGCTCAAAAATCAAAGTGTTTGGATTATGCTTGAACTAGGACCAGAGCTTATATATCGTCGTCCTGATCACGGTGGTGTGAATGGTTCGTCAATCTGAGTCCGTATGCGAAATTTAGAAGCAGTCAAAGTTGGGTTGACTTTTTGCTAACTCGGTGGGCTTAAGGAGGCCACAATTTGGACCAAACCCGGCCACCGGATTCTGACCAACTCCAGCCAGATTCCAGGAAAAAAAATTGCCTCGTTAAAAATACTCCTACAGTCAAAAACGGATTTTCAAAAACAGGCACATTATGGTTATGAAAACAAAACAAAACAAAAAATATAAAAAAAAAGGGTCATGGGCCACCAACCCCGCCACCCAACTATTCAATGTAACCACATATCACAAATATGGGGTGGGCACGGGTCACCTCTTATGGACCCAGCCCACACCCCCTCCATAATATAGCATATAATACGGGACCGGCGGGGGTCGAACCCACCCGGCCCACGTGGCCGGCCCCCAAGCGGGCGGCCCCAAAACAAATCAACGGCCCATGTGCCATTCCATAAAAAGAACGCCAATCATCCATTTAACGGAGACTGAGAGTTGGGTACGGTGGCCAGGCCACCCAAGGCAGACCTGACCCAACCAAAAATTGTTTTAAAAAAGATTATGTGGTGTAAAAAATGGAGGAGGCAGGGTTTTACCACCCGACCTCCTCCCTATTAAACGGTTCAATAACCCACTACACCAAACGGTTCACATTGATTAATCTACCTAAATTTTTTATATAAACCTAGAATTTCTTCAGTGCACAAGGGACAGATGGAGGAACCAGAAGTGGGCACGGAAACCGAGACAATTAATTTTAATTAATTTTTATGCAGGTGGAACCATGATTGGGCATTTTGCAGGAGGGCCAAATTTTCACCTTGTCAAATTTTGACAAATTTTATATGGTTTCAACACCTCTCGACGCCACGAATGCAATGGCACCGTCCGTTTATCCATCAGAGTTCTGCATTTTCCAGCCATTTTCAATATGAGGGTGGAACCATGATCGCTGCAAAAACAGGGAACCATGATCCTTGCAATTTTCCTATAGAGGTAATTTTTCTCCATGTCGGAATATAGTCAAGTTTACAATCATGTTTCATGGTTTTCCATAGGGATCGCAATGGCGAATTCAAATTCACCTTTGGAGTTGCAAATTTCCAGTCCACCCATGGAGCAGAATCTTTGAGGAGTCTAGGGGGAATCTAAAAGATTCCTTGAGCCCCAAATTCTCAACTTCTCAGAATTCAAAAATTGGACAGTCAATTTTGCACTATTCGATGTCACAAATATGATGGTGTGTTCAGATTTCTCATTCTCTCATTCTATTCTTCAGCCACTTTTCTAAGTGGAATGTAGGTGTCAACATCCATGTGCAAGCAGTCATGTGATTGATGCCATGAGATCGATGGTTCGAACAGCTTCAACAGTTTGACATTCGCTTCTTCAGATGGCCCTTGGTTGTGAGGTATATGCTGGGTTCATATACTTCTTCTTTATGCATTGTGTTGCACAAATCCTTGTTGATGCTTGATGTGGGATCTTGTTTATTACACATTTTTATGATTCTTGCTTGATGTGACGCAGAATCGCCTATGTGATGTACTTGTTTTCATGACTCATCATGTTGTGTTTTGAGATCCCTTTGTTGTATGTTGATGGGATACTCATGTGTCGCCATGCATGTTTGTTTTGAGATCCCTTTTATGCCATGTTGGCGGGATGATCATCGTGCATGAGTTTTGTGTCATACTGATAGGAGACTTTTGACTGAGAGTTCCTGTGGTGGAACATCTCTTAGAGCCACTCCTGCGTGAGGGCATTTTCCTTGTATGATCGCAACATCATCTCTTGTGTACATCATCACTATTGACAGCACTTAATGTAGCGGCCTACACCATCTTGACACCGGGGCTCGGAGACGTAGTCCCTCCTGGACGAACTCCATTATCAACACTTTTGTTTTTATGTTGCTGATGATTGACATGTTCCTCTTCTTTACAAGATGCACATGTATTCACTCATGTTCTTTTAAAAATGCAATTTAACACATCACGAAAGTAAAAGGTCTTGGAAGGGTCCTTCTTACACCTGGACCTGGATCAATTGGTATCAGAGCGGTCTTTGCGTTGATGTGAATTGCAGCGTGAACAACGGAACGTGTAGCGACATAGGATGAAAAAGTGATGTACGAGACCATGCTCAACATTTCCAAAAGGGTAGAGATAATGTATGAAACTCTACAGAAAGAGACAGAGGAAAAGGAGTGATTGTAGCTTCAGTTGCAAGCCACGCAAGAGGCCCTAGAAGAACTAAACCATAACAACCAGAATCTTAAAATAGAGAATGTTGAATTGAAGATGCGGCTACATGAAGAGAAAGAGGAGACACAAAGTTTGCTACGACAACTACAAGCAAAGGACGAGGCCTTGGAAAAGCAGTAGCATGACCCATGTGAGGTAAAAAGTAGTTCTCCATCTTCATGTATATTTCTTGATGATGATTTCACTATTTTTGAAAATCACACCATAGGAATTGGCTCCAAACTGTTGAAGAAAATGGGGTATGAAGGAAAGGGCTTGGGCGTTAATGGCCAAGGCATTCTCAACACCATCAAAGTAGAGGAATTACTGTGTCGAACAGGACTTGGGTATGTTAGAAAGGAAGTTGGGGAACGCGCCACGATAGTTAGCGAACCACCAACAACAGATGATGAGCAGCCCTCATCAGTTCTTTCCAAATCAACAAAGGAGGTAAAAGATGTTGATTCACTTTCAGTTTCATCATCACATAGTATGATTTATGTTGGAGATTTGGGGATCCCAATTACAGGGACAAACATGAGGCTCCTTACAAGGACGAGGCACGAGGAGTAAGGAAAACTTGGTGTTAATAACCAAGGCATAACTCAACCATTGGAGGTTGTGCAGAGACCTCAATTTGCAAGCTCGAGATACACTGAAGGAGAATGCTCAAAGGTGTCAGATTCTTCCGAGACATCGTCAAAATCGTCGAGGAAAGAGAATGATGGGAACACATCCCCATCATCCCATGGCAGTGCCCATTGCAGGGAGAGAGCTGAGGCAAGCTCCCATCGCCATACGTACACCAGAGACAGCAAGGAAAGGTATAACCACTCTCGACATTCAAATTTTCATTTCGATTATGATCATGTCGTTAATGATGAATGAAGGACATGGCATCGAAAAACATGCACCTTTTGTGGATTACATAACCATACATTTTCTAAGTGTTGGAAAAGAATGGCAGCACACAAAAAGATGAGGCGTGAAAGACCCTCTCAACAGCAGGTAAAGAAACATGTTAAGCAGATCTGGAGGAAGAAAACCTATTGCAGTCATTGCGATAGAAATGGCCATCAAAGAGCCACTTGTTGGAGGCTCCATCCATAGCAGCGCCTTAAAGACAAAGTGTCGGTGCATGAACCAGGTGAAGCAGTTATTCGACCATCGAATGCGCCACAAGGAGGCAACCCATTCACCTTGATAAGTGAAAAATGGTTTCGAGACATGTTGTCATTTCATGGTCGTGCTTTTGTAAATCATTTGTTGCATTTTAAGATGTAAAAGTGATGATGTGTTTTCCATCACTTGTTCAGCAACAATGATGTCTGGCCTTATTTTGAGTTGCATTTTACACTCTGAAAGTGATGTTATGCTTCCATCACTTATCAAAACAATAATGTTTAGCCTTATGATTTTAAATCATGTGTTGCAATGATGATGTGTTTTCCATCACTTGTTGAACCAACAATGATATGTTGGCCTTATTGTCGTGGCAAGTATGGGATGCTTGGGTCATTAGTTGGTCATGTCAATCAAGCATGTAATTTTCAAAACAATGTACTAAAGGTTGCAGATGTGGCAAGTGTCGACGCATCGCTTAAGCCTCCGAAGAACAAAGGTGAAGGAGATGGAAGCGAGACCATTTCAGGATGCTTGTGATGCAGACAAGGTACAGAGAAGTTGCATATTATTTTTCATGCTTTTGGACGACCAAAAGCTCCTCAGTGGGGAGGATTGATCCAAGTGGCTCCAGAGACACACACAGGACAAAGAGGACTCAGGGAAGCTCAAAAATCAAAGTGTTTGGATTATGATCGAACTAGGACCAGAGTGTAGATCTCGTCATCCTGATCGCGGTGGTGTGAACAGTTCGTCAATATGAGTCCGTATGTGAAAATTAGAAGCAGTCAAAGTTGGTTGACTTTTTCTAACTTGGCAGGCTTAAGGAGGCCACAATTTGGACCAAACCTGGCCACCGGATTCCGGCCAACTCCGCCCAGATTCTGGGCAAATTTGTTGCCTCAAAAACGGATTTTCAAAAAAAGGCACATTATGGCTATGAAAACAAAATATATATATATATATATATATATATATATATATATATATATATATATATATATATATATATATATATATATATATATATAAAAAAGGGTGGCGGGCCACCAACCCCGCCACCCAACTATTCAACGTAACCACATATCACAAATATGTGATGGGCAAGGGCCACCTCCGATGGACCCGACCCACACCCCCCTCCACAATATAACATATAATACGGGACCGGCGAGGGTCGAACCCGCCCGGCCCACGTGGCCAACCCCCAAGCGGGCAGCCCCAAAACTAATCAACGGCCCATCAACACAGCCCATGTGCCATTCCATAAAAGAACACCAACCATCCATTTAACTAAGACCGAGAGGTGGGTATGGTGGGAGGGCCGCCTAAGGCGGACCCGAACCAACCAAAAATTGTTTTAAAAAAGATTCTGTGGTGTAAAAAATGGAGGAGGTGGTGTTTGACCGCCCGACCTCCTCCCTATTAAACGGATCAATAACCAACTACACCAAATGGTTCACATTGATTAATCCGCCTGAATTTTTTACATAAACCCAGAATTTCTTCAGTGCACAGGGGGTAGATGGAGGAACCAGGAACGGGCACAGAAACCGAGACAATTAATTTTAATTAATTTTTATGCAAGTGGAACCATGATTGGGCATTTTGCAGGAGGGCCAAATTTTCACCTTGTCAGATTTTGACAAATTTTATATGGTTTCAGCACCTCTCGACGCCACGAATGCAATGGCGTTGTCTGTTTCTCCATAAAATTTCTACATTTTCCGGCCATTTTCAGTGTGAGGGTGGAACCATGATCGCTGCAAAAACAGGTAGCGGAACCATGATCCTTGCAATTTTCCTAAGGAGCTAATTTTTCTCCATGTCGGAATATAGTCAAGTTTACAATCATTTTTCATGGTTTTCCGCAGGGATCGCAATGGAAAATTCAGATTCACCTTTGGAGTTTCATATTTCCAGTCCACCCATGGAGAGGAATCTTTGAGGAATCTAGGGGAATCTAAAAGATTCCTTGAGCCCCAGATTCTCAACTTCTCAGAATTCAGAAATTGGACAGTCGATTTTTCACTATTTGACGTCACAAATATGATGGTGCGTTCACATTTCTCATTCTCTCAGTCTATTCTTCAACCACTTTTCTAGGTGGAATGCAGGTGTTAACATCCATGTGCAAGCAATCATGTGATTGATGTCGTGAGATCGATGGTCCGAACAACTTCAGCAGTTTGACATTTGATTCTTCAGATGGCCCTTGGTTGCGAGGTATATGCTGTGTTCATGTACTTCTTTATGCATTGTGTTGCACAAATCCTTGTTGATGTTTGATGTGGGATCTTGTTTATTACTCATTTTTATGATACCTGCTTGATGTGACGCAGAATCGCCTATGTGATGTACTTGTTGTCATGACTCATTATGTTGTGTTTTGAGATCCCTTTGTTTTATGTTGACGGGATACTCATGTGTCGCTATGCATGCTTTTTTTGAGATCCCTTTTATGCCATGTTGGCGGGATGCTTATCATGCATGAGTTTTGTGTCATACTGATAGGAGACTTTTGACTGAGAGTTCCTGTGGTGGAAAATCTCTTAGAGCCACTCCTGCATGAGGGAATTTTCCTTGTATGATCGCGAAATCATCTCTTGTGTACATCATCACTATTGACAACACTTAATGCAGCAGCCTACACCATCTTGACACCGGGGCCTGGAGACGTAGTCCCTCCTAGATGAACTCTGTTATCAACGCTTTTGTTTTGATGTTGCTGATGATTGACATGTTCCTCTTCTTTACATCATGCACATGTATTCACTCACATTGTTTTAAAAATGCAATTTAACACATCACGAAAGTAAAAGGTCTTGGAAGGGTCCTTCTTACACCCAGACCTGGATCAGATGTGTTGATCTCTAGGGTTCCGATGTGTCATCTACTCTGACCTTCGATATTGTAACCTGCTCTGATGCTCTAAGGTTCTAATGTGATGATATTCGTGGTTTCGATATTAGTTCTCGATGGGCTCCCTTCTCCAGTATTTTATCCTTCTCAAAGCTTCAAGTCCCCGAACTTTGGCAGACCATATATTTTGATCCAGGAGACCATTTTTGGACTTCTACATATCGTTGGAAAGCTCTTCGAGAGCACTTTTCAATAGATAGGGTCTAATGTAGGATTTGAGCCCCTTTTATACCTTTGAGATCGCTACAAACTCTTTGCCCTCATTACTCCTTGATTCTTCTTCTTGTGCATGGAAAGTTGAACTTCCAACCACCATAGTCATCATTTTATGGCTTCTCCAGTAAGCCTGCTTCTATGATGATTCTCTACATAAAACCTACAAATACCATGGGAATTCTATCTGAACCAACGAAGTAGTCATTATTTTATGGCTTTTCAAATAATCCTGCTACTATGATGATTCTCTACATAAAACCTACAGCTACCATAGGAGTCCTCCTGAGCCATTACCCCATGCATATGCTACGAAAATCATCCATGCTAGTCTGGTTGACATCAATGCCAATACTAACACAACCACCACCAATTGTCCAACAATCTCCCCCTTTGGCATTGATGGCAACACCATAATCTCCCCCTCAGGATAGGCATGGTCTTCTCTGATGCCCTAGTAATCTTCTCCCCCTTTGACATCAATCACAAGGAATACTTTTTGAAGGCTCACCCTGAACTATTGTAGCCTACTCTTCCATGGCTCCCACATGCTAAGTAGTTTCCACCACCTACCAAAATGCATTCATTTGGAGGGAGGAGATACAACTCCTATCTACTGCCTAGGAATCTTTCTCTCTCCTCTGGTAGGACACATGGCAGCATGAGATTGGCCCCAAGAAGCTGCAATGGAAACTAACGTCAGCATGACGTGGAGTACAACAAAATACATGGCAAGCATATTCAAAATTATTGGGTGGCTTAATAGTCCAAATCCGGGTGACATCTGTCACCACTGAGGAGTCGCCATGTGGATTAATGACGACATCATGACGTCATCTCAGAGGTCGGCATATCAGAGGATGAGGACCTCATAACTCCTTTGCAAATGGTTTTTGGAAAATTTATGATGGAAGGGGCTTCCGATGTTGTGTTAACACTTGGTCATGAGAGTTCAGAGAACCAAGGGCATAGAGCAATGAACAAAGGAATATTATCCCTCAGTAGGAGTCTAAAGGCCTTAACACCTAAGCGTTGAGCCATCAATCACAGGTCCTGTCATATGAGAAGGAAAATGCCCAAGGATTTAAGCACCAAGGGAGATGAGGATATCGGGAGTAAGAAATATCGTAACTTTTCAATTGTGAAAGTTACGATACTAAGGGGTTATGACATAATGCTAAGCCCCAGATCACAGCTCTTGGTCCTATGAGAAAGCAGTTGCTAAAGGAGCTAAAGGAAAAGGGATCCAAGGATATTGGGGAGTGCAATACCGTAACATTTCGCCTTTGTAAGTTATGATATGTCATGTTCCGATGAGGAAATACAACAAATGTAAAAGGATGTATGGGTCGACAGTTGCAGAATTGATTGTAGGATTAGTGGAGTTGATTATTGAAATGGGCTAAACATACAAAAGACTAAAACAAGGAATCGAGGACATTATTTTATAGAGACGATTGTGTGGAATGAAGGAAGCAACGAGCAGCTTCGCATGCACGTCTGGGAGAGTTAAATGAAGTTGAAAGTAGCCATCCCTGAGGACTATCAAGCTTTGTTGAGAAATAAATAAGAATGGGTCTCTCAAAGGAGTGTGTAGGTCATTTGAGAATTAATTTATCATCATGGATACTTGCATAATTGTTCAGTAAAAAGATCTGTGGTCCATCTTTGATTTAATATTGTGATAGGAAACTACTAGGGGATGCAAAAGAAGCAAGGGGAGCCATGTCGAAGTACATTTTGGAAGTTAGAGTACATACAACAGAGATAGCCTTGCGCGAAACAAAACCATTGTTTGCAATTGAGCAATTGGGGGAGTTGAGCATATTACTAAAGAGCTGAGAACTGAGAGCAGTAGGTAGAGATAGAGAGGTTTAAGCACTGAGAGCACACTAAGAGATTGTGAAGTAAGCACAATGGGTATGCTGTGAGGAGAACAACGAGGGCAGTACTGAAGAGTAGGTAGCAGATGATTGTTGTAAAAAGAATAGTGTGAGTTGAACATAAGCATTGCAACAGAGAAGTCAGTGAGAGAGGAGGCAGAGTGTTGAGGAGATGTTGAAGTGAGCAGCAAGTAAAGAACAACTGCATGAGAACATAGAGGACAGAGTGCAAAAGTTGAATCTGCAACCAACCATTTTGGTATTTTACTTGTAATATGTATGCCTCTGTTTTCAGTTTGAAAATTGTATGAAATAGTAGAATAGTTGCAAGAGCATGTAGGTGCCTGCACTTAGAAGAGCTTGGTGCATCTTGGTAATTTGGTGCTTCCTAACCAAAGGGGGTTGGTGCCTCCTGTGAGTGGTTTCTCACAAACTAATAGATGTAATTAAGTAGGTTCTTAATTTACATCATAAACAAACAATAAATTTGGTGGTTTTTTCCCTCCGGGTTTCCACATGAAAAACATTGTGTGAAATGTGTGTGTTGCTCATGTAATTGTTGTATGAACATGTATGTTTGAACTTGTTGTTCACTCCCTTTATGAATGAATGTTCTCACAAGTAATAGAACATAAAAAGGGATTGTAAGCATAATAGAAAAATAAAAGAATCTCACAATTATCAATTCACACCCCCCCTCTCAGTAATTCCTTATTCCAACAATTGGTATCATAGCGGGTTCCTTTAGGAATAGTGTAATCATTGGAGGGTAGATATATAAGGAATTATGTCTAGGAAAGAGAGTCAAGAGGCTTACTCAAGTAGAATACCAATCTTTGATGAGACAAATTATTCCTTTTGGAAACTAAGAATGGAAGTGTATATTATGTCCCTCGGAGTAGATGTTTGGACTTCAGTACTAGTAGACTACAATGTCCCTAATATTCCTCCCACTGATGTAGATGGTAAAAAATTACATGGCAACAATGAAAAATCCAAGAATTCCATTCTCGTTGGGCTTAGTCAATTAGAACTTTTAAAATTTATGCACTATAAGTCTGCTAAGGAAGTGTGGGTAAAGCTTAATCAAAGTCATGAAGGAGATGACAAAGTCAAGCAGGCGAAACTTCAGACTTTTAGAATGAGGTTTGAGAGCTTGAGAATGAGTGAAAATGAAATCATAGCAGAATAATTCCTCAGAGTTGATGAAGTAACTAATATGATTAGAGGACTTGGTGAGGAGGTCAAGGAGGAGATGATTGTTCATAAAATATTAAGATCTTTTCCCATGAGATTTAATGCAAAAGTCTCAACTATTGAGAAATGGATAATTTAAAGAACCTCTAGATGGACTAATTGCATAGTACTCTCACAGCCTATGAGATGAGAGTAGGAATAGAAAAGTATAAACCTAAGGGATCAACATTCAAAGTATCCAAAAATACCAAGGAGCACAAAAATCATCAAGACTACTCCAGTTGTGAATCTGATAAGGAGTTGGCTCAACTAGCCAGAAAATTGAAACGTGGATTAGGAAAATATAAAGGGAAGTTTCCCTTTACTTGTGCAATTTACTTGTGAGAGCATTAATACTATAATATATGCATATATATAAACCAAAGCAAACCATTCATGTGAGCACAGAGTCCATCAATTGAGCAACACACACATATTGACACAGGTATTTTTTGTTTTACGTGGAAACCCAAAGGGAGAAAACCACCAATTTGTTTGTTATTATGATGTAGATTAAGAACCCGCTTAATTAAATCAAGTTGTTTGTGATCACCCACTCATGGGAGGCCCCCAAGGTCCTCAAGATAGAAAGCCACCACTTGTCGAGAGGCACCAACCTCTTATGAATGCAAACCACTACCTACTCTAGCCACTATTCTGCTTTTCATACAATTTTTAGACTGAAAACATAGGCCAATACAAATGCTCAGAAATATAAACCTGATCTGCTGCTACGCCAACTCCTTCCCTTCTGCTTTGTAGTTCAACTATATATTTCTATCTTCACTGTTCAACCAACACTTTTCTCTACCCTTAGTCACTCTTCAACTATAACACTCACATACAACACCTCACACCTCTCCACACTTCAACACACAACAATGTTGCATTCCCCCACCTTGCACTATTGTTATCCGCATTTTTGTTCCATTATTGTACAAGAAATGATGCAATCCCTGTTATCCTTCATATTGCCTGAAAGCGTGCACCATTACACCTACCCATGTTGTTGTTGCATCAAATTGTTTAACCTATGAAACCACATTAAACTTTGGAAATATGAAGTTGCATTAAATCACATAATGGACACTTGAGTATCTCCAATATTAAGAATAAATTCTTAGTCAAACTGCACAATACAACAAAGCTCCCCATGCTTATTAATTTCCCACATAACACATAATGTATCTCAAGCATCGCTCTATTTGTTTGTGACCAAATCTTTTGCATTTAGTGATCTTATCAATTTATTACCTTATGGCATGCAAGTGAGAATAGAGGAAACTTTCTTCTTTTCTAGACAGACTTTGTAGTGGCCATTAATCCAGTCACCAACCATGTTATGTGCATTTACTCAGCTGTCGACTCATTCATCTAGGCAACTAAGCATTTTCCCATAGACCCGCAGGCCTTGTCAAAAACTAAGTTTCCAAATTAACTTACCTCGAATCCTTTTTTTTATTTTACTAAACAATGATGCCAAAAACCATTTTGGCCTTAAGCCCCTTTCGCATTATCACCTGTTCAATTTTTTGCCATAGGACCACTGCCTGTGACCGTAAGTTAAGCCTTTAGGTGTTAAGACTCCCTATTCCCTTCGCAAGGCAAATTCCCTTTGGTATTTTTTCCATGCCCTTGGTCTTATTTCTACTCGAAATTACCTATTCCTAGCACTAAGGTCGGAGCTCCCAAGCCCAGTGCTTTTAGACTTATGCCTCTTTATAAATTGGTAGGTTGGGCCTTGCGGGGTTAGATGTCCTACGGGGTCCTCTTGACACCTTCCTAAGTGGTTGTTTCTCTGCCACAACACCACGTGAACTTGTTTTCTACCACCCAACCCATCCTCTCTGCATACCAATAAACATCGTCACGCTCCATACCTCTGAGATGAGCTTTCCAGAAGGGTTTGCCAGTTGTTACTGATAGCCAATCAAAACACTCTCCGGCTAAGTCAGTTTTGACACGAGCCTCGTCAGCCCAATGCATCTTACTCAACACATCACTTGTGAACTTCTCTTAAGTCTTACGAGCTATGACCATTAGGATGATGTTATGTTATCGTCAGCTTTGTCATGTGTCAACCACTAGTTGGTCCATGTGTCACTCAAAAATGGGCCTTTTAGGTACACAAAAATGTCAAAATTTCCTGAAACGTGTCCACCTCTAGTTAGACCATTTCATGCTGACGTCATCAGCCTATGTCGTCTCCTGAGAGACAATAATATGTTACCACCTATCCCTATCAAAAAGGAGAGAGAAAGGGTCCCCAACGCCTTGTTTTTTTTCGCCAATCTCTTTTATAAAATTTTCTTCATTTTTCCACCAAGTCGACTCTCCATTGCACTGCCCTTTTGTTACCCCTCCGTGATTCACCTCTGGGCTAGCCTTCAACGAGTTCAACTATCAAAGTGGGGACCTCCTACTCACTTTCATTGGTTTGTGCTCTGTTGATGTGTCCTGGCAATTTTTGCCCCGTTCATTCCTTTTGTTCAACAAAAGGTTACGTCGAGGTGATACCGCTGGGTGACAGAATGAAACTCTACAAATTCAACTAGTGAAGTGGCTCAAATCTTCATTAAGGAGATAATGAGGTTGAATGGAGTTCCCAATAAGATTATATTGGATAGAGATATCAGGTCCACTTCTAGGTTTTGGAAGGAGTTGTTTGCAGGCTTGGGGACAAAGTTAAATTTCAGTACAACTTATCATCCGTAGACAGATGTACAGACAGAGAGGGTTAACATGATCCTTGAGGATATGTTGAGGATGTATGTCATGCATCAGCAGAGGAAGTGGAGGGAGTATCTTCCACTAGTGGAGTTTGCTTATAATAATCGGAATTAGGAATCCTTAAAGATGAGTCCATTTGAGGCTCTCTATGGGCGGTGTTGTAATACTCCTATCATCTGGAGTGATCTAGTGAACATGGTGTTTATTGGACCAGATATGTTGGCTTAGATGGAGCAGGAGATGTAAGTTATTAAAAGGAATTTAAAGACAACACAGGACAGACAGAAGAGTTATGCAAATCAACATAGAGAATTCAAGGAGTTTCAGGTTGAGGAGCATGTGTACTTGCGTATCAAGCCCAAGAGGAGCTCCTTGAGGATTGGATTGTGTGCGAAGATGACACCTTAGTATTGTGGGACTTTTGGGATCCTTGAGACTATTGGACCAGTGGCCTACAAAGTTGATTTTCCAACATCATTCAAAGTCCATGATGTTTTCCATGCTTCATTGCTTAAGTGGTATGTACACAATGTTGATCATGTGATTGATTGGTTTGTATTGCAGGTGGAACCAAAGGGAGAATTCCAGCGAGAGACAATGCATATTGTAGCAGAAACATCTCATGCTCTAGAACCAAACAATAGAGCAAGTTAAATTGCAGCCAAAGCACTTTGAGCTCGATAAATCTACACGAGAAATGGTTGATCAGATGCGAGCATTATATCCTTCTTTATTTGCTAGTTGAATCAAATGAATTTTTGGTGTATATATATGTGCATGTGTGTGTGGGTGGGTGTGGGTGTGTGTCTATAGTCATTGTAAATACAACATCGACTTGTATTTATATATGTGTGTGTGTCTGTGTAGTCATTGTAAATATAACATCGAGTTGTGTTAAAAAGCTCCAATAGGCATTCAAATTTTTTTTCTTTTTTCTTTTTTCTTTTTCAGCAATTTGTTGGTCATAAGTGTCATAGAACATCGATGACAATGTTCCCCCAAGGGGGTAATAGTCCCGGGTTGATTTTCCATGCAAATGGAAGGACATTATAAAGGAAAAGTAAGACCAATGTCACAGGACATGTATTCCAAGCTAAATGGAGGGAAAATCCATTAAAGTGGGTATCACTTGTGGTTAATTAATGGCTATGGAAATTGGCATTGGCATTGGAAAAAGGAAAGGGCAGTAAATGGAAATTTAATAGGCTAGTGATAAAGTATATGTCCTCCTATATGGGCCTATACCACAACCCAGGAGCGATACATAACTCTTGTTGTTGGACATTCCATCGATGGATCAGATGCGGCAATAGGACAGAGTATGCCTTCAGGGATGTACCCTCCTCATGGTACTTGAGGAGGCCTACATTCCTCGGGAGCACTTGGGTCGCTGTAGTAATAGGGCGAGGGTATAAATCCCTCTCCCTCTCTATTGCCTACCATGGATGAACCATATTGTATGGGTCTGCCTGCTCCTTCTGCTACTCCTTATGATGATGTTTTTGCTACATGATTAATCTATAAAATACGTCAACCTCATATATTTATAATTATGGAAACATAACTTTCAATTAAAAAAAAAAATTATTGATGCTCTCAAAACACAGTCATGGTTCGACGTTGGTGCGCTTTCAACTATAATTGCACTAGTGATGGTGAGCAAATAAGTATGATGCACTGCGGGTGTTTTAGAAATTAATTTTTCATAGTGGTGCGGCATACTTGTGCACTAGTGCACACGTATAACCTATTGGCACTGGTACGGTATGTTCAGGTTATCGAACACACCAAGCTATAGGAATATTTTTAAATATTTATTTACAGTGCGTTTGGTAAATATAAACTCACCAGGAGTGATGCACCAAAACACAATCTATCGCATCTTTCCCGGTGCGTTTATATTTACAAAACATATCGCCACAATGGCAGTGCGTTATGTTCATGAATCGAATCATGGTGCACCTTATAAATTTATAGGTCGCATTTCTCCTGGTGCAAGCCGAACATATCGAGCACACTGTGCATTGATTTTTTTCCCAAAAATAATGAGAAATTCAATCTTATTTATAATTCTAATCCACTAAATAATTAAATTAGAAATAAACATAAAGATTACCTAGACATTTAGTCGTTGAGGAGGCATTGTGGACACGTAATGGAGAAAAAGAAATTTCACATCGTCTGAAAATTTTGGAAACTCAAACAATGAGCATTGTACAAAAAGATGGTTAGCAAGAGAAGCACCGACGTCAGGGCAGTTGCACGTGGCAAGAGCGGCACCAGTGCTTCAGAGCACTCCCGCGCTGTAGATGGTAAAATGAAAATTACAGCCGAGAGGGTTTTTATTTTTATTTAACCCTCCTCCGGTGTGTTTGCGAAGTGCACTGGGGCGGGCTATATCCAAAAGCAGCGTATTTTTTATTATTATTTAAATTTATCGCGGTGCTTTATCAAGACACCTCAAGGCTTTACGTTACTAGTAATGCACCAATGTTGTGGTTTTACAATAGCATAGGTCTTTTTTTAGAAATTACAAATCGTCTAACAGTATGCTTTATAAGATGCCTTGGGGAATTATTATCTGTTTACTGCAACAAGACGTCATTTTCGAATAACATCGGTATGTTTTACCAAATGGAGTCTAGTTCTAGCGAATTTTCAAGCACCTCTGTGTTTGGGTATTTAGCACATCGTGGTTTTTTATTTAAAAAATAAAAATAAAAATAAAAAATCTATGGTGTACCATGGTATATGCAGCTCTGATGAGTGTATGGATAATAAAGCACATATGCTCTTGAATAATTTGGATGCACCATCAAAGAAACATCCACTTGCCCACCTCCGCTAGTAACCTCCACTACAAACAAATTTTTTGGCTATTTTTATAGGGGCCTCCGCAAAAACTTCCACAAGAAGGTATTTTCCTTCTAGTGGAGCACCTGGACATTCACTTGGATTTGGAGAAAGAAGGCAAAGGAAATAAAGGAAGCGCAAGGAAACAATTGGATCAACAACTATAGATGGAGTGCTTTGCAAGTAACAAGTTGTATGTGTGATTTCCTTGCTGATTTCTGGATGCATGGTATATGCATGTGATTCTCTGGTTATGTGTTGTCATTGGCATGGAGATTTTCCTGGACTGAAAGTGGTTTTTAGCCTTTCCTTGCTATTTCCTGGATATCTATGTGCTAGGGCCTAAATCTACCTCAGGCTGAGAAAGGCAGAATCTAGGGTAACATCAAACCACGCTTAACCTGGTAGCTAACCCTACCAGGTCAGGAGAGGGCTCTCTCCTTGTCAATCTCAGAAGAATATGGTCAATAGAGCTTGAGATGACTAATGTAAAGACTGATTTTAGGATAGGTATATTCTCAGAGGAGTTTGATTGAATTTAATTTTGATTTGTTGGCTCAAATGTGAAAGGCAGATTTGAGTTTGGGGAATGGACACAGTCTTGCAAAGATCTATATGGGGCGAGGTAGACAAATGGTTTAGTACTTCAAATTGAGTGAGATGGAGAGCTTTAATACTGGTGAGGAGTTGGATAGGGCATGAAAGTCTCAGGGATTCTCTTCAAACAGCTGAAAACATAAATAACTAAACAAACCCTAGGTAGAGCACTGCAACATCAATCAATTCTACCTTTATCCTTGTTCCATTTAGTTAAGATGAACAGAGAAAGATGATGCCATACATAAACACATGTAAACTTGCAATTACAGAAGGGAAAACAATACCAAATCAAGTTGCCACAAGAATCCCACAAAGTGTTGCAAACCCTGGCCTATTCCTTTGCCAAACTGCATAAATGAATGTACAATAATGCTCAAAGCATTCACAAGAGTCCAACCTTTACCAATGATTGAAAAACTACTAGATATAGGCAACAAACAACTCATGTTAGGCTTTAGGTGTCGAATTCATGAGTTTAGGAGTTCTTTCAACAAGATCTAAACTAAGAACTAAAAAGTAGGCAGTGGAACAACTTGCCTCTAAAACTTAGGAAACTGATTCATTTAGTTTCAAACTACCTATTTATGATGCATCTACCTCCATGAGTGAAATTTTAGCATATTTACATCAAAATCCATTAATTTACATCAAATTACATCATGAGTTTGACTATGAGGGAGAGAAAAGTCAAACTGAGAAAAAACTAGGCGAAAAACAGAGTTTTTTGGGCAAAAAAGTCAATTTTCCATCATGTGCGTCGCGCCTCTGTCCTTGTGCGCGTGCCTTTTTGAAGCTGATTTTGGAGGTCTTCTCGTGCACCAAATTTACTCCAAGTGGGCTTGTTGGAAAGGCCTATCTGTCTACTTTCCAAAACAGGTGGAATTTCTGAATTTGGTGTCCATTTTCCCCTCCAAAAATGAGTTCTCCCAACATTGCTTCCTGTGTGTCCAAAAAGGGGTAGAAAGGGAATTTTTGAGGTGCTTTTGACCATTTTGGAAGCTCAAAACTTGACAAAAATTTTTGGCCATGTGTGGGCATTCATATTTTTCTTAAGGAATCCAAAAATTTTGAGTTTTCCTCCAAAGGAGGTCCCTAGCAAAAGCGCGCACCAGGTGGCGCGGCGCACCAGGCAGAAAAACCTGTGTTTTGCTCCAAAAATTCAAAATTGACAAAAAGTATCCCAAATTTCTTGAAATTTGGGCTGAGTGTCCTGCATCAAGTGCTATGTTGGGCTAAGGAAGCCTCAACCAAGATCTGGAGCTTGTCTTGCTCTTTTCTCTTCCTCAATGCTTTCCTCAACTTGGCCTTCAAAGTCCTAATTCTTGCTTTACAAACTTTGTTTCTCGCCAAATAGTGATAGGCCATGTGCCTCAACATATTTTTCTCTTTTTTGGCCTTCTCCAGCATCTTTTCCAAGTGCATGTTTGCCCTCTCAAGCCAAGATTCACGATCAGCTTCAATTTCTTGTTCAAGTGGTGTCAACTTGACTTTCCTCCTCTTGGCAGCTTGCCAGTTTTCTCTTATGTTTTGGAGCTCCATGATGGTTTGTTGATCCTCTAACTGTTTGTTTCTTTGCTCAAGATAATTGATTATCCACTTGGCTCTTTCCAGGTTGAGAGACAAGTGATGAATGTCATCTTGCTGCTCCTGAATGATCTCCTTGAGCTTTGAGCTTTGGGAGCCCAAATCAATGTCATCATCCTGAATGAGAATGAAATCTGCCTCTTGACCTTCTGAAGGCCCCTCATCATGCAATGGTTGCTTACCCTTGTCCTGTACCTGCTCTATTGTTGAAGGAAATGAGACCCCTTCCACCCCGGGTGGAGATAGTACTCGTTTTGTTGCTGCAAACAATCTCCTTGTGCCCTTTTGGTAAGTGACAAACACTGGCACACTAGTGGTTTGAGTCTCATGCACCTCTTGCTGATGTGAAGGCTCTCCTGCCTCATGAAAAACTGATGGGGGCACTTGAGGACCTATAAAGACCTCATGTGAAATGAAATCCTCCCATGAAACATTCAGTAAACTAAGCTGATGCAAAACCACAATCTTGATTAATGCAAAGTGATAGATGTTGTTATACTGCTAATGAGGAGGTTTCCTTTGCACCAATGTGGTCATTTTCTCAATATTCTGGCAAATGAAATAGGGGAGGTTCATCATCCTCACCCTAGTAAAATGCATCAACAATCTGATATGATAGGTGTATAGGCGAGAAAATCTGCCTTCACAGCTGAAATATTTGATTATGAGTTTCATAAGGGGAGCATATGTGTCCTGTAGGTACCTGAAAGGGAAGACCCTACTGACATGCCTCTGAAAACCAGCCTTGATATAAGGCTCATAATAATCTCTGTCCACCAGCTGTCCCTTATTCCACTGCTCACCCACATTCGGAATACTGGTTGCTTGAGCTATAGTCTCAGGTGTCAAAGTGAATGTCACACCTGCCAAATTGACCTGGCCATTGTGAAGATGGAGCACAAAAAGTCTGGCAAGCTCATGGTGGTATTTGACTCTTTCCACCATCTCACAAAATTGGTAACAAGATTGATGTTGGAAGCATGTTACAGCAAGAGGGCAAGCCAACAGCTCAGTAAGTGTAGTAGGCTCCTCCCGGTTATGTTTTCCACTCTTGTGAGGTCTCCTTGGTGCATGAATTTCTTTGGAGGAGTCACTTATTGTTTCCTCATTTCTGTCATAAGATGAATCTGACTCCATGTTTGCCAATGCTTGATGTTTCTTAGATGAGTATGAAGATACTTTATAGTGTTAATAGGTATTTTCTATTAAACAACAGGGATTTGATGATAAGGATAGTGAATGAGGAGTTGGGATGCTGCTTGTAGGGTTATTGGAAATGGAAGGGTTTGGGGAATGATGTTTAGGGTTTTGGGATATCAATTAAGGTTTGGGAGTAGTGGTTTTAGGGATTAGGGTTTTCAGTTTTGGGATAGGGGGGATAGGTAAGTGTAAGTGAAAGATGGAAGGATAAAAGAGGTGAATGAAATTGTAGTGAGGGGGTGTAAAAATGGTAGGATGGGATTTAGACAGCAAAAACTGTAATTTGCAAACCCTAGGCAGTTTTCTCAATACAACTGTGCAAGGAACTAGGGTTTTGTTTTTAACCTATTGAAACACCATAAACATTGATGGAAACTCATACATTGGCAATATGGAGGTGTTAACTTACTTGTGGAATGAAGAATTTGCAATTTTGGAGCTTTGGAGGAAGATTTGGATGAATTTCGGGCTTTGAAGACTGGTGCGTCATGCCAACTCATAGGTGCACCGCGCCTCTCTGGTGTGTCACACCAGTTAGAAATGCAGTGTAAATTTTGCTTTGTGTGCGCCGCGCTAGCCATGTGCATCGCGCCTTGACCCAAGTGCGATGTGCCTCTAAAACTCTCACTATTTGCAGCAAACTCTCTCCTTTGGCTCCAAAAACACGATTTAGCACTTGTTCTTCCTTCTTTGGCACACAAATGAGCTTCTTTGACATGAAAAGACTTTATATACAAATGATTTTAATTTTTCACTTATGAAAACCCACTTTCCTAATGTTTGTCTTTCACTTGCTTTTTAAACTCTGTTTTGGGCAGTTTGACTTGCTTTTTGCCTTTGATGGACTAAATGCTTTGAAATTTTGATTCTTTTGTAGGAACTGGAGTGCAGGAGCTTGGCAAGGTGACCAGGGCTGCATCTCAAAATTATTACATATAGGAAAAATGAAATTACATGAAATTTTGTACATAAAACATAGAAAACTCTGTTTTTCCTCAAAACAGGGTTTTGAGGAAAAATCAATCACTGAGCATGTGATTATTGAAATTTTTGTTGCTGAGACTTTATTTGACCTCCTCATGTGCCTGCTGACCATTATTGAGTGTTTATAAGACCTTATTGACAAACCCTAGACCTAATGAGACCTAAAACCCTAAAAATGACTTTTGCAGATTTAAAGGCAAAAATGACTGCAAATGACCTAAATGTATGAAAATGGGCCAGCAGGTAAAGATCATGAGGGAAAATTTATAATATGCCACTACCATCAGATGATCCATGACCCTAATGGAATGCAGCTGATCGAATGAGACACCTAACATGCAATGCAACAAGAGAATTTGATCATTGATGGAGGGATGAAGATACCGACACTAATACTATGGTCTTGTGGGTTTTTTCCACTTTTTTTTTTCTGATTGGTGGTCAAGTTCCTTATGGTTGTGGGTAGGAACAAATGCTTTGGAAGCCCTGGAACAACTTGGGTTGAGTTACTAGTTCCTAGAGTCATTGGATGGGACAAACGCTTTGGAGCCCTTGGTGGGTTGAGTTACTGGACCCTGGTGCCACAGTTGAAACAAACACTCTAGAGCCTTGGAAGGTTGTGGGTTGAGTTACTAGTTCCTAGAGCCCTCAGCAGCTTGGGTAGAGACCAATGTGGTTGATGTTAGTGATTTCAAAACCATAGAGGTGGAATCATTGTGGTTGATGATTGAGGTGGTTTGGCCTCTAGAAGCCCTGGTTTGGTTTTGTTTTGATTTATTCCATGAGATCCCACATTCATGCTTGGAATATGGCACTAGGGTGATTGGCTGAAAGAGAGAGTTGGTTCAACCCAATCTATGGTCGGGTGGTACATGGAATTCTTTGACTTGGTTTGCATTTTCACATGTTAATATGAGATATTTTCCTATTGTGATCTATGAGAATTTGTATTGATTATGATGTTGATGTTATGGTTGATTTGCCATGGTTTCTATGTTGTTTATATGATGTATTCTATCTATGGCTCTTAACATGTTTTGATAAGTTATATAATGGTTGATGAATGCATGGACTAACAAGTGTTATTGCTGCTAGGTAAAGAGGACTTGGAACCTTCTTGGTGATTCTCATATGAAGACTATTAGTTTATAATCAGGTATACATTCATGACTTGTAGCTTACATTTTTACCATATGTTTGACGAAATGTCTAGTGTGTTATAGGCAGTCTAGGTCAAGCTCTAATTCAAGCTTGAATGTTTAGCTTTGCCATCATGTTAAATATGATTTTGGAAAGTTACAGGAAGTTATGGGCAGTGTTCTGGAGGCTATTCTGGAAAAGTGACTTAGATCTTGGGATTGTAGGCACTAAACTAAGGAATTTAGGCCATAACCACATGGAAGTAGACCTATGAGAGCGGTTGGAGGCCTATAATCACACCCTTGCCTTGTTGTGTGTGCGATTGGGGTGCTAGGTCAGTGAAAAAGGGTTCCATCTCGGGGATTGATCACCTGGGGTGGTTTTCCAGCTCCTGGGTGATCTTTAATTCTTGTAGGATGTCAATTTGTGGTCAATTTGTAGGCCCTGCTTCCTTAACTGAAACATTAGAGGTCATGTCATGTCATAGTGACCCTCGTCTAATTCTTAACTCGATGAGCTTATGAATTTGGATAAATATGGGAGGGGTTGTTACACTAACAGTGGTGTACAACCTTGCCTTTGCCATTCATTGAATAGCGATGGTATAATGGATTTTAATTTTGGTTGGGATTTGAACTGTTGATGGATTCAGATCCAGTTAAGGTGGTCTCAAGAAAATCTGAAGGGTCAAGGGTGGAGATGATTTTCTCTAGGAAGCTCTTGTGGGTGGAGATAGTAAAAAATTTCTGGTTATGGTGAAGAAATCCTGAGGCATCCGAGCTTGTATTGGTTTTGGTGATTTCTGGAACGGTTTAGGTGAAATCACTATGGCTTGAGGATGGAGGTGGTTTAACCTCTGGATTTCTTATTTGGTTATGTTTATTTTATTCCGTGTGATCCCATATTCATGCTTGGAATATGGCACAAGGGTGATTGGCTGAAAGAAATATTTGGTTTAGTCCAATCTATGGTCGGGTGGTACATGGAATTCCACAACTTAGTTGGTTTTATGAATATATTAGTATGTGTTATTTCTTATTGAGATCAAGGAGCACAAGTATTGGTTATTGTGTTGATTTTAGGACTTGTTTGTCATGGATTCATTCTAATTAAATGTTGGTTATAGGCATCGTACATTCTTATCATATGATGTGATCTTGTTATGGACCTTGTTCATGGTTTGATAATTTACTGAATGGTTGTATGAATGCATGAGCTAAGAAGTGTTTGTTGCAGCTAGCTTGAGAGGGACGTAAGCCTTCTTGATGTTTCTCTGATTAAATTAATGAAACAATGAACAATTATGCATTCATGACCTACAAGTGTTATGTTTACAAAGTGTTTGTCCAATTGTTTATGATGTCTTGGACAAGCTTGAACAAGAGTTGAGCCAAAGGATAGATTATGCATACTTGTAATTATCATTGACAGAGCCTTGGAAAGTTATAGGCAATTCTAGGTAGTGCCCTGTAGACTAGCCTTGAAATTTTGGCATTCAATCTGTGGCCGCAGGCACAGAACCGGAAGATCTCAGTTGTAACCACATGGAGGAAGACTTGTGCATGTGACTAAAGGCCTCTAGATGCACCTACAATATTGCATTAATGCATCTGGGTTGTACATTCAGGTAAAAGGGTGGTTCTAACTCATAGGAAAAGTCACTAGTGGAAAGTGTATGACTTCTGGGTGATCTACTGTCTCTGAGTGTTGCAGTAAGTTTGGTACAATTTGGTAAGTTAGTCCCCATTTACATAATGAAATATTGGACTTCGGTTCATGCATAGTAACTCTCATCTCATGTTTACCCTGGTGAGCTTATAAAAGCGGGTAAATGTAGGGTGGGGTGTTATATCGATGTAGCCATATTTCCATTTAAATCCCACTCACTCTCTTGCATATTTTTCTGGGGAGTTGGTATGGTTCCTGACCATCCCTTTTTCTAGTCAAATTTATTGTGCCACTACTTACTAAAGCACGAAATCCGACATTAATATTAACCTAGTCTCCTCAAGCAAATCTCCTTCCCAAATTTTGGAATCAGTGTCCCAATTTCTTAGTCATTTCAATTTTAACAGAAATAGAGATAATATTTGTAATAGGAGGTTTGGTTAGTTTGAGAACATTTTTTCATGGAGCTTGGTGATGCGTTTGGCTAGGGTTTATTTGCACAGGATTGTTGAATAGCGCGACACTGACAAGTTAAGTATGGCTTTGGTGCACCTGGTGACTCATTCCAAGAAGGAGGTGAGGTGTTATTTGCCTATTACGTGGGGAATGGATGAATATGGCCCTATTATGTTGTTATGCGGTTGAGCTATGAATTTAATGGACCGTGGGAGTTCAATATCAGTGGACAGTCCATTTTTTTCAGACTCCTTTGTTTTGGAGCGTCCCTTATTTGCATCTGGAAACAAGACCTTTGCTTGGAGTTCTACAATAGAGGATATTGGCAACCCTTTATCAACTGTGTGGGAGAAGGATGGATACCAAAACAAAGGTATATTGCCATTCATTTTTCAACATCTTACTACTCTTCGTTGCATCAATTTTCTACAGGGTTTTTCCCTATGTTTATGACCCATATGTTTTTGGGGCCTCCGTGGTTGCCGCAGACGGTTCCTTCATAGAATAAGAAGGAACTATGCCTCACTGTTCCAAACCCTCAGAACTTGACTAAGCAATCATGATTTTTCCATGTTTTTATTAGAAATTTTTAAACTAAAACATTTATATTATGCGCCAAGAGATTTGCCCCTGTTCACTCTCTAAAACAAGGTGTTGCATAAAAATGGGGTATTCTTATCAATTCACAATGTTTACAATTTGAAGGGAAGATTCTCCATAATTCCTGCATGCTTATTGGCTACAATATTAGAAAATATTCAACCATCAATCTGAACACAAGGCTATGTGGAGGTGCTCCTAGGTGTTGCAGGAACCAGAACATCAAATGTAACAACATTATCATTCGAAGAAGCAGTTTAAGGGAAGGGTTTTGGATCTACTATATAGAACCAAAATGTCCATGGCCCCTATATTGTTCACCAAATGGATCAAGCCCCTACTTTGGTGGTCAATAATGCAGAGGTGTGTTCTCCGTTCTTCACCTTAAAAAATAAGGCTATCATCTGAAGATTTAATGGGTTTTGGACAAAACCTAAAACACTAACACAATGGATTTTCTCTACATGGATGATAAACTGTGACATATACCTATGCTCCAAAATGTTTTTTACAGTTCAAATTGACACCCAAAATGATCTAGATTTTGCTCTACATGAAGGACCATGGTTTTAGGGTAATGTTGGTTTATTCACCACTCCATGGTTTCCAGAGTTTGATGCCACATTAATGGTAACAACAACATGTCGATCTCAGTTAGGCTTCCAAACCTACCCCTTCCTTTTTGGCACCATAAAGTCCTTGAAGATATCAGGAATACTTTGGGTAAATACAAAAAAGTAGACATGGAAAGAATAGAAAAGGACTCTTTACCTTTGCGAGAATATGTGTGGAAAAAGACCTGAGCAAAGGACTTCCAAATCACATAATCTTGAAGCACAACAATTTGCAGTGGTCACAAATTTTAGACAAAGAGAACACAACATTCAGATGTCGTGAATGTTTTCAAACATGTCTCTTGCAAAACTCTGGTCCTTAAGCCAAGAAGAACCCAAAAAAGAAAAATAAGCGACCCAAGCGACCAAAAGAATGGTGGTTTTATAAGACACTCCTTTCAGAAGATGAAGAAGAATAATTCAAAGAGAGTGTTCAATAACAATTGGAAGATGATAATATGGCTCAAACTGGGCAACAACTAGAAGAGATCTTTCGACTCGGATAGGACTGGTCATCCAGTTTTAGTAGGAATCTTTCCCTATAGGTATGAAGATTTCATATGGGCTCGAGGCCCTCTAAAAGAGCCCATGTATCAGAGAGTTCCGACTCAGATAAAGAGACCCCCCTGGTGGATGGAGATAGAGAATTAGATTTGGATTCAAGCAAATCAACATCAGATGGTTGGCTCAAGATGCACAAAAACAAGGGTAAAATTTCTGGTTAATGTGGTATTTGTTGGCTATTCATTTCCCCCTTCCTTTGTATATGTTTTTTATTTCTCTCTTTGCCCATGTTTCTAAGGGTGTTTGACATTGTCTGGACCCTCTCTGCCCTTCCTTGCTTTCATATGTCATTATTTCAACAAATACACACACACACTTGGTGTGTCTACAATATGTAATTTTTATTTTCCTTAATAGAAATTACGTTCTTTTTCCCTGAAAAAAAAAAATATTTACAAGAAGATGGAATTCGCTAGGGTTGTCACAACAAGACCAAGATCTGCCTATTAAAGGGCATAATTTTTGGCCTACAGTGCGGAGATCTCGATCTTAGGGATCTCATCAAGCTTTTTGATGAAACATGAGGATGAAGCCTTCTGGAACTTCAGGCAATTTGAGACCAAGGAGTTAAAAATTGTTATATCCTAGTCAAGAAGAGAAGGGGAGGTCAGATTCATCACAATTAACAAACCATCCAAGACAAAGCCCAACCGCCTAGAGGTAGGAGGGAAATAACAGAATAAGGAAGCAGTAAAAGGCAAATTGAAGGAGAGTCCAACAAAAGGAGAGGGAGGTGCAGCGACAGAGGTGTCAATTAGATAAGCAGGGTTGGGCCTACTGTGAACAGTGGGGTAGGTAGAGCTAGATTGGAGGGAACTGAGGGCGACAAATTTGCAGAGTTAAGCCCTTGAGCTTCCCTTCAATCCAGTTTCATCTAGAATTTTTTTTCTAAAAATAAACATAGATGTAGCTTGAAGATATCATATCATATGTCCTAGGGTCCATGTTAATAAAATTGCTAAAGGCATTACTAATAGCTGATAAGATTAAAAGCTTTGGTATTTAAGAGGGAGATTGATAAATATTTTGTTGAGGATGAAATGAAAGATTACATTAACATACATAAGAAACACAAAGATGTAGTGAAAACCAATATATGATGAAACAATGGTGAAAATATTGTACCAATAAAATGGGTAGAAAGGTGGTAGCAATATGAAAAGTGATGTGTCTACTAAATTCATTTACAAAAGGGCCACACTAGTAATGCCAAACCCCCTGAGATGCAAGAACCCTAACCACGATATGAAGTTAGGGTTGATTATGATGTTGAGCTAGACATAATTACAATATACAAAAAAGAGGGGAGCCTTGTCAAAACTATAGTTTGTTGCTCAGTGATATATCCTAAGTGTTCTTTATGTTGGAAAGAGGATATGCAGGTTGATTTGGATGCTTTTCCTTAGTTGACAAAATTTTGAAAAACACGTGGGAAGACCTCGAGAAATACATCGAAACTTTAGGTCTTGAAAATTGTGAAAACTTGCAGTATTGGGATTTTTTTTAGATGACTTAGGGCAACCACCTAGATCAAAGATAAGACCTTTAATAGGACTTCAAATGCGGGTTGAACCGGGGAACCATGGCTTCTTAAATAATCTATATTTATCCATAAATTGAGGTGCATTACCAAGAACTCGTGTGCAATCAACATTGGAGAGAATGAATTAAAAAACTCTTGGTATATGAATGGACCAATTCTTCATATTTAAGAATTATAAATCTTTGTCTCAAGATTTATTTAATAATGGCCACATGCCATTAAGTTTGCAAATCATCACATACTTCAGATGTTCATTTTCTTCCGCCTTGATCGATGCATGATCAACCTTCAAAATGTACTCTAACACTACCTTATCCATGCGGAAGGAGGGATAAGAAACTTCATTGATCTCAACATCACTTAAGTGAATTCTCGAACAAAAAGAGTGTCCTTAAATGAAACATTATTACCTTATGCATCCCCTTTAGAAGGAGAAGCTTTCAAAACATAGAAAAGGATGTTAACCTACCTTCACAATTAGGCATTAATTCAAACCCTGTTAGGAATAAAATCATACAGCAATTAAAAAAAAAAATGAATGACAATACAAAGGAGATGTCAATTTATACAAGTGGATATTGGTGGCCACCCACCTATTCCACCTAGACCTCTAATCGGTTTCGTTCGTTTCCTTGATTATAGTAGCATTTACTATTTTTAGCAGTTTTTCGAGTCCTGAACTTCCAAAGTTGTTTTGACCCCATAAACGACATTTTTTTAGGTCTGCAAAAAGCCCATGGCCATTGATCATTGTCTGCGGCAAATCATGTAGTACTTGGAGAGATATTTCCAACAAGGTATCATATGCGCCAAACGAAGATCATATGAACAAGTTATGACCCCGGGAATTTGGATGCCCAACTAACTCCAACGGCGCCCACAAACTCTTGGAATTTCATCACATGTTGTTAGGGTTTTGGTTGTTTAGGGTTTTCCTTTGTTGTTAAATAATAAAAAGGCCCTTGAGCCTCATTGTAACACAGTTAAGAGGCATGTAGCCACCACATCTCTTCTCGTAGATAATTTACCATCATCTGAGCATTTATCTCCATTATGCATGTAAGCATATTTCAGTTCTTTGATATTAATGAAATGAAGTTTTATTTTTGTTGCATCTTTGTGTTTATGTTTATATCTATGTTTTGTTTCATTCGTACATAAGTCTGAATCAGTGGTATCATAGTGTTCTTCTCTTTCTCTATTTTTCTTTGCATATCCCCAATGAGGTCACGGTATAAGGAGTTAGGGCTCGAACTGGTTGAACCTTTGCAAGATCAACCTCACAAACCCTGATGGCCTCCCATGGAAGAAGAAAAGAAAGACGAGGGAGCAGGAGATCCTTTCAAAATATTGCTCGAGCAAGCCCTTGAGCAATAGAGGAACATGATGATGGATAACTTTGCCCAGATCCTTCGGTGGCTACCCACAGGCGACGCATCTTCATCCAACAACCACTCTTGGAGGTGATAATACTTTTAAGGTACAAGTTAACTTTGACATTCCCATATTTGAAGGCCAGATAGATGGTTAAATCTGTTAGAAGGATATTTTCTGGTTCATAACTTTTCCAATCGGGAAAAGTTTACTTTTACACTCCTCAAAGTCACCCCCTATGTGAAGGACTGGAGGTAAACATATTGTGAACACAAGGACGAGAGGGAATCATCACTATTTTCAGCCACACCCACTTGGAATTCTTTCCGATAAGCCATAAAGGAACAATATTATGTTGTAGGGAGCTATGAAGATAAATACATAAAGTGGACCATGCTGCGGCAGGGAAGGGACCAAGATGTGTTGGAGTTCAAAAGTATTTTTCATACCCTTCGCATGAAGCTTAGTATCAAGGATTCTGAGTGGCATTTTGTACTCAAGTACTTTGGCTATATACATAAGTAGATCCAAGATGAGATGGAGTTCCTAGACATCTCCTCGTTTGGTGTCGCCTATCAATATGCTGTCAAGATCAAGCATAAATTTAAACAGAATAAGCGAGACTTTGGATCTATGAATCTGAAGCAAGGTAAAAGCGCACCCAAACCGCAGAACAAAGGACAAATCCAAGGTGGGGTGACCTAGGACAACCCGCCAAAGCCGCAAGAAAAGAACAACACCACGAAGACAAACAACGACAGAGGGAAATGGTGTGAGTTCCATAAGAGCCCCACTTACAACACAAGAGAGTGTCGAGCCAAGCAGTCACTGGTGGTTGAGTTGAAGGCTTTCGAATCAGATGCATGTTCTGACTCTGAGTAAAAAACCGACAAGGGGAATGACAAAGGGAAGTAGATTATTTTTGTGGAGCCTATTTCCACTGTTGCCACAACCAAGATCCAAAAGATTGAGCTCGAAGATCCAGAGGAGGGGGAGCAGCTCTTCCACTCACAGATGTGGGTGAAGGGTTCTCCATTGCAATTCATTGTCGGCAGCAGAATCCAAAAGAAACTCATTTCAGTAGAGGTCGTGAAGCGGTTGGGCCTATTGACCACACCACACCCGCAACCGTACACCATCGAGTGGCTTCACCAAGGAGAGATATCTGCCTCAACCAATAGTTCCTCCTTCCCTACAACATCAAGCCCTTCATAGATGAGGTACTCTGTGATATTGCTCCTCTTCACTTTTGTGATGTATTATTAGGCCAACCATATTTGTGGAAGTGTCATGCTGTGTATGAGTCTAGGCCTCACACTGTCATTATTTCCTTGGACAATAAGTTACACAGGATACCAGAGGTAGCACCACCTACCACCAACTATTTGATCTCTGTGAAGAAATGTAGTAAGATCGTTTCCCAAACCGGGAAATTTGTCTTCCTTATGATTCACCCTCAGGGAAAGATGAAGGTTGTGGCCACATCCTTTAGCCTCTAGACAGGGCTCCTCTGTACGACAACAACAAATAGAAAGGGTCGTGGAAGAGTACAGGGGCATATTCACCTCACCCACAGGGATACCCGTACACTGTCAAGTCAAGCACTCCATCGATCTAACCTCAGGTGCGTCCTTGCCCAATGGACCGATCTACAGACTCTCTGTTCTAGAGAACGATGAAATTAAGAGGAAGATTCAGGAGATGTTGTAAAAAGGTCACAGCAAGCCAAGTTCATCACCCTGTGGGAGCTCGATCGTGTTGGTACAAAATAAATACCACACCTGGAGACTCTATATTGACTATAGGGCATTGGATAAGATCACTGTCTGAAATAGGTATCCATTCCCATGGATTGATGACCTTTTGTACCAACTCAAGGGGGCCAAATATTTCAGGAAGATTGACTTGATAAAAAATGTCTAGGTATCACCAAGTACTAATTGAACCCTTTGATGTGTGGAAGATTGCCTTCAAATCCAAGGAGGGCCTTTTCGAATGGCTAGCCATGCCTTTCAGGTCGACGAATGCCCCTGAAACCTTCATGCAACTGATGGACAACATCTTGCGGCCCTTTACCTACTTGTTCATGATACGTACCTAGACTACATCTTAATCTTTAGATGAATTAGGGAAGAGCACATACACCATATCTAATAGGTCCTAAAACCCCGTGAAACCACAAATTGTGTGTCAATTTGGAGAAATGCATTTTTGGTATGACCCGGGTTCAATATATGGGGTACATCATTAATGAGCGAGCTCTGCATGTGGACCTAGCCAACATATAAGTTATTCGAGATTGGCCACCCCAACCACTCTAACAGAGCTCCACAACTTTCTAGGTCTTGCCAATTTTTATCGCAGGTTTGTGTTGGGATTCTCTCATATCACTTGGTCTTTAAGTCAAGTCACCAAGGGCAGAGCGAAAGCAAAGTTATTTTGGTTTGAATCCCAACAAAAGGCATTTTTTGAGTTGAAGTGTCACCTCTGCTCCGCACCAATGCTCAAATTACCATACCTCCAACAACCATTTGAAATTGAAACAAACACCTCTAACTATGCTATTAGTGCAGTTCTTACCCAGTAGGGGCATCCAGTGGCAAATCACAGTGAGACACTTTCAGATACAATCTGAAAGTATTCCACTTATGAAAAAGATATGTATTCTATTGTGTAGGCCTGTCAACAATGGAAGCATTACATTCTGGGGAAGGAAACGATCATCCACACAAACCACTGACCCTTGCAATTCACACAAACATAAGGGAAGTTGCAGAACAATCGCCATCGGGAATGGTCCACATGTCTGCAACAATTCCATTTGAACATCAAGTATAAGAAGGGGAACACCAACAATATCGTAGACTTTCTAAGTCGACCATCGGTTATGGCGCTGACCACTGTGCTCGACTCTTGTGGACACGAGACTTCGAGGTGGCCACATCTTTACAAGAGTGATCCAGAATTCGCCAACACATACCAGATGCTTCTGGAAGGTAAACAAGTTCTAGATTTTCACCTCCGGGGCGCATTGTTATGCCACCTAGGACACCTATGTGTTCCTACAAGAGAGCATACTAAGATGATTTCGAAGATGCACTATAGTCGGGTCACTAGACATTTCAGAGTAGAGAAAACAAGGGTAGTGTTGCAGAAGTATTTTATTGGCCGAACCTTCGACAGGATGTTGGGAAGTACATCTGATCTTGCGCTACCTGCGTCATTGCCAAACCATTAATAAAGAAGAAAGGCCTATGTACTCCTCTACCTACTCCTAGTCGGCCTTGGGAATCCATCTCCATGGATTACATGTTGATCTAAAAATGGAGGATAACTTATCCTCTCAAAAATTGATGTCCTCTAGCGCTTTGCAAGTAAACAAAATGGGTCTTTAAAGGTAAACAAGTTTCACAACCCCTTCAAAATGGTGAGTTTTCTTTTCACGTGAACTTTAAAAAGAACACATCACATGCAACTCAAAATGACAAACATGAAGAGAAGATACCAACATTTGATGACGGTGTTCACCCCTTCTGGGCTACATCTTTGGGCCTGCTCAAATAACTAGACTGCTCTATTGATTTCAACCACAAATGAGTACATACAAATTGTTGACACAAGAGTGACTTGTTTCTCCTACAAAGAATTCTCATTCAGAAAAATGACTCCCTACAACAAGTCATGAAAATGTCAGCATAAAAAGGACTCACACAACAGGTTCGTGTACTCCACCTAAAATCCAAGCACAATAACATACAACAACTCCACAATGAGGTGATGAAAAGAGCTTCTCTCATGAACACATATTGAGAAAAGAATAAAAAGAGTTGCTCTATTGAAGTAACAGTTGTTGCAGATGAAACTAGAAAGCTGGAAAACCTTTGACTAGGCTCTCTCCATGCTCAAAATGCCTTCATACTACTTCAAAACACTGATTGTATATAACACTAAAAGACTTGATTCTACAAAAAGTCCATAATAAAGTGCTCAAATAAAAAAAATGAGGTTGTCATTAAGTCCAAGACGCTAAAAAAATCCCATCTAAGCTCTTCTTGAGCTCAAAAAGGTTAAAAATTAAGCAAGTTATGCTTCTCCAAGCCAAGCTCTGTTATCTGTCCTACAAATTGACAAAACCTACTAATTGTTCTTTAAATTCTCCCTTTACACATTTCGTCGAGCAACAAATTTACCTGGGACCAACGTGATTCCTGCTAAAAAATGGGCAATTTGTTGACTCGTTAAGCTGCACAATAACCCCTATGCGCAAAATCAGGGCCACATGGTGCCCATAAGGGTGGGCGCTGGGGCCAACGGTTTGCCCCCACCGACTTTGGCTCCTTTCCTATCGAGATAAGGTCACATGTGGCCATATCGCGAGGGGTCGGGGGCCAACTGTCTATGCCCTCTGCTTAGGCTTCCACCACATGGTCGTATGGTATGTCGAGAACCAAGGGTCAGTGATAAACACTCGTGCCCTTCGGCAAATCTCCTCCGCCTAGTCCTATGGTGAGGACATGTGACCTGAGCCTAGGGCTTATTCCTTGCCCCTCCACCATAACACTCCATCATGGGCATATAGATATTAATGTGGTATGGGATAGGTCCAAGTGCCTAGCCCTGCTCCTGTTCTCTGTAGACACATGCTGGTGACGTCATCTCACTCCTCCCAAACATTGAACACACTAACATTAAATGTAATCAGCCACCATTACATGTTAAGATCTAACCATGTGGCGTGGTGGTGGAGCATTGAACTGTATTGCGGCAGGTCAAGGGGTCGAACCCCGCTGAGGCCTTTGGTTCGCCTTTGTAAATTTTTGGCCAACCATGGGGCACCACATGGTGCCTTCTCATTAGGCCACATGGCGGCCTCTAATTGAGCCAATTAAAAATTGCACGAACCAATAAGAATCTAACAAATCACCCCTGTACAGACCGCCACTTGGCGGGCTCTGATTGGCCCCTCGTATGCCTAGTTGGCATGCTGACGTCAGTAGTACGAACTGCCCAATCAGCAGCCCAGTCAGCCCATCCACACATTTTTTTAGGTGTTTGGCCAAAACTTCAGAACATCATAACTTGAGCATATGATGTCGGTTTGAGGTGATTCAAGCGTCATTGGAATCAGGACAACAAACACTATGAATTGACGCTAGTTTCGGAATATTTCAAGTGCTTTCATTTTTGAGCCTATTTTTTTTATTATCTCCAGATCATACCTCCCCACTAGGAACTTTTTGACCCCAAAATTTTATCTTGTATCAATAAATAAGTGAGGAAAAATCTTACTAACTTTCCCAATATCAATCATTTATGTTATGTTTGAATTGGTGCCTTTGAGCTCCAATTAAGGTACTTTATCTTGCCTCTGCTTGAAGTCCTTATATTCCTGCCAAGAATTAAGCCACAATTATTGTAAACATGTAGGAACAAAAACTTCGATGGATGGAATCATAATATTCTTTCCAAAACCATCTTTCTTTGGCTCAAACAAACTTCACCTTGAAGTCTCTCTTTGGTGAAGACAAACTTGATCTTCCACCTTGAAATCAGAAGCAACTCAATGCTCATCATGCATTGGTTCATATTTTTCTTTACTGTCCTCAAGTTGCACTTGTACTCTTGGGTACATTGGCTTCATTTGTTCAATGGCATGCTTAGCTTTGTCTGCCTAATCATGGTCATCTTTTGCACCATATCTATCAAAGATTAAATTCACAAACAAGCTTCATATCAAAACATTTGTATCAGTGAGTGCTTAACACAATTGTATACATACTGGATGAAATACAAATGCTCATCCCAAAAGTCTCAAAAATGGACTCATCATCAAGCCAAGATAACATGACATGCCAAAGAAAACACACTTGTTGCAAATAAGTGATTGTACATGATTGCACTTTACAAAGTACCCAAATGGGAATATACAACAAGTAATTACAATTTTAAAAAGAAAGCAAACTATACAAAATAGTCTACTCATTCTTTGCCTATCCTAGGCTTATGGGTTCTCTTTCTGCACCCGCTTTGCTTTGAAGGTTACTTTAGGAGCTACACCAGTTTCCTCTTTGCCACCTGTTGCTTTCCTTGCAAAGGATCACGTGTCCTCTTTGTCCTTCTTCGAATGAAGCACCTAATGGAGTTTCCAACACTTTTCAATCTGGTGCCCATTCATGCTACAATCGATACAAAAATTCTTTCGTTTTCCCATTGACAAGGAAGTCTTCATGACAGGGAGAGATTCCTCGTGTTTTTTCCCAAGGATTTGATCCTTTGTTTTGACCATCGCCTTATGTTGCTCACAATCTATAACAACCCTGGTTAAAAATTCATGTAAAAATATATGAGACCACGGTCATGAGACACGTATTCCAAGTTGAACGGTGGGCAAAAAATCATAGCGGGTGTTTATTTCGGTTATTATGGATAAGGAAATTGGCAAAGGCAATGGTAAATGCTTTGGAAAGACAAAGTGGCATTTATTGGCATTTTATTTATGAAAATAAAGGAAATTAGGAGAAAAGGAAGGTGAATGGTCACAAGTTGCATGTGAGGAGGAAAATGAAGGAAAATAATGGAAATTGAAGAAAATAGAGGCCTCATTGATAAACAGGCTTTTGAGGATCAATTGGCAAGCTTTTGCTTAGCATTGGATCAAGAAAGGCAAAGGAGGCAAAGAGGAAGCAGAGATCAAGCAAGGAAGAGCACGATCAAGCAACTACAACAGGATTCTTGCAGGTATCGCTTTGAATGTATGATTTCCTTGCTAGATTTGGCATGCATGGTATTGCAAGTGGTTCTTTGTTGTCATGGCATGGGTTTTTCTAGGTGTGACAGTGTTTTTAGCTTAACCTTGTCATTTCCAGATAGCCATGGTGTGATGGGGTTCTCATGTTTTGGTTGAGCTGGATTGCCAAATGGATTCGAAGTCGAGTGATGTGGATCTCCGAAAGAAAGAAAACATGGCCTAGTGATCCCTGAATCGGACTGTGGATTGCGGTAAAGCCACTAGCCTAATGACCCCTAAACTGGACTGTGGGTTGCAGTAAAGCCATATATTGTGTGCTTAGGCATCCTTGATTGGTTAATGGTGAGATATATGGTAAATCCTAGAGGTGTTTGCCCTTGATTAAGGCTAGGAATCATTGCTAGTGAATGGCGAGATATACGGTAAAGCCTAGAGGGCAGAGTCTCAATTTAGGGCCTAGTGATCTGGTGTGGTTTGCAGTAAAGCTTGAGAGACTAGGAGACAAGAAAATTACTCATGGTGTAGGTGGAGAAATTGGTGACCTCCATGCTTGTTTTGGCCTAGTGGTCTAGTGGAGATCATGGTAAAGCCTATTATTACAAGTTTATTGTTTTGGCTTAGTGATCCGATGTGGATTGCGGCAAAGCCTAGTTTGCATTGATTAGGGTGAGGTGGTTTAGCCTCATGATGCACTGGTTGGTTCTTTTGGTTTGAGTCCCACAGTCATGCTTGGAATATGGCATGGGGGTGATTGGCTAAAGAGAGACTTGGCTCATCCAATCTACGGTCAAGTGGAATGTGGTAGTCCCATACCAAGTTGGCTTTTGAATTCATTAATAAGAGGTTATTTCCTTGGTATATTATGTGTAAATGCACTAGTTTATATATAGATTCTATGGTTGATGTATCCTTGATATTTCTATTGTTATTTTGCTAGTTATAAGCATGTATTATGAAAGTGATGATGTATGACTCTTCTCGTGTTTTTACTTGTAAATTAATGAACAATGTATCTATTACCTAATAGATGATAATGCAGCTAATGATATAAGGGAACAATGCTTCTTAGTGATTCTTAGATAAGTATGAGACCCCTATGCTCAGATATGTTGTTTAAACTTGTAGATTACATATTTGTGACATGTTTGACAAAATGTCTATCATGGCTAGTAGGGGTCCAGTGTAGTCCTTGTTGATGTTTTTGCAAGTGTATCTTTGTTCCGCTATGAAATTTGATTTGGGTGTAAGGTGTCTCATCAGTGTCAATTTTTGCATCCCATTAGGCATGCCATAACCCTGATGGAGGAGCTGGTATATTTTACCCCTCTTGGCATTGCTGGATCAGGTCATTTCAGTCATTAAGCTCTTTCAAGCTTGTCTTGTCTTGTCTTGAGGTCAATTTCCTAGGTCTAGGGTTTTGGTCAAATATGTTTACAAGGTCATGTTTTTGAAGGTCAATAAGTGCTCAGCAAGCCAGAGGGATGATTGTAAAGATGTTTATTTGAGATTTTTTATCTTGTACAGTTAATTTTCACCTTGGATTTAAAAACTCTGTTTTTAAAGCCAAGGTCATTTTTCAAATGTTTGTAAAAAGTGATGAAATTTCAAAAGACTTCAGCGGACAGCATGTAACCCTGGTCCCCTTGCCAAGATCCCTCAGATGATCTGCCTGCAAAAAGAATCAAGCAAAAGCACTAAATGAGTCAATTTCAGGACAAAGGAAACCAAAAAAGTCAGTTTTATAAAGTGTCAAAGAGAAACATTAGAAAATGGGTTTGAGCATGAAATTTATTCAAATGGAATTTATAAAGACCCAATCTCCCTCCTTTTACTCTCATTGTGCATCCAAAACACTTGCAAGAGAGATTGGGCGAGCTTCCAAGCGAATTTGAGCGAAACTGGTTGAAATTGGGAGCAGGACAGGCGCGCGACCCGTCAGGCCAGGCGCGCGACCCGTCAGAAGGCTTCCCGCAGTTCAAATTTTCAACGGGCGCGACCCGTCAGGCGCGCGCGACCCGTTGGGCGAGGTGCGCGACCCGTCAAGCAACCTCCCTCCAAACTCATTTCAAATTTGCTTAAGCACCCTCTAAATCATCAAATTGCTTGAGGTAGGTTCTCTAAACTTGGAAATGGTTGCTGGTTATGTTGAAGGACATCATGAGTGTGTTTTTAATGATCAAATTGTGCAAGAGAAAACGCTCCATATGGCTGTATAGTAAATTTGTAAAAAGATGCTAGGGTTTATTGTTGTTTCATTGTTTTTCCCCTTGTAATTATTCTCTTCATTCCCATTTCATTTTCCCTATATTTCCATGTCAATTTCCCTTTTAAATTTGTAAAGAAAATAAACCCTACCCCTTTTCCCTTTAAAAATAAAAAATCACATCCTAACCCTATCTCTCCTTATGCCCATGTAAACATATGAATTTGATGATGTATATGCAATGATGTTTGCAGTGTATTTCCCTAAATTCCCTGTTGTATACATGTATTCCCATTTTCCTTGTAAAAATGTCCCTCCCCTAACAGTTCCCTCATGTTCCTTGTCCCCTTGAAACAGCATATAAATCAACTTTTTACAGGCAGAAACAGCAGCACAGTTTGTCCACTTTGCTCCTTAAACAATGTCAGAAACCGAAACTTATGAGCAAAGTGATGACCAGTCATCAACTTCAGAGATTGAGGTACAGAGGAGGCCTCATAAGGGTGGAAAGGGTGGACATCATAGGCGAGAGGAGCCCACCTCTTTAGCAGAGTTACAGGCTTGTCCTATGGCAGTCACATGTTTCCAGTATATGTCTTGTTATGAGTTTTGTGAGAGGATCTCTCGGATTCAGCACCACAGAGAGTTGGCTCGCCTATTTGTTTTACACTTGCATGATGGACATGTCAACCTTGCAGGGGTGGACTTTACATTGACACCCGAGGTGATCTCACATGCCACAGGGATACCTAATGTTGGGGAGGTGTGGAATAAGCGCAAGGTGTTGGATAGTGTTCACTTTGATCCTTTTGTCCGGCCACCATTCATGAGACATTTGGCAGGTGTGTTTCCATTCAGGTTTCTCAGGAGCGAGTATGCTCCCATGATGACGCTCATCATGCACTATTTTACCTGTGAGGGCATATTTTCACAGGTATATTCATACCATATTCGCCTCTTGATGCACTTCACCCGAGTGAGGATGATGAACCTCCCTGTTTTCTTCTATCAGAACATTCAGAGGATGGTGCCCATGTTACAGAGGAAGAACCCGGCACAGCAGTATAGGAGCATGTACCATTATGGTTTGATTCAGCTTGTAGTATTGCATCAGTTGGCTCAACAGGGCATCTCATGGGAGGATTTCATCTCTCGTGAGCTTTTCACAACACCATCACCGCCACATCCTGAGGTTATTCATGAGGAGGGGGGACCATCACAGCAGCATGACATCCCTGTCACTAGACATGTCAGCTCCTCACCTCTGGTTACGTATCAGAAAGGCCCGAGGGCCTTATTTGCAGCAGCTCGGCGAGTACTATCTCCACAGCAGGTGGAAGGGGTCTCGCCTTCTTCATCGACTCAGCGAGTGTTATCTCCACATCAGGTGGAAGGGGCCTCGCTTTTTTCACCAGCATAGGTACCAGAGAGGGGAAAGCAGCCCATGATTAATGAGGGGCCATCAGGAGTTCCAGATATTGAGCTTGTTGATCTTGAGGCCAGTTCTCCTAGTCGAGAGGCAAAGGAGATCATTCAGCATCTCAGAGCTGAAAATGATGCCTTGCAGAGGAGATTAGAGGGGGCACAATGGACCATCACATACCTCGAGCAGCGCAACAAACAGTTGGAAGATGAGCAAGCACTTGATGAGTTGTGGAGGATTCGTAGTGACCAAACCTTGAACCGAAGAAGACCCGGTGATCCATTGCCCGCTGACCGAGAGTCCATGCTCATCCGGGTAAATGCACACTTGGAGAGGCTGTTGGCTAAGGCCAACCAAGAGAAGAAATTGCTGAGGAACATGAAGAACCATTACTGGGCAAGAATGCATGTGTGCAAGGCAAAGATGAAGATGTTTCAAAGGCGGTTGACCGAGGCACTAAAACGGAGAAAGAGGCCCAATCCCCTCCGTATCTTGGCTGAGGCTTCACTCAAGGATCAAGGCACTAAATAGCCTAGCCACAGCACAAATCCCGAAAAAAATTGAGAATTTTGGGTGAATTTTGGCATTTTTAGGCAATTTGCAGGTTTTTCCCATTAACGGGTCTCACCCCCCGCGCGACCCTTCATCATGGCAACTCCATTTGACAAAAACTCAGCATTTCCAGATTTTTCAGGCAAAGTTACACATGCTCATGCATGGACTTGAGATTTGGTGAAGTTTTGAGCCTCCAGAAAGTCAAAAAACTAGCAAAAATTGACTTTCTGCCACTTTTTTGAACTGCAGAAAACAGTCTTGGGAGATTTGATTTTTGACAGGGCAAATGAACTCCAAATTCAAAAATTCCAGTTGGGTTGGAAAGTAGACTCACAGACCTTTCCAACAAGTCTACTCTTGCTCAATTTTGCCACCTACAAGTGCTCCAAAAGTGACTCCAAAGGCGCGCGACCCGTCAGGCAGTTTTTTCAAAAATGCACTGTACAGCTCAGAAAACGCAGATTTGACTCAGTTTGACTTTTTGGGGTGAATTATGATTCTCTTTGATGTAATTATTGTACTTTTGAGACACTTTTACTCTTATGTAACACTTCTAGAAGATTCATTCATGAAAAGGGTAAATATTAAATGAATGAATTGGTTTCCTAGCTTATAGAGGCAAGTTGTTTTGACTGCCTAGTTTGTAGTGCTTAGTTTAGAAGTGGTTGAAACAGCTCCTAGGATAGTGAGCTCGACCCATGGAGGCAGGGAAAGAGGTTATATCATCTATATTATGTACTTTCTTGCTCATTTTCATGGTTGGACTCTTGAGGGATAAACTTTCATTGTATTATTCACTGTATCTCTGCAATTTTTGGCTAAGGAAGACCAGGGTTTTGCAGTCCTCTTTGGGATTCTTGTGGACTCATGTGTTGATGGTGTGTTTCTCAATGTTCTTGTAAGCTTGTTATGTGATTCATTTCCTTTCTTTTACTTCTGCACATTAAACAAATGAAGTGTTAAAGTAAGAATTCATGCTTGCCATGCTCTGCTTTTAAGTTTGTTTAATTTCAATGTTTTCTTCTATCTAAAGAGAATTCAAAGTTATTGTTTGCTCTCTTTAGCTCTTCATCTTTCATTCCTGACCATCCACCTCAGTTAAAGGCATCAACACTGTCTCCTACCTCGCCCCAAGGAACCCCCTGCAGAAACTGTGTCCAATCCCCGCACCCGAAATTGCCCTCTCCTCAATTTGCCACCAAAAACCCAAAAAAAAACCCAAATCAAACTCTTTGATCAGTTTACTAGCCTAATATCAGTGTTACCTTATTGGTCATCTCATCTATTGAAGATTTTACCGAGATAGACCGGAGAGAGCCTTCTCCTGCCCCGTAGGGCTAGCTACGAGGCTAAATGGTTTGATGTTGCCTTGAGGTTTACCTTTCTCAGCTTGAGGTGAAATTTCAAGCGCTAACATACCCCATCTGGATAGTTACTTGGGTAGATGTGGGATGAGGGTGTTACAAAGTGGTATCAGAGCATGGTTCACCCCTCGGACTAGATGGGTGGTGTGTTGGTCATGCATTCATTGGTTGCATATGTGTTCCTTATGCTTGTAGTCCATGTGCTTGTTGCATTTGCATGGTGTTGATCATGGTTGTAGTGATGTCGCCATGTGAAGGTTGATGATGTTGTTATTGGGATGCTTTAGTCCTGAATGCATGTTAGTTGTATATGCATTTGTTATGCATGTTAGTGTCTATATGTTGTTATGCATGCATTGTCGTAGTTATGGTTATGCATGTATGGTAGGTAAAAGATGCATTGTGAGGGTCATTATTGTGGTCTTGTGTCATCATGATGTTATTGGTTTTTATGATGCTAATGTGTTGGCTAAGATAGAGCAGGAGATGCAGACTATCAAAGTGAAGTTGCAACATTGGACCTCGAGGCAAGAGCATGTCATCATACATATTTGTATGTTGGGCATGCAGATATGTAGGTTAAGGGTTGTATATGCATTATGGTTATGTGTGTGCCTTTCATTCCATTGACGTTATGGTTACATACATGATAGATGCTAGTTGATTAGTGTAGTCATATGCACATGTGTCATATAGTCATGAATGATAGTAACCCTTGGTTATATGCACTGCCATTGTTGTTTTATGTTAGATAACTTGATGAGTATGTTATATGTTGTTGATGAGTATATTATAGGTTAACATGTTGTTGTTATATGATAGTTAGCCTAATAATTAGGTTATATGTTGTTGATGAGAATGATATATAACTTGTTGTTGTTATATGTTAGTAACTTGATGATAAAGGTTACTACACTAAGATCTTGATGTTATATGTATCATGCTAAATTGGATTGACTTATGCAGATGGTTAGGCTGATGACATTCAGACATGAGTCGACTTATTTGTGACATTGTGTTGTACTAGTTTAGATTGATTGTACATATGTGATTGTTATGCATGAATGACAAATGTTTATGAGCTTATGATGTGAACATGTTAGTTAGTTGCTGTTATGGACATCATGATATTATTTTTGTTTGAGCTGATGTGTTGTGAAGTTATATCGTGCTAATCTAGATTGATTGTGCAGACAAGATAGCCTCGCTAAGATACATTAAGGTATATGTTTTCTTATGTTGTCTATTTGGTGTTTGAATGTTTGACTATGTCGTTTATTTGGTGTTTGAGTGTTTGGTGTCTATTATGTCGTCTATCTGTTGTATGAATGTTTGATTACTTGAATGATATGAGTATGTGTCTATAAGATTTCTTGCCAAAGTGATATTGCTTTAAGGTGGTTGTACTAACACATATGTGTTGAGACAGCTGTTAAGTTTAAGTAGGTGATAATTGTAGCATTATGTATTATGATTGATGAATGTGAGTTGATTGTTGAGTATGAAATGGTTGTTAGACTTGGTAATTTCAAATTAATAGATATGTTGTCTTGATCTTTGGAACATGTGATCGACATGTGTGAACAGTTGCAGGAAACATGCTTGGTATTAGCATGACAAGGTAATAGTTGATTTGTTTATATAACTATCCATTGGGTGATGTGAGAGTACATGGTAAGACTCAGTTGCAGCAAGGTAAAGGTAAAGGTAAAAGAAAGGAATTGGGTGAGAATTCATTTGGCTATGTTTGGAAACCGCAATTCCAAAATAATGAGTGCTTTGCATACATGAATTCTTCTTAACCCTAATTTCTCTGAAATTATGTGGATATCTGCTACATTCATGGACATGTAATTGACATGTATAACAGTTGGGGTCTAGATCTATATATGTCGAGGGAATTAGTGTCCCTTAAGATATGGCGTGGATGTGTTCAACTACAAGGCAATGTCCTTGGCATAACAAGGTAAGGTAACTAATATGTTGTTATGTTTATTTATTCACTGACACTTATGTGTTTATGGCAATATGATGCAAGGGATTGCATCGCAAAGAGACTACAATGAAATTCTAAAGAAGGTTCAGGTTGAGATTTCCTTTAGAAGAATTGAGAACCCATGGGGATTGAACCATGGTATTTGTTTCCAATGTTGTGCTTGATTTGCGGCTTTGTTTATGTCTAGTGTATGGCCAATACCACTTTGTTCACGGTGTCATATTGTTATTGGCTTTCATGGTTTTCTTCTTGTTTGTGTTTTTTCTTGCCTTTTATGTCTTGAGGGTCTTGGGAATTAGTTGGGAAATGGGAAAGTTAATGGAGCTCAAGGAGAGCTGAATGAAACCTAGCAGGTAATGTAAGACCCGAATGAAGCTCAATGCATGAGTAAGGGAAGTTGAAGGTATGAATATGACAATTGGTTGGATTGGTTTGGTCCATTGGTGTAAATGGGCAGTGGTAGTACAGTCATGAAAAAGGTAAAAGGAAAGGTGAAGTAAATGGATCTAAGATGTCAGATGCCTTGGCTATGTTTGGAATGATTGTTCTCAATGTTGTGCATGTTGTGCATGGATCAAGGGAGTCCTCTTAACCTTGAACTTATGATATTTGGTGATTATGTTGTGATCTTGTTTATGCTAATGTTTATATATGTGCATGTATATATGTATGTCGTTGTCTAACAACATCATGATTATTTTATGTTGATGTTTATATGTATGTATATATGTATGTATGCATACTGTTGTCTGACAGGGTCATCAGGGATCATTTTTGTGGAGGAATGACTACTTATGCAAGTGAATGACATGAAGAGATTCGTGGTTCATGAGGAATCAAATGGGAGGAGTAGCCTGACAGATCTCTGAGGTCAGTATCATTTGGATATGAATTGATATTATGTTATTATAATATGTCTATGTTTATGTTATGGACAGGTTAATGCTGAGAGATACATCAGTGGAATGAAAACAACGTGATCCACAACATGCTAAGATAAGCATGGATGGCAGAGAGACACTGGAAGCAAGGTTGCTTGGTAGAGACAGTGTGGTTTTGGATGTGCAGTGCTACCATTGTGTATATGTTGTGCATATTGTATATTTAGTGATTGTACATATAGTGTTGCATGCATGTTGCATATATTGTACTATGTACATATAGTGTTGTGTGCATGTTGTATGTCTGGTGCTAGGTACATAAGGTGCTTTGTACATGTTGCATATGTAGTACTGTGTACATATGATTTTGTGTGTGTCTATTGTATACATGGTGTTGTGTGTATATTGCATATGTAGTGCTAGGTATAGATGGTGCTATGTACATGTTGATATGTGATGTTGTGTACATATCGTATTACGCGCATGATGGATATGCGGTGTTGTGTGCATATGGTGTTGTGTGCATGTTGGATATGCAATGTTGTGTACATAGGGTGCTATGTACATGTTGTATATGCAATGTTATGTACATATGGTGTTGTGTGCATGTTGTACATGTGGTGCTATGTACATATGGTGTTGTGTGCATGATTGTACAAGTGATGTTGTGAAAATGTGGTGTCGTGTACATGTTGTACATGTGGTGTTGTGTGCAAGTGGTGTTGTGTACATGTCATGCATATGGTGTTGTGTACATGTGGTGTCGTGTACAAGTGCATGTGGTGTTGTGTACGTCTGGCGTTGTGTACACATTGTACAGGTGGTACGATGTATATGTGGCGTTGTGCAAATGGTGCCATGTACATGTGATGTTGTGCAAGTGGTGTTGTGTATAGGTGGTACTATGTACATGTTGTACATATGGCACTAGTGTTTACATGTGGTATTATGTGCATGTCGTACATGTTGTGTTGCGGACATACGGTACTAGGTATGTGCATTGTGTAGTCGTGGTATCGTGACATATGTATTCATTGTGTTGTACTTTGTGTACGTATATGTATTGCGTTGTACATCAAGTGTAGGTGTATGTATTGTGTGGTGGTGTACACCAGATGCAGGTGTATGCATTGTGTTGTGTTGTACATTGGGTGTAGATGTGGGTGTATGTCAGGTTTAGGTGTATGTATTGCATAATGTTGTATGTCGTGTGTGGTTGTATGTGTATGATGCACACTATGGGTATGTGCACATGGCTGAGAAGAAGGCACTGGGTGCTTGTCGGGCGTGGCAATCGATTTGGTGTGTGTACAGAAAGAACAAAGGCAGAAGTAAGGACCAATGAAGGATAAGTATTAGTATTTTATTTCAGTTTTATTATGCATGTGATCTATGATTCTAACTCATGATGGTTACATGTGATTTATGATTTTGGTCTATGATGATTACATGTGATCTATGATTCTGGTTTATGATGGTTACATGTGATTTATGATTTTGATCTATGATGGTTGTGTTTTGAGCTAACCTGATGTGATATGTTTATACATAATGATTTGATCGAACAACTAGTTTGACTTGTCGTGACAGGAAGCGAAGAGAATTGTAAGTGTACCTTATTGACGGGCCACCAATGAGGTATGATTTGAATTTATTTCAAATTTTTTTTAATCTAATGGAAATTATGTGCTTGGTATAAGAAAACATGAAATGCCCGGTTGGGTGTTTGAAATTGATGGCAAACATTAACAGTGACAACAAAATAAATTAGAATAGTAGTAGTATGTTAGTAAAACATTCAAGAGCAGGGCCATTATGGGACACTGGTACCCGATAGTGTCCATTGATTTCCATGAGCATGCTATGAACGGTATGATGATTTTGAGGTAGGTATATGCCTTGGTTGTTTGACCTTCTGATGCGAGGAATCCTTGCCAAGGGATGGATCACCCCATGATAGTGGATGTCGGGGAACTTGGAAGGTGAGTGATTGCATAGAAGGGGGTGACCGAATTGCCCGAGGGACTTTGTAGTAGAGAAGGGAAGGCAGGGGATGGATTTGTTTTTGTCATTAGCATTGCCATATGGAATTAGATGCACATTGGGAATGTGCGCTAGAATAATGAGTCGGTAACTCTTCAATGAGAGGACGAGTGGCATTGGATTGTAGCGCTAGACATTGGATGCAGATTTGATTTTAACAGTGGATTATGGACTTCTTTGGAAGGAGGTGAATCATGGAATTACTTTGAGGGTGGAGGTGTAAGCCTCTGGATTCCCTTATTGCAGATGCATGCATCATATCCTTTTATTTGTTGGTTGAGAAAATGTGTATATGTGTATATTATTGTAAATATTGTATCGAGCTAGTTTATAAAGCTCCACAGATAGTATGGTTATTTGTTGGTTGAAGCACATGTTCTTAAGTACATGTGGTTGCTACTGTAAATATCGTAATGAGTTGTGTTATAAAGCTCGGGTAAATGATATTATTGTCGTATCTTTAGTAGTGATCGTTGTAAATACTACAACGAGCTGGGTTATAAAGCTCCATGGGCAATATATTCTATTGCAGCAGTCTTGTAGGTTATAGGTGTCATTGAACACCGAAGATGGTGTTCCCCTAAGGGGGAGGGTTCTGTAACAACCTTGGTTAAAAATTCATGTAAAAATATATAAGACCAAGGTCATGGGACACATATTCCAAGTTGAATGGTGGGCAAAACATCCTAGTGGGTGTTCATTTCTATTATTATGGCTAAGGAAATTGGCAATGGCAATGGCAAAGGATTTGGAAAGGCAAAGTGGCATTTATTGGCATTTTATTTATGAAAATAAAGGAAATTAGGAGAAAAGGAAGGTGAAAGGTCACATGTTGCATGTGAGGAGGAAAATGAAGAAAAATAGTGGAAATTGAAGTAGAGGCATCATTGATAAAAATGCTTCTAAGGATCAGTTGGCAAGCTTTTGCTCAACATTGGATCAAGAAAGGAAAATGAGGAAAAGAGGAAGCAAAGATCAAGCAAGGAAGAGCAAGATCAAGCAACTACAATAGGAATCTTGTAGGTATCAATTTGCATGTGTAATTTCCTTGCAAGATTTGGCATGCATGGTATTACATGTGGTTCTTTGTTGTCATGGCATGGGTTTGGCTAGGTGTGACAGTGTTTTCAGCCTAGCCTTTCCATTTCCGGATAGCCATGGTGTGATGGGGTTCTCATGTTTTGGTTGAGTTGGATTGCTAGATGGATTGGATATTAAGTGAGGTGGATCTCCGAAAGAAAGAACAGATGGCCTAGTGATCCCTGAACCAGACTGTGAATTGCGATAAAGCCACTCGCCTACTGCCCCTAAACTAGAATGTGGGTTGTGGTAAAGCTAGGTATTATGTGCCTTGGTGGGCCTAGGAATCCTCGATGGTTAATGGCGGGATATATGGTAAAGCCTAGAGGTGGTTTGCCTTCATTAGGTCTAGGAATCCTTGCCAGTGAATGGCGGGATATACGTTAAAGCCTAGAGGGTGGAGTCTCGGTTTAGGGCCTAGTGATCTGATGTAGATTGCAGAAACTGTGAGAGACTAGGAGACATGAAAGTTCCTCACATTGTAGGTGGAGAAATCTGGTGGCATCCATACTTGTTTTGGCCTAGTGGCCTGGTGGAGATCATGGTAAAGGTTGTTATTACATGTTTTTTTTTTTGGCCTAGTGATTCAGTGTGGATTGCGGTAAAGCCTCGTTTTTATTGATGGGGTGATGTGGTTTAGTCTCAGGATGCCCTAGTTGGTTCTTTTTGTTTCAGTCCCACATTCATGCTTGGAATATGGCACAGGGATGATTGGCTGAAGAGAGACTTGACTCAGCTAATCTATGGTCGAGTGGAATGTGGTAGTCCCATACTGGGTTGGCTTTTTCATACGTTAATAAAAGGTTCTTTTCTTCGTATCTTATGTGTAAATGCACTAGTTTATATGTGAATTCTATGGCTGATGTATCCTTGATATTTTTGTTGTTATTATGTTGGCTATAAGCATGTATTATGATAATGGTGTTGTATGGCTCTCCTCATGTTTTTACTTGTAAATGAATGAATAATGTATCTATGACCTAATAAATGATAATGCAACAAATGATACGAGGGAACAATGCTTCTTAGTGATTCTCATATAAGTATGAGACCCATATTGTTGGCTTGTTGGGGCTTGACCCAGGTTCAGAGTTAGTTAGCCAAACAAATCCCGGTACTACTGGCCCTTTTGGCAACAGTCCGCGGAGCGCAAACTGAGGTCTCACCCGAAGTAGTATGGGAGGGTGCTAGAACCAGGTTTCCACACCCTAGAGATGTCTGATGAGTTTGACTGGTCTATGGTTTCTCCTTGCGCACAGGTTTCTTCGCGCACCTTCCCGTTCCTTGTGACCTGATACACTGCCTTTGTGCAATCCTATCCAAGGGATGTGTCATGTTTTACATTATTACCCAAGACCTTGCTTATATTCCAATGCTAGTTAATTATCTTTGTCTACTTGAGTGCTTTGAGTTATACTTAACAACATAAAACATTCATACAAGTGCGCGCAATAAATAAACAGTATATTTGCAAGTTATAACAATCATGCATTAACATAAGAACAAATACACATAATCATAACCAAACTTCTCTTTATTGACTCTTTCCATGGTTACAGACTCGACTCACCCTACGCACTCAGCTGCAGGGGTCCGCACACTCAGCTACGGACTACTAGGCCTCTGTGCACTTAGCTGCAGAGCCTCCTCCTACTCTACGACTCAAAGACACACTTCACACTGCGACTCAATCACTTAGACTTCTCATGCTCATCCTTTCTTCCTCATTATGTCTATTCCCTTTACACTTATAGCCTCGCTCTATTTATACAATCCCATGGTCTGCGAACCATGGGTAGGTCTATCCAGCTGACATTACATTACAAAACTAGGGCGGACAACCTTGTGACTCTAACATACTTTCACGCCCCATGCCCAAAATTCGCGGAGCTTTACAACAGGATTCAGTCAAAACTTGGGCTTTGAGGCCCAAAACATGCCTTGGGGGGATTCCATGCCCAACAGGCCCCCAACACAAACATCGTAACTCGCCCTCGAGTCACTCTGTTGGCGCGACGATATTTGCATGGAGTCCCTCCAACTGTTCTTGAACTTCGCTGCTGCTACTTGCTAGATCTGTTGCAGACGTTGTTCCAAGACTTTTGTGTCGAGAGTGCTTCTCTGCATCAATGTGTGCATCCCTTGCTTATGTGCGAGCTTTCCTTCGATTTCTGTCATGATGGTGAAGGCCACGTCGATCCAAGGCTGAATGCGCACCTTCAGGACTGCTTCCTTATGTCATGCCATGTCCACCTGCTCCTTTAGTGCTTTAGCCTGCTGAATCCGTGTAAGCCTTTGAGTGAGGACCACCGTCTGCGCAGTTCCTCAGACACTATCATACTACTATTGGAGTTCTCGTGGCTCTGTCTCTAAGCGTTGAATGTTGGGGTCCTCCTGCAGATTTGAGAGGACCTCAAGTGATTCTTCCAACATACTGGTGCAGTCCTCCAATTTCCTCTAAACCCGTTGTGATAAAGCTAGCACAATGTTCTCTAACTTTCAGGGGAATGGATGGTTGCGCCTTTAACCATAGCTCAGCGATCTAAAGATTCAGCTCCAGCTGAACCTTTGTCATTTCCTCCCTGGCCTTGTGAACTCCTGCTGCTAACCTGTGGATCCGTACCTCCGCTGGTATGCCTACTAGGATGGCTAACTCTGGGAAACTTTAGCAAGCTTTGTCTATCATCTGTACCAACTATTGATTTTGCGACACCAATTTGTCGCGCTGCAAGCTTAGTTGTTCCATATTTATTTTCTACTCAGTGAGGACTTGGAGCGCGCGGCTCTGCCTAGCTCACAGCTCTGCAGTTACCCCATCCTGCAACACATATAAGGTCTCACGCGAGAGTGTAGCTAGATTAATACTGAGACCTTTCAGCGCGCTAACCAAAGGCCTGTCGGCCTCATTTGATGTCACTAGTGCCCCTTTTGGCAGCACTATGGTGTTCGTCATCTACGCGCGCAACATCTGCTCTACTGCCGTGGATCCGACTGCGAGGTTGGTCGAAAGGGTACCAACCTGAGGGGGCCACGCCTGTAATTCCTACAACTGCGCTCTGAGGGCCCCCAACACAATCTGGTTCTCCTGTATGAAATCTTGGAGAGCCTTAGAGGTGACATCGCACATAGTTTCGCCAATGTCATGCAGATCACCCTCGGTTAGGGTGATCGGGTCAATGGACAACTTTGATGCCTTGACCTTCTTATGCGACCCTGCCCACTCTGTTGGGTGCTGGTGCTTTAGCTGGGTTGACACGGTTTGGGGGTCCGCACCTCCTTCTTTTGTCTCTGCTCCCTCTAATTCCTACCCCTGTGTCATGTGGCCCTCGCACGCCTTTACGGCTGCCTCCTGTGCTGCTACGGCCTTTTCCTACGCAGCGGCTTTCTATGCCACATCCCACGTCGCCCATACTTCTGCTGTCACTGCTTCCTTCCTTCGCTTTTCGGCCAACTGTGAAATTCGCAGCTTGGCCTCGTCTTTCTTCTTTTGCGCCGCCGACTTCTCAATCTCTGCGATGTCTGAGACGCGCCACTCCAGCAGCCATGCCTCCAATATATTGAAAATAATGTCATCCGTGGCTACGAAGAGTAGTTTTGTCCACTGTTTAGTCAGGTCCTTGCACACCCATATATAGATGTTATGCATGTCTGCTTTAAATTCTGCAAAACTCTGCAGACTGTTGTAAACAATGGGTGACAACCGCAGCTTACGGTTGATCCCCATTCTGAGGTTCATCTCCATGAACACCCATAAGATTTTTTTGTCGCATATCCTTTTAGCATCCTTTGTGGGCCAGAGCGAAGCGTACTTTGCGGCCTCCGATAAATCCCTGTTAATTATGGGGAATTGACTATCCTTTGGCAATTCCCCAGCCATGAGTCTATGGACAGCAATAGTCATGCATAGTGGAACGTTTTGCCTTATTCCTGGGCTTCGCGACAATTTTCTAAAAACTCCTTGCAGAGGAATTCAGACCAGTTAAACTGGACCCCCTCTGCGCATTGCTCAGCCAATGCTACCACTAGCGCGGGTACTTTGTCTGCGCGACACTTGCGCATGACCTTTTGTTACACTAAAAAATGTCACCATGGCTATTTACAGTTAGTATGGCTCTATCAACAGTCATGCTATCCTCTTAGGCAAGTCTTATGCCTCTGCTCTCCATGTCAAACTCCAAAAAGAGAGAAAGTCTTTATAAATGTATTTATCTCTGGGTACGCAGGTTCTCTCAACCTTACCTGCGGGTATGCATCCAATGTTCACAAAAGCTGCGTACTTGTACGCTCTGTATGTAAAGGGGCAGGTGCGTCCCCCTGTAAAGGTCAAAATGCGCAAGTTTCATCTTTAAAAAGTTACTTGTAGTCATTTCTAGAGCATTCTAGAAGGTTGTTCGACGTGTATTGAGCGCCTCCAGATGGTTCATGTACCCCTACCAAAGAGGAACTTATCCCATCAATAAGGGAGCTATCCCATCCAAAGAGGGGATTATCCCATTGATGGTGGACCTGATTAACTTCCTCTTGAGCACTATAAATACAGGCATTGGGCCAGAAGGAGAGGAGGTTGGAAGCTAAACATTTCTAAGGGTAGATGCTGCTGGAATTAGGACTCCCATTTAGAAGCTTGTGAGGAGAGATTGCCATCTTTGCTTGTTCTATTTGGAAGTGGGTGAGCTTTGTCAAAGTAAAGGAGAACTCTTGATGGACCCTGGGAGGGACTTGCACAACACCAAGGCTCAGGTTGTAATTGTTCCTTTTGTTTCCTATTAATGCAAATGAGTCCATTCTTCTCAATAACTTGTTATTTATGAGTTGTTTCATGTACTCCTTGGTCTATGTGTTAAATATGTTTTATTCTATGAGATTATCAAGTGCTATTTAATCGTTTGATTGTTAGTGGATGCAGGTTTCAAAGTGAAGGAGGAGCTCATCCGGATCAGCGGAGCTGGACTGCTACAACAGTGTTGGACTACAGGTAAGATCTAAACACTTGATTTCTTATATAGTAAATGCATGTTTAGAGAAGGATTGCTCTTATTTGTCTTGTTTGTCACTAGAGAGTCTTAGGCTCCTAGGGAGGTTGGTTGTGTCCGCACTATCGACGCTTTCCGCCTGACAAATTGGCGACTCCGCTGGGGAATCCATTGATGTGAAAGTCTTTTCCTTTGTATGCAACTTTGCTCTGAGAAAAGTCATTTATTTTCTGGTTTTTGGCTCTGTGACTTTGTTTTTGGGTGGGTTAGCTTAGGGTTAGATTCAATTTAGTTTTTCTTGAATTTTCCAATAGGACGCACCCTCTGAGTATTGCACAGTGCGTCCCTGTACGCACTGTCGCTGTGTGCACAGAGCGGGCCCGCACCTGTCTTAACGGGTTGCCTGCGTCCCCTGCTAAAATTTAAGAAAATTCCATTTTTTGCATTTTTTCTCTTAGATTTTGCTTTTTCTTAGTTTTTACTGCCCAGATCCATTAGTCTCTTGTCAAAGATCTTCACCTGAACTTGTTTCGATAGCATTGAGTGTTTTAGTGGATTTCATAGAAGTTTAAGGCCTAGGGTTTGATTTTTGGGTAGGTCTTGTAGTGACTTTGGCGGTAGAAGTTGTCAAGCCTTAGATCTCTCTGGTTTTGTCAGCATTCTTAGAAGTCAGACCTGTCATAAAGTCTACCTGTGAGAGCAACTTACCTTTGAGTGGTCTCTTTGGCAAATTTCGAAGTGCTTGTTGATTAAGTATTGAATTCCATTTTACAAAAAGAACAAAAAGATTTGAGTTTTGTTTTGACTGGTCTTTTGATTCTGCATTAGCTGGTCCTTGACTTGATTGTGGTCAAGTAAAACAACCTAGAATCATCTTTGTAGGCTTTTGCCTCGTTAGGTTTGCTTAGAGTAAATTTCTTTTTGATTTGCTTGTGAGTCAAGTTTTCATAGATTTTATAGCTTTTGAGATTGATTTTCGTTAAAATAGATTTATATGCTTTATTAAATAAGAGAAAATACAAAAACATCTCCTTTGAAAAATTTTGTTTCAAGTAGCTTTGAAGAGTTTTGAAAGAAAAAGAGTTTTTCGTGCACATAAGGAGTGGTCATGTTTGTATGCTTGGAAAGATAAAGAGAATTGTTTCTTTGATTGTCTTTACTAAGAAAGTTGTTTTCTATAAAATTTGCATTTCTCAACTCTCTTAGTTAGGAATTTCATTGAAAGAGAAAAGTAGCGTAAATCATCTTAGGTGCATCTTTGTAGTGGTTTGAGTCGAGTCTACACACCATTGGTTTCACTTCCGCTACCTTTTGTCTTTAAGAAAAACCATAAAATTAACGCTTAAAGTAAAATCAACGTAGTAACTTTTATTTACTAGGGCTCTGAAACACCAATTTAGATCAGGCTAGTGTCTTGGAGTAGGAGAGTAATTAACTCTCCAAGACAACAAAACCAAACAAGTAGCTTATCTTGTGATAGAATAAATCCAATTGTCTCATTTGTACTCTGGGAAAGCTCCTCTTAAAGGAGAAGCACGAGCTCGTGTCCGAACCAGTGAGGGGATCAATCCCCCCTCGTTGGGAACGACGCCAGACACGCACGTATTACAAACGGTAAACCTCGGATTAACCATTGTCGAGGAGCCAGGGGTCACTTGTCGGTAAACCTTGGATTATTGTCAAGGAACCGGCAAGGGGATTGAGCTTGATACTCTGCCCTTGCGTGCTGTCGGAGTGTAGACTGTTCCCCCAGGTGCATTTGTTGCGGTTGGTAACCTTAGTGACCATTATCTTTAGGATTCTACCGAGGTGACGGTGGAGGGAAGATCCCACTGTACCTGGAGCAGACGTCGGCTAGACTCACTTGGATTTTTCGGGGGGTTCACTTCACTTGAGACGGTTAAAGTGGAGGAACTTGTGCCGGTCTATTCATTAAGCAGGTTGTCGGGGTAACTGTTCCACCCGCCACTTCTGTACTGAATCCGGCGATGTTAGGTTTCATCTCCAACTAGCGTTTTCGGTCTGGAAGGCTACTGTTTGTGCTTGGTTTGACGCCCTAGATTCTTTAGGCGTGTGATTCAAATTTGTTTGGTTCTTTAGAGACTTTAGGTGGTTTGATTTGAAATTTTAATTTGTTTTCGTGTGTAGTAGTTAAAAGTTTTTAACTGTGGCGGAATTACCGAGACAGTCCCGTAGACTTCGGGGCCAGTCTCCTGAAGTTGTTTCTGTGGCCGAATTGTTGAGAAGATCCCGTAGACTTAGGGGTGAACCTCCTCGAGACGACCCCAGTAATCTAGAAGGTTTGAAGGTCCTTGTAACTCCTCCTAGTGGCAGTAGAGTAGGTTCACCTGAAGAAGGAGAATCTTCCTTGGTAGTCCATTCAGATTACCAAGGTTTAGAGACAGGTTATAATCCCGAAGCTGTTACAGTTTCTGAGCTTGTTGGTAGTTTTTCGTCTACTAGTGATACAGGCGAAGAACCTGAAATATCTGAACCTGTTACTCCGACTTCTAGTGTTCCAGATTCACCAAGAATAGAACGAGTTATCACCGAAAATCTTCCTACCGGTTTGATTGCTATCGAAGAACTTGCTCCAGAGGAAGAAATAGGCGTCTCTAACCTTGAAGATCAACTTACTATTGATCTCAGGGAGCGTGAATCTATCTTTTACAGTCCTCCTAGAAGTACTACTTGGTACCTTTCGTTAACCAATTATTTAGACAACTCAGGGGTAGGTTTTTCTACACCTCGTACTCCCTTTCCACCTGGAGGTATTTATACTCCTGTAAATATGTCTGGTCAGTCGTTCGTGTTTACTCAAACTCCTGAATCTTTCTTACACGGCGGTCCTTCTGTTCCCACCGGGTATCAATCACTTTCTGGTACCTTTGCGGGGGCATCTCCTCAACCCGTTGATCATGGGTTATTAGCTGGAAACAATGGTAATATACCATTGGGTGTAGGAGACATTTACATGATGTCAGGTTCAGTTCCTGTTTCCCAACCTCAAGGTGGCCAATTACCGCCTGGGGGGCAGCCTCAGTTAACGCCTGGGGGGCAACCTCAAGGTACACAAATCGTGTCTGGGGGGCAACCTCAAGGTCAGTATGTACCTATGGTGCAATACATGCCTCAAGGTCAACCCCAGCCTCAATATGTACCCCAGGGTCAACCTCAGTATCAATATCAACCTCAAGGATGGCAACCTCAAGGATGGCAACCTCAAGGGTATCAACCCCAAGGGTATCAACCTCAAGGGTATCAACCTCAAGGTCAAGGTCAACCCCAGTATCCGTATTTACCTCAAGGTTATCAACCTCAAGGTCAATACTCGAGTCAAGGTTATCAACCACCTCAAGGTCAGTCATATGTTCCAGGTATGGGAACTGCACCTTTCAATTATCAATCCTATCCTCAATCCGGTTATGGATCTCAGTATCCTCAACCTGTTACGGGTCAATACCCCGGAATGTTAGTGTGGGATCCATCACAGGGTCAACAGGTGTTGCAGCCAAGTTTACAGTTGGTACCTCAAGCTGGACAACCCGTAGTTTCTGGTCCACCCCAGCAACCGCAACCTGTCCAGTCAAATGTTCAAACTTCTGTAACTTCGGTAGTTACTCAGCCGCCAATTGCACCTAGTACTCCATCTCAAACGGCTGCTGCAACTACCGCCACATCTACCATACTTACTTCTGGAGTATCGACAGCTCCGATTTCTACTGTCTCTGCAACCACGCCTCAGACATCTTTACCGTTGTCTGGATCTACGATTCAAACCACGGTCCAGATGCCTACAGGTCAGCCTGGTATAAGTACAGTTGTCACTACTCAACCTCAATTTGTTCAACAACCGTACCAGGGACAGTACCAACATGGGCAAGCTGTCCAACAGCCGGTTTACCAGTATCAACCGTATCCTGGGTACACTTATCAACAACCCCAGTACGGTCCGGTTAATCCTGGTTTTCCAGGAGGATATAATATCCCTAATGCGACTCCTGTTCCTAGTTATCCTGGATATCCTCCTCCTGGGACTGGTCTTGTGACCCAGAGTTTTAGAGATCCTAACCGGCAGTTACCGTTTATCGCAACTTTGGATTTACCAGACTTGACGCGCCTAACGAATGATCCAATTCAATATCTTCAGTTCTGGCTGCCAATGCCAAATAAGTTGCCCAGTGATATACCCAAGTTCGAAGGTAAGTCTGGAGAGGATCCGTCCAATCATGTGATGACTTACCACCTCTGGTGTGCTTCAAATTCTATCTCGGATGATTCGATCCGCTTACGTCTTTTCCAGCGTACACTCATTGGTCTCGCGGCCAAGTGGTACATTGAGTTACCACGGGCCTCTTTTTACAATTTCAGCCAGTTAGCTACCTCGTTCCTAACTCATTTTCAGTTGCCGGTCAGATACGATAACGGCACGGAATTATTAACTTCACTAAAACAATCGACGTCCACGTATATTTCTGATCACATTCATGAGTGGAGACGTCGAAGAAGGTTGGTGAAAGTTTTCATCCCGGACCAAATCTTAGCTGAATGGTTTGTTAAATCATTATTACCGAAGATTACTGAAGATGTAGCTAAGGCCGGAGTAGTTACTGAGGAGCAAGTCATTGCTCAGGCACAATACCTTGACTTAGTTTATACTCAGTCGGGTACGTTACACGAGAAGATTCCAGATCTTCCAAAATCGAATCAAATCGCTGCTTCTCCTTCGGGATCTCATGCCGCTGATGGTATGATTGGTATCGTGAATACAAAGAGTAAGAAGAAGTCTTCCAAGGCTTCAACTACTCCTATAATCACTTTGCCCGATTCCCCGACAGCAGAGTCTTCTCCTGAACTTTCCGCCGATATTCACGCTGTAGAGTCATCTACGGCCAAATCAAAAAACGGTGGAAAGAAGAAAGGAAAGAAGAAGGCTAAAGCAGACAAGGCTCCGAAGGAGAAAACGGAAAAGTCGGAAACCAATGACGAAAAGCGCAAACCTCGATATCCTTGTCTTATTTGTGAAGAGGATCATTTTACAAGAGATTGCCCTCATCGGGCCGAGGTTGTGAAAATAGTCAAAGGTTCTCCCACTCCTGCTGTGTTAAAAAATCCATTTCCAGAGCAGGAGAATAAGATGATAGGTTCTTCCTCGACTGCCAGTGAAGAACCCATTTTGATGATGTCTCATGTGAGGATTGCGACTCGATCGCAAGATTATGGTAGTAAGAATCCTGTTGATGGTAAAGAAGCAGAATCTTCTCATTCTAATCCATCAACCTCAGCTCCTGGTTCCGATCCACTACAGATCGAAAAACCTAACCCGGACCTAGTAATCAAACCGCCCGCCAAGGGTGTACTTCGAAGGTCTGCTTTCAATCCACATGCGAGAGCAGCCCAGAATTACAACATCGTTGAGGACTTAGCTGTTTCACCCTCAGCAATGTCGGCTTTAGAAGTGCTGCAATCATGCCCAGCACAACGAAAATTACTTTTATCGGCTATCGGAGCTGTTGATGTTCAGGACCCGAATCTGATAATCTTCGATCTAGAAAATAGTACACCGCGTCTACCCCATCAAATGGCTTTCCAAATTCCAGTGATAGTCAAAAACAGGCCTATTCATCGGACTGTGATTGATGAGGGAGCTTCTACGTGTATTATGTCGATTCAATGTTGGAGATCGCTTGGTTCTCCTTCGTTGAACCAATCCCCGACCATCCTTAAGGCCTTTGATGGCCGTGGGTTCCGTCCGTTTGGTATTCTACAGGAATTGCCTATAGGGGTAGAAGGTAAAACCGTTAGTCTGGATGTGGAGGTGGTTGATGCCCCTCTAGACTACAACCTTCTTTTGGGTCGAAGTTGGTCATATGCTATGACAGCGGTCGTTTCATCGGTCTTCAGAGTAATTAAGTTTCCACATAACGGTAATATCGTGACGATTGATCAGCTGACATACTTTTCATCCGACCCAGCCTCTTCAGAGAGTATCCAGCATGTCGGTAAGACGACAATCCCTTATAGGGACGTTGGCGTAGGTTTAGTTAAAGATTCCGGTTTACTGGGAACTTTTCCTTTCCCTCCAATCAACGCAGACCCTTCATTTGCATCAATTCATATGATTACATCAGACAACATTATTTATGATGATCCTTGGATTGTCCCATCTGAATCTGAGATAGACTCATTCGGTGATGCTATGCCTTTGAGTCCATATGAAATTGCTTATGAAGCTGTCATGTCTTTTACCGACTCGCGTTCAACCCAAATGGACCAAATGAATGTGGTCAGTGAAGAATCACTTTTCACATCAACCTTAGAACGGATAGCGTTTCCCGAAGTCGTGTCATCTGACGAGCAACTTCGTGAAATCCTAAGTGTAGACGATCTACCATGGGAAGATCTTCATCACAGATCTTCGTTTTTACCTAAGGATGATGCTTTTGAAAATGATTTTTCATCTATCTTTACCGCTGAATATGTCAAAGACGCTCAGAATCCAACGAAACATTCTGATTCAGAGTTGAATTTAGGGAATATTTCTCGTACTATTCCCATTGATATTTCAGTGAAGCACGGAATTGAGGAAAACATTCATATAGGTGCCTCATGTACAGAAGATGAAATCCAAACTTACAAGGCCCTATTCCAAGAATTCCGCGATGTGTTTGCCTGGTCTTACGAGGAAATGCCGGGAATCGATCCTGCCATTGTTGTTCATGAAATAAAGACCTACCCGGACACTAAACCCGTCCGGCAACGGTTGCGTCAGATTCACCCTCGGAAAGCGGCTGCAATTAAAGCAGAAGTCGAAAAGTTGTTGAAAGCAGGTTTCATTTATCCAATCCCGTTAACGGATTGGGTATCCAATCCCGTTAACGGATTGGGTATCAAATATTGTTCCGGTCAACAAGAAACAAGGAACAATAAGAATCTGTATCGACTATAGGGATATAAATCGAGCTTGTCCAAAAGACAATTATCCTACGCCTTATATCGATCAAATTATTGATGATTGTGCCGGAAGTGAAATGTTTTCCTTCATGGATGGTTTTTCGGGCTATAATCAAATCAATATTCTATCTGCCGACCAACCAAAAACGGCATTCATTTGTCCATGGGGGACATTTGCTTATTGCAAATTACCTTTTGGGCTTAAGAATGCTGGGGCCACTTTTCAACGGGCGATGTCTTATGCATTTCATGACATCAAGCACATTGTGCAACCGTACCTCGATGATTTGCCTGCTCATTCTTTACATCGAACTGATCACCTTGTCCACTTACGAGCAATCTTTATGAGGTGTAGGCATTATCGAATTCGGTTGAATCCCCACAAGTGTGTGTTCTGTATAGAGACGGTTCGATTGCTGGGATTTGTTGTTTCAAAAGCCGGAATTCGCGTTGATCCCTCGAAGGTCGAAGCTATCATCAAATTGCCTCCTCCTTCGAGTTTGCGCCAACTCCAAAGTTTGCAAGGGAAAGCGAACTTTTTACGCCGATTCATTCCAAACTACGCCGAGGTAACTAAAGGTTTTACACGGTTGTTGAAACAGAACGCTCAATTCTTTTGGGATGAGATTGCCCAACAATATTTTGATGCACTTAAACACGCGTTGACCCATGCACCGTTGTTGCATCCTCCCAACTACAACCAGGACTACTTCTTATACCTCGCAGCATCGCATTCCACTATTGGAATGGTGTTAGTTCAAGAAGATGAATTCGGAGCGGAACATGTGATATATTATCTTAGTAGGACATTAAACCCCACTGAGCTAAAATATTCACATGTGGAGAAATTGGCCCTGGCAGCCGTTCAAGCTGTCCAGCGTTTTCGTCACTACATTCTTCTCCGTAAAACTACGGTTATTTCGGATTGCAACCCTATGATTTATATTTTGACAAAACAACTGCTAGGGGGCAAGTACTCTAAATGGATCGTTATCCTGCAAGAGTTCGACTTGGAGTTTGAGAATTCCAAGTCTAAGAAATCCTTAGTTTTTGCGGAATTGATGTGTGATTTCCCGCATGCTGACACAGAAACTGTGGCAGAGGAGTCCATTGCAGACGAATCTTTGTTTCTTATCAGTACTTTAGATCCGTGGTACGGGGATATAATCATCTATCTCCAAACCCAAACCTTTCGGCCTGAAGCTTCAAAGTCGGAACGTCGAAAAATTCGGTTTCAATCCCAGCAATACAAGATTATTGGAGATACACTTTATCGCCGGGGGCAGACTTAGTTTTTCGACGTTGTTTAACTCACGAAGAGGCTGAGAGGGTTTTGAATGATTGTCACTCTGGAGCATGTGGCGGTCATATGTCTGGGTATGCCACAGCTCAGAAGGTGTTGCGCGCTGGCTATTTCTGGCCGTCTATGTTTAAAGATTGTATCATTGCAGTCCGGAAGTGCCACAACTGTCAAGTGTTTGATCGCAAGATGCGCGCACCACCTGCTCCTCTCCACCCTATAATTTCCGTTGGTCCATTCGCCAAATGGGGTATCGATTTTATTACTTGTAACCCTCACTCGGTCGAGGGGCATGCGTATATCATCCTTGCGGTTGATTATTTTACTAAATGGGCCGAGGCGATGCCTGCATTCAACGCAAGCGGCAAAACAGCTGCAGTTTTCGTATTCAATCATATTATAACTAGGTTTGGTGTCCCACAAGCAATCATCACTGACCATGGGAGCCATTTTCGAAACATCATGATGACTGAGCTTACAAGCCAGCTTGGTTTGCGCCACGATAGCTCTACTCCTTATTATCCGCAAGCCAACGGTTTGGTTGAGTCTATCAACAAAGTTCTGGTTATCATGATCCGACGAACCATTGGTATTCATCGGTCGAATTGGCACAACATGTTATTTTCAGCGCTATGGGCATACCGAACCTCAGTGAAAACTTCAACAGGGTTCACTCCTTTCCAGCTAGTTTATGGCTTGGAAGCTGTGTTACCCATTGAATGCGAAATCCCATCACTTCAAATGGCTGTCAAATTACTTCCAGCTACTTTCGAAGAGGAGAAGCGTTTATTATACTTAGCTAAATTAGATGAGACTCGACGTGACGCTGCATTGGCAATCGAGACTCACGCGAAGCGAATGAAAGCTCAGTATGATAGAAATGTGACCCCTCGAAGTTTTTCGGAGGGAGACCTAGTGCTATTATATGATCAAGCTAACGATAAGCTAGGTGCTGGAAAATTCGTTCCTATGTGGCATGGACCCTACATTGTAAAGCGAAAGTTAGCAAAAGGGGCCTATGAGCTGGTAGATTTTGATGGGGACTCTTTAGGTAAACCCAGAAATGGACTTTACCTTAAGAGGTATTATGCTTAAATGATGGGTATGGAGAATGTTAGTTAGGTTAGGTTTTCTTTCTAGCTAGTATGTTTGTTAGTTTAGATAGTGTGCTTAGCTTAGAGAGTGTGTTTTTCGTCGTTATTCTGGCTTATCTTGGTTTTACTCTTGATATTGCAGATGTCGACGCATCTCCAAACATACATTGGATTTGCTGATGGTGCTTGTCGTAGTACACGGAATATCTCTTCCGCAGCTTGGGTTATCTATTCGCCCTCTGACGAGTTAGTTTCTATGCATGGGGTAAGCCTCGGTCAAACGATGAACAACATTGCAGAATACAGTGCAGTGGTTGAATTATTATCTGAATCTATTACATTTGGAATTCGACGTTTGATAGTGAGGTTAGATTCTGAACTCGTTGTATTACAGCTTAATAGAGTATATGCCATTAGAAATCCTGTGTTATTAAGGTTGTTTTTGAAAGTGCGTCTCTTGGAACGTGAATTTGATTACATTGAATATCAGCATATTCCAAGGTCTTTAAATACATTAGCAGATGCAATTGCTTCTCGAATGTTGGACAGACATTTACGATAATCATGCAAGTAAATTTAAAAACATTTCATCACATATGTTAAACAAGATAAGCCAGTAATAATGATATATATATAGATAGGAGTGTGTCAAAAAATATACATCGTCTTCGATCATAGGTTGAAAAACACCTTATGATCGGCAAAAATGATAAGTACAAAAAACCAAAAATGTCATATGTGTCTACAAAAGTGACTAGCCAATCACTGGTGGTGCTCTCTATACGAGACCACTGCCCGCGCTACCCTACACAAGAACCTCCTAAAAGGTACTGGGACTGCGACCACATAGCGCTGAAGTCGAATAGGAATATCATCTATGGCGGTCTCTGGTATATCCGCCGTCAGACGCTCTAGATCCTGTTCCAGCTCGGCTAAGGTCTCTGCGGCCGCATCCTGTGGGGGTGGTGCTGGTACAGCTGGTACTCTCCTCTCAAAAGGCCGGAGGTTGGCTGGGCGCTGTGGACCAACATCTGCATTTTGAAAATTTTTACTGTCAGTTTTGAGACGATATATATAAAAAACAAAAAAATATATAATTTGAAAACTTGTGAAAAATAAAGTACCTCTGTCGTCCCATTGTTCTCCCTGTGGAAGAACCATGTCCGGATCACCTCGAAAATCTACTCCGGCATACAGAACTTCCTGAATCGCAAAGACCTGGTCCTCTAACCAGTGAAAATAACCATCAGGGAATCGAACAACTGCCGCGCCCTCGTCAGGATGCCGGGCCATCACCGTAACCCATCGTATCAACTTTGGCTCCCGAGGACCCAAGATATCAACAGTGAGTTGCTGAGGGATCAGCATCGCAACTCTCTCTAAGGCAAAGCTCACAACTAGAGGCCCATATCCAAAGGTCTTCAGTTGTCCGTTCTTTGCCCTAGTCAGTTGGCCCTTCATATTGGTCGACACAGCATCGCACCAGTTGAAGATGGTGCCTCGGAAACAGTCAATCGCCATCCGCATTTGGGACCCGGTGGCAATATGTAAAGCGGCTGCACCGCAAATTCTGGTAACCGTGAAAGCTATAACCTTGAGTTCACGCCGAGAGATGTATTTGATTTCTACGCCTTTCGCATGGTTTTGATTGGGTATGCACCAATCTGCCCGGAGACTAGCAAGGGATTGGCCACCCGGCCTAGTCCCGGCTAGATTGAGTTGCTCGCCCCTATTTGGCAAGCCAGTGAGAAAGTATATGTCAGAGGGCTCTATCTCGAGCTGGTGCCCTCCGATGTAAAAGCATTGCTCATGAATGTTCCATCTCTCTACCAGCCACTACAAGAATCTCACCTGAGCCCTCATGCCAGGTATGGCCCAGTATTTATATAGTCCGCATGCTTTTAGGGCATCAATGGAAGGTTGGTGATTAATTGCGGCTAAATCAACGTCCTCGTGCTCTCTTTCTCTCCAATCCAACATGGTGAGTGCCCTACACACCAAGAAATAAAGGTTAGAATTAATTTGGGAAAATTTGAATGGTTATTTTTAGGGTTTGGGGTTTCAAATTCCGCCCTTCGCGGGGGACGCACCCCGCGTTTAGGACACAGAGCGCCGAGACGCAACTGGCCTGAAGGTGGGCTGCGTACCCCGACCTTTTTCCTGTGTAGGAAAAGGTCGGGGGACGCAGGTCACCCTTAGGGCACTTGCGTCCCCCGCAGAGCGGATTTTAAAACCTAAAACCCCCCAAAAACCAAAACTAAAACCTAAAACAAAATTTTAATCGGATGAAATTGAAGAGGAGGATGTTGTGAAATACCTGGAAGAGACGGCGTTCGATTCTGACGGTCGAATTCTCCGCAATGACCACGGGAAGTTTCTTGCCAAAAGCCCTTTTCTCAACCTCAACAGTAAAATGGTAAAAATGACATGGTAAAAAGTCTTTTTATAGGTTTTTTGGATGAATGAATGCTAGGTTTGTTTATTTTTTACCATGGAAGGATATTTTTCAATGTATTTTTGCCTATCTTAAACAGGTATGAGTAATGTGTCGTTTTTGTGCAGGACAAAGGGATGTGGAGGGAAAATTGTCATTTTTCACGAACCAAAATATCAGAGTCATCTTTTAAGCTCTTTTCTGACTCCTAAAATATGAAAAGATTGCCGAGCGTTTCTTTTACACTCGTTAAAACGGAATTAAAAGACGGTCCCCTTATAGCCCTTTTCTGACCGTAAAAACAAGAAAAGATTGCCGGGTTTTTGTCGTTTCAAACTCAATACGGAAATAAAACAACGTGTCCTTGATCGCTTTTTACTTTTCAGGTCAGAGACACTAATCATGAAAGTACTCCTTGGTCGCAAGATCAAGCGGTTCCCCCAAGTATTATTTTATACTTTTTCGGGCTTGAGGGACACAAATCTACGAAAAAGTTCAACTTGGAGTCTTCTTAAGTTTTTCAGACTCTCTAAAATTGAAAAACGCCGAGTTTCTCCTATACTGGACTCGTTAAAATTTCACAGTAAAGGACCTATTCAATTACAAACAGGAACGAACCACTCCTTCCTAGGGTTCGAATCAAAACTAGGTTGGACTCATCCGAAGGATGAGCTTATAATCAAGCATATGTTATCCTCCTCAAGCTTGTTAAAAATAAAGAGGTACTTGCCAGAAATGGTGGGGGAAAAGAGAGAAGAATGAGCCTATTTGTTATCTTTTGTCTCAGAAGAAACTTTATTACCACTCTTGGACACGACACTTTTCATTCACCTGGGTTGGGAAATCCTTTACCTCACAGTTGATCAAACCACTTTGAAAGTCTTCAGCCGGGTTCCGGGGATTAACTTTGAGTCGTTTATCACCAAGCCATCTGTTGTGTCGTTACGTGTTCAAGAGGTCTGCAAGCAAAACTTTCATCTGCAAAATACTTGTCACCCATTCGACCATCCCTGAGTCAGTCCTTACAACAACATTTCTTCAACTTGAACAAATGATTTCGTGTTGTGGGCTTGCCTGCAACGGGTTGCTTTCTATCGACATCAGTACACTATCTAGAGAGATGACTTAGAAATCGTCAGTACCTTGAAGTCTGCATGCATCAATGGCAGGTTTCTCGCCTTTGACGTCAGTTTACATCATTGACTTTCGATCAAAGGATTCTGTGAAATGTTCGACATCAACTCATTCATTCACATCTCATGGATTGTACTGGGTACTTTGAGAACCATTGACATTACTGGTGGTCTCTCTCACACTTGTTAACAGTTTACATCATCGACTGGTAATCAAGTGGTTTCTACCATGTTCGACATCAACTCATTTATTCGCATGGCTAGAATCGTACCAATTCGGGAAGTAGAAATGAAGACCCTGGATCTAGTTTCCACCATCCAGGCTGCGAGGAGTTTTGTATTCATTATATAGTAGACTAATCATAAACAGATGGTTGCGCCCATACCGTGTCTACAAAAGTCTATGATTATGATGTACTGCAAGATCATTCCTGTATCAGAGTAGTTAGTCTCTTAGTTAAAGTTTTGATCTGAGTATGGGAATGCCTACCTCAGTGATGATATAATCTTATACATGTATTTTGTGTTGAAAATTGCAGGTTCTGACCAGGCTCTCCACGAGATAATCCTTGAAATGATAAAGCGAATCACCCTTCCTAGATAATACAAAACCCTAATCTATTACAGGCTTCGCACTTTAGGGGGCAATCTGTTACACTAAAAAATGTCACCATGGCTATTTACAGTTAGTATGGCTCTATCAACAGTCATGCTATCCTCTTAGGCAAGTCTTATGCCTCTGCTCTCCATGTCAAACTCCAAAAAGAGAGAAAGTCTTTATAAATGTATTTATCTCTGGGTACGCAGGTTCTCTCAACCTTACCTGCGGGTATGCATCCAATGTTCACAAAAGCTGCATACTTGTACGCTCTGTATGTAAAGGGGCAGGTGCGTCCCCCTGTAAAGGTCAAAATGTGCAAGTTTCATCTTTAAAAAGTTACTTGTAGTCATTTCTAGAGCATTCTAGAAGGTTGTTCGACGTGTATTGAGCGCCTCCAGATGGTTCATGTACCCCTACCAAAGAGGAACTTATCCCATCAATAAGGGAGCTATCCCATCCAAAGAGGGGATTATCCCATTGATGGTGGACCTGATTAACTTCCTCTTGAGCACTATAAATACAGGCATTGGGCCAGAAGGAGAGGAGGTTGGAAGCTAAACATTTCTAAGGGTAGATGCTGCTGGAATTAGGACTCCCATTTAGAAGCTTGTGAGGAGAGATTGCCATCTTTGCTTGTTCTATTTGGAAGTGGGTGAGCTTTGTCAAAGTAAAGGAGAACTCTTGATGGACCCTGGGAGGGACTTGCACAACACCAAGGCTCAGGTTGTAATTGTTCCTTTTGTTTCCTATTAATGCAAATGAGTCCATTCTTCTCAATAACTTGTTATTTATGAGTTGTTTCATGTACTCCTTGGTCTATGTGTTAAATATGTTTTATTCTATGAGATTATCAAGTGCTATTTAATCGTTTGATTGTTAGTGGATGCATGTTTCAAAGTGAAGGAGGAGCTCATCCGGATCAGCGGAGCTGGACTGCTACAACAGCGTTGGACTACAGGTAGGATCTAAACACTTGATTTCTTATATAGTAAATGCATGTTTAGAGAAGGATTTCTCTTATTTGTCTTGTTTGTCACTAGAGAGTCTTAGGCTCCTAGGGAGGTTGGTTGTGTCCGCACTATCGACTCTTTCCGCCTGACACCTTTCCTGCCAAGATTTGGGTCGCCACGCGAACTGCTTTCTCCTTGATGCTGGAGATGGTGTAGCCCCTTTTCCTCTATTCCAGCTTGTACTTTTTCTTCATGGCCTCCGCGATGGCCAATTCACTACCCTTCCCTTCTGATATGTCCGCAGGGTCCTCTCCTTTGCATGGAAGCTAGGAGATGCAGTGAATCAGGTCTTCTGTGATGGGGATGGGCTCCTCCAGCCACAAACACCCATCGTGCACCAGGCAAAGCAGTTGCCTAATGAAGAAAATGGTTATTGGTGCACGATGGAAGTGCGGCACCCAAATAAAATTTAGTAGTCCAACCTTCTCCACTCCGCACAACCACTTCCGCGGCTCTAGCTCTGTAACCCCCGCCACGGTGTTCTGCTTGGGCTTCATGAGGTTCCTTGTCTCCAAGTGAGGGAACTTCTCATGGTCAACGAGGTCCCAATCTTCAAATGTTAGGCTCGACACGCATCCCAGGTGCATGCCCTCAAACATAATGTTATCAAGGAGGAGTGGGGTCTGGAGCGAGCTCTTGGTCTCGTCCAGGTCCTTAGGCATTTTCGACTTCCCTTTTCGCAGGAGGACATAGGCAAGCAATTTTTTAGCGGGGTGCGCAGGTTGTGTGTCATCCTCCATGCCTTCATCTTCCTCCTCTGCGATGATAAGATCCTCCAGATATTCTTCTTCTTCATCGGTCTCTATAGTGACGACTTTCCCTTTCTCCTGCTTTGGCAGCCTGGTGCGTAGCGGGTTTTGTGGGGACACACGTATGGGGACCATTGCTTGTTTTTCCTTCTTGGGTCTTGGCGTGCGTGGTGATTTCAGGATTTCTACCGCAATCCCGGTGCCTTCTGGAACATCCCCCACAGTCAAGGCTTGCGCGGCCTCCTCCGTGGTCATTTCTGTTATGTCCATAACATCCTGAGCAGTCGTCATCAGACTTGTCCGGAAATCTAGCACTCGCTAACTCAAGGGTTCAATCAACGCTGGACTCACAACACTCAGGGCTCTACTCAATCGCACAGGTCACAAATGACCAAGTGTTGTTTGTTGGGCATCCCTTTGTATTTTATAATGCTTTTTGAATTCGAATTTGACCGTTCCCCCCAATTCCGGTTCATTAATGCTTTCTTGGCGGCATATTTCCCAAATCTTGCCCATAAATCGCGTCTACAATGCCTGTCACCCGCTCCATTTGGCCTCAAGTCGAGCATCCCATCGTGAATAGTGACTTCAACGGTCACTTTCTGACCAACCCATGCGGCAGCGCAACCCCTCATGCGCAGTCGCAGACCTTGTGACTTTTTGTTTCTGCACGCAACTTCCGGGCAGAGTAGTTTATAGTCTCGTGCTTCCTTTCAACTGCTTGCAGTGCTAAGACTGTACTTCCTTCGGCTAGTCAGGTGGCCGCACCACCCATGTAAAGTTCCATCTTGTCCTCCATCATGGTTCCTAGATAATCCCCACCTTTTATTGTTACAATCGGCGTCACGCACTTCACCATTTACAACGTGCTACCCTGGTTAGTATGCTTAGCAATATGCGGTCCAAGCCAAGGCATCAGACTGATCAATTCACAGCAATAGTGCTCAAACTTGCTAGCATGATCGTATGCACCTTGCCTTACCATCCTAGTTTTTTCGATGAGAAAAGCTTCCCTTATCTCGTCCTCCAGCTTCTTGACTTCCACATTCACCAGAGCACTTTGCTTCCTTAACCGTGCCCTCTCTTCTTCAAGTTCTTGGAGTTTATGGTTTCCTTGTTGGATTTATGCTTCCAAGGTTTTGCGAACCGTCGTCCCTACCAGTGCTAGATTAGGCTTTTCAAGTACTAGAGGGCTTACAACATTCGTCTCATATTCTAGCCTTGGGAGTGCCTACATGGTCAAGTTCTTGCATGTGGTCCTATACGCCCATAGAACCGTTGGTACACGCAAGTCCCAGTCAGTCCGTTTTGCATTGTGGACCCTATTTAGTACTTCGCACACTTTGTCAAAGGCTTCCACGTGGATAACCTTCTACGCGCTTGGTCTTACCATACCTCCTGGTCCCAAATGGAGGGGTTGTTCACGCCATTGTCTTGCCCGCTTCGGCTTACCAATCGTGTTTCCTACCACGCAGACGGTGTACCTTTGTGCAAGTTGTGCACCATATGCCTATATCCATCTGGAAAGGTGGGCGCGTGGACCGTTCTATCCGTCATACTTGGCTTTTATCCACATTTGAGGCTTCCCAAATCGTAGGCGCATCATCCTTCTACATTCACGCCAGTCCTCAAAATTTTGCTGGTGCGTACCCCACCATCTTGAGGGCGTAGCGTGCAGTACCCATTTCAGAGCATCGAAACATTGTTGCTTCGGCACTTCTTTTTCAAATTTGTTCAGGAAATCCTCCACCTCGTTTAACCCGTCATACGTAGGCAGGTCTCTTGTCTTCGTTGCTATGCATCGCAGTGACCTTATCATCATGTTACAGTTGAGTGTTGTTACCTCGTGTAACCGGTTTTTCCATCGTTCTATCTCTTCATCAAAATCTGATGTGCAGGAGCTTTCGTGCTCCCACGATATTCGGCCATCCACAGTGGGATTTACCCAGTCTTGCTCCCGTGCGGTTATCTTATAGATGCAGTCCAGATCGTCATCGTTGTCATTGTCGCGCACTGGTTCTGTGTAGTGCGATCCTTCTGTAGGGTCTAAAGGTACCACTAAGCGCAGTGATTTTTTTCTCAAAAATCATCTTGTGCTTCTTTATATTTATCACTCCATTCATGTCAGTGGCCCAATATATTCCCAGTAACGCAGGATAAGGATTGTTGTCATCAACAATCTCTATCACTTCGAAATTTGCTAGCGCACTCGCTCCTTCGATGTCTACTGTAATTCCCTGCAATCTTCACATAGGTAGGATCTTTTGCTGGTTTGCCATTCGCAGTTGGATAGGAGACCATTGCATCACAGGCCTGCCCATGCGCTCGCATGTCTGCTTTGGCAAGACATTCGCGTCCGATCCTAGATCCATAATCACTTGATACATCTCATGTTCCCCAATCTGCGTAGTCAATCTCATCTCCCTTCATGTTCGCGTCGTGTGCTTCCCGAGCTTCCAGACTACGCACGGTTCTCCTGGCGCGGTCCCAGCACATCTAGTTATGAGTTCTTGCAGCCCCTTCACAGCCTTGTTGTCATGCAGCAGCTTCATGCATGTCTCTAAGAATGTAGTGAGCATTGATGGGTCCATTTCCGATTCCAGTCTGTCTTTACTTCCTGAAGTGGAGGCATCCACAAAGCTCCTCTTAGCTTCCATGAATGTCTCTTTAGTGCGCTCCAAATCAAATTTAGGTTCCTTCGTCGGAGCCTTGCGAACCCAGGTACTTTCTTCGGGCTGCTTGCCCTTGTCATCCCCCGTCATAATACCGCTTCGGAGCACGATATTTACATTATGTTCTTCCTCGCGCGGCTTAGATCTCATCATTTGTAAGTTCTGAGTCGGGGGAGGTTGGAGTGCTCCTTTATCGCATAGCCTTGCTATCAGTGTTGGACAATCCTCTGTCTCATGATCGAACAATGTACAATACAAGCACGATGGTCGCGTTGGATTCGTACAGTCGTGGGCATAATGTCCTGGCCCTCCGCAATTGTAACATATCAGTTGGCCACGACCTCTTCCTGGTCCCATTCCTCCTCGGCCTCGTCCACGCCCCTGAAATCTGGTGCGCACCATTCCTGTGTTTTGATCAAGGGCCCGTGTTTTAGACTGAACTCTATAGGTAGGAGTCTAATCCATCATCAGTTCATAACTTCTACAGGGGCGCTCATCATGGCCCACTGACCTGCAGAAATTACAAAACAAATGCTGGGAATTCTGCATATACTTTTGTAATAAATGGCAGTTATTTGTAGCATGCTTCCCTCCTATCTGACAATCGCGCACCACAATGCAGGCGTTGGGCTTGGTCCTACTTGTGCCTCCAGTCTCAATAGCATAGGTCCTCCTCCCACAAGGTAATTCATGAATACCGGGCAATGGTACTTGTCGTGCCCCTGGCCCTTGCCTTTTACGCACCATACCTCATCATGCACTTCTGAACGAGTCGTCCTATCTTGTTTCAAACTCTGCATCTCAAGGCACAAGTTTTTCAGCTACGCGTGAATCTGCTGGACTCCCAGGTTTGGATATTGTATCAGAGTCTCGTGCAACCTCATTGCGACCTCCAATGCTTCAGCTTGAGTTGTTAGCCTTGGTTGCGACAACGTGTTCCATAAATGCGGTGTTAATGATGCTACAAACCATTTGCGATGTTGCCCATCTGTTAATGTCATGTTTGCTTCACAAATTGTGCACTTCAATCTCTGATCCAGCTCCCACGAGGTTTTGCCTGGTAGCATTGTGATTTCCTTGAATCCAATGATCAATTGTGCCTCCGATTTTGGTCTGCTAAATTCCTTGTTTAGCATAGCTTGAATATCCACTATCCCCGCATTCGGATTGTCATCGGAATGCTTAATGTACCACATCAGCGCGTGATCCTACAGAGCGCTGACCAACATTGCCTTCTTTATATTGTCGTCTCTGACACCCTGTGCTTCCCATACTGCTTTTACCACAAACCAAAATTGGTCTGGATCTTCATTCCCTACTCCCTTGAACACTGGTAGCTTTATCGCACTGGCCATACTGCTTCGCGGTGGTGGCGGAGGTGGTATGGGCGAAGTTGGGGGTGAAGATGGTGAAACTGGTGGTGGTGTGGGTGGTGGTGGTATGTGTGGAATTCTCTACTTTATTAGATTGATCACACTTCTTAGTGAAACCTTCGCGAGTTCTTCTTCACCTCCACGTAGAGGTGAAATCAAGGGGCTAGTTTCTAGTTCCGTGCTACCTTCGTTTCTATAGATCCTCCCACTCTGCATAGACCCAAACATCAATCTATTTGCATAACCCACTTTTCACACAATAAAATTTTAATTCGGGTGTTCAAAGATTTAACGTACTTACCTCGCAGTCCCTTAAGGAAGCGTCATTCTGTGTCGGTATCTTCATCCCTCCGTCAGAGATCAAATTCTCTTGTTGCATTGAATATTAGGTGTCTCGCTCGGTCAGCTGCATTGCATTAGGATCATGGATCATCTTACGGGAGTGGCTTATTATACATTTTCCCTCATGTCCTTTACCTGCTGGCCCATTTTCATTCATCTAGATCATCTGCAGTCATTTTTTGTCTTTAAATCCGCAAAAGTTATTTTTAGGGTTTTAGGTCTCATTAGGTCTAGGGTTTCGTCAAAAAGGTATTCAAAATGTCCAATAACAGCCAGCAGGTGCATGAGGAGGTTGAATAAAGTTGCAGTACCAAGAAATTTCATAATCAATTGCTCAGAAATGTATTTTTCCTAAAAACTCTGTTTTGAGGAAAAACTGAGTATTTTAGGTTTTTATTGTATAAATTCATTGATTTTCAGTTCTCTTGTATGTAAATCACTTCAGTGGCAACCCTGGTCACCTTGCCAAGCCTCAGTAGCTCCATCCCCTACAAGGCAAACAAAAATCAAGTCATTCAATTCATCAAAAGGCTCAAATAAAGTAAACTGCTAAAATAAACAGAGGTGAAAAGTAAAGTCACATGGAAAACATTATAAAAATAGGTTTTATGAAGCAAAAATTAAAAAGCTCTTGTATATAAATAATTTTTTACAATTCAAAGCTCATTGGCATTCCAAGAAGAAAGATTGAGCAAGGAGAAAGTCGTGTTGGAAAAAGGAAAGCAAATCGCAGCAAAAGCACTTAGTTTTGGAGGCGTGGCGCACTGGGTGAGAGGCTCAGCGCACAGAGCCATCCTCCTCAGTGTTAAATTTGTACTGGTGCGGTGCACACAGGAGGCGCGATGCGTTGGGTTTGAGGCGCGGCGCATAGAGCTGCCAAGCCCGATTTCCTCAAAAACTCCCTCACATTGCCAAAATCACTCAAGTCTTCTAGTGTGCAAGTAAGTCAAGATCTTTTCCTTGCTAGTGAAGGAGTTTGTCTTAAAAATTTATGGTGGTTGTGTGAAGAAAATCAAACCCTATTTCCTTGCAATTTCTCAAAAGCCATTGCCTAGGGTTTGCATTTGTCATTTTGCTGCCAAATTCATTCTACCACTCCCTCACTTTTTCATTCCTCCATTTATTTTCCCAGCTTATCCACCCATTCCCTAACTCCCATATTCCTAAAACTCATTTACCCCTATCCCCAAATCCCATTTTCCCAAATCTTAATTACAAATCCCCAAACCCTAATTGTTGTCCCTAAAGCTTCCATATTGTTCCCTAGTCCCCTATTTCCCACAAAACCCTGTCATAATATTCCCAAAACCCCTCATATCCTCTCCCTCCACAGTCCCTCACATATTCTTACCTTTGGTGGCAGAAAACTACAAACCTCATAAATCTCTTCATACTCATCAAGAAAACTCACACATTAGCAAGCATGGAATCTGATCCTTCATATGACCGAGATGAAGAGACACACAGTGACTCTCCTATAGAAATGCATGCACCAAGGAGACCTCACAAGGGTGGCAAACATATAAGAGAGGAGCCTACTTCACTTGCTGAGCTGCAGGCCTGCCCTCTTGCTATCACATGCTTCCAACACCAATCCTGTTATCAGTTCTGTGAGATGGTTGCTAGAGTCCAGTATCATCATGAGTTAGCCCGGTTGTTTGTGCTTCATCTACATAATGGCCAAACCACTCTAGCTAGTGTGACATTTACCTTGACACCAGAGTCTATTTCTCTAGCAACCGGCATTCCTAATGGAATAAAAGGTAGCAGATTGACAGGGAACACTATGAACCATACATCAAGCACGATTATTTGAGACAACTCAGCAGAGTTTTTCCCTTTCGGTACCTAAAAGACTCATATGCTCCCTTGATGAAACTCATAATGAAATATTTCAGCTGTGAGGGTCGGTTTTCTCGCCTATATGCTTATCATATCAGATTGTTGATGCACTTTACCAAGGTGAGAATGATGAATCTCCCCTACTTCATGTGCCGAAATATTGAGAAGATGACCACACTAGTACAACAGAAGACTCCTCAGCAGCAGTTTAACAGTATATACCATTTTTCACTCATCAAAATTGTGGTCATGCATCAGCTTGGTTTGCAGGGCATCTCATGGGAGGATTTCATTTCTCATGAGTTCTTCATAGCTCCTCAGGTGCCTCCAGAGACTTTTCATGAGACAAGTGGACCTTCTCATCAGCAGGAGGGTCATGAGACACAGACCGCTAGTGTGCCGGTATTTGTCACATATCAAAAGGGCACTAGACGGTTGTTTGCAGCAGCAAAGCGAGTATTATCTCCACCCGGGGTGGAAGGGGTCTCGCTTCCTTCATCAGCACAGCAGGTTCAGGACAAGGGCAAGAGGCCATTACATGATGAGGGGCCTTCAGGTGAGCAGGAGACCAATTTCATTCTCATTCAAGATGATGACATAGATTTGGGCCCACAAATCTCAAAGCTCAAGGAAATCATCCAAGAGCAATAGGCAGACATAAATGCTTTGTCCCTCAACTTAGAAAGAGCCGAGTGGATAATAAAGTACTTGGAGCAAAGAAACAAGCAACTAGAGGATCAACAAACCTTAATGGAGCTTAGAAACATACGAGAAAACGACAAGCTGCCAAACGGAGGAAAGTCAAGTTCACAACACTTGAGCAAGAAATCAATGTTGATCGTGAGTCTTGGTTGGAGAGGACTAATATCCACTTGGAGAGGATGTTGGAGAAAGCCATCAGTGAGAAAAATATGTTGAGAAACATGGCATATCATTATTTGTCAAGGAATATGGTGTGCCAAGCTAGAATTAGGAGCTTGAAGGCCAAGTTGAAGAAGAGATCGAGGCAAAAAGCGCAAGATAAACTTCAAATCTTGGCTGAGGCTTCCTTGGCCCAACATAGCACTTGATGGAGAACACTCAGCCCCAATTTCAAAAAATTTGGGACATTTTTTGCATTTTTGAAATTTTTGGGCTAAACACAGAATTTTCTGCCCAATGCGTCGCACCACCTGGCGCTCGCTTTTGATGGAGGCCTCCAAATGACAAAAACTCAGCATATTTGGATTTTTCTTAGAAAAATATGCATGCTTACTAATGGCCAAGAAATTTTGACAGGTTTTGAGCCCCCAAAAAGGTCAAAAACACCCAAAAATGACCTTACTGCCCCTATTTTGACACACAGGGAGTAGTGTTGGAAGAACTCAGTTTTGGAGGGGAAAATGGAGGCAAAATTCAAAAATTCCACTTGATCTGGAAAGTAGACAGGCAGACCTTTCCAACAAGTACACTTGGAGAAAATTTGGACACCGGGAAGGCCTCCAAAAGTGGCTTAAAACAGGCACTACGCATAGAGAAATCAGCGCGGCGCATAAGGGAAATTTTTCTCAGTTTGACCAAGTATACTCTGTTTTTCGCCTAGTTCCTTGACAGTTTGACTTTTCTCTTTCTTAATGTCAAACTTATGATGTAATTTAATGCAAATTGATGGATCTTGATGTAATTATGTCAAATTTTCACTCATGGAGGTAGATTCATCTATCAAAAAGTAGTTTGCAACTGAATGAATCAGTTCCCTACTTTCTAGAGGCAAGTTGTTCCATTGCCTAATTTGTAGTCCTCAGTTTAGAATTAATTGGAACAGCTCCTAAACTCATGAGCTCGACCCCTAGAGGCTAGGATGAGTTGTTTTTTGCCTATATCTAATGTTTTTCCAGTCATTAGCATGGTTGGACTTTTGGGAAAGCTTGGAGCTTATTGTATACCCATTTCAGCAGTTTTAGCTAAGGAATAGACCAGTGGTTTGCAGCACTCTATGGGATTCATGTGGCATGTTGCTTTGATATTGTGTTTCCTTCTGTAAATGTAAGTTTATATGTGTTTTATGTATGCCATTATCTCTTTTGCTTCTTCTTAACTAAAACAAACAAGGATAAAGGTAGAATCCATTGAAATTGCAGTGCTCTACCTAGGGTTTGCTTAGTTATTGATGTTTTCAGCTGTTTGAAGAGGATACTTGAGGTTTTCTTGCCCTCTTCAACTCTTCACCTATCTAAATCTTTCCATTTCATTCAATTTTAATTATCAAATCACTTTCCTACCTTGCCCCATTGAGACCTCTGCAAAATTAAGCCTCATTCCCAAGACCCAAAAACTGCCTTTCCATTTGAGCCAACAAAACATCATCAAATTCAATCAAGCCCTTTTGCACAAATACCTAGCCTAAAATCAGTCTTCATTCAAGTCATCTCAAGCCTCATTGATCATATTTTGCTGAGAGTGACAAGGAGAGAGCCCTCTCCCGACTTGGTAGGGCTAACTACTAGGTTAAGCTTGGTTTGATGTTACCCTAGATCCTACCTTTCTCAGCCTGAGGTAGATTTAGGCCCTAAAACTTCCCATACCACTTTTACCACAAACCAAAATTGGTCTGGATCTTCATTCCCTACTCCCTTGAACACTGGTAGCTTTATCGCACTAGCCATACTGCTTCGCGGTGGTGGCGGAGGTGGTATGGGCGAAGTCGAGGGTGAAGATGGTGAAACTGGTGGTGGTGTGGGTGGGGGTGGTATGCGTGGAATCCTTTGCTTTATTAGATTGATCACACTTCTTGGTGAAACCTTCGCGAGTTCTTCTTCACCTCCACGCAGAGGTGAAATCAAGGGGCTAGTTTCTAGTTCTGTGCTACCTTCGTTTCTATAGATCCTCCCACTCCGCATAGCCCCAAACATCAATCTATTTGCATAACCCACTTTTCACACAATAACATTTTAATCCAGGTGTTCAAAGATTTAATGTACTTACCTCGCAGTCCCCTAAGGAAGCGTCATTTTACCTCACTATAGCTGACTGAAGTATCTACCGCGAATTCGATGATGAATACTTCGATGATTCAATCCAGCCAGTGATCGACAATGCGCGCGATCCTTTCTTCCCATGCTTCCAGTTTGCGCACCAACTCTGGAGTCCACACAATAGGTTTGTCGAGTTTACACCTTCCTTGTCTATTTGTTAGCTTCGCAATCCCCTCGTACAACTCAGTGGGGAAGGATGCAAAGAAAATTTTGTGGATCTCCGTATACAAGTAGCAATCTAACCACTCTTCCTTTGATAATCATGGATTCCTGTTTTCCTGCACTGCGAACTCGTGAATCCTTCTATCCAGCCACTCCTCAATTCCTTTCTTTATCAAATTCCAATGGTATGACATTAGTCATCTTTATGCAGATCCCAGTCCCGACAACGAAACCATTTGTTGGCTTGTTGGGGCCTGACCCAGGTTCAGAGTTAGTTAGCCAAACAAATCCCGATACTACTCGCCCTTTTAGCAACAGTCTGCGAAGCGTGGACTGAGGTCTCACCCGAAGTAGTATGGGAGGGTGCTAGAACCAGGTTTCCGCACCCTGGAGATGTCTGATGAGTTTGACTGGTCCGCGGTTTCTCCTTGCGCACAGGTTGCTTCGTGCACCTTCCCATTCCTCGCAACCTGATACACTGCCTTCGCGCAACCCTATCCAAGGGTTGTGCCATGTTTTAAACTATTACCCAAGACCTTTCCTATATTCCAATGTTAGTTAATTATCTTTGTCTACTTGAGTGCTTTAAGTTATACTTAACAACATAAAACATTCATACAGGTGCTCACAGTAAATAAACAATATATTTGCAATTTATAACAATCATGCATTAACCCAAGAACAAATACACATAATTATAGCCAAACTTCTCTTTATTGATTCTTTCCACGGTTACAGACTCGACTCACCCTACGCACTTAGCTACAGGGGCCCGCGCACTCAGCTGCGGACTACTGGGCCTCTGTGCACTCAGGTGCAGAGCCTCCTCCTACTCTACGACTCAAAGACACACTTCACACTGTGACTTAATCACTTAGACTTCGCATGCTAATCCTTTCTTCCTCATTCTCTCTATTACCTTTACACTTAGAGCCTCGCTCTATTTATACAATCCCATGGTCTGCGGACCATGGGTAGGTCTATCCAGCGAACATTACATTACAAAACTAGGGCGGATAACCCTGTGACTCTAACATACTTTCGCGCCTTACGCCTGCAATTCGCGAAGCTTTACAACAAGATTCAGTCAAAACTTGGGCTTTGAGCCCCAAAACATGCCTTGGGGGGATTCCATGCCCAACACATATGCTCAGATTTTTTGTTTGAACATGTAGATTAGATATTTGTGACATGTTTGACGAAATGCTTCTCATGGCTAGTAGGGGTCCAGTGTAGTCCTTGTTGATGTTTTTGCAAATCCATATTTGTTCCACCATGAAATTTTATTTATGAAGGTGTCATTGAGTTCTAGGCAGTGACCTGGGCTCTAGGCTTGAAAAAGTGGCACAAATCCCGGAGACGCGGGCACAACAATAGGAAACAACAATAGGAAAAAAAGTCCCTGGAAGCACCCTTGCCCTTTCTGTGGGAGCATAAAGAGCCTCCTAGACACAACCTTGCCCATATCAAGGGAATGTACAGGGGTTTGATGCACGAAAGCTTTAGTTGGTCTCAGGAGCTAGTTACTTGAGTGGTTGGGATGGCTCCCAAGAGTTCTGTTATTGATGTGGAAGGTCTGTGTGGTGTATTTATGTCGATTCCACTTCCTTCGGGTGACTTAGGAGGTTGAATCCCATTATAGTGGCCTCTCGTCGCATGTTTACCCCAGTTGGCTGGTTACTTGGGTAGATGTGGGATGAGGGTGTTACACAATCGACCACACAATGGTCAACTGCATCACAAAATGTGCAAGGAATTTTTTCCCATAAGCAATCAAAATCACCAACATTTCTAAAATCCCCATGATACTTATACCTCTCCTTTGGGCTATGACTTTGACAATGAGGACTGGACTTTGCATGTCCCTTGGAACATTCATCTCTCTTTGGAGACAATTTTCCATTATCACTACCATCATGGTGTGACTTATCATCACTAGATGATTTCTTTTCCTCAACAAATTTGGATAACTCTCTAATTTCTACATGACCATAACGTAATCCTTCATATCATGGTCGTTCCTTCACCTCGATAGGATTAGTGATACCTTGACCATTAACTCTGAGGCCTCTTCCTTCATAACCCATCTGAGTTAAAAGCTTCACACCAATACCTTTGGTATGATTTTCAAAGGTTGCAAAAAATGTGTTATCAACATTAGGTGAAGGAGCAGAACTAGAAATGCTAATTACCTCCTTTGAATTGTCACCCATCTTTTCTGTTTCAGATGTTTATGAAGCAATGGATGATGACTCAAGCCAACCACGTTTACCATCTGGAACATAAGGAGGATCTTTTAGATGCTGAAAAAACTCACAAGCATCATTCTCAACATACGGTCCATATCCTGTGTACGGACCATGTCCACAAATTGGCTTTCATCTTAGAGGGATTCTTTGTTGCTTCTAGGATGGAACTCTCCGCAGTTTGTTCCTCCACTACATGTTGCAATTGTAGCACATTTTCCTTTTCTCTTCCTCTGCAATTTCAAGCAACCTCCTCAGCTCAACATTCTCCATTAAAAGAGACAAATTAATCTCCTCCAACTCTTGGAGTCTTTCATGCTTCAATTTCTTGCCCATACTTGCAACTTGGTCAAAACCAGCTCTGATACCACCTGATCTGAAAATGGAGGAGAACTTCTCCTCTCAAAAATTGACTGTCCTCTGACGCTTTACAAGTAAACAAAATGAGTCTTTAAAGGTAAACAAGTTTCACAACCTCTTCAAAATGGTGAGTTTGGTTTTCAAATGAAATTTAAAAAGAACACATTCACATGCAACTCAAAATGACAAACATGAAGAGAAGACACCAACATTTGATGATGGAGTTCACCCCTCCTGGGATACATCCCCGGGCCTGCTCCAATAGCTAGATCACTCTATTGATTTCAACAACAAATGAGTACATACAAATTGATGACACAAGAGTGCCTTGTTTCTCCTATAAATAAACAATTCTCCTACAAAGAATTCTCACTCAGAAAAATGACTCCCTACAACAAGTCATGAAAATGTCAACATAAAAAGGACTCACACAACAGGTCCTTGTACTCCACTTGAAATCCAAGCACAAAAACATACAACAACTCCACAATGAGGTGTTGAAAAGAGCTTCTCTCATGAACACATATTAAGAAAAGACTAAAAGGAGTTGCTCTATTGAAGTAACAACTACTGCAGATGAAACTAGAAGGCTGAAAAACCTCTTACTGTGCTCTCTCCATGCTCAAAATGCCTTCATACTGCTTCAAAAATCTGATTTTATTTGACACTAAAAGACTTGATTATGGAAAAAGTCCATCATAAAGTGCTCAAATAAAAAACAGAGGCTTTTATCGAGTCCAGGATGCTCAAAACCCCCATCTAGGCTCATCTTGAGCTAAAAAAGGTTAAAAATTGAGTAAGTTATGCTTCTCTAAGCCAAACTCTGCTATCAGTCCTGCAATTTGACAAAGCTTGCTAATTGTCCTGCAAATTCACCCTTTACACATTCCACTGAGCAACAAATTCGCCTGGGACCGACATGATTCCCACTGAAAAATGGGCAATTTTTTTTGCTTTATTAAGTTGCATAATAACCCCTATGCAAAAAATCAAGGTCACATGGTGCCGATAAGGCTAGGGGTGTAGGAATTTACAGGGTAAGTTCCTTAGAAAGAACACCAAAAGGACACCGCTCACAACCAGATCACAGATCAATACACCAGTATTTTTGACGTGGTTAAAACCCTCAAAGAGGGAAACAGTCCACGGCCTGCGCCAACGTGGCTACTACAGGCAATTTATTAATCAAAGAATGAAAATTTACATAAGCTTCTCTCATGCACGGATTACCCGAACAATGACCCTCCATGCGCTTTAAATAGAACTCATGGACCAATCGGGTGTCAAGCCACAGATCAAGTGTCGGTAATACCGAGGAGAGAATGAACCGTCGGATCACTACATATCGTGATCGTCGGATTGTAAGTTACAATATGTACAACGGTAAAGAAACACACTTTACCTAACTCTATACCTAACTCTAAACTAGACCAAGTTGTACTTAACTATTTCCTATGTGTCGGAATATCCTAACATCCCCCCTTAAGAACAACTTGGGATAGGATTGAAGGATTTACAAATATGACACAATAGGAGAAGGAAGGAGGCACTAGAGCCTATCCCCCCTTAGTGACAACTTCCTGAACTCCAAGCATATATCGAAGTTTAGTGAACTTCGCCTCTGTGAGAGCCTTTGTGAAGATGTCTGCAACCTGATCATCTGTTGAACAATATTGCACTTCAAGAACATGGTCATGAATGAGCTTTCTGATGAAGTGCATGTGTAGTTCAATGTGTTTACTGCGCTGATGTTGGACTGGATCTTTGCATAGCTGAATGGCACTTTGATTATCACACCAAAGTGTGGTTGGATGCTGCTGCTCAAAGCCAAACTCTGATAGGATCTGACGAAGCCACAAGGCTTCCTTACTAGCTTCCATGGCACCACGATACTCTGCTTCTGCTGACGAAAGAGAAATGGCAGCCTGTTTCTTGCAAGCCCATGTAATAGGTCCTGAACCAAGAGTGAAGATATAACCGGCAGTAGACTTCCGATCATCAGGGTCACCAGCCCAATCAGAATCAGTGAAACCAACTAATAGAGGAGCTGCTTTGGCACTGTAATGAATCCCAAACTATACTGTACCTCGAACATAACAAAGTATTCTTTTAGCTGCTTTCCAATGACTTTCACGGGGGTTTTGCATAAAACGAGCAACAAGGCCAACAGCAAAGGAAAGGTCAGGACGAGTATGGGTTAAATACAAGAGTTTTCCTACAAGTTGACGGTATAAGGTAGCATCAACTTCAGGAGAAGTACAAGAGACTGAAAGTTTGACTCCAGACTGAAAGGGGAAGGGGCTGGCTTACAGTCTTCCATGTGAAAATGACGAAGAATATCACAAGCATACTTGGACTGGGAAAGGAAAATACCCTCCTTGGATTGCAAGACTTGAAGACCGAGAAAATAGTGTAAGTGTCCTAAGTCTGTCATTTCAAATTTCTTTTTAAGGCTGGACTTCACATGGTTTATAAGGTTGGGATCACTACCAGTAAGAATAAGATCATCAACATAAAGAACAAGGATGATAAGAGAGTTGCCCACTTTCTTGGTGTAGACAATATTGTCAGAATAACACCTAGAAAAGCCAGATTCTAAAAGAAAGCTATCCATTTTGGCATACCAAGCCCGAGGAGCTTGCTTGAGACCATAAAGGGATTTCTTAAGTCGACAAACAAGGTTGGAGTCTGTTTGTATGAAGCCAATGGGTTGTTCCATATAGATTTCTTCCTGCAAGTCCCCATGCAAGAAGGCAGATTTAACATCCATCTGATGGACTTCCCATTTTAAAGAGGCAGCAAGGGAAAGAACAAGGCGGATAGAGTTCATTTTGGCAACAGGGGAGAAGGTTTCAGTGTAGTCAATGCCTTCAACCTGTGAAAATCCCTTAGCAACAAGACGAGCTTTATGTTTATCAACTTTCCCATTTGGTCCATACTTGGTTCTGTAAACCCATTTACATCTAACAAGTTTGCGTCCCTTTGGTAGAGGAACAAGATCCCATGTATCATTTGCCAACAATGAATGATATTCTTCATTCATAGCTGCTTCCCAATGTGGATGGCCTGAAGCTTCTGCAAAAGTGTTAGGATCATGATTTACTGGAGCTTGAGCCAGTAAAGAAGAGGCTCTTTCAAACTGAGAACGTGTACGTCGCTGATCTGTAGGATCACCGGCAAGATCACCTGCTGCATCCCGAGTAGCACGGACCCATCTTGGAAGTTGAGGATCCTGAGAAGGTGGGGGAGGATTATCATCCTCACTTTCATCATCTGAAGAAGAAATGTTTTCAAAAGTAGAAGAGATAGGAAGAGGTGGCACATCCGCCGGACTAGGCTCGCAGGCCGATTTATTTTCATCAAATTTTACATCTCTTCTAATGATAACATTTTTGGACTTAAATGGGATAAGTCTATAACCTTTTACATCTTCAGAATATCCAACAAAAGTACATTTCTCACTCTTAGGTTCTAAAGCTTTATGCTTTTCATCTGGAATATGGGCCCATGCTTCACTTCCAAAAACACGAAAGTGACTTACATCTGGTTTAATGGAACTCCAAGCTTCTTCTGGAGTGATATTCTCTAGAACCTTAGTAGGAGTGCGATTGATTATATAATTTGCACAATTAATTGCTTCGGCCCAAAAACTAAGACTGAGTCCTTTAGATTGCAGCATACAATTAGCCATTTCCTTTAAGGTGCGATTTTTCCTTTCAGCTACGCCATTTTGTTGTGGAGTGTATGGAACAGTATGTTGCATTTGAATTCCATTTTCGGTGCAAAAGTTGATGAATGTGTTTTTAACATATTCTCCACCATTATCAGTTTTTAGCTTAAGAATTTGATGTCCAGATTGTTTTTCAACAAAGGCTTTGAAGGCCAAAAATGTGTTAAATACTTCGCTCTTGAGTTTTAAGAAGTATACCCAAGTGCGTCTGGAGAAATCATCAATAAAAGTTAAGAAATACTTGCAGCCAGAGAATGAAGCAACAGGAAGTGGACCACATAAATCACTGTGCACAAGCTGTAAAGGGGCTGAGGCGTGCCAAGAGGCACGTTTGTCAAAACTGTCCCGATGATGTTTTCCGAGTACACATCCGGAACAAACACCATCTCTGCAAGATACCATAGGAAGACCTGTCACCATATTTTCTTTACATAGATGCTGAAGGGAGCGATAGTTTAAGTGACCAAATCGCTCATGCCAAAGTTTGCTCACTTCATCATTATGAGCAACAAATACTGAGGGAAGATTTGATGACCCAAAGTTGTGAAACTTATACAACCTTGTGGAATCATCAGCAATACCAGTAGCTAGAATCTGTTTAGGATCTCTTAGATCCTTGATTACAACATCATGAGGTGAAAATTCAACAATTTTACCTTCACCTGAATGAGTTATCTGATATACAGATAGAAGGTTGCAGGATAAGGTTGGAACACATAATACATCATTAAACTGACCATTGTCTAGATGAACAGTTCCAGTCCCTACAACATTAAGAGATCTATCATCACCAACATATATATTTTTGGTGTTACAATCATTTAAAGAAGAAAACATGGCTTGGTTTTTGGCCATGTGATAAGAGGCTCCAGAATCAATGAGCCACTCATGAGAAGGAGAAGAAGAAGATACATTTAATGCATAACCAGACTGAGATGATTGACAACGACATGCAGAAAGTGCCATTCCGGAAGTTGAAGTTGAAGTAAGCTCCACATGGATGTTATGTTTCTTCATTGCGGCTTCCAAGGCTTCCATCTTCTTAAAGCATTTAGATTCTAAGTGGCCATATCGATTACAAAAGTTACAATGTCTATCAGTCTTCTTCCATTTGTTTTTATTGGTCTTATCATTTTGCTGAAATGATCTTTCATTTTGAGGCTGAGATGGTTTAGGACCATTCTTTTGAGGATATGACTTCTTAGGATTCTTTGAATTTGGTTGCTGCTGGGCGGCTAATGCTTTCGTGGAAGAGTTTCCAAGATTAAGAAGACCAAGGTGTAAGAGTTTTTCTTGTTCTCTTATTAAAGAATCACAAAAGGAGTCAAAGGAAGGGGCCTTGTAGTTTTGTCCTTGACAAATGAAAGCTTCCCTTGTAGAATGGAAGGTGGAAACAAATACAGAGTAGGCTGGTCCCAACTTAGTAAGGATGGAATAAATAAGGTTACCATCTTCTTTCTTAACCTTAACACCTTCCAAGAGATATCTAAGGGTCTTGAATTTGGACAAGAAATCTTCAATGCAAGAAAAATTATTAGGATCCAAAGTAAGCAACTCATTTTCAAGTTGATGGGCTCTAATTTCATTTTTAATCCCAAAAACTTTAGCGATTTTTTCCAATGCTTCATGAGGAGTCTCAAGTTCTGCAATATGGAATCTAAGATCAGGAGAAATAGACATCCCTATCAAACCACGTGCTTGATCTTGTCTATTTTCCCATTTTGCAGCTTTGTCTTCATCTTTTGGTTTCTTCTCTTGGTCTATGGCTATTCTGTAGAGACCTTTACTTCTAAGTAAATCTTCCATGTATGCTATCCATTGGAAGTAGTTAGTGCTGTCAAGAATGACTTGGCATGGACTTTCCATTTTAAAAAACTGAAGCTGAAGATGCTGAAAGTAAGTGTTCCAATGGATAGATCTCGAAAAATTAGGCGGTTTAAAAAAAAAATGGCTCTGAAAAAGGCTTCCGGATGAAGAAGTTATGGCTTTTTGAAAAAAAAATTGTGGAAGTTGCTGGCAAAGTGCGCGAATGCGCGGGAATGAAAAAATCCGCCCCCACAAAATGGAGACTTGAACCCAAGACCTCTACTCTCTTAAAATAGCTTTGAACCAGTTGATCTATACAAAAAATTTGAGAGAGAGAGAGAGAGAGAGAGAGGGGGGGGGGCCTTGGTTTGCGTGCTTGCCTTGAGAAAGCTCTTTTTCCCTACAAAACACAAAACACAAAACCCAACACGAATATGCAAAGAAAAACGAACCTTACGGCTCGAAGTTAGCTTTTAGCCGAAAAACTAAATATTTTTCTCAATGTTTCTGATTTTCCGAAATCACACTAAGGTGCAGGGAAAAGAGCATACGCATGAGAAAAATCCTTCCTTTCTGTTTCTGATTTGCCCAGATCGCACAGAGTCGCAGGGCAAAGAGCATACGCAGAAATGAAAAGTATAGATCCGGTTAAAAAAAAAAACTAAATAAACCGAAACCGAAATAAGCAGAGAAAAAATAACAGTAAACTGCAAATAAAGACTGTATACCTCCAGATCTTAAAAATGACGCAGATAGGGCTACCGGAAACCTTTTCGCGTGAAACGAAAGGGGTTCCTCACTGGAACAGATGCTCCGAACACAACAGAGCAGTCCTCTCGGCCCGAAAGCAGTCAGAAACAGCAGATCTAGGAAACGGCAGCCGCATGCAGTTCTACCGGCTTCAGATTTGGATCACCAACGGACGCGGCCCTCAAATAGCTCTGATACCATGTAGGAATTTACAGGGTAAGTTCCTTAGAAAGAACACCAAAAGGACACCGCTCACAACCAGATCACAGATCAATACACCAGTATTTTTGACGTGGTTAAAACCCTCAAAGAGGGAAACAGTCCACGGCCTACGCCAACGTGGCTACTACAGGCAATTTATTAATCAAAGAATGAAAATTTACATAAGCTTCTCTCATGCACGGATTACCCGAACAATGACCCTCCATGCGCTTTAAATAGAACTCATGGACCAATCGGGTGTCAAGCCACGGATCAAGTGTCGGTAATACCGAGGAGAGAATGAACCGTCGGATCACTACATATCGTGACCGTCGGATTGTAAGTTACAATATGTACAACGGTAAAGAAACACACTTTACCTAACTCTATACCTAACTCTAAACTAGACCAAGTTGTACTTAACTATTTCCTATGTGTCGGAATATCCTAACAAGGGGTCGGGGCCAAAGGTCTGCCCCCGCTAGCTTTGGCTCCTTTCTTGTCGAGATAAGGTCACATGTGGCCATATCAATGGGGGTTGGAGGCCAACTGTTTGCGCCCTCCGCCTAAACCTCCACCGCATGGTCGTATGGTGTGCCGAGAACCAAGGGTTGGGGTTAACCGCCCACGCCCTTTAGCAAGTCTCCTCCCCCCAACCCTATGGTGAGGACATGTTACCTGAGCCTGAAGCTTAGTCCCTGCCCCTCTGCCATACATCTCCGCCGTGGGCATATATCTATCAATGTGGCCGAGGGTCAGGGCCAAGTGCCTAGCCCCACTCTTCTTCATTGTGGACACATGTTGTAGACATGATTTGGGCCCTGGGCTAACTGCCTAGCCCCTCCTAAACGCCAAACACACACACATTAAATGTAATCTACCACCATTACATGTTAAAAACTAACCACGTGGCGTGGTGGTGGAGCATTGGATTGTATTGCGGTAGGTTGAGGGGTTGAACCCTGCTAAGGCCTTCGGGCCCAAATGGTGCCTTCTCATTGGACCATGTGGTGGCCTCTAAATGAGCCACTTCACAACTGCATGAACCAATATGAACCTGTCAACTCACCCCTGTACGGACCACCACTTGGCGAGATGTGATTGGCCCCCCCAGTATGCCCAGTCGGCATGTTGATGTCAACAGTATAGACTGCCTAGTCAGCCCATCTACACATTTTTTGAGTTGTTTGGCTAAAACTTCGTAACATCATAATTTGAGCATATGATGTTGGTTTGAGGCGATTCAAGCGTTGTTGGAATCAGGACGATGAACATTACGACTTTACGTTGGTTTCAGGAGATTCTGAGCACTTTCAGTTTTGAGCCTATTTTTGATCTTCAGATCACATGTCGGGCATTCCTTCTACGAAGCATGGCAATGATTACGTGTCCGTGGTCGTTGAAAGATTCTTTAAGATGTCCATTCTGGCAGTCTGCAAGAAGAGTATCACAACAGAAGCCACTACTAAGTTCTTCTTTGAATGAGTGTGGGTACATTTTGGGATCTCACATTCCATTATCTTAGATCGGGATAGCAGGTTCCTGAATACATTTTGGTCAATCCTCTAGTTGATGTTAGATACCAACCTAACTAAGTCCACAACCTTCCATCCCCAAACTGATGGCCAAATAGAGGTCGTCAACAAGATGATCGTGCATATTTTACACATGTACAACTTGAAGCATCCATGCACATGGGATGAAAGCCTCCCCTATGTCCAACATAACTACAATAGATCTCTCCATATCTCAACTAGCCATGACCCCTTTCAGATGGGGTTTTGATTCCAGCCACTATGTCCCATTGATGTGGCCATACCATTTGTAGCTACTCAAGCTGATTTGGCTCATGTCTAGTGCAAAGCTGACCGAGCTAACAACTTCATTAAGCACATTCAGCACATTTGCCAGCAGGTCCATGACATATTGGACAGAGCCAATGTCAAGTACCAGCAACGTCATGATCAACATCGAGTGCCACATAAGTTCCAGGTGGGCGACAAAGTTTGGTTACATTTACAGAAAGAGCGCCTCACTGGGCCCTATTGCAAGCTTCACTTGCTCCGATGTGGGTCGTACACCTTCACCAAGGTTGTATGGGACAATTCCTTCAAGCTCAACATTCCAATGTTCCTTGGTCTACACCCAGTATTCAATGTGGACTAGCTGCGACCATACTTTCCTCCATTGTTGGACATATCCGACGTTGTTGAGCAGCTGACACTAACAGAGCTCAATCCAAGCTACAACTGATATGATCATGGACACATAGATCAAGAACACTCGACAACAAAGGATCCAACTATATCGAGTTGTTAACACAGGCCAACTCCTTCACGAGGGAAAGTGGTTCAGCAGGGACCAGGTTAAACAAAAATTTCCTCACTTCATGGAGGTTCTGCACGCAATGGGGACCATTTCTTCCTAAGGGGGGACGATTGATCCAGGTGGATATTGGTGGCCACCCGCTTATTCCACCTAGACCTCTAGTCGGTTTTGTCTGTTTCCTTGATTATAGCAGCATGTACATTTTTTAGCAGTTTTTCAGGTCATGAACTTCCGAAGTTGTTTTGACCCCCTAAACGACATTTTTTTTAAGGTCCGCAACAGGCTATGGATATATGCTTGCGACAAATCCTGTAGTACAAATCCTGTAGTACTCAGAGAGATATTTCCAACAAGGTAGTCCCTGCCCCTTTGCCATAACTCTTCGTCGTGGGCATTTATCTATCAATGTGGTCAAGGGTCAGGGCCAAGTGCCCACCCCCGCTCTTCTTCGTCGTGGACACATGTTGCAGACGTGACCTGAGGCTGGGGCTAACCGCCTGGTGTGGAGTACTGAAGAAGGTATGTTTTATTGATTATTTTGTCATCTTTATTTTAAAAACTCATAATACCTTTGCATCATGAACTAGGTAAATAATAAGAAATTAAGGCAAAATCTATGAGATTTGTATGTAACACAAAATAACTAATAATTTTCTTATGCAGAAAAAGGGAAAAATGAAAGATTGTCGTCCCAAGGGAATAGACAGGGCAGAATTAACTATTGCTGTCACACGGAATAAGTTGATCTTGCGGACAAGATAGACCTTCCTAGAATCTAAAGAAGACCTAATGACAAGCAAACCAACCAGACACTATCTTTCTCTAAATATGCTTTTATAAACAATAGCAAACAAGTGTTTTTAGGGCCTACCTTAGGTCCAACGCTAGCTTGTGGATGCCCTCGCTCCTTCGATCCAAATGAGCTCCTTTTCGCGAATCTGCAAACACAAACAAATTAAATAGCACCTGAAAAGCCAATTGCATAAAACATATTTAACATGAAAGTCAAGGAGTCCATGAAACAAATAACATAAGATACTTGTTGAGAAAAATGAGTTTGATTGTATTAATTCAAAAGAAGAAGAACTTTACAACCTTTGCCTTGACGTTGTACAAGCTCCTCCCAGGGTCCAGCAAGAAGTCTCCTCTACTTTGACAAGTTTCACTCACTCCCCAATGAAACCAAAAAGGTATGTGATCTCTCCTCTTTAGGCTTAACTAGGAAGTCTTGATTTCACCAGCATTTACCCTAAAAAAGGTTCAGCTTCGAACCTCCTTAGCAACCAGCCCAATGCCTGTATTTATAGTGCAATGGAGGGACGTTACTATGTCCTCCTTCAAAGGGATAAAGCCCTCCTTCAAAGGGATAGCTCCTCTCCTCAAGGGATTAGCTCCTTCTCTTTTGGGATGCATGAACCACCTCAGAGCGAACAATCCATGTCAAAATTCATTCTAGAAACCTGTAGAATTAACCCAAAGTGAGTTTTTTAAGATAAAACTTGCGCCTTTTGACTTTCACAGGGGTCCGCACCTACACCGTTAGGGACAGAGCGGGCAGGTCCGCAGTTTTTGTACACAGAAGGTGCGGGACCGCAGGTGACCATGAGAGAAAGTGCGGAACCAGAGTTACATTGATTTTTAATGTCTTTCTCTCATTTCCAAAGCTTGATTTGAAGAGCTGAGGTCTGAGACTTGCTTAGGAGGACAGTACAAGTGATGATAGACCCATACTGACTGCAAATAATCATTGTGACGATATTTTTGTGTAACAGATTGCCCCCTAAAGTGCGAAGTCTGTAGTAGATGAGGATTTCTTATCATTTAGGAAGAGTGAAGTACTTTATCATTTCGAGGATCATCTTGTGGAGAACCCGGTTGGAACTTGTAAAAACATTCAATGCAAAATATATATATGAGATCATATCATCGCTGAGGTAGGCATTCCCATGCTCAGATCAAAACTGACTAGAAAAACTAACTACTGCTCTGATACAGGAATGATCTTGTAAAACATCACAAGTATAGACTCATGTGGACACAGTATGGACGCAACCATCTGTTTATGAATAGTCCATTATATAATGAATACAAAATTCCTCGCAGCCTGGATTGTGGAAACCAGATCCAGGGTCTTCATTTCTACTTCCCGAAATAGTACGATTCTATCCATGCAAATGAATGTGTTGATGTCGAACATGGTAGAAACCACTTGATTACCAGTCAATGATGTAAACTGTTAACAAGTGTGAGAGAAACCACCAGTGATGTCAATGGCTCTCAAAGTACCCAGTACAATTCATGAGATGCGAATAAATGTGTTGATGTCGAGCATGTCACGGAATCCTTTGATCGAAAGTCAATAATGTAAACTGTCGTCAAAGGCGAGAAACCTGCCATTGATGCATGCAAATCTCAAGGTACTGACGATTCCTAGATCATCTTTCTAGATAATGAGCTGATGTCGATAGAAAGCGATCCGTCGTAGGCAAGCCCACAACACGAAATCATAGATCAAGTTGAAGAAATTTAGTTGCAAGGACTGACTCAGGGATGGTCAAGATGGATGACAGATATTTTGCAGATGAATGGCTTATTGGCAGTGACCTCTTGAACACATAACGACATGACAGATGGTTTGGTGACAATTGACCCAAAGTTAATACCCAGAAACCGGCTGAAGACTTTCAATGTGGTTTGATCAACTGTTAGGCAAAGGATTTCTCAACCCAGGTGAATAAAAGTGTCGTGTTCAAGAGTGGTTACAAAGTATGACAAACACGCTCATTTTTCTCTCTTTTCCCCCACCATTTCTGGCAAGTACCTCTTTATTTTTGACAAGCTTGAGGAGGATAACATTTGCTTGATTATAAGCTCATCCTTCGGATGAGCCCAACTTAGTTTAAATTCGAACCCTAAGAAGGAGTGGTTCGTTCCTGTTTGTAATTTAACAGGTCCTTTACTGTGAAATTTTAACGAGTCCAGTATAGGAGAAACTCGACGTTTTTCAATTTTAGAGAGTCTGAAAAAACTTAAGAAGACTCCAGGGTTGACCTTTTTCGTAAATTTGTGTCTCCCAAGCCCGAAAAAGTATAAAATAATACTTGAGAGAACCGCTTGATCTTTTACGACCAAGGAGTACTTTTCGTCATTAGTGCCTTTGACCCGAAAAAGTAAAAAAGCGATCAATGACACGTCGTTTCATAACCAATATCGAATTTGAAACGACAAAAATCCGACAATATTTTCATGTTTTTACGGTCGGAAAAGAGCTGTAAGTCGACCGTCTTTTAATTCCGTTTTAACGAGTTTAAAAGAAACACTCAGCAATCTTTTCATGTTTTAGGAGTCGGAAAAGAGCTTAAAGATGACTCTACATGTTTTTATGTCGAAAATGGTAGATTTCACCTGAGTAATCTTTTATTCTGCACAAAAACACAAACATTACTCATACCTATTTGAAATGGATAAGAACGTCGCAAAATACCTTTTCAAAGTGAAACATAAACAAATTTGCGATTTATTTACTCAAAAAACTTATAAAAAGGGCCTTTGCCAATTCATTTTTACCGTTTCAATTTGGGTGAGAAAATAGTGCTTTTGCTTAGAAAACTTCCCGCGAAGATTGTGGAAAATCCAACCGTCAGAATCGATCGCGGTCTTCTCCAGGTAATCCACATCATCCTACTCTTCATTTTCAACAGTTTAGTTTTTTGTTTTAGTCCTTCATTTCATTTTTGGGAGGGTTTTTAGGCGCAAAACCCGTGCGCGGGGGCCCGCAGGTTTACCATTGCGGGCCTGCGGACCCCGACTTTTTTCTCCATTGGGAAAAAGCTCGGGGTCCGCACCTTCCGTGTAGACAAAGTGCGGTCCCATGCACTGTGTCTAACCCAGAGGGTGCGTACCCCGCCGCAAGGGTTTTGAACCCAAGAATTCTCAAAAATGGACCAACCAAAATATTTTCTAGTAATTTAATTGATCTTTATACTTGATGCAGAGAGCACATCATGCTAGATTGGCATGAACGAGAGCATGAGGACGTGGATGCTGCCGCATGGAATCATCAGCCTTCACTTGATGCTTTGAGGGCGTGCGGACTGTACAAATTATGGGCCATTCCTAGCATGAGGGCTCAGGTGGATTTCTTACAGTGGCTGGTTGACAGATGGAGCATACAAGACCAGTGCTTCTTCATTGGCGGCCACCAGCTCGAAATCGAACCAGTGGACATATATTTCTTGACTGGTTTGCCCAAGAGAGGCGAAGACTTGACTCTGCACGGGACTAGGCCAGGTGGCCATTCTGTCGATAGCCTCCGGCTAGAGTACTGCAACAGCCAGGCTAGAGACAAAGGGATAGACATAAAGACGATATCCCGTCCTGAACTCATGGTGATTGTGTTTACTGTCACCAGACTTTGCGGAGCTGCCGCATTACATATTGCCACCGGATCCCAGATGCGTATGGCAGTTGATTGCTTTCGAGGCACTATCTTCAACTGGTGCGATGCCATGTTGGCCAATGTGAAAGGCCAACTGACCAGGGCCAAGAACGGACGACTAAAGACCTTTGGTTATGGGGCTTTGGTCGTGAGTTTTGGCTTGGAGAGGGTTCCTATGCTGATCCCACAGCACCTTACTGTTGGAGCTGGGCTTCCTTGAGAGCCCAAACTGATGCGATGGGTCGCAGTCATGGCCCGTCACCCAGACGAGAGGACAGAGGTTGCTCGGTTCAAACCTGAGTATTTCCAATGGCTGGAAAACTAGGTCTTTTCCATTCAGGACTTTCCTTATGCTGGGATAGATTTTCGTGGTGACCCAGACATGGCTCTTCCACCAGGAGAGCAGTGGGACGAATCAGGTAAAATCCTTTCCAACATTTTCCTATTTTAATTTTTTTATTTTTCTATTGTCTCAAAACTGATAGTAAAAATTTTAAAATGCAGATGTGGGTCCACAGCAACCAGCCGCTCTCCGGCCTTTCGAGAGGAGACAACCAGTTGCACCCGCGCCAGCCCCACAGGACGAATCAGCAGAGGTTTTGGCCGAGTTGGAGGGTCATCTCGAGCGCTTGACAGGAGATATTCCTGAGACCACTATAGATGACATTCCTCGTCGACTTCAGCGCTATGTGATTGGAGTCCCGGGACCTTTTAGGAGGTTCCTTTGCAAGGTGGCCCATGCAATGGTTTCTTATAGAGATCATCACCAGTGATAGGATGATCGCCTATTGTGGGCACATGTGACATTTTTGTTTTTTGTACTTATCATTTTTGCCGATCATAAGGTGTTTTTCAACCTATGATCGAAGACGATGTATTTTTTGACACACTCCTATATATATATATATATCACTATTACCGGCTTATCTTGTTAATCATGTTATGGAATGATTTTAAATTTACATGTATGATTATTGCAAATGTCTATTTAACATTCGAGAAGCAATTGCATCTGCTAATGTATTTAAAGACCTTGGAATATGCTGATATTCAATGTAATCAAACTCACGTTCCAAGAGACGCATTCTCAAAAATAATCTTAATAACACTGGATTTCTAATGGCATACACTCTATTAAGCTGTAATACAACGAGTTCAGAATCTAACCTCACTATCAAACTCCGAATCCCAAATGAAATAGATTCAGACAATAACTCAATCACTGCACTATACTCGGCAATGTTGTTTGTTGTTTGACCGAGGCTTACCCCATGCATAGATACTAACTTGTCAGAGGGCGAATAGATAACCCAAGCTGCGGAAGAGATGTTCCATGTATTACGACAAGCACCATCAGCGAAACCAATGTATGTTTGGAGAGGCATCGACATCTGCAATATCAAGAGTAAAACCAAGATAAGCAGGAATAATGACGAAAAAACACTCTCTAAGCTAAGCACACTGTTTAAACTAAAACACACCAGCTAGAAAGAAAAACTATCCTAACTAAAAATCTCCATACCCATTCTTTTAAGCATAATACCTCTTCAAGTAAAGGCCATTTCTGGGTTTACCCAAAGAGTCCCCATCTGTTAGGATATTCCGACACATAGGATATAGTTAAGTTCAACTTGGTCTAGTATAGAGTTAGGTTAGAGTTAGGTAAAGTGTGTTTCTTTACCGTTGTACATTTTGTAACTTACAATCCGACGGTCACGATATGTAGTGATCCGATGGTTCACTCTCACCTCGGTATTACCGACACTTGATCCGTGGCTTGACACCCGATTGGTCCATGAGTTCTATTTAAAGCGCATGGAGGGTCATTGTTCGGGTAATCCGTGCATGAGAGAAGCTTATGTAAATTTTCATTCTTTGATTAATAAATTGCCTGTAGTACCCATGTTGGGACAGGCCGTGGACTGTTTCCCTCCTTGCACTCTGAGGGTTTTAACCACGTCAAAAATACTGGTGTATTGATTTGAGATCTGGTTGTGAGCGGTGTCCTTTTGGTATTCTTTCTGTGGAACTTACCCTGTAAATTCCTACATGGTATCAGAGCTATTTGAGGGCCGCGTCCGTTGGTGATCCAAATCTGAAGCCGGTAGAACTGCATGCGGTTGTCGTTTCCTAGATCTGCGGTTTCTGACTGCTTTCGGGCCGAGAGGACTGCTCTGTTGCGTTCGGAGCATCTGTTCCAGTGAGGAACCCCTTTCGTTTCACGCGAAAAGGTTTCCGGTAGCCCTAGCTGCGTCATTTTTCAGATCGGGAGGTATACAGTGTTTTTTTTGCAGTTTACTGTTATTTTCTCTCTGCTTATTTCGGTCTCAGTTTATTTACCCTTTTTTTTAACCGGATCTATACCTTTCATTTCTGCGTATGCTCTTTGCCCTGCGACTCTGTGCGATCTGGGCAAATCAAAAACAGAAAGGAAGGATTTTTCTCATGCGTATGCTCTTTTCCCTGCACCTTAGTGTGATCTCGGAAAATCAGAAACATTGAGAAAAATATTTAGTTTTTCGGCTAAAGCTAACTTTGAGATTTTTTTTTTAAATTTCTAGTTTTTTGGCTAAAGCTAACTTCGAGCCGCAAGGTTCGTTTTTCTTTGCATATTCGTGTTGGGTTTTGTGTTTTGTAGGGAAAAAAAGCTTTCTCAAGGCAAGCACGCAAACCGAGGCCCCCCCCCCCTCTCTCTCTCTCTCTCTCTCTCTCTCAAATTTTTTGTATAGATAAATTGGTTCAAAGCTATTTTAAGAGAGTAGAGGTCTTGGGTTCAAGTCTCCATTTTGTGGGGGTGGATTTTTTCATTCCCGCACATTCGCGCACTTTGTCGGCTACTTCAACAATTATTTTTCAAAAAGCCATAACTTCTTCATCCGGAAGCCTTTTTCAGAGCCGTTTTTTTTAAAACCGCCTATTTTTTCGAGATCTATCCATTGGAACACCTACTTTCAGCATCTTCAGCTTCAGTTTTTTAAAAAAAAATGGAAAGCCCATGCCAAGTCATTCTTGACAGCACTAACTACTTCCAATGGGTAGCCTACATCGAAGATTTACTTAGAAGTAAAGGTCTCTTCAGAATAGCCACAGACCAAGAGAAGAAACCAAAAGATGAAGACAAGGCGGCAAAATGGGAAAATAGACAAGATCAAGAACGTGGTTTGATAGGGATGTCTATTTCTCCTGATCTTAGATTCCACATTGCGGAACTTGAGACTCCTCATGAAGCATTAGAAAAACTTGCTAAAGTTTTTGGGATTAAAAATGAAATTAGAGCCCATCAACTTGAAAATGAGCTGCTTACTTTGGATCCTAATAATTTTTCTTGCATTGAAGATTTCTTGTCCAAATTCAAGAACCTTAGATATCTCCTGGAAGGTGTTAAAGTTAAGAAAGACGATGGTAACCTTATTTATTCCATCCTTACTAAGTTGGGACTAGCCTACTCTGTATTTGTTTCCACTTTCCATTCTACAAGAGAAGCTTTCATTTGTCAAGGACAAGACTACAAGCCCCCTTCCTTTGACTCCTTTTGTGATTCCTTAATAAGAGAACAAGAAAAACTCTTACACCTTGGTCTTCTTAATCTTGGAAACTCTTCCACGAAAGCGTTAGCCGCCCAGCAGCAACCAAATTCAAAGAATCCTAAGAAGTCATATCCTCAAAAGAATGGTCCTAAACCATTTCAGCCTCAAAATGAAAGATCATTTCAGCAAAATGATAAGACCAATAAAAACAAATGGAAGAAGACTGATAGACATTGTAACTTTTGTAATCGAGATGGCCACTTAGAATCTAAATGCTTTAAGAAGATGGAAGCCTTGGAAGCCGCAATGAAGAAACATAACATCCATGTGGAGCCTACTTCAACTTCAACTTCCGGAATGGCACTTTCTGCATCTCATTGTCAATCATCTCAGTCTGGTTATGCATTAAATGTATCTTCTTCTTCTTCTCATTCTCATGAGTGGCTCATTGACTCTGGAGCCTCTTGTCACATGGCCAAAAACCAAGCCATGTTTTCTTCTTTAAATGATTGTAACACCAAAAATATATATATTGGTGATGATAGATCTCTTAATGTTGTAGGGACTGGAACTGTTCATCTAGACAATGGTCAGTTTAATGATGTATTATGTGTTCCAACCTTATCCTGCAACCTTCTATCTGTCTATCAGATAACTCATTCAGGTGAAGGTAAAATTGTTGAATTTTCACCTCATGATGTTGTAATCAAGGATCTAAAAGATCCTAAACAGATTCTAGCTACTGGTCTTGCTGATGATTCCAAAAGGTTGTATAAGTTTCACAACTTTGGGTCATCCAATCTTCCCTCAGTATTTGTTGCTCATAATGATGAAGTGAGCAAACTTTGGCATGAGCGATTTGGTCACTTAAACTATCGCTCCCTTCAGCATCTATGTAAAGAAAATATGGTGACAGGTCTTCCTATGGTATCTTGCAGAGATGGTGTTTGTTCCGGATGTGTACTCGGAAAACATCATCGGGACAGTTTTGACAAACGTGCCTCTTGGCACGCCTCAGCCCCTTTACAGCTTGTGCACAGTGATTTATGTGGTCCTCTTCCTGTTGCTTCATTCTCTGGCTGCAAGTACTTCTTAACTTTCATTGATGATTTCTCCAGACGCACTTGGGTATACTTCTTAAAACTCAAGAGCGAAGTATTTACCACTTTTTTGGCCTTCAAAGCATTTGTTGAAAAACAATCTGGACATCAAATTCTTAAGCTAAGAACTGATAATGGTGGAGAATATGTTAAAAACACATTCATCAACTTTTGCACCGAAAATGGAATTCAAATGCAACATACTGTTCCATACACTCCACAACAAAATGGTGTAGCTGAAAGGAAAAACTGCACCTTAAAGGAAATGGCTAATTGTATGCTACAATCTAAAGGACTCAGTCTTAGTTTTTGGGCCGAAGCAATTAATTGTGCAAATTATATAATCAATCGCACTCCTACTAAGGTTCTAGAGAATATCACTCCAGAAGAAGCTTGGAGTTCCATTAAACCAGATGTAAGTCACTTTCGTGTGTTTGGAAGTGAAGCATGGGCCCATATTCCAGATGAAAAGCATAAAGCTCTAGAACCTAAAAGTGAGAAATGTACTTTTGTTGGATATTCTGAAGATGTAAAAGGTTATAGACTTATTCCATTTAAGTCCAAAAATGTTATCATTAGAAGAGATGTAAAATTTGATGAAAATAAATCGGCCTGCGAGCCTAGTCCGGCGGATGTGCCACCTCTTCGTATCTCTTCTATCTTTGAAAACATTTCTTCTTCAGATGATGAAAGCGAGGATGATAATCCTCCCCCACCTTCTCAGGATCCTCAACTTCCAAGATGGGTCCGTGCTACTCGGGATGCAGCAGGTGATCTTGCCGGTGATCCTACAGATCAGCGTCGTACACGTTCTCAGTTTGAAAGAGCCTCTTCTTTACTGGCTCAAGCTCCAGTAAATCATGATCCTGACACTTTTGCAGAAGCTTCAGGCCATCCACATTGGGAAGCAGCTATGAATGAAGAATATCATTCATTGATGACAAATGATACATGGGATCTTGTTCCTCTACCAAAGGGACGCAAACTTGTTAGATGTAAATGGGTTTACAGAACCAAGTATGGACCAGATGGGAAAGTTGATAAACATAAAGCTCGTCTCGTTGCTAAGGGCTTTTCACAGGTTGAAGGCATTGACTACACTGAAACCTTTTCTCCTGTTGCCAAAATGAACTCTATCTGCCTTGTTCTTTCCCTTGCTGCCTCTTTAAAATGGGAAGTCCATCAGATGGATGTTAAATCTGCCTTCTTGCATGGGGACTTGCAGGAAGAAATCTATATGGAACAACCCATTGGCTTCATACAAACAGACTCCAGCCATGTTTGTCGACTTAAGAAATCCCTTTATGGCCTCAAGCAAGCTCCTCGGGCTTGGTATGCCAAAATGGATAGCTTTCTTTTAGAATCTGGCTTTTCTAGGTGTCATTCTGACAATACTGTCTACACCAAGAAAGTGGGCAACTCTCTTATCATCCTTGTTCTTTATGTTGATGATCTTATTCTTACTGGTAGTGATCCCAACCTTATAAACCATGTGAAGTCCAGCCTTAAAAAGAAATTTGAAATGACAGACTTAGGACATTTACACTATTTTCTCGGTCTTCAAGTCTTGCAATCCCAAGAGGGTATTTTCCTTTCCCAGTCCAAGTATGCTTGTGATATTCTTCGTCATTTTCACATGGAAGACTGTAAGCCAGCCCCTTCTCCCTTTCAGTCTGGAGTCAAACTTTCAGTCTCTTGTACTTCTCCTGAAGTTGATGCTACCTTATACCGTCAACTTGTCGGAAAACTCTTGTATTTAACCCATACTCGTCCTGATCTTTCCTTTGTTGTTGGCCTTGTTGCGCGTTTTATGCAAAACCCCCGTGAAAGTCATTGGAAAGCAGTTAAAAGAATACTTCGTTATGTTCGAGGTACAGTACAGTTTGGGATTCATTACAGTGCCAAAGCAGCTCCTCTGTTAGTTGGTTTCACTGATTCTGATTGGGCTGGTGACCCTGAGGATCGGAAGTCTACTGCCGGTTATGTCTTCACTCTTGGTTCAGGACCTATTACATGGGCTTGTAAGAAACAGGCTGCCATTTCTCTTTCGTCAGCAGAAGCAGAGTATCGTGGTGCCGTGGAAGCTAGTAAGGAAGCCTTGTGGCTTCGTCAGATCCTATCAGAGTTTGGCTTTGAGCAGCAGCATTCAACCACACTTTGGTGTGATAATCAAAGTGCCATTCAGCTATGCAAAGATCCAGTCCAGCATCAGCGCAGCAAACACATTGAACTACACATGCACTTCATCAGAAAGCTCATTCATCACCATGTTCTTGAAGTGCAATATTGTCCAACAGATGATCAGGTTGCAGACATCTTCACAAAGGCTCTCACAGAGGCAAAGTTCACTAAACTTCGATATATGCTTGGAGTTCAGGAAGTTGTCACTAAGGGGGGATAGGCTCTAGTGCTTCCTTCCTTCTCCTATTGTGTCATATTTGTAAATCCTTCAATCCTATCCCAAGTTGTTCTTAAGGGGGGATGTTAGGATATTCCGACACATAGGATATAGTTAAGTTCAACTTGGTCTAGTATAGAGTTAGGTTAGAGTTAGGTAAAGTGTGTTTCTTTACCGTTGTACATTTTGTAACTTACAATCCGACGGTCACAATATGTAGTGATCCGACGGTTCACTCTCACCTCGGTATTACCGACACTTGATCCGTGGCTTGACACCCGATTGGTCCATGAGTTGTATTTAAAGCGCATGGAGGGTCATTGTTCGGGTAATCCGTGCATGAGAGAAGCTTATGTAAATTTTCATTCTTTGATTAATAAATTGCCTGTAGTACCCACGTTGGGACAGGCCGTGGACTGTTTCCCTCCTTGCACTCTGAGGGTTTTAACCACGTCAAAAATATTGGTGTATTGATTTGAGATCTGGTTGTGAGCGGTGTCCTTTTGGTATTCTTTCTGTGGAACTTACCCTGTAAATTCCTACACCATCAAAGTCTACCAATTCATAAGCCCCTTTGGCTAGCTTTCGCTTGACAACATAGGGACCATGCCACATAGGAACGAATTTTCCAGCGCCTAATTTATCATTAGCTTGATCATAAACTAAGACTAGATCCCCTTCCGAAAAATTTCAAGGGGTCACATTTCGTTCATACTGAGCTTTCATCCGTTTTGCCTGAGTCTCGATCGCCAATGCAGCATCACGTCGATTCTCATCTAATTGAGCCAAGTATAACAAACGCTTTTCCTCTTCGGAAGTGGCTGGAAGTAATTCGATGGCCATTTGCAGTGACAGGATTTCGCATTCAATGGGTAACACGGCTTCCAAACCATAGACTAGTTGGAAAGGAGTGAACCCCGTTGATGTTTTTACTGAAGTTCGGTACGCCCGAAGCGCTGAAAATAGCAAGTTGTGCCAATTCAACCGATGAATCCCAATGATTCGTCGGATCATGATAACTAAAACTTTGTTGATGGACTCAACCAGACCATTCGCTTGTGGATAATAAGGGGTTGAACTATCGTGATGTAAACCAAGCTGGCCTGTAAGTTCGGTCATCATAACGTTTCGAAAATGACGCCCATGATCAGTGATTATCGCTTGCGGGACACCAAACCTAGCAATTATATGATTGAACGCGAAAATTGCAGCTGTCTTGCCGTCTGCCTCGAATGTAGGCATCGCCTCGGCCCACTTAGTAAAATAATCTACCGCAAGGATGATATACGCATGCCCCCCGGCTGAGTGAGGGTTACATGTAATAAAATCGATACCCCATTTGGCAAAAGGACCAATGGCAATTATAGGGTGAAGAGGAGCAGGTGGAGCGCTCATCTTACGATCAAAAATCTGGCAGTTGTGGCATTTTCGGACCGCTGTAATACAATCTTTAAATAAAGACGGCCAGAAGTAGCCAGCGCGCAATATCTTTTGGGCTATGGTAAACCCAGACATATGACCGCCACACGCTCCAGAGTGACAGTCATTTAGAACCCTTTCAGCTTCCTCGTGAGTTAAGCAACGTCGAAAAACAGAGTCCACTCCATGGCGATAAAGAGTATCTCCAATAATTCTGAATTGTTGGGATTGGAATCGAATTTTCCGACGTTCTGACCTTGAAATTTCTGGCCGAAAGGATTGGGTCTGGAGATAAACGATGATATCCCCATACCATGGATCTAAAGTGCTGATTAGAAACAAGGATTTGTCCACAATGGGCTCCTCCGCCACAATTTCCGTGTCAGCACGCGTGAAGTCACACATTAACTCCGCAAAAACTAAAGACTTCTTAGACTTAGATTTCTCAAATTCCAAGTCGAACTCTTGCAGGATAATGATCCATTTAGAGTACTTGCCCCCTAGCAATTGCTTGGTCAAAATGTAGATCATAGGGTTGCAATCCGAAATTACCGTAGTTTTACGTAGTAGAATGTAGTGACGAAAACGTTGGATAGCTTGGACGGCTGCCAATGCCAATTTCTCCACATGTGAGTATTTTAGCTCAATTGGATTTAACGTTCGACTAAGGTAATATATCACGTGTTCAGTTCCTGATTCATCTTCCTGAACTAAGACCATTCCAATGGTGGAATGAGAAGCGGTGAGATACAAGAAGTAATCTTGGTTGTAGTTGGGAGGATGCAACAACGGTGCATGGGTCAACGCGTGTTTGAGTGCATCAAAAGATTTCTGAGCTATCTCATCCTAATAGAATTGAGTGTTTTGCTTCAACAACCGGGTAAAACCCTTTGTAACCTCGGCGTAGTTAGGAATGAATCGTCGTAAAAAGTTTGCTTTCCCCTGCAAACATTGGAGTTGGCGAAGACTCGAAGGAGGAGGCAATTTGATGATAGCTTCAACCTTCGAGGGATCAACGCGAATGCCGGCTTTCGAAACTACAAATCCCAGCAATCGACCCGTTTCTATACAGAAGACACATTTGTCTGGGTTCAACCGAATACAATAATGCCTACACCTCATAAAGATTGCTCGTAAATGGACGAGGTGATCAGCTCGATGTAAGGAATGAGCAGGCAAGTCATCGAGATAGGGTTGCACAATGTGCTTGATGTCATGAAACGCATAAGACATCGCCCTTTGAAAAGTTGCTTCGGCATTCTTTAGCCCAAAAGGTAATTTGCAATAAGCAAATGTCCCCCATGGACAAATGAAAGCCGTATTTGGTTGATCGGCAAGTAGAATGTTGATTTGATTGTATCCGGAAAAACCGTCCATAAAGGAGAATATTTCGCTGCCGGCACAATCATCAATGATTTGATCGATATAGGGAGTTGGGTAATTGTCCTTTGGACAGGCTCGATTAATGTCCCTATAATCGATGCATATTCTTATTGTTCCCTGCTTTTTGTTAACCGGAACAATATTCGATACCCAATCCGTTAACGGGATCGGATAAATGAAACCTGCTTTCAACAGTTTTTCAACTTCTGCTTTAATTGCAGCAGCTTTTCGTGGGTGAATCTGACGCAAACGTTGCCGGACGGTTTTAGCGTCCGGGTAAGTCTTGATCTCATGAACAACAATCTCGGGATCAATTCCTGGCATTTCCTCATAGGACCAGGCAAACACGTCACGGAATTCTTGAAATAGGGCCTTATATAATTGAATTTCGTCATCTGTACACGAGGCACCTATATGAATGTTCTCAACAATTCTGGGCTTAACCGAAATGTCAATAGGAATAATTCGAGAGATGTTTCCCAAATTTAACTCTGAATCGGGATGTTTCATTGGATTCTGAGGTTCCTTGACATATTCAGTTGTAAAAATTAATGAGAAATCATTTTCAAAACGATCATCCTCAGGTAAAAACGAAGATCTGTGATGGAGATCTTCCCATGGTAAATCATCTACACATAGGATTTCACGAATTCGCTCATCAGAGTGAACAAGTTCAGAAAACGTAGTTAAATCCGAGGTTGATGTGGAAAATGATTCCTCACGGACCACATTCATTAAGTCATTTTTGGTTGAACACGAGTCGGCAAAGGACTGCACGGCTTCATAGGCAATTTCATATGGACTCAAAGGCATGGAATCACCAAATGAGTCTATCTCAGATTCAGAAGGAACGATCCAAGGATCATCATAAATAATGGTGTCTGATGTAATCATATGAATGGTTGCAAATGAAGATGATGCGTTGGTTGGCGGAAAAGGAAAATTTCCCAGTAAACAAGCATCTTTAACTAATCCTACTCCAACATCCTTATATGGGATAGTCGTTTTACTAACATGCTGAATACTCTCCGAAGAGGCTGGGTCGGATGAAAAGTAAGCCAGCTGGTCTATTGTTACGATCTTTCCATTGTGTGGAAATTTTATTACTCGAAAGACCGATGAAACAACCGCTGTCATAGCGTAAGACCAACTTCGACCCAAGAGAAGGTTGTAGTCTAGAGGGGCATCAACCACCTCCACATCTAGACTAACGGTTTTTCCTTCAACCCCTATAGGAAAATCCTGTAGAATGCCAAAAGGATGAAACCCACTGCCATCAAAGGCCTTTAGAATCGTCGGGGATTGATTTAGTGAAGGAGAACCAAGCGATCTCCAACACTGTATCGACATAATACATATCGAGGCTCCCTCATCAATTACAGTCCGATGAATAGGCCTGTTTTTTACTATCACTGGTATCTGGAAAGCCATTTGATGAGGCAAACGCGATGTACTATTTTCTAGATCGAAAATTAATAGGTTCGGGTCCTGAATATCAACAGCTCCTATAGCCGACAAAAGTAATTTACGTTGTGCTGGGCATGATTGCAGCACTTCCAAAGCCGACATTGCTGAGGGTGAAACAGCTAAATCTTCAACAATGTTATAATTCTGAGCCGCTCTCGCATGTGGATTGAAAGCTGACTTTCGAAGTATACCCTTGGTGGGCGGTTTGATTACCAAGTCTGGATTAGGTTTTTCGATCTGTAGTGGATCGGAACCGGGAGCTGAGGTTGATGGATTGGAATGAGAAGATTTTGCTTCTTTACCATCAACAGGACTCTTACTACCATAATCTTGCGATCGAGTCGCAATCCTAACATGGGACATCATCAGTATGGGTTCTTCATTGGCACTCAAGGATGAACCTATCATCTTATTGTCTTGAGCCGGAAAAGGATCCTTCAAAACAGCAGGAGTTTGGGAACCCTTGACAATCTTCGCAACCTCTGCACGATGAGGGCAGTCTCTTGTAAAATGTTCATCGTCACAAATGAGACAAGGATAACGAGGTTTGCGCTTTTCGTCATTGGATTCCGCCTTTTCAGGTTTCTCCTTTGAACTTTTGTCCATTTTATTCTTCTTCTTTCCTTTCTTCTTCCCACCGGATTTTGATTTGGCTGTAGATGACTCTACAACGTGAATATCGGCGGAAATCTCTGCAGAAGAATCTCCTATTGGGGAATCAGGCAAGGTTATAATAGGAGAAGAATTCTTGGAGGACTTCTTCTTACTTTTAGTGTTAACCGTGTCAATCATACCATCAGCGGCATAAGATCCCAAAGGAGTTGCAGCGATTTGATTTTGCTTGGGAAGATCGGGGATTTTTTCATGTAACGTACCCGACTAAGTATATACCAAGTCAAGGTACTGTGCTTGAGCAATGACTTGCTCCTCAGTAACAACTCCGGCTTTAGCAACATCTTCAGTGATTTTTGGCAACAAAGATTTTACAAACCACTCAGCCAAAATTTGATCCGGAATAAATACCTTCACTAAACGCCGTCGACGTCTCCACTCATGAATGATCTGAAATGTACGTGGATGTCGATTGTTTTAGCGAAGTTAACAATTCCGTGCCATTGTCATATCGGACTGGCAACTGAAAATGAGTTAAAAACGAGGTAGCTAACTGACTAAAATTATAAAAAGTGCCTCGCGGTAACTCAATGTACCACTTGGCCGTGAGACCAAATAGAGTGCGCTGGAAAAGTCTAAGACGGATCGAATCATCTGTGATGGAGTTAGACGCACACCAAAGGTGGTAAGTCATCACATGGTTCGACGGGTCTTCTCCTGATTTACCTTCGAACTTGGGAATGTCATTGGGCAACTTATTCGGCATTGGCGGCCAAAACGGAAGATAATTAATGGGATCGTTCGTTAAGCGCGACAAGTCAGGTAAGTCCAAAGTTGCGATAAACGGTAACTGCCGATTAGGATCCCTAAAACTCTGGGTCATGAGACCAGCCCCAGGAGGAGGATATCCAGGATAACTAGGAATAGGAATCGCATTCGGGATATTGTATCCTCCCGGAAAACCAGGATTAACCGGACCGTACAGGGTTTGTTGAGGTTGTTGATAAGTGTACCCAGGATAAGGTTGATACTGATAAACTGGCTGCTGGACAGCAGGACCGAATTGGTACTGTCCCTGGTACGGTTGATAGGTGAATTGAGGTTGACTTGTGACAACTGTACTTAAACCAGGTTGTCCTACAGGCATCTGAACCGAAGTTTGAATCGTAGATCCAGACGGTGGTAAAGACGTCTGAGGAGTAGATACAGGAACAGTAGAAACCGGAGCTGTCGATACTCCAGAAGTAGGTAGGGTAGATTGAACAGATGTAGCAGCAGTTGTAGCAGTCGTTTGAGGCGGAGTACGAGGTGTACTAGGCCCAAGCTGAGAAACTACCGAAGGTACAGAAGTTTGAATGTTAGACTAGACCGGTTGCTGGGATGTACCAGAAACTAGGGGTTGTCCAGTTTGAGATGACAACTGTACACTTGGCTGCAACACCTATTGGGTTTGCGATGGATCCCACACTATATTCATTCCAGGGTACTGACCCATAACTGGTTGAGAATATTGAGGACCATAACCGGGTTGAGGGTAGGATTGATAATTGAAAGGTACATTTCCCGTTCCTTGAACAAACGTTTGACCTTGGGGTGGTTGGAAACCTTGGTTCGAGTATTGACCTTGGGGTTGATACCCTTGAGGCACATACTGATACTGGGGTTGACCTTGAGGTATAAATTGATACTGGGGTTGACCTTGGGGTACATATTGAGTCTGGGGTTGACCTTGAGGAACGTACTGTCCCGTAGGTATGTACTGTCCTTGAGGTTGCCCCCCAGATGCAAATTGTGTACCTTGAGGTTGCCCCCCAGGCGTTAATTGAGGCTGCCCCCCAAGCGGTAACTGGCCACCTTGAGGTTGAGGATTGGGAATAGAACCTGACATCATAAGAATGTCTTCTACGCTCAATGGTTTATTACCATTGCTTCCAGTTAATAACCCTTGCTCAATGGGTTGAGGAGATGCTCCCAAAAAAGTACCAGAAAGAGACTGATACCCAGAGGGAACAGATGGACCGCCGTACAAAAAGGATTTGGGCGATTGAGTAAACATGGACGACTGTCCTGACATATTGACGGGAGTATAAAAACCTCTAAGTGTTGAGTGATAAGGAGCACGAGGTGGTGAAAAACTAAATCCTGAGTTTTCTAAATAATTAGTCAAAGAAAGATACCAAGAACTACTCCTAGGTGGACTGTAAAAAATTGATTCACGCTCCCTTAGCTCAATGACAGGTTGATTTTCAGGGATAGGGATGCCTACTTCTTCTTCTTCAATAAGGCCAGAAGGAAGATCTTGAGTAATTACTCTTTCTACCCTAGGTGAACCAGGACCACTAAAAGTTGGAGAAACAAACCCCGATGTCGGAGTAGCAGCAAATTCACTTTCAGGCTCGGATATTTCGGGTTCTTCACCTATATCACTAGTAGATGAAAAGCTACCAGCGATTTCGGAGACAGACACTGACTGTGGATCATATTCTGCTACTGGCGTTTGAAAATCAGGATGTACTATCAAAGAAGATTCTCCTTCTTCCGGTGACCCAACTCTACTGTCTCTAGGAGTTACGAGGACTTTTAAGCCTTCAAGTTGGCTCGGTACTTCCTGTCATACGGAAACAGTCGTTTGTGCGGACACAACTGACCTCCCTAGGAGTCTAAACTCTCTAGCGACAAACAAGACAAAATGGAACGATCTTTCTCTAAATACACCTTTTAAAACATGAAAACTACAAAGTGTTTAGGCTTACCTTATTCCAAAACGCTGTTGTTGTAGTCCGTCCTTGCCGATCCGGATGAGCTCCTCCTTCACATCAATTCCTGCAACCACAAACAATCAAACAATTACCAAGCACTTGCATCTCATATAATAAAACATATATTCAACATGCAGACCAAGGAACACATGAAATAACTCATTAACACAAGCTATTGAGAAAAATGAACCAGTTTGTATTAATAACGAAACAAAGAAACTCTTACAACCTGGCCTTGGTGTTGTGCAAGTTCCTCCCAGGGTCCATCAAGGGTTTTCCTCTACTTTGACAAAGCTCACCCACTTCCAAGTAGAATCAAGCAAAGACAATCTCTCCTCACAAGGTTCTAAATGGGAGTCCTAATTCCTGCAGCATTTACCCAAAGAAAATGTATAGCTTCAACCTCTCCTCCTTCTGGCCCAATGCCTGTATTTATAGTACTCAAGAGGAGGTTAATCAGGTCCACCATCAATGGGATAATCCCCTCTTTGGGTGGGATAGCTCCCTTATTGATGGGATAAGTTCCTCTTTGATAGGAGTGCATGAACCATCTGGAGGTGCCCAATACACGTCGAACAACCTTCTAGAATGCTCTAGAAATGACCACAAGTAACTTTTTAAAGATGAAACTTGCGCATTCTAACCTTTACAGGGGGACGCACCTGTCCCTTTACATACAGAGCGTCTTTGGACGCAGCTTTTGTGAACATTGGGAGCGTCCCCGCAGGTAAGGTTGAGAGAACCTGCGTCCCCAGAGATAAATACATTTATACAAGACTTTCTCTCTTTTTTGGAGTTTGACATGGAGAGCAGAGGCATAAGACTTGCCTAAGAGGGTAGCATGACTGTTGATTGAGCCATACTAACTGTAAATAGTCATGGTGACATTTTTTAGTGTAACAGATTGCCCCCTAAAGTGCGAAGCCTGGAATAGATTAGGGTTTTGTAATTCTAGGAAGGGTGAAGCGCTTTATCATTTCAAGGATTGTCTTGTGGATGACCTGGTTGGAACCTGCAATTTTCAACACAAAATACATGTATAAGATTATATCATCACTGAGGTAGGCATTCCCATACTCAGATTCAAAACTTTAACTAATGGACTAACTACTCTGATACAGGAATGATCTTGCAGTACATCATTTTAATAGACTTTTGTAGACACAGTATGGACGCAGCCATCTGTTTATGATTAGTCTACATAGATAATGAATACAAAACTCCTCGCAGCCTGGATGGTAGAAACTAGATCCAGGGTCTTCACTTCTACTTCCCGAATTGGTACGATCCTAGCCATGTGATTAAATGATTTGATGTCGAACATGTTAGAAACCACTTGATTACCAGTCGATGATGTAAACTGTTAACAAGCGTGAGAGAGACCACCAGTAATGTCAATGGTTCTCAAAGTACCAAGCACAACCCGTGAAATGTGAATAGATGTTTTGATGTCGAACACTTCACGGAATCCTTTGATCGAAAGTCAATGATGTAAATTGACGTCAAAGGCGAGAAACCTGCCATTGATGCATGCAGAATTCAAGGTACTGTCGATTCCTAAGTCATCTTTCTAGATAATGTGTCGATGTCGATAGAAAGCGACCCGTTGCAGGCAAGCCCGCAACACGAAATCATTGTTCAAGTTGAAGAAATGTTGCTGTAAGGACTGACTCAGGGATGGTCAAATGGATGACAAGTATTTTGCAGATGAAAGTTTTGCTTGCAGACCTCTTGAACACATAACAACACGACAGATGGCTTGGTGACGAATAACTCAAAGTTAATCCCCGGAACCCGGTTAAAGACTTTCAAAGTGGTTTGATCAACTGTGAGGTAAAGGATTTCCCAACCCAGGTGAATGAAAAAGTGTTGTGTTCAAGAGTGGTAATAAAGTTTCTTTTGAGACAAAAGGTAACAAACAGGTTCATTCTTCTCTCTTTTCCCCCACCATTTCTGGCAAGTACCTCTTTATTTTTAACAAGCTTGAGGAGGATAACATATGCTTGATTATAAGCTCATCCTTCGGATGAGTCCAACCTAGTTTTGATTCGAACCCTAGGAAGGAGTGGTTCATTCCTGTTTGTAATTAAACAGGTCCTTTACTGTGAAATGTTTAACGAGCCCAGTATAGGAGAAACTCGGTGTTTTTCAATTTTAGAGAGTCTGAAAAACTTAAGAAGACTCCAAGTTGAACTTTTTCGTAGATTTGTGTCCCTCAAGCCCGAAAAAGTATAAAATAATACCTGGGGGAACCGCTTGATCTTGCGACCAAGGAGTACTTTCATAATTAGTGCCACTGACCTGAAAAGTAAAAAGCGATCAAGGACACGTCGTTTTATTTCCGTATCGAGTTTGAAACGACAAAAACCCGGCAATCTTTTCCTGATTTTACGGTCAGAAAAGAGCTATAAGGGGACCGTCTTTTAATTCCGTTTTAATGAGTGTAAAAGAAACGCTCGGCAATCTTTTCATATTTTGAGAGTCTGAAAAGGGCTTAAAAAAGAACTCAAAGGTTTCACTTTTTCGTAAGTTTTAACGAGTTCGAAAAAGGGATAAAAATGTACTCATGGTTTTCACTTTTTCGTAAGTTTTAATGAGTTCGAAAAAGGGATAAAAATGTACTCATATGAACGACTTTCAATTTAATTTACGAGCAGGAAAAGACGGAAAGAACTCGGCATTTTCATTTGTTTTACGAGAATGAAAAATAGCAAAATAATCTCGGGATTTTCATGAGTTTAACGAGTCTTGAAAATAACTGAAATTGACTCGTCATAGGTTTCATTTTTACAAAAGCTTGAAACAAAGAAAAACTATGCTTCAAAGTAGTTTCATTTTTACACAAGCTTGAAACAGAAAGGAAACTGTGCTTGATGCCCCCTAAGCATAACTGCTAGAGCGCATGCCCCCCAACTTCATTTCATTCAACTAAGTACAAGCTGGATGGAATGAAGATTCATGAACGAGATCGTTTGAAAGACTCGACCTAAAACTGTAAGAAAATTATGCAAAAACTGAAATAACTAACCTAAAAATACAACTTAACATCTAAGATCTAGTCAATCTCTCGACTCAAGTAGAGGAGGATTTGTTTCATTTTTTAACGAGCTTGACACAGGAAAAGAACTATGCTCGGATTCGGTTTCATGTTTACGCAAGCTTGAAACGAAAAACTATGCTTGTTATAAGTTCACATGCCCCCAACATAATGACTCAAAACGAGGTACATGCCCCCCAAGCTTCATTGCATTCAATGAGGTGGATGGAATGAAGCTTTACTTTCAAGATCTTGGAAAGACTTGTGGGAGTTGTTTCATTTTTTAGTGAGGTTGACACAAGAAAAGAACTATCCTCAAAACCCTTGTTTCATTTTTTAAACGAGCTTGACACAAGATAAGGAACTATGCTCATAACTACTCTCTACAATCTACCTAACAAAAACTTTACTCTAAAAACCTTGATTCATTTTTTAACGAGCTTGACACAAGACAAGGAACTATGCTCTAAAATCCTTGATTCATTTTTTAATGAGCTTGACACAAGACAAGGAACTATGCTCATGACTACTATCTAGAATCTACCTACTTAACCTACCCTTGTTTCATTTTTTAACGAGCTTGACACAAGACAAGGAACTATGCTCAAAAAGTTCGCATGCCCCTAGCATAATGATGCAAAGCGAGGTACATGCCCCCCAGGCTTCATTGCATTCAACCGGCTGGATGAAATGAAGGTTTACTTTCAATATGTAACTTGAAAAGGGAGTTGTTTCATTTTTATGGAGGTTGACACAAGAAAAGAACTATCCTCATACCTGATTCATTTTTTAACGAGGTTGACTCAGTAACAGGAACTATCCTCAAAACCCTACTTTCTACAATTTACCTACATATCCTAAAATCTAGCTGATTCATTTTTTAATGAGGTTGACTCAGTAAAAGAACTGTCCTCATGCTAGCCTATTTCATTTTTTAACGAGGTTGATACAGGAAAAAACTATCCTCGTAACATTGATCATGGCTTCCAACTGGAGGAAAGACATGTCAATGGACACACCTTGATCATGGCTTCCAAGAGTTCTTCATCCGAAGGAAGAATACTTCTTGGGAAGGAACACATGTCAAGGGACTCAAAAGGGATAAGAACATTGTGTTCATGTAATCCCATAGAGTTTTCCATGTCAATTACCGGAGCTAAATCAAAGGAAGATGAGCAAACAGTGAGAGGCTCACTTACGTCGGTAACTGAAAACATGGGACCAGTTGCCACATAATTAACCCGTGGCAGGGTAGATACCACTTTAGAATCAAGAACATTTAGGGGTGTCATATTATTGGTAGTTGAGACAAGACTAGGGAACGAAAGCTGATCTACAGTCACAATATTTCCATTGTGAGGGAAAGACATCACGCGAAAGAGTGTCGATACGACAGCTTTCATTGCATAAACATAGTCTCGCCCAAGGAGTAAATTGAAATCCAAGGGACCTCGAACCACCATAAGATCAATACAGACAGTTTTACCTTCCAACGTAATAGAAAACTTAGGAAGGATCCCTAAAGGTTCGCTAATGGTTCTGTTAAAAGCTTTCAGATTCTGCGTAATAGGCGCAAGCTGAGGGGAACCCAAAGCTTTCCAAACAGCTGAGGATAAAATACTAACAGAAGCACCTTCGTCTACCTGTGTACGATGTATGTCCCTACCACCAGCCTTGACAATGATTTGGAAAGGGATGGAGGAAGGAAGACGAGGTTCTGTCAATCTATTCCAATCAAAGGAAAAGACCTCAGTACTTGGAGGGGGTTCTGTAGAAACAGGTGAAATGCCCCCCGGCATAGAAGAATCTGATGTAACAAGAAGAACATCAGCGGTATGAAATTTACTCTCGAAAGGGAGAGTGTGATCGACCGAATGTGAAATTGAATCGACCACTTGATCAACTAATGGATCATCAACCTGAGTGACATGAGTTTCACTCTCCAATGGAAGAGTGTGATCGACTGTACTTGAAGTTAGATCAATCACTCCGTCAGTTGACGGTAGGTTGGGAGAAAGTTTACGGTAACCAGTTGGAAATTCTTGCTGTGGAACAGTAAGGTTTTCCAACAATTTTGAGGCTTCATCCATGTGAGGGCAAATGTGAGTTTGATGACTCCCTTTGCATAACTTACAAGGAAACCTAACTTTACCCTTTTTCCCAGGAACCTGACTATCACTGGTTGATGGATCAACGGAAAGTTGATGAGATTTTTCTGACCATACTTCCAAGACCTTTGGAATACCAGGACAATTGACAAGGAAGTGGTCACCCTTACAAAGCCTGCAAGGGTATTTGGGTTTACGATGCATGTCGAAATTTTCCTCAACACAACTAACACTTACAGCCATGGTTGGTTGGTTGACTTCTTTCTTATCTTGCTTCTTCTTCTTCTTCTTCTTCTTCCCTTTCTTCTTCTTCTTAGCCTCCTGGTTACTAACATCAAGGCTTTTACCAGGCGAAGAGGAAGAAATGGAGGAAGAAAAATTAGGCGAAGAAGGTAAAGGGTCAACAGAAGGTTGGTGATGTTGAGATGGTGAACTCTGTTGAGGTGAAGCATCCGGTTGAGATGGAACAATTGGAGTATTTTGGGCCAACGAAGTTGAAAATAACCATATCGGTAAACCTATTGTAAATCCAGGTAATGACAAAGTAGCCATATAAGGAGGACCAACATTTCCAAAGTAAGGAAAAGTACTAGGATTCTCATTAGGAGGGGTTCCTAGGTTGATAAATTCTGGAACATTTGCCATTATATTCAACTTCAGTGAATTTTATTAACAATTTAAAACTAAAATTAACAATTCACAATTCACACTTAACAACTAAAATTCACAATTCACACCTATGGTCTCTAAAAGTAAAAACAAACAAATTAACACGCGCTATCAAATCTAGGAGTCAAACCATACACAAACAGTAGCCTTCCGGACCGAAAACACTAGTTGGTGATGAAGCCCAACATCGCCGAATTCAGTACAGAAGTGGTGGGTGGAACAGTTACCCCGGCAACCTGCTTAATGAATAGACCGGCACAAGTTCCTCCACTTTAACCGTCTCGAAGTGAAGTGAACCCCCCGGAAAATCCAAGTGAGTATAACCGACGTCTGCTCCAGGTACAGTGGGACCTTCCCTCCACCGTCACCTCGGTAGAACCCTAAAGATTATGGTCACTAAGGTCACCAACAGTAACAAATACACCTGGGGGAACAGTCTAAACTCCGACAGCACGCAAGGGCAGAGTAGCAAGCTCAATCCCCTTACCGGTTCCTTGACAACAATCCAAGGTTTACCGATAAGTGACCCCTGGCTCCTCGACAATGGTTAATCCGAGGTTTACCGTTTGTAATACGTACTGTCTGGCGTCGTTCCCAACGAGGGGGGAATGATCCCCTCACTGGTTCGGACACGAGCTCGTGCTTCTCCTTTAAGAGGAGCTTTCCCAGAGTGCAATTGAAACAATTGGATTTATTCTACTCAAGATAAACTATCTGTTTGGTTTTGTAGTCTTGGAGAGTTAAGTACTCACCTACTCCAAGACCCTAGCCTAAGCTATGTTGGTGTTTCAGAGCCCTAGAAATGTAAAAATTACTAGATGAATTTTAATTAAGCGTTGTGTTATTAAGGCTGTTATTACTCAAATGGGTAAATGGAGATGAAACCAATGGTGTTATGACCCGACTCAACTGAATGCAATCGAATATGATAATGCAATCCTTTCAATTCGATGAATCCTAACTAGAGTAAGGAGAGAGTTTCCATTCACTTCCAACAATGCAAAAAATTGATCATTAAGAGAAAATTTAACAAATTCTCTAATGCACTAATTTCATCAAGAAAAACTAATGCAAATCAATTCCAAACCAATTTTTATTTTTATTTTTGTGTAAATTCAAATCAAAGAAAGCTGATCTAAATCTACGATTGATTTTTCAGAATGTAAACTATGCAATTGTAATCTATGCACAATTCACATGAAAAGTATGCAAATGTAATCTATGCACATTTTTCATTCATATTCTGAAACTGAGAACTCTAATTATGCAAATGTGATCTATGCAAGAGAATTCTCAAACACAAGATGATTCTAATGTAATCTAAGAACCAATCAAGTGCAAGTCGAGAAAATTGGGTGAGAGTTCCAAAGACCAAAACATAAAAACACTCAAAGGCGATTAACACTCATACACAATTTAGCCCCCCCGAATGAGGGGGAAATTTTTTTGCAAAAACAAAAGCAAAAAGATGCAAAATTGTGAAAAGACTGAGAGAAACCTCCAAGTAATGACCAAAGGAAATCAAATTAAGAATTTCTCAAAAAAGAGACTCAAAACACCCAATTGATGAAAGCTAAAAGCAGGAATGCTAATGAAACAAGTTCAGGTGAAAATTTTTGACAGGGTACTAAAGGATCTGGGCAGAAAACACTAAGAAAAACCAAAATCTAAAAGCAATTAAAGCAAAAATGGAGTTTTCCTAAATTTTTACAAGAAGACGCAGGAAACCCGTTAGAACAGGCACGGGCCCGCTCTGTGCAAACGGCAACAGCGCGTCCAAAGATGCACTGCGCAGAACTCAGAGGGTGCGTCCTTCTGGAAAAGTTAAGAAAAACCAAATCTAACTAAATCTAAAGCTAAGCCACCCAAATACTAATTCTCACAGTCAAAAACCAGAAAATAAAAATGATTTTCTCAGAGCAAAGTTCACACAAAGGAAAAGACTTTCACATTAATGGATTCCCCAGCGGAGTCGCCAATTTGTCATACGGAAACAGTCGTTTGTGCGGACACAACTGACCTCCCTAGGAGTCTAAACTCTCTAGCGACAAACAAGACAAAATGGAACGATCTTTCTCTAAATACACCTTTTAAAACATGAAAACTACAAAGTGTTTAGGCTTACCTTATTCCAAAACGCTGTTGTTGTAGTCTGTCCTTGCCGATCCGGATGAGCTCCTCCTTCACATCAATTCCTGCAACCACAAACAATCAAACAATTACCAAGCACTTGCATCTCATATAATAAAACATATATTCAACATGCAGACCAAGGAACACATGAAATAACTCATTAACACAAGCTATTGAGAAAAATGAACCAGTTTGTATTAATAACGAAACAAAGAAACTCTTACAACCTGGCCTTGGTGTTGTGCAAGTTCCTCCCAGGGTCCATCAAGGGTTTTCCTCTACTTTGACAAAGCTCACCCACTTCCAAGTAGAATCAAGCAAAGATAATCTCTCCTCACAAGGTTCTAAATGGGAGTCCTAATTCCTGCAGCATTTACCCAAAGAAAATGTATAGCTTCAACCTCTCCTCCTTCTGGCCCAATGCCTGTATTTATAGTACTCAAGAGGAGGTTAATCAGGTCCACCATCAATGGGATAATCCCCTCTTTGGGTGGGATAGCTCCCTTATTGATGGGATAAGTTCCTCTTTGATAGGAGTGCATGAACCATCTGGAGGCGCCCAATACACGTCGAACAACCTTCTAGAATGCTCTAGAAATGACCACAAGTAACTTTTTAAAGATGAAACTTGCGCATTCTAACCTTTACAGGGGGACGCACCTGTCCCTTTACATACATAGCGTCTTTGGACGCAGCTTTTGTGAACATTGGGAGCGTGCCCGCAGGTAAGGTTGAGAGAACCTGCGTCCCCAGAGATAAATACATTTATACAAGACTTTCTCTCTTTTTTGGAGTTTGACATGGAGAGCAGAGGCATAAGACTTGCCTAAGAGGGTAGCATGACTGTTGATTGAGCCATACTAACTGTAAATAGTCATGGTGACATTTTTTAGTGTAACACTTCCTCAGGAGGTTGGCCCCGAAGTCTACGGGACTTCCTCAGTAACTCAGCCACGTTTATAATCTTAGGAGACTGGCCCCGAAGTCTACGGGACTGTCTTGGTAATTCAGCCATAGTTAAAGATTTTTAACTACTTCACACGCAAACAAAGTAAAATCTCAATGAAAAGCACCTAAAGTCTCTAAAGAACCAAACAAATTTGAATCACACGCCTAAAGAATCTAGGAGATCAAACACACACAAACAGTAACTTTCCGGACCGAAAACACTAGTTGGTGATGAAATCCAACGTCGCAAAGTTCAGTACAGAAATGGCGGTTGGAACAGTTACCCCGGCAACTTGCTTAATGAATAGACTGGCACAAGTTCCTCCACTTAACCGTCTCGAGTGAAGTGAACCCCACAGAAAATCCAAGTGAGTCTAGCCGACGTCTGCTCCAGGTACAGTGGGATCTTCCCACCACTGTCACCTCAGGAAGAGTCCTAAAGAATATGGCCACTAAGGTTACCAACTGAGAAAAATACACCTGGGGGAACAGTCTACGATCCGATACGCACGCAAGGGCAGAGTAGCAAGCTCAATCCCCTTGAAGACTCCTTGACATAATCCAAGGTTTACCAACAAGTGACCCCAGGCTCCTCGACAATGGTTAATCCGAGGTTTACCCTTTTTAATACGTGAATATCTGGCGTCATTCCCAATGAGGAAGGATTGATTCCCACACTAGTTCAGACACGATCTCGTGCTTCTCCTTTAAGAGGAGCTTTCCCAGAGCATAAATGCAACAATTGGATTTCTTCCCTACCACAAGTACAGCTACTTGTTTGTTTTTACTGCCTTGGAGAGTTAATTACTCTCCTACTCCAAGACACTAGCCTAAGCTAAGTTGGTGTATCAGAGCCCTAGAAATAAAAATGTTACTAGGTGAATTTTACTTTAAGCGTTAATTTTAGTGGTTTTTGTTTAAGTCCAAAGGTGCGGAGATGAAACTCGTGGTATGAAGACTCGACTCAAAATCACTAAAAATGCACCTAGGATGATCTAAACAATCTTTTTCTCTTCAATGAACTTCTAAACTAAGAAAGAGTTTGAGAATGAAAATATTTTATAAACACAAATCTTTCTCAATTAGACAAATTAAAAGAAGAGCTTTTCCTTTCCAAAGCATTCAAAACGAGACAACTAGTTATTTCACAAAAATTTCCCTTTTCGTTTCAAAGCACTCAAACACTACAAAAAACAAACTTTTCCAAAAGAGATTTTTTTATATATATTTTGTAAATAAAACACTCAAAACTAATGAAAATGACTAACTTTGAGAGCTACAAACTATAAAAACCTATTTGAAGTCAAAGCCTACTAAAAGTCTTTTTTAAGGATGTTTTACTCAGCTAGATGCAAGCTAAGGACTAATTTATACAGAATCACAAATCAGTCAAGAACAACCAATTTAGTTTTCTTTTTGAAAATGAAAATCCAAACTCTCAAACACAAGCTTTTCGAAGTTTTGTAAAGAGAAAACTCAAAGCGGATTCCTCAAACAAGGGGAGATTTCATTAATGGTCAGACTCATAAGAAAGCTGGTAGACACTAAGGTGATCTGAAGTCCCTACAGCCTCCAAGCTCAGAGCCACTACACAACCAAAACGAAAAATAATCCCAACAAGCAAAACTCCTAGGAATTTCACCTAAAACCCTAACACTAACGAAATCAATCCAAGGAAAGTTTTTGACAGGGTACACGCAGGTCTGGGTAATGGCTAAAACCTATAAACAAATTCTAAACTGATAAAAAAGAGAAAAATTTAAAATTTCTCAAAATTTTGACAGGGTACGCAGGCAACCTGTTTATACAGGTGCGTTCACGCTCTGTGCACAAAGCAAAAGCGCGTACAGGTACGCACTGTGCTTAACTCAGAGGGTGCGTACTTCTCCCAAAACTATGAAAAATAAAACTAACTCAAAATTAACTAAAAACACCCAATCCCACAATCATCAAGTCAAAAACAGAAACAAAAAATACAGTTTCTCAGGTCAAAGTAAAAACAAGGAAAACAATCAAGTCCCCAACGGAGTCGCCATTTTGTCAAACGGAATAAGTCAATCTTGCGGACAAGATAGACCTTCCTAGAATCTAAAGAAGACCTAATGACAAGCAAACCAACCAGACACTATCTTTCTCTAAATATGCTTTTATAAACAATAGCAAACAAGTGTTTTTAGGGCCTACCTTAGGCCCAACGCTAGCTTGTGGATGCCCTCGCTCCTTCAATCCAAATGAGCTCCTTTTCGCGAATCTGCAAACACAAACAAGGCAAACAAATTAAATATCACCTGAAAAGCCAATTGCATAAAACATATTTAACATGAAAGTCAAGGAGTCCATGAAACAAATAACATAAGATACTTGTTAAGAAAAATGAGTTTGATTGTATTAATTCAAAAGAAGAAGAACTTTACAACCTTTGCCTTGACGCTGTACAAGCTCCTCCCAGGGTCCAGCAAGAAGTCTCCTCTACTTTGACAAGTTTCACTCACTCCCCAATGAAACCAAAAAGGTATGTGATCTCTCCTCTTTAGGCTTAACTAGGAAGTCTTGATTTCACCAGCATTTACCCTCAAAAATGTTCAGCTTCTAACCCCCTTAGCAACCAGCCCAATGCCTGTATTTATAGTGCAATGGAGGGAGGTTACTAGGTCCTCCTTCAAAGGGATAAATCCCTCCTTCAAAGGGATAGCTCCTCTCCTCAAGGGATTAGCTCCTTCTCTTTTGGGATGCATGAACCACCTCAGAGCGAACAATCCACGTCAAAATTCCTTCTAGAAACCTCTAGAATTAACCCAAAGTGAGTTTTTTAAGATAAAACTTGCGCCTTTTGACTTTCACAGGGGTCCGCACCTACACCGTTAGGGACAGAGCGGGCAGGTCCGCAGTTTTTGTACACAGAAGGTGCGGGACCGCAGGTGACCATGAGAGAAAGTGCAGAACCCGAGTTACATTGATTTTTAATGTCTTTCTCTCATTTCGAAAGCTTGATTTGAAGAGCTGAGGTCTGAGACTTGCTTAGGAGGACAGTACAAGTGATGATAGACCCATACTGACTGCAAATAATCATGGTGACGATATTTTTGTGTAACAATTGCCCCTGCAGCAGACAACCATATGCAAACAAGGCGATCCAAACTGAAGCGTATCAGCCAAGGAAAGGAAAAGGAGATATCGAATCGGCGCAAGAGAACAAAGGGATAACTGGAATTAACAGTTTGGCGAATCCCTCAGGATCCTTTGATCCTCAGGGATTGCAATCTTAACTATTGCATCATTGATATCTCTGCTCGGCTATCATAAAAAGGGGCAGCATTGCTAACCCAGGGGGACAGTTGTTGTTACTCTTATGTAATTTCTCGTTGTATTTAAAACTTTGATCATCGACTCTCGTTGAGAAGTGATCCACTGTAACTTTGTTTGGATGCTTTAATATAAATCCGGTTGTTGTTCCACCTTTGATCCTGGAATAATCTCAAGCGGTGTATCCCTGGAGGCTAAGGGCCCAGCCCTGGTGGAACACTTGCTTTTGTACCATTATCTTTAATTCGTGCGTGGTTTTCATTATCAGCTTTGATCGTAATCTGGTGTGTTTTGTTATTTTATATCACAGCTCTGTTATACTTACAATATCGTTATATGTAACAAGAATGTCGTATTGTTCATTCTGACTTTATAACACATTGCTATTCCTTTAAATCATTGATGTAGCATTATTGTTCTTTACAGAATGCTATTGTTGTTCAATTACAGAGTAACTGGGCTGTAACAGTCTTAAGTTAGTATTACTGTATTCATCTATGGTTTATACTTAATTACGATTGTTGTTCAATTGACATTGTTGTTCCATTACGAATCGCGATCGTTATCCGTTATAACTGAGATTAATATTTGTGGTATCAGAGTCAGATTACTGTTTCTCTCAATATCAAGGTGTGTTGTGTGTGTTATTTATTTCGGTTTACTGTACATTCACAATTGGCTCCAAGCATTGTTCTATATTTCATTGCTAATTGGTTGTCGTTCTATTTCCATTTGCTATCCGATTTGTTCTTAGAGTAAGGATTGCTCTCTGATTTCTGTAGGATACGATTGCTGCCTTTATTTCCTTAGAGTAAGGTTTCGTTGTTTATCAAGACTAGTTGTTGTTCCATTTCCTAGTTGTTGTTTCAATTATAGTTGTTGTTCCATTTCCTGTTGTTTGCATTGCCATTGCGTTGAACGATCTGAAACTGTAGTGAGCATTGACATTCGTTGTCTAGTTCCCAGGTTGATGATCTGTTCCTTGATTGTCTTTAGTTACATCAGTTTACAGAGGGATGAGTTATTGTTATTATACCCTTGACTGATAATTTACTTAGTCTTCTGAATGCATGATTTAAGTCTTAAAGTGCTTTGATGTAAGTAGATCTTATTTTAAGCATCCGTTTACTCTTGTATTTTCTTGAGCACTATACTACTAGCATTACTCTGACAAATGACCGCCTCAAACTGAGTACACTCTTTGAGATAACAAATCGTTCCTGGATTGATAAGTTAATGTGAGGTAAATAGAGGTGAAAAAGACCCTTTTTACGGTTCGACATTTTGGCGCCATTGCTGGGGAAGAGTGTAGCCATTTGTTTCTTTTCCAGAGTAGTGTGAGAACCTGTTAGGAAAGAACTGGGTTTTAAAAACGAAAGGTAAGAACCTGCGTGTGGAGTATGTAACAACCCTACTCCCCTGCCCGCTTTCCTACAGATTTGTTGCTATTTTGTTTGGGTAGAACTTAGCAGTTGATTTGAGTGCATGACTAAGTAGAAAAAGCCTGAAAAGAATCATAAACCTCTACCCAAGCCCGATAAAGCTAAGGGGCCAGTGACCCTTGGCCGATCGACCTTTATAGACGAAATCCTTAAAAAAACAGAATCTCAGCCTTCAGTAGGACCTAGAAAAGTTGCTTCTAGACAGCCTACTAGTTCCCTTCAGGCCACAGGATCACCATCTGTAGCCTTTATTGAGGTGCATAGTCAAACCGAAGAGCAAGATTTTCAAGAAATTGAAAATTCTAGCCCAAAATCATTGCAAGAAGGGAACCTTAGCAATCTTTGTGAAGGAAGAGGAGAAACAGGAGAAGCTGAAGAACTAAAATATCCTCTTGGGGTAATACAGCCATTAAGCAGCCCAAATAAGGGAAGTGCTGCAAAAATCATTTATAACGAAGTTGAAGAAATTCAAGAACCTGAACCCTCCCAGACATTAGACACTCTCATCATCCCAGATAAAGGAAGTGTTGTTAAGGCCATTCCCGTTAGAGCCATTCCCCCTCGACAACCTAGGAATACCCTCCTAGATATCCCAGAAGGTTATTGGCATATATTTGACCAAATGGCCCAGAACCAGCCAAACACCCAAACCTCTACACTGCAATACCCCATTGTGGATACTACAGCTAATGCACCTCTGAAAGTAATTCCTCTCCAGCATATTCCCACATTCCATGGCCTTATATCAGAAGATCCGGATGCATTTTTATTCGAATTTGACGTGCTGTGTAGAGGATATGACTATACCACTGACCCCCAGAAACTGAAATTATTTCCCTCCACATTAAAAGGGGTTGTTCTAAGATGGTTTATGGGATTAGGTGGTGGTGTTATAAATAACTGGGACCAAATGAAAGAGTCTTTTCTAAAAAAATATCAGGACTATTGCAGGACTAGAGAGTTAAGTGATGAAATATTTTGATGGTAGCTAGACCAAATGAAACATTAGAAGAATATGTAGAGCGTTTCCAGTACAATCTTCAAAGATCCCCTTATGCATCATTACCCTTACCTGATAATGTATTAAAAACAACATTAATTAGGGGAATGAAGGAACAATGGATTGAAACACTAAATATTATGGGAAAATGAGATATTTATTAGGAAAATTTTGCTGACATTATTAATTTATGTATCAGGAGCTCGAGAGGCAGTACAAGACTAAAACCAGCAGAACATGATCGGTTTGCAAGAGATAACAAAACTTCGGCAGAAGGAGTAACTCGTGCAGAAATTGGAAATTTATTAGAAAATTTAAAACTGACATATTAGAGACACTGACAACACAACTTGATATTATGCAGGCCAAACAAAAGCAAGCAGAAGCATAATAGAATTTGGCAATCTTCTGTCCTAGATGCAGAAAGAAACACAGCCATAAGGAGTGTCCATTATATGCAGTCCAAGTTTGCGCCATTTGTACAAAAGACCACTCCACAGAGAGCTGCCCCTCACTTCCTGGATTGAAAGTAGTATACAAGGAAGCAGAAGAAGAGCCAAAATTGGTGTATCTACTTAATCAGCGCTGTCAATGGTAGCCGTGACAATCAGGTATGTTTTCAGACCCAGCTTCTTCTTTTCAGCCTCCACAATATCATGCTCAACAATATAATACAATGTGGCAAAATCAACCTCCCTTCCCGAATTGGTCACAACAATCATTTCCTTCATCATCTCCATGGCAAAATCAAGCAAGCCAACCTAATTGGCCAAATTTTCCCTATACCCCACCATATTGGCAAAACAATGCATGTTCAACACAATGGGCTCCTCCTACTTCACAGAGTCAAGCCTGGCAAAGACCGATGAATCAGCCAGTAGGAACCATCCCACTCCCTCAACCTACACTGCCAGCATTACAACAAAACCCCCAGCCTAACTTAAGACCGCAACTCCCAGCCCAACCCAACCCCAATCCAAATAATAGACCGGTCCAATCCATTCAAATAATTGAGACACCAGAGATAGGAACCGATCTAAGGGAGTGTAATGATCTTCAATTAAGATCTGGGCATATCATTGAAACAGAGGGAGATAAAACAACTCAAGTTGAAAATCAATTACCTATGGAACAACCGCCACAAGAAGAGGAAATGACCAGATAACAAATTCATAATCCAGCAACCACATCCTCTCCTCCATTCCCAGAACGCCTAATTATACCTCGACCTATATAATACTCTGATTTTGACATTCTGGGAGAACTATAAAACTTGTACATAAAAATCCCACTCCTCCAAGCCATTCAAGATATTCCGATATATGCAAAGACTATCAAAGAGCTATGTATAAAGAAACCAAGGAGGAAAATAACAAGCAACCCAAAAGTCCAAGTAGTTGGCACTCTATCCGATTTATTATCAGGGAAAGAAACACCCGTTAAATACGAAGACCCAAGAAATCCAATAGTAACCGTACAAATCAATGGACAAACCTTCTCAAATGCCTTAGTTGATCTAGGAGCTGCAATTAATATCTTAACAACCACCACTTGCCAAAAACTGGGCATTACATCAGTAGAACCGACCTCCACTTTATTAGAACTGGCTGACCGATCTGTGGTTCGGCCAGAAGGCACACTACATGATGTCATGGTATCCATTGACTCCTGGGAGTATCCGGCCAATTTTCTGATAATAAACCCCAAAAACCAACTTGATGGACATCCGTTGATTTTAGGCAGACCTTGGCTTGCAACTGCCGATGCTTATATTGGCTGCCGACAAGGCAGTATGACCATAGCTAGGGGGGCAAATATCAAGAATCTAGCTTTATATCCCCCAGCGCAGCCAAGTGTCACAATAATAAAAACTAACAAGCATCCTGTATCATACCTTACTGAAAATATTAGATCTCCATTAACCATAGAAGAGGCCCTCAATTTCAAAGACCAAATAGAAGATGATGCCATTAACAATTTTATTAGCCAAACTGAAACCAGATCCCGCATACAATGTCACATGATAGAAGCAGCATTTGATAATGAATTAGAAGAAGATCCTCTTAAAGATACGCACGATCAAACAATACCTACTACCTCTGTCTCAAATAGTAAAATTGTAGAAATTGACCCAGGAAAGACTTTAAACATTAATGCCAACCTGACTCCCGAACAAGAAGAGAAGCTCATCCAACTACTGAGGAAATACAAAGAAGCATTTGCATGGGACTATCCTGATATGAAAGGAATTGATCCCCAGTTATGTACACACCACATTTACATAGAAAAAGATGTGAGACCTGTTCGCCAATCACAAAGGAGACTTAATGCTCACCTAAAAGACATTGTAAAAGCTGAACTTCAAAAAAATTAGATGTGAACTTCATCTACCCTATCTCCGATAGTAAATGGGTCTCTCCACTTGTCGTGGTACCAAAGAAGAATGGGAAGTGGAGAATTTGTGTAGATTATAGAGAACTAAATAAAGCAACACAAAAAGACCACTTTCCCCTTCCATTCATTGACCAAGTATTAGACACTCTGGCAGGAAAGAAATTATTTTCTTTCTTAGATGGCTTCAGTGGATACAATCAGATTCAGATTGCCCCTGAAGACCAAGACAAAACCACTTTTACTTGTCCTTGGGGAACATTTGCCTACAGAGTTCTACCTTTTGGCTTATGCAATGCTCCTGCCACATTTCAAAGGGCTATCCTCAGCATCTTTTCAGACTTAATAAATGAAGGAATTGAAGTATACATGGATGATTTTACACCATATGGAGACGATTTTGACCCAACATTGGACACACTGGAAAAAGTTCTCCAGCGCTGCATTGCCACTAGGCTCTGTCTGAGCCATGAAAAATGTTATATGATGATGACTGAAGGACTTATTATAGGCCATTATATCTCAGCAGCTGGCATACAAGTAGACCCAGCCAAAATTCAAATAATTTTACTAATTCCCACTCCCACCACTCAAACAGAGGTACGCAGTTTTCTTGGATTTTTTGGTTACTATAGAAGATTTATAGAACATTTTCCGCATATTGTTGCACCTCTATATGCATTGACAGGTAATGTTGACTCTCTTTGGACAGAAAAATGTGACCGTGCTTTCCAGGATCTGAAGAGGCTTGTGTCAACAGCCCCAGTCCTTAGAGGACCAAATTGGGACCTGCCATTTCAAATTTCATCAAATGCCTCAGATACAGCTATTGGAGCAGTCCTTGGGCAGGAAGAAGATAAAAAACCATATGCAATTTATTATATTAGCAAGAATTTATCCCTTGCTAGATTTAATTATACCATTACTGAAAAGGAATTTCTAGCTGTAATACATGCTGTCAATAAGTTTAGGCATTGCATTACTAGATATCCTGTTATCTTGTATACAGATCACTCTGCCATAATGTATTTAGCAAATAAACTGATCACAAATGGTAGAATAACCAGATGGCTGATTTTATTGTAGGAATTTGATATCACAATCAAGGACCGCCCTGGAAAAGAAAATCCTGTAGCTGATTTTCTCTCACGGATGCCCAAACCAGTGGATGCAGTAGCAGTTGAAGATCAATTTCCAGATGAGCATCTGTTCACTGTCATTGTTAAAACGCACTGGTATGCTGATGTTGCGAATTACTTAGCAATAGGAAAATTACCAAAACATCTGACCCCCAATGAACGAAAATAGATTGTTCAGCGAAGTGCTCGATTTTCCTGGATTGGGGGCTACTTGTTCCATACAGGAGCAGATATGCACATCAGAAGATGCGTCTGGGAGGATGAAATTTTTTACATTTTGAAAGTTTGTCACGACGGACCATGTGGCAGACACTTTGCCGATCGAAGAACTAGACATAAGGTGCTGCAAACAGGGTATTATTGGCATACAATCTTCAAAGATGCAAAGAAGTTCGTTCAAGCTTGTGACAGCTGCCAAAGAACAGGACGCGCTGGTAAGTCTGACGAAATGCCCCTGAATCCACAGCTGGTTATTGAACCATTCGAGTGATGGGCACTCGATTTTGTTGGTCCAATTAACCCATCCTCGAACCAGAAAACATATATTCTCGTGGTAACAGAGTATGTCACCAAATGGGTTGAAGCAGAGGCATTGCCGAGAGCTACAGAGGATTTCGTCATACAGTTACTGTTCCATATATTTGTGCGATATGGGCTTCCAAGAGACATAATTATAGATGGTGGACCACAGTTTGTTGGTAACAAGATTGCCGCAACACTAAAAAACTATCATATCCAACATAAAATTACTACTCCATACCACCCACAGGCAAACGATCAAGTAGAAAGCAACATTAAAATAATAGAAGCAATCTTGACAAAAACCATTGCGTCACATAGACGTGATTGGGCTGCAAGATTACCAGAAGCCTTGTGGGCTTACAGAACAACATGGACAAGCACCACTGGCTATTCACCATACCAAATGGTATTCGGAAAGGAACCCATTTTTCCCATAGAATTCGAAATCCAAACATTGAGAACAACACAAGAAGTTGGTCTAGATCTAAACGAGCACAGATTAATAGATTACAGCAGATCAATGAGCTAGATGAGATCAAGCTCTTTGCCCTTCAACACACTACATTAATCCAATAGCAACGAGCTAAATGGAATGACGCTCTCATTAAAAAGAAAGTCTTCCACGAAGGAGATTGGGCGCTCTTATACGATTCCACGTTTCAGGATTTTCCCGGAAAGCTTCAGACTCATTGGCTCGGGCCATACGAGATCCAAAAAGTGCATGATAATGGCACACTTACCCTAATCACCATTGACGGATCTGGACATACCTTCAAGGAAAACGGCCACCGAGTTCGACTATATCGCAAACCACTTACTCGGGAATCCTTCTACTAGCAACTCCGCGAAGACTCCGACATGCAAATTTTGGTGGAGGAAGAGAAATCTTCCTCACCTCTGGTTCATTAAAGTGATTTAACTGTTTTTACATTTTGTACATAATTCTTTTGCTTTGTTAGCATAAATTATTCTCTGTACATATTTTTTTGCACTTTGTTGTTCCTTTTCAAAGAATCAGTAATTCACCTTCACTATCTTGCTGATTCCTTCCTTTCAGCTTGCATTTTTTTTTGTTGTTCCTTTTTCAAAAGGGACAACACTGTTGTTTTTGCTGTTCCTTTTCCAAAGGAACAGCATTTGTGTGCACTTTTGTTTTTCTGTTGTTCCTTTTCCAAAGGAACAACAATTTTGTTTTGTTGTTCCTCTTCTGAAAGAACAACACTTTTGGTTTTTGCTGTTCCTTTTCCAAAGGAACAACACTTGCATTTTTTTGTTGTTCCTTCTCTAAAGGAACGACAATGGCATTTTCTACTGTTCTTTTTCCAAAGGAATAACACTTTTGGTTTTTGTTGTTCCTTTTCCAAAGAAATGACACAAAGGAACAACACTTTTGGTTTTTGTTGCTCCTTTTCCAAAGGAACAACACTTGCATTTTTTTGCTGTTCCTTCTCCAAAAGAACGGTAATGGCATTTTTTGTTGTTCCTTTTCCAAAGGAACAACACTTGTACTTTTTGCTCTTCCTTCTTGAAATAACAACATTCTCGTATTCCTTTTATTGATGCTTATTCTCCTTGCTGTTCCAATTAAAGGACAACTGCCATTCTTCTCAATATATGGTAATTTCAAGTTTTTTTGGAAGCATAGCTATACACTTATGCAATGGACACAAAACTAGAGCATACTGAAATCAATAAATCATATGAAATCGCTATTTTTACAGGAAATTGCTTTGAATTGATAAGAGGAAAGAGGAAATTTGGCCCTCATAAGTCATTAATAACTTGATGAATAACTGGTTGATGACGATGTCTTGATGTCTTACTGACAAATGCAATGATCAGATTTGACAGATAATAGTTGGCACAGCTTCAGGGGGAGCATATGCTTCTAATAATGCATTGTTGGCATTATATTAGAAGACCTTGGTACATAATGATGCATATGTTGCTGAAGACAGAGATGGCCTACGATGAAATCTCAAATAATACTTATATTGATTGTTCCACATAGTTGTTTTGATTCATTTGACTCTTTTGATGAAGGACATATACATGTTGTTGATCTTGATGCTGCTAACATATACTAATGGTGCAGATGATATATGGTGTATATCATGGTCTTGTTTAGATCATTGGTATTTGTTATCAATGTCATGTATATCATTTGATGTAAAGGTCATGTAAAGACCTCTGATGTAATTTGTAACCCCTCTATGCATGGGAAGGATGAACATTTGGTATATCTCCACTTAGTTGGGTGATTGATGTATGTATGAGCCGTTGGTGATAGGAAGGCCATACTCACATAGTTGAGTTATTGAGTCATGTTATTCTGCAAACTCTGCATGTGCTCAGGGGGAGCATGGCCAACATAGCGCATCACTAAAGGGGGAGAATGTCTTGGTCTGCCCTTTGCCCTTGATGTCAAAGGGGGAGAGTATCTTGGTGTTATCCTACTAATATTGATATGATTGCTTATCTTTATCATGGTGGTTCTTCTAAAATAAAAATAAATAAAAAAATTCCCATAATCTTCTTTCATCATTATTAAGGAATAAGAACAAAGGGTATATTTTTCTATTGAGATGTTAAGACTTCTTCCACCATTCCTACTCTTAAGGAGTGCTGAACCACCCTTTGTGTATACATAGGAAAGTACTTTATAAAAAGGAAAAAAAGAGAAAAATGTTTATATAACTTATGGGTTTTCAAATGCAGGATAGGGGGTCTCATCAAGAGCCAGCCTACCATGATCATAAGGAAGAAAGTGAAGTGGCATTCCCACTATGGCCACCACACCAGGGATATGATCCAAGAGGCACATCAGAAAAAATAAAGAGTCCTTGGAACAGGAGGTCTCATCACGAGTCGGCCTGCCCACCTTTCACTCCTTCCTGGTGAATGGAATTATGGTTTAACTGGTTACCAAGCTAGCATAATGGCCTCCATTTTGACATTGTACAACACTTCCTAAGCATACACAAAGGATCATGGTTCCATGGGTGAAACAAATAGCTCTGTCAAGGTTATGGACACCTGTCGGCAGCAGAGCTCTGTTAATGGTATTGAAGTCACATTCTTTATACACCAATAGTAATCATTAACACCCTTTTTTTTGTCGTATACCTTTGTAATATGTCACATAAGATTATGTATATTATTTCCTCGAATCATTAAAAACATGAAAATCTATTACAACCAATCATGACAGAAAAGTTGATAATGACCGCATTAGACTTTTTGTGCACGTCAGCTATCCTATCCTCCCAACCTCACATCATATCATAGTATTCTCTTATTTGTTAAGCGATCCTACTATACACTTCGATTTCAGCAATCTGCTCCTTTTGTAAAACATGGCATTTCGGCATGAGCTGTTCCTTTATGACTCTGTACTATGGCAGGTCGGCACGTTGCTCCCTCATTTGACGGCCGAGGGCGGCCTATCACATTGTAGGGGGGAGGCAGGTGACCTCATAATTTACTGGTATACGTGTCAGACTATTATTCGGAAAAATGTTTACTTGGAAATAGCAAGGCTCAATGGTATATTGTTTTCAATCTGCATGGCTTGCTGTTCCTAAGCCATTTCCGTATTATGCTCTGTAGAAATTAGTAAGTAACCCAGGATTTGAACGAGCCCTGCTATTTCGTTATTTCGTCTATATTTCTAAAAATTTGAACAGCCTGTTGTTCCATTGCTGTCTCTACGTTTTTACAGTGAGCTAAAGCATGGGAGGAAGATCAATTTGGAGAGAACCACAAGTATTGACAGTTTCTGATGCTCCACAAGAAATCCTGGCAAGGGCAGGATGACTAGTTTATCTTAATCGTTTACAGGAATCCAACGAGACCGTAGCAATAGAATTCTTGCAAAACTTGCAAGAATATCACTCCACAGTGAGGGGGAGACACATAGCAGTCACCGATGATGTAATTGAAGAAGTCTCAGGACTGCCAGCCACTGGACCCGTGTGGACTCTAAAGAAGGAGAGACTGCGAAAGATCATGAAGATCTTCCAAGATGAAGGCCAGAACCTGACAGTCAGAGGAAAGGGAGTCCTACTAGTAGCATTAGGTGCGCCGTGGGTAGAATTGGCAAAGATCATCTAGAGCTACATCACATGTGAAGGCAGGAAAGACGTGGTAAGACCACAACACCTTAAACTCTTAGCTTTATTAAAAGAGAAATGCTCTATGAACTTACCTGCATTTTTAAATTCATTACTTCATGATGTCGCCCGAAGTATGAGGAAATCACAACATGTAGAATTGGTAGTAAGTCACCATGGGCTAATGCGGCTAATAGTTAACCACAGTCTTGCTCAGCGACAGAGCAGCTGGGAAGAGCTAATTGCCATGATAGAAGGGGGACTGACTATGCCAGCCCCAAAATGTAAGCATGCTACCAGTACACCAGATAGACCATTGAAACAGAGGAAATCAGTCAGATTGGCACGGATTAGAGGGAGGCTGGAAAATTCCCAAGGGGATACTAGCCAACCAGTGGAGATAGACGATTCAGGGGATGAGCAACCCCCACAATTGGAAGGAGAAGAGAATGAGAAAGGATTGGAAGGAAATGAGGAAGGAGAAACGGAGGAAGAGGCCGAGCAGCCTGGGCAGGAGGAGGTAGAAACAGAGCAACGCGAAGATAGCCCATTGCAAAATCCATTGCAAGAGGATGAATTGGCCAAAATTCTAGCCAATATGGGCGAATATGCCCAACCTCTCAGCCTGCTAGGCCTCCATATTGAAGAAGAACCAAAAGAGCATTCTGCTCAGGACAAGAATGCACCCGAAGAATTACACGACAAGGAAGTAGAAGAAGAGAATCATCTTGTTCATGATGAAGGTATGACAAGAGAGAAAAGTGATACAGAAGAGGAACAATCTGTTCCCAGCCAGACTACACTGGAAGAATTCCAGGAAGAAGAAGGGGTGGAAAAAGAAGTCACCTAGGAAATAACAGAGCCAGCTAGGGTTTTTACTCCTGAGCAAACCTGAACAAAACAGCGAAGGAGCACCCCAAGAAGAAAACCAGGGAATTGGCCAAGGTGACAACCCAAGCCCAACTAAACAGACAACTGTTCTTTCTAAGAAAATAGAAGAAATTAGAATACTACGAAGAGAACATCAAAGATTGTTGAATGTGATAGCACGACTTCGACAAAAAATCAGGGTTTTGAAAATGAGAAAGAAAGCAAAAAGGACTTCGAGGGTAAGACATGCAACCACTTTGGTGAGACCCCCCAAGAAAAAGGTTCGGAGGACCCACGTCCAGCCTGTTGTTCAAAACCCTGTTGAAGAGCAATCTGCTGTTCAAAACACTGTTGAAGAACAGTGTGCCGTTCAAAATCCTGTTGAAGTGTAGACTGCCGTTCAAAAGCAAAAGGAACAACATTCAAATGTTGCCCATGTTGAAGTGCAAATAGATGATATATCAGCCTATGACAAAGAAGTTCAGACAGAGGCAAAGTCCTCTGAAGGAATGCAGACTATAAACATGAGGCGACGCAATAAGAAGATTCAAGTAAATCTTCCACTTGCCATTACTACGTGGGATAGTGATCCGAGGACAGTAACCCTACGAGAGGGTTTGATGCAGGCTCAACAAGCAGTAGAAAAACTCACAGAACAAACGGTTTCTCGAGAAAAGTATGAAGAATTACAACAACAGCTAAGGAATGTCAATCTATCCGAAAGCCAGGCTTTTGAAGGATGGTGAAAGGAAGAAGAGAAAGTCGCAAAGGTAACTCATAGGTTAGATGTAGTTATCAAGCAGATGGATACCTTATGCTCTTTGTACACTGACGTCCTAGCATGTAGAGCCCCTGCTAAGAATTATGCCTTGTTTTTAATGGAATGATATTTGCAATTGAAAATTAAGGTTGTCAAAGCAGGAGCCCCTATACAAATTAATACTATTGATGATTTTATAAATTGTTGTAAGCACTATGGAGTAAAGGTTCAAAGACTACTGTGTGAATTCTATCTGCATAACCTCGTGTTAGATCAAGAGACAGAGCAGAACCCCGGCCCTTTTGTTGGGGATAATTTGTTTCATTTGGAGTTAATAAAATCAAATGGCTTAAAGCCTATAATGCCTTCCAAAGACAAGAAAACGAATTAGGCTTATGGGTAAGAGCTGAGCTTAGAGATCCATTACAGTTATGGAATAAACACAGGAGCCTCATGAGGACTCCGCGCGTGATTGAAGCATTAGGACCCATTCATACAGTAATCAATCGACAAGGGATAGAATACTTCTTTACCATCAAGGACCTTGCCATTGCAGCTGCTAAATTTTGATATCAGACCTCTAATCCAAACATCCAACTCAGGGAACCATTTAATTATGAAAACTTTAAGTTAGTCGCTGATCGCTTGAGCCTCTATGGTGAACTTATTTTGGGGGCAGGGCCATCTTGGTTAGGATATAGGTTCAGGAGTCCGATTATTTGGCACCCTGCACCTAGGTACCAAGCCCTGTATGAGATGCCTGAGGGCCAAACATGCCATCTTTTTGAACACCTAGTTAGGCATCATGGCTATAGACCACCACATGAGATCCTGTCTCCGGCTTACTCTCTCACTGCCTTACATGTCAACTACAATGTTTTCATGAGGGCATGAAAAAGAGTAAGCAGGGGGTGTGTGGAGTACTGAAGAAGGTATGTTCTATTGATTATTTTGCCATATTTTCTTTAAAAACTCATAATCCATTTGCATCATGAACTAGGTAAATAATAAGAAATTATGGCAGAATCTATGAGATTTGTATGTAACACAAAATAACTAATAATCGCCATTTTCTTATGCAGAAAAAGGGAAAAATGAAAGATTGTCATCCCAAGGGAAAAGACAAGGCAGAATTAACTGCTGCCCCTGCGGCAGGAAACCATATGCAGACAAGGCGATTCAAACTGAAGCGTATCAGCCAAGGAAAGGAAAAGGAGATATCGAATCGGCGCAAGAAAACAAAGGGATCACTGGAATTAACAGTTTGGCGAATCCCTCAGGATCCTTTGATCCTAAGGGATCGCAATCTTAACTATTTTTGCATCATTGATATCTCCGCTCGGCTGTCATAAAAAGGGGCAGCACTGCTAGCCCAAGGGGACGGTTGTTGTTACTCTTATGTAATTTCTCGTTGTATTTAAAACTTTGATCATCGACTCTCGTTGAGAAGTGATCCACTATAACTTTGTTTGGATGCTTTAATATAAATCTGGTTGTTGTTCCACCTTTGATCCTGGAATAATCTCAAGTGGTGTATCCCTGGAGGCTAAGGGCCCGACCCTGGTGGAACACTTGCTTTTGTACCATTATCTTTAATTCGTGCGTGGTTTTCATTATTAGCTTTGATCAATAATCTGGTGTGTTTTGTTATTTTATATCACAGCTCTGTTATACTTACAATATCGTTCTATGTAACAAGAATGTCGTATTGTTCATTCTTACTTTATAACACATTGTTGTTCCTTTAAATCATTGATGTAACATTATTGTTCTTTACAAAATGCTATTGTTGTTCAATTACAGAGTAACCGGGCTGTAACAGTCTTAAGTTAGTATTATTGTATTCATCTATGGTTTATACTTAATTACGATTGTTGTTCAATTGACATTGCTGTTCCATTACGAATCGCGATCGTTATCTGTTATAACTGAGATTAATATTTGTGGTATCAGAGTCATATTACTATTTCTCTCAATATCAAGGTGTGTTTTGTGTGTTATTTATTTCGGTTTACTGTACATTCACAATTGGCTCCAAGCCCTGTTCTATATTTCATTGCTAATTGGTTGTCGTTCTATTTCCATTTGCTGTCCGATTTGTTCATAGAGTAAGGGTCGCTCTTTGATTTCTATAGGATACGATTGCTACCTTTATTTCCTTAGGTTAAGGTCTCACTGTTTATCAAGACTAGTTGCTCTTCCATTTCCTAGTTGTTGTTTTAATTATACTCACTATTCCATTTCATGCTGTTTGCATTGCCATTGCGTTGAACGATCTGAAACTGTAGTGAGCATTGACATTTGTTGTCTAGTTCCCAGGTTGATGATTTGTTCCTTGATTGTCTTCAGTTACATCAGTTTACAGAGGGATGAGTTATTGTTATTATACCATTGACTGATAATTTACTTAGTCTTTTGAATGCAAGATTTAAGTCTTAAAGTGCTTTGATGTAAGTAGATCTTATTTTAAGCATCCGTTTACTCTTGTATTTTCTTGAGCACTATACTACTGGCATTACACTGATAAATGACCGCCTCAAACTGAGTACACTCTTTGAGATAACAAATCGTTCCTGGATTGATAAGTTAATGTGAGGTAAATAGAGGTGAAAAAGACCCTTTTTACGGTTCGACACCTGGCCTCTCCTTCCAAACGCCAAAAACACTCACATTAAATGTAATCAACCACCATTACATGTTAAGAACTAACCATGTGGCGTGGTGGTGGAGCATTGGATTGGATTGCGGTAGGTCAAGCAGTTAAACCCTACTGAGGTTTTCGGGCGCCAAATGGTGCCTTCTTAATGGGCCATGTGGTGGCCTTTGATTGAGCCACTTTACAACTCTACGAACCAATAAGAACCAGTCGACTCACCCCTATAGGACCACCACTTGGCGAGATGTGATTGCCCCCCGCCCCCGTATGCCTAGTCGGCATGCTGATGTCAGCAGTATAGACTGCTTAGTCAACCCGTCTACACATTTTTTTAATTGTTTGGCTAAAAATTCATAACGTCATAATTTGAGCATATGATGTCGGTTTGAGGTGATTCAAGCATTATTGGAATCAGGACGATGAACATTACGACTTTACGCTGGTTTCGGGAGATTCTGAGCACTTTCATTTTTGAGCCTATTTTTGATCTTCAGATCACATGTCGGGCCTTCATTCTATGAAAGATTCTTTAAGATTCTTGGTCGTGGTCGTCGAAAGATTCTTTAAGATGTCCATTCTAGAAGCCTGCAAGAAGAGTATCAAAACAGAAGCCAATGCTAAGCTCTTCTTTGAATGAGTGTGGGTACATTTTGGGATCCCATATTCCATTATCTTAGATCGGGATAGTAGGTTCCTGAATACATTTTGTTCAAGCCTCTAGTTGATGTTAGATACCAACCTAACTAAGTCCACGACCTTCCACCCCCAAATTGATGGCTAAACAGAGGTCGTCAACAAGATGATCGTGCACATTTTACGCATGTACAACTTGAAGCATCCATGCACATGGGATGAAAGCCTCCCTTATGTCCAACATAACTACAATAGATCTCTCCGTATCTCAACTAGCCATGACCCCTTTCACATGGGGTTGTGATTCCAACCACTATGTCCGATTGATGTGGCCATACCATTTGCAGCTACTCAAGCAAATTTGGCTCATGTCTAGTGCAAAGCTGACCGGGATAACAACTTCATTCAACACATTTAGCACATTCGCCAGCAGGTCCATGACATATTGGACAGAGCCAATGTCAAGTACCAACAACGTCATGATCAACATCGAGTGCCACATAAGTTCCAGGTGGGCGACAAAGTTTGGTTACATTTACAGAAGGAGCGCCTCACTAGGCCCTATCGCAAGCTTCGCCTGCTCCGATCTGGATTGTACGCCTTCACCAAGGTTGTAGGGGACAATTCCTTCGAGCTCAACATTCCAACGTTCCTTGGTTTGCACCCAATATTCAATGTGGATTGGCTGCTACCATACTTTCCTCCATTGTTGGACATATCCGATGTTGCTGAGCAGCTGACACTAACAAAGCTCAATCCAAGCTGCATCGAACAAGCCATAATTGACAGGATCATGGACAGACAGATCAAGGACACTTGACAACAAAGGATCCAACTATATCGAGTTGTCAACGCAGGCCAACTCCTTCACCATGGCAAGTGGTTCACTAGGGACCAGGTTCAACAGAAATTTCCTCACTTCATGGAGGCTCTGCACGCAATGGGGACCATTGCTTCCTAAGGGGGGAGGACTGATCTAGGTAGATATTGGTGGCCACCCGCCTATTCCACCTAGACCTCTAGTCGGTTTCGTCTGTTTCCATGATTATAGCAGCATGTATAGTTTTTAGCAGTTTTTTCAGGTCATGAACTTCTGAAGTTGTTTTGACCCCCTAAAGGACATTTTTTTAAGGTCCGTAGTAGGCTATGGCCATATGCCTGCAACAAATCTCGTAGTACTCGGAGAGATATTTCCAACAAGGTATCGTACACACCAAACGAAGATCATATGACCAAGGTACGACCCCGGGAAGTTGGCTACCCAACTAACCCCAATGGGGCCCACAAACTCTTGGTGTTTCATCTCCTGGGGTTAGGGTTTTGGTTGTTTAAGGTTTTCCTTTGTTGTTCAATAAATAAAAGGCCCTTAAGCCTCATTGTAACACAGTTCAGAGGCATGTAGCCACCGCATCTCTTCTCAGAGATATGCTACCATCGCCCAAGCTAGTATATTTCCATTCTGTATGTAGACATATTTTAGTTCTTTGATATTAATGAAATTAAGTTTTATTTCTGTGTTTATGTTTATATATGTATTTTGTTGTGTTCCTGGATAAGTCCAGATCACCAAGATACATAGTTCTCTTGATTTAGGCAACATCCATGGAGAAATATCCAATTCTTCCTTTTAATCCATCAAGAAAAATGAAGGGATGCAACTTGCAACACATTTGCTACAATCTCCTCTTCTCTCTCTCTCTCACACAATCTCCTCTCTTTCAATTAATTATGTTTTCTCAATAAAACACAACTACAATACAATTCCCTCCTAAAAAAGGGCTTCCTTCTAAGGCGAAATACCCTAACATAACATCTATCATCAGATCTATACCTAATGATGAATGGTCCATATTGACTATGAAATTACAATATTTTACAAGACAATTCTTCCAAAAAGTTATCTTCGGGGGTGTTGCTCCCGAACCCCTACCAAAGGGGGCTCCAAAGAATTGTCGCCACCCCTTCTGCACGATAATAGTATGGGGGGAAATCCCCTACACCCCTCGTGAGGAATTGGGGTCGAAACGCGGCTAAAAACAAGACCTCTAAATTAGGAAGATAATCAACCTACACAACCAACAAACCCTTTGCAAAGCCCTCGTCTTCACTTTTCTCTTATTGAGATCTCTCCCCTTCCCATGTTGGTTCTTGTTGCTTCCAATGATTGCATCATAAAAGGGCTATACTTTATCGTTATAAAGAAAACTAAACCAAATAGCCACATTCTCTTGTTTAAACTAGCCAATAAATGCTAATGTTTCCGACATTTAAAACATTATATTGTCTTATATACTCACTTTAATTACAATGATTATTTCATAGATGATGTTAAAGAGCATTGGGCAAATGAATACACCAAGTAAATTTGATGCATAAGGCATAATATTATTATGTAGGGTAGGCATGGAAACACCATGTTGACATTATTGATCACATAGGAACAAAGAGACAAGATTATCATTGAACAATGAAGCACTCATTAAAAACATGTTATGGAGCAACTACTTAACACTCATCAAAGACATGTTATGGAGCAACTACTTAACTATAAATCAATCCGGTCTATTAATGATTTTTATCCACCACCTTATCTCATAGTAAGTTTGATATGTTAAATCCCACCTCCCTCGCTCCTAGTGTTTAGGTTAGCCAAAGATCATGAGTATATACAAGTCAATAAGTTTTAGACATGCTATACTCAATGTTGAACGTGGGTTCACGCAATGACTAGACTTAGTACTAAATGTTAGTGCTTTGATTGTAAGGCAAGTCTCTTTGATGACATATTGGACCATGAGCTAACCAATCACATGACTAACTAACTACAATGACTTTACTTGGACTCAAACTTAATATTTCCTAACATTGACGTTGTGGGGGTGCACATGTTTCTCCAATTATAAAACATAATATATAATTGATAGTGAAGGAATGTGAAGTTCATGACCACTCATTCCTTTTTGGCACACACCATGACTATGCACTGACATTTAATTATTTTTGGCACACACCATGACTATGCACTGACATTTAATTATTGTTTTTTTAATGGAAATGCATAATTGAAAACAACTCTGGCCGTTGGTTTTTCATAACATGAGGACGACTTACACTTATTTTTATTCTCTTCTATATGTCATCAAAAAACTAAAATATGGGTTGACTATCACTTTTACATAAATATACTTCGTTGACATCTTTTCCTAAATATTTATTAAAACTAAATCAAATAGGCATATATGTTTTTTTAAATGTATTCTAGAATTTCTGTCAACAAAATTGCCACTCTGTATTAAAGTTAGTAATTGGAAGTTTCTTACGAAAATTATGATAAAGACATTCGTATACGTTAAATTTAATGAACTATTTAAGTTCAACTTTAGTAAATTATGTTATTTTTATCTTTTATATTGGATAAAAGTGACATGAAGAAAAAGTTTGTGACAAGGATTTCTATCATATATATTGAAACTTTCAAAATATGGTTTACTTTTTCATCCAACGCTATAGTCAAAAAATTGAGAAAGAAAAATATATCGAAATAGTAGAAAGAATAAATTTCGATTTAAAATAAAATAAAATAACTAAACGTGATCATATTTAAATGTTTACATATAATTTTCGATATATTTTAAAAATATTTTACAGAACACAATATAAAGAATTAGGAAAGATATCATTAAAGGAAGTTAGGAAAGATATCACCTCCAACACAATCCCACTTTCTAAGGATTTGGAGGTGGGATTGGACATAAATTTTATTTGAATATAATTTAAGTATGGTGTTTTTAGGTTTATTATTTTATTTATATATTTTATGATGATGATGGTGGTTAACGTCCATTGAGACCAAGCTTTGTTCAATCTGATTTAAAGAAATGAATTATTTAGTTTGATTTAAGATTTTATTCCTATACTCAAAAAGCTCGGAGAGAAGCCTCAGTGTTATAACAAAGATTTTGAAACTGAGATCTAATGTGGTTGTAGGCGAGGCAAAGATTTTGAAACTGAGATCTAATGTGATTGTAGACGGCACACTCTAAGAAGAAGTGATTTTCATCCTTGATGTTCGTATCCTCACAGAACCTTTCCAATAACCTCCATAAATTAATAGTTATAAAAGATAAAATTAATTATATTTAAAATTTGTAAAAAGATTAATGTTTTATTTTATTAATTTTAATTTTAATAGTATTTTTTATTTATTAATTATAAATTTAATTATTGAAGTGATTAAAGGTTGATGAATTTAATTTGAATATTTTTTTCATAGTAAAAGTTTATTTCCATTTACTTATTTTTTAAAATTTAGGTTATTTAATTATTTTAAAATTTAATTTTTGTTTTTTAAGATCTAAGCAATTTAAATTTCTCAAAATAACCAATTATTTTTTTCTTATTAAAATTTTTATTCGATTTTTAGATTATTCATCTATTTATTAATTTACTTAAACTTTTGACTTTTCTTAATTTAATTTCTCTTGTGTTATTTAGTGAAATCATTTATAGAGCTTCTCCTTTGTGTTATTTAGTGAAATCATTTATACAAGTCTATTAAGTACATCTAATCCATGTTTGTTTACCTCCATGTTTGTACCTTCTCTTTTTTATCTTATCTAAATTTTTGGAGACAAAATTATATGTTAACTTTACCCCTTTACAATCTAAAATACTTTAAAATGTTATAAAACACGAAGAAAAAGAGTAATTTATAAGACATTGACTATATCATACACTCCAAATTAATATGATAGCACATTTTAACTTTGTTATAAATAAAGCTAACAATACTAATATTATATGTTGTGGATCCACTAATTTTGGATAGTAATCCATATGATGTAACCCAAGTTATCATTACAATTACATATTTTTATGGTATATGCGATTTTATCTAAATGTATAAAATTTGTTATATTTATGTTTTTATATATATTAAAAGTATTAATAATTACGTGAGCCTTATCCTTATTTTACATGGATCAATTTCCACCTCTACTATTATAATTTGTTGTTGGAGGTCAAGCAAGTAAAACACCCATACACCCATAGTTGGAGTTCAAGCAAGTAAGACACCAATACACCCATAAGGTTTAGAATTGGTAGTTACTAAATAACTATACATCTATTTACTACTAAGTGTTTTACACTCCATAAGGTTGTTATATTTATATTATTTTCATATTTAATGACATTTATATTAAGATATTTTATAATGGTGTGTTTCATATTTTTTTGTTGGTTTGATTTATGAGGATTTGAACCTTAAATTTCATGGTTTACAAAATACTTCATATTATGGTAATGACCAATGTTATGTTTCATATTTTATTTTTAAAGACAATTTTTTTTTAATCAAAATGTATTATTTTATTTTGAACTAAATAATTATATATATTCATTGATAAAAAATATTTTTTATTTGGCAATTTCATTTTTAAAGAAAATTATTATTATTATTATTAGTCGGAAAGAGTATTTATATTATAAACTCGAGCATGATCACAATAAATACATCAAGTAATACATAACATTTGCTTCAAAATTTTTATCCCATTTCTCATATCCAAGAGATATGTAATATATAACATTTGCTTCAAAAAAATTATCCCATTTCTCATATCCAAGAGATATACAAATTATCACCAGGGGCATGTCAGTGATCAACAAAATTGGGGTTTATGTAGATATAAACCTTATATAATTGCCCGATGAAAACACAACATTTGAAAAACATAAACTATTGGTTGATAATATAATCCCTGATACCAATGAACCTGCCACCTTCTTGGGGAGGCTCATTTAAGTCCAAGCATTTAACTGTTTGGTTGTGAGCTTGTGCTTATTACTTCACTGACACTGATAGTCATTCACTTGAGCTATTCCTTTAGCTTTCCTATTTCTCGTTGCAGAGTATCCATTTAATTTTCTTGACAATTTGCTTGATTTTTCAAACTTTGGATTTCATCAATTTCACTATTTATGGTTGCCACTCGATCACTTTGCTTTAGTATGAGAGTTAAAAAGGTCTATTGGATTGCATTGACTCTTTGAGCCAGATTGGCAATGAGACCCTGCATTTAAACCTCATTACAACATGGATTGGTTGAACAAAGATCGACTTATCCATTTATGAGAGACATCTATTATAATTCTTCTCAATCCATGAACCAAATACTGACTCAAGTCCTTTTGCAGCGAGGTTTCGATCACAGTCAAGAGGCTTGACTAAATTTTGTCCACAGGATTAAAACACCAAAGTTTTAAGTCCTAAAACAATTACGCTATTTCATAAGTTGTCAAATTCAATATCCATAGGGTCTGTCTCCTTTGCAATAAGAGGACTACATAAATTAACACTTATAACCTCTTGAATTATGATGACAGTTTCCAAAACCAACCATGTTCTGTGAGCTCGAAGGCGGACAAAGGAAAAATTGATGTTTTCAATACCAACACCACCTGGTTCCCATTTGATATACATGCAACATTAACTCAGATTGGAATGAATGCACACAAATTCTATCTAAAGAGGCTTCACCAACATTGTGCATTGAATCCAAATTATTTTATTATCCAACTTGAGCAAGTCAGAACTAATTTGTGAGCCATGATCATGCCTGAACATTGAAGACAAGGGGACACAGTTCTTTGCAATTTGTCACCCAAGGTCGAAGGGGAAAGATTGATGCTTGCTCCAAAAAGCTCTGGCTTCTTCCGAAAGTTTCCTAGACCTCGCACTGTTTCCAAACTCACCCCTTAGCTTCCAAATATGAGAGAAGCATAAGGGTGGTGACTTCTGAATGATGGACACCCACCATAGAGAAATCTCACATCCTCACCAACGCATGATACCATCACACTTTATTATTACCTTCACCTATATCCTCAGTACCACATACCGTGGTCGTAGACTCAAGATTGATTACTTTGTACTTGTATTAATCTCCACCTTTATTGAGATGGTATGCTAAATTGATTTAAGTGTCTGTGACTACCTTGCATAACTAGGATCACTGCGAATTGCCTCGAGGCCACTAAACCCCCCTGTTTTCCAATGATCTTTGTTTCTATGGGCTAAATGTTTTTTATACTTTGAACCTTCATTTGGGAATATTTGATGGCCTAAGTTGGCCATTGATATATAAGTCTCTTGCTTTCAATTTACAACCATTGTTATCAAGTTTGTTAGCTTCTTTATTATGGTCTTAAAGACTGCTATCGATGGAATAACTTTTGCCATTTGTTGTACTCTTTTCATAATATTCTCTAGAGATTTCTCCTTCAACATTGTCTCTGACTAAATGTTGCAAAATGATGAGAGAATCTACCAAGATTATGAGGTCTTGCACTTACTTTTCTTTGGCTATCAAGAGACCTTGATAAATGTTGTGAATCTCTGCTTGATTGTTTGTTATGTGACGAAGTTCCCTCTGTACTTGAACACTTTGTCATCCCATAACTATAAAAAGTCTCTTCTTCTCTTTCTACTACACCTAAAAAAATATTTATTTATAATTTCTTTTTTTTTTTTAAATAAAAATCTCCCATTCCCTTTTGCTACACCTAAAAAATATATATTTATTCATAAAAAAAGTTTTATTTTTAAGTAAATCTTTTTAAAATATATATTATGATTTCCCTTTGAATCAAATTACTGATCATAAAATAATTTTTTGATTCCTCCCATTTTAAGCTCATAAGAAAATTTTTTGATTCCTCCCATTTTAAGCTCATAAGAAAATTACTTAACTAGGTCCAAATTACTTAACTAGGTCTCTTGATATTATTGTCTTTTGTTTTTAATTTCTTTATATTATTTGTAGAACATGTTTTTTAATATAGATTGAAAAGTATTTTGCTTTTTGATATTTATATAATTTAAAATATTATAAAAATCATTAAATATTTTATGATTCAGATTTTTTTTATAATTATCATAATTATTTAAATATTTAAATGATGGTCTTTATTATTATAAAATGTAGTTATCGTTCTTAAAAATCTTTATTATTATATTTAAATATGGAATGTAAACAATTAAATTCCAGTAAATCTCTTAAATTTTTAATAAAACCTAAAAAACAATTAGAAAAAGAAAAGAAAAAAAAAACAAATCTTCTTCACTAAATAACATCCCAAGGTGAGGAGGGAAGGATTGGTCTGAAGCTTTATAAGCAAACAATCATCATATTTATTTAATTATATTAAGGTAAATAAATATATGAATAAAAAATAATAAAATTAATTACGAAATAACGGATACATTGAGTAGGTAGGTAGTAAGGATAGAAGACAGCTCTGCTCCGCTGGAAGTTTGCAATGAAAAGATGACACGTGGAAAATGAAGGCTGAGAATATAACAGCGGAGGAGGCGCGCGTGCGGACAGTCTGTCGGGGAATCCCACACGTGTGCTGAAACGTGAAGCTGAAGAGAGAAAGAAAGGCAGGCAGGCGGCGCAGCAACGAACTAATAAGAGCTTTATTCTCTTTAATTTAATGAATAACTTGCTTTGCATATTTTGTGGGAGTTGGGCAGTGCACACGTAACAAGACCATAAGCTCATCTCTCATCAACTGTACTGTTTGTTTGTTTGCGGGCTAGGGTTCGAACTTGGAACCCTCCGCGAACACAAAATTGCGTAATTTCTGGGGGCTATGATTTGTATCTAAGGCATGCCAATGTGCGGGGGTCTAGTCACGCCCAGTGCAATAGCAATGCGAATGCACTTGCTGCGGGTGTTTTGGTAGACCTGCTGGGTGCGTGCGTGCGTTACCGGGGTTCAGAAAGCGTGCGTTACCGGGGTTCGATTCTGAGGGAGTTTGGAAATGCAGGTGTCAGATTTGTAAGGAAGAGGTGGACTGAGTGGTTTGCAGGGGGCAGGATGCTATCATGGTTGAAGTCGCCGTCGTCATCGTCGGCGAAGAAGAAGAATGGTAATAACAACATTAATAGCAGTGAGAAGAAAAAGAAGAACAAGGACAACGGGATTCTGCAGACGTTGAGTTTCAGGAAATTGAAGGGGAATTTCACCTCTCCCTCATCTAAGAAAGAGTCGCTGGCGGCGAATCATGTCGACGATTCGGATTTCGAAATCCCGTCTCCTTCGACTTCCACTTCGACGTCCGTGACGCGGTGCCAGAGTTTCTCTCACGCGCTCCCTCTGCCGTTGCCCTGCACGCCACCGGCCTCGATATTGGGTCGGACTGAATCTGGAATCAGTTTGAATAGATCTGGACGATTCCTGCCGCTGCCTTCGCCTGAAGAGGTAAGGAGTAGGTCGGAGAATGTTCCAGATGGCTCTGCTTTGTCGGGGTCGGATTCTGGTACAAGTTCGTTGGTGGGCAGCGATGATCAGGCAGACAGAGATCCATCTGCGACTAGTGGTTCCTGGTGAGCTTTTACTTCTTTTTCCTTTTTTCTTTCGAAAGCGAACAATGTAGTGTCAAATGCGGTCTGGATTGACTAAATAATTTTATGAAGGAGCTTGCGTAGGGTTTTTAGGGCTTATAAATGGACAATTCTGGGTTTGGAAAGGGTTTTTTTTGTTTATCATTTGGTAATTCTGGGCATGCCTTTCCGTGGCTTATCAATTGAGAATTCTGGGTATAGGTCGGGTTTCTTCTGGTATAAATTGACAATTTTGGATATGGCTTAGGTAATTTGGCTCATAAGTTGAAAAATTTGGGCATCTCTACGGTTTTTTTGGCTTATCAAATGACAATTCTGGGTATATGTGGATGAAGCATAACATTTGCAGGTTCAGTTCCCAAGCACAGCAATAAAAGCACAAAACGTGAGATTCCAAAGCCCAATATCAATTTGCTCAGTAAGCACAATAATTTACCAATTTCAACAAAGAGAGGGTTTTCGAGTAACCGAGAGCCCCCGAAACGCCTGCAGATTCCAGTAAATAGGCCGGCAGTCGCTGCAACCGACAGTTCTACGTCCACGCCATCTAGTCCAATGAAGGTTTTCAGCTCGGAGCATTCTCCACGTAGTGGCTTGTGTGTGGCGAAGCCGTATCTGGATGGCGCAGTGTTTGGATCTGGTAATTGCTCGAGCCCAGGTTCGGGTTACAATTCGGGACAGAATTCCATAGGCGGAGATATGGTGGGACAACCCTTTTGGCAGCAGAACAGGGGTGGTTCTCCCGTGCCAAGTCCAAAAATGAGGAGTCCAGGTCCAAGTTCACGAGCTCAAAGTGTTGTTGTCTCTCCTCTTCATCCTCGAGCCGCTGGATTAGGGACCGAGTCTCCAACAGGCAGACAGGAAGAGGGAAGGCATCAATGTCATCCATTGCCGCTGCTGCCACGGTCCTCTTCTACTTCTTCACCCTTCACCAACTCTGCCACATCTTCAGGAGGTCCACAAAGTCCTGGTGGTAAAGATAACCCCGCAAGCCTTGGGCAGCGATGGAAAAAGGGGAAACTGTTGGGAAGAGGGACCTTCGGCCATGTGTATGTTGGTTTCAACAAGTAAGTATCCAAGTTCTATGCAGTTACTTATGGACCTTTTAACACTCTTTTTGAATATATAGGATACAATAGAACAGTAAACAAGCATGCTCTTTGACCTTTAGGGCGCTTTTCTTGTTGTTTCAATTCTACTATCCAGGTTTTTGTTGCCTGCTTGTCATGAAATGATATGCTAGGCGGATCGCTTTAGCCATTTGCTTAAATATTTCTTTGTAGCTAAGAAAGCCTAATGCGGCATGCTCCTCTGTTATGCTCTACTTTGTGCATAAAACTATAGTTTTTCCTCTCTTTGATATTTATTTGGTAAATAAACTATTGGTTGGGAATGGCTACATAGCTAATAGTTTATATTTTTTTATGGTGGTGGCTGTGCAATTTTGCTTGATGAGAGTGACTTGGTCATGTGTATTGGAATCATAAGATTTTGTTCAATTTGTAGATTGTTGTCTTGTTTCTTTCATTGTTGCTCATATTGTACCTACATTGCATTCATCCTTTAAAGATGCAGGCAAACAATTGCTGACATTATTCTTTCATTACATTCATACTCTATCTTGTAGTGAGAGTGGAGAAATGTGTGCAATGAAAGAAGTTACGCTTTTCTCTGATGACCCGAAGTCCAAGGAAAGTGTAAAGCAGCTAGCACAGGTTAGTTAATCAAATGTCTTGCATCCCTGGAATTGATTGTATGGTTATAGAAATGCCCCCTTGTCGTCTTCTTTTGCATATTCAAGGTTTTGTTTGGTCGTTTATACAAAATTTATCCCTTTAATGAACAATATCTGAAGTATGTTAGTCTTGATACCGTCTTTTTCCTACATTCTATTGAAATTCTTTCTTCTCACATATTCAACAGGAGATAGCTATGCTTAGTCACTTACGACATCCAAATATAGTGCAATATTATGGAAGTGAAACGGTATGTGGACATCTTGGCTTTTTTTTGTCAAGAGCTTATTTTATAATTTGTGGGCAGCTGAAAAAGGTAACATGATTATTTTTAGGCTAGTCAACAATAAATTCTGATCAGAAATAACATCAGCAAGTCATTAGACGACTACAAGTAATTGCAGGGATATACATGAAGAAACCAGTAGGCTAGAGTTCATGCAAAAACATATTCATAGATCTGGTGGAGTATAAACACATCAAACTGAATTTAATCCTTGGAATCTGAATTTAATCATTTGTTTATTCTTTAAAACTTCTCGAACATTGAATTACGCCATTTTACAGTACGTTGCAAAGTGAAGAGCAATTTGGATGCTTTTCAAGAAGCTTGCTTGTGTATGATACTCATTATGATCTTGTTTTTTGGTCTCCAGCTAAGTTCTAATTCTTATTTTATCTCCAAATAAAACTCTACCTTAAGAGCATAATGGGGATTGCATATGCACATTTTGTTATTCAAAAGAATAGTTGTTATGGAATTGTGCTAATTATCATTGTTTGGGATTTGCTCGATGGCTTTAAAAAGAAACCAGGATAACAATCTAACAACTCATTTTCTGTTCCGTATCTCACTTTCTTAAAATAGAATTCATCTAAGATTTGAATTCTGTCATATTTGTAATCGTTTTAGAGATTAGTTTGTAATTTAGCTTTTGCATCGACAAAGGTTGGTCCTGCAGATTCATATTTGTTAACTGTCCCTTTATAAGTAAACTAGTAGAGCAATCTTTATCTCATTATGAATTTGACTGAAAAATTATGCGTAGGACTGAGTTTACTACTGAAAATATGGTTGATATTCTGGTAAATAAACTTGGTTTGAAAATTAAATCCAGTTTGTTGACTTTTATTTCATTTTTTTTTTCTTAATTTATAAGAGGAAAATGGTTTTTATAAATTTGATATTGCATATTTACATTGGACGATCAACCATAAAGTCATGGAGGGTTTGATTAAGTTGGTCAATAATTAACTAGTCAAAGGAAGAAGTCATTAAAAAATTGACTTCAGCTTGAGGCCTCGTAATGGGTGAGAGTCAAATTATCAGTGGGATCTAGATTCGACTGCTATTTGAAGGAAATTTAAGATTTGAAGCTAGCTGAAAAATCAAAGGGTCAAGAAGTTGCTTTGAAGACTTTAAGTTGAAGAGAGTTGAGATTCTTGGTGAAGTGGTTGACAAGGGAGCATGAAAACCAAAAGGTTGTCTCGACAGACAACCTGATAACGAGTCTAGCTACGAGGAATCCAACATAAATAGTCAGTACATGCAGTTTTGAGAAAATCTTGAAGTTGGATAACTAACCCTTGTCACTGTTGGATATCTCTGTGGTTGGACTGGTGTTGTTCTAATCTTAGGGGGTTGTCCCTAGGGGTTGTATGTTGTTATCAATCAAAACAAATCTTGCATAGAATCCAATTTAATTAACACACACAACCTACCCCTGAGCTGCCTGTAAGAAGTCGAAAGCAAGGATAGATTCTTAATGAAATTTAAAACAATGAATTAAATCAAAATAAATAAGGTGTGGATGTGCACCTTAAGTGAATGATAAATCAAAGTCAATGCACAATGGCTGGTCTCTATTCAGCGGGATCTAGATTCGATTGCTATTTGAAGGAAATTTAAGATTTGAAACTAGCTGAAAAATCAAAGGGTCAAGAAGTTGCTTTGAAGAATTTAAGTTGAAGAGAGTTGAGATTCTTGGTGAAGTGGTTGACAAGGGAGCATGAAAACCAAAAGTTTGTCTCGACAGACATGACAGATAACGAGTCTAGCTACGAGGAATCCAACATGAATAGTCAGTACATGCAGTTTTGAGAAAATCTTGAAGTTGGATAACTAACCCTTGTCACTGTTGGATATCTCTGTGGTTGGACTGGTGCTGATCTAATCTTAGGGGGTTGTCCGTAGGGGTTGTATGCTGTTATCAATCAAACCAAATCTTGCATAGAATCCAATTTAATTAACGCACACAATCTACCCCTGAGCTGCCTGTAAGCAGTGGAAAGCAAGGATAGATTATTAATGAAATTTAAAACAATGAATTAAATCGAAATAAATAAGGTGGATGTGCACCTTAAGTGAATGATAAATCAAAGTAAATGCACAATGGCTGGTCATATCACTGCAATATTATCAAAACCAATATGCAACTGATAGTTTTAAGAGCAAGAGACAAGGCACAATCAAACCAAATCAATGTATTAGCCAAGAGATTGGATTACGTCAGAGTGACAACATGTGACAGGCTGCCAAAGGAAACCTCCCATTGTTGAAGTATGCAGATGTACAAGTGATGACATATGGGCAAGAGTAAAATGAGACAAAACATGCTAACAAATGGTAGATACCACTTTCAAACCAAAACCCTTCCTTATTTGTTCATCTACACTCAACCTGTAGGTTAATAAGACTGATTTCCTCCCTTTTACCTATGACACATAAGGCTTCTCTCTGTGTGAGGTGTTCTTGGGTGATCAAATTTGTTAACATTCTTGCCTCTTCCACTGTGTGGCCAAAGAACTTCTCAATAGCATTTAAATCCCATTAGTTATTCAAACACCAATCCTTGAGAACAGGCTTTGCAACAATTGTAAATCATCACCTCAGAACCTTGATCAATAAACACCCCTGATTCTGTCCTAAGGGAAATTTACTGGGGATGATCCATGAAAGGCTCCCATGCTCAATGCTTAGCTTCAACTACCATACAGCGTGACCTTCCTGTTGTGAAATACAATCTGAGGACTTATTCGGCACAAAAGACTCGTTACCACTGTGCTGCCAAACCAATCTCAACTACTGCATATTTGTTGTTGACAGATCACCACTGCCAGCCACTAGTTTGGAGCTAATATATTGTTTGCAACAGTGTTACAACATGTTTTCTGAAGTACTTACCTCAAGTAGAGGCTGAACGTATACCTGCTATGAGATGAATTAACACCAACAGAAAGACTCCCAACCATATGATAAGACCTGCAGTTATAGCAAGAAGCTTCTCTTTGCTCTCAGAGCAGCAGATATGCATAGGCTTCATGGTAATAAAATGAATTGGACTTTAGAAATCAGGATAAAAGTTTGAAATGAAAGAAAAACATTAAAATGCATATGTATTGCAGCAAAGTGAATCAGGCCTTAGAAAAGGAAATACACCCACGAGGATAGGAGGTCGAATTAGCTTTTCCATCAGACAAAGTTAACAAAAGCAATTTGTTTTGAGGCTCTTTTTTTCTTGGTCAAGTCTGCATGCATACCAACCGCAGGTCTCAAAGAAAATTAGGATAAGTAGCAAGTTCATTTAAGGTTTTTTTTAGCTCTGGCAAGATTTGTAGAAGTACAAACTAAGAATGACCAATCAAATGAGGGTTTGGCTTAACAGAGATGATAAGGCAAATTAAAGCTTGAGGGTCACTTTTCATGCAATACTATCAACCAAAATATGAATTTTAATAAGATCTCAAATTTACTAATTATGGTAAACGCAAGTTAGATCTTTGGAAAATCAAATTGATAAAATTATCAATTAAAAAAGCAAGGTGAATTAGGGTTCAGGGAGATCAATGTAGGGTTTTAGCACTTGACTCAACATACTCCATTTGTTCATTAGAGGGGAGGAGTTCGAGTTTACCAACACATACATAGACTTGTGGGTACAATTCTTAGGACCTCGCTTCAATTTCTGATCGACCATCCAACCTCAGATTCACAAAGGCTATGGATCCTTAGTCCTTCTCGAGAGAATGCTTTCAATACCATTTTTAGGACATCCATCCAAGATGTTCTTCATGGTCTCCCTTATTTGACCCATTGTTCTCTATGGCTCAGGGATTTAGGGGCCTTCTTTGCTTAAGCTTGATTAGGCCTTAGTTGAGACGGTTTAAACTCTTCACCTCATGCATATCATTAAATGCAAGTAGACGATCCCTCAACACATCATCTTACCAAAGTTTTGGGCTAACCCCTTTTGACTTGAGATAGTGTTCTTGTTGGTCTCTTGTTTCAACCGGAGCTTCGTTGACATGATGAACAGACGAGACCGATACCCTTACTTGGCCTATTGTTCTTCAGATGCCATTTCCCTTAGTAGCCTTTTGGGTCGAGTAGAGGTTGGTTCGTGGGAGTTTCAAATCTTTTAGAGTCTCAGTGTGCATTTAGATGGACTGTCTCCCTTTGTTTAGTTATTCTTTAGACACACTTGGCCAATTCCTCCTTACTAGACAAGAGTTGAACATTGTCATTAGGGATGACATTTATAGGAAGTTTATCCAGATCACCTGGGTTAACTCTCACGAAGGGTTATGACCAAAGATGGCCTTCAACATTGAGCACTTCTTGGAGCATAGAGATGGGTGTATAGTTCAACCACAATATGCACTTTGCCATTGGATGCACGCTCTTCACATTACCTTGCGCCAGTTCAGAGTGGGTGCTCCAAGACTTCGAGTAGAGATGAACCACTAGATTGATTGATTAGACAAAATCTTCCAACAATGCCATCTACAAGAGGTCAAGGCTGAGGAGCACTTCATCTTCTTCATCTTCGTTGCCCCGTCCATTATGAGATTAGGGGGAGGCTTCATTACCTATTGATGGAGACTCAAAGTTCTTCATATTCCTAAGCCATTTATGCTTACCTTTATACATGTAAGTGGCCCTCAAGATTCAAGACCATATTCTTTAGCGTACTACTTGTTCAAACTCTACCTAGTGGATAACTTCTTTATGATGTTACCTTTTGGTAGGGGTTCTAAGATGTAGAACGATATTAGCTCAACGTCGAGCTCCAGGTCAATGTGGACTCGTGGAACCTTCCCTCGCCCCACGAGATTTTAGCGCCATGACCAGATCAAATCTCTTCTTGGGAGACGGATGAGATCCTCCAAGCCTCAATGATACACATCCTCTTTCAAACGATAGTGCAACGATTGATCTATGCTTTCTTAATTTGGACTCAAATGTTAGGTGAGTTGGGTCTACTCCTTGACAAACCTACCTCATTACCTTTGGTTCTCCTTGTTCATGGATCATCTCCTCTCGCAAATCAACATGTTGGAGTAGGTTTTTGAGCTTGGGTTAGATCTCACTATATATGGATAAAGTTTCAAACAGAGTCTACATGTGTTTTCCACAATCTTGGTCACATCACATTATCCACCTGTACCTTGATGTTGGTCGCATTGATTATTGAACCACTTTGTCATGACCCTAGTAAAATTGCTCCTTTGCTCCTATTACTCAAACAAAATCTTGATTTGACATGTTAAGCTTTTTCTTTCTTATTTTGATGCTTAGAGGGTGGTATTGATGATGAAGATCCTATTATAGGCAATGATTTTGATGATATGTAGCTATTTGTTGTAGCATGATTTTGTTTGGACTATAGGGGCCGTCTAAAGCCTCTTTCCTGATGTATTTTTGGTTCAAAGATGGATTGCGCTCGGTGCTATTTTGGTTATATGCACCCTTATTTGCTATATATATGAGAAGCTTTGTATATTTGTGTATAATGATGGTTTGGATTGTACATGAATATTACGTATTTTCAAAATTTGAATATTTATGAATATTTTGTCGATTTGTTTTTGGTCCCCAATTTTGGGTTTGACCGGCTCGATGATTGGTTTGGTTTTGTTAACGTTAGTTCATCGTCTATTGTTCATTTTCAATTTTAACTTTTGAGTCTTGAATCTAGATATTGATGACCTTGGACCAAGTCTTTCATTTTCCTTAAAATTTGGGGGTGCTCCCACATGTATCCATGGTGCATCTCCTTATTCTGACATACCCCTATCCCAAAAGATTAGTGGAACGTTGATGGAATCTTGTTGGATATTAACCTTCCTCTTCTAACTTCCTAAAGCAAAGTCAAGCAACCGTAGTAGAATATATATATGAGTTTCATTGATACACAATCAAGTTATATAAATCCCAAGTGATGAAGTATATATGTTATTGAGGTACTTTGATGGAGTCCAAATATTGATCTAGAAGTAACTCAAACAATTAAAATTAGAACATTAGTCAAAGTGTAGTTTAAAATTTAAATTGAAGCAAAGTTATGTTGGAAAGTGTTACACCTCATATTATATGAGGTTGTATGTTGTGATTTTCATCACATTTGTGGAGATTTATCGCTGGTGCCTTGGAGTTTCTAGATTGAATTAGGGGGATTCATCTTCGTGGAGCCCCTTCTTCATACACTTGGTTCATTTGATGGAGATCTTTAGTTTGGGAAAGTCTCTCTTTTCCTTATGCTTTCCTTGTTGATCACTCCTTGGTTGCACTGATGTGGATCCATTTTTTTTTACCTAGTTAAATATCCATATGTTCCATATGAGGAATATACATGTTCAGGTCCATTATGTCAAAGTTCATTATGTCACTTATAGGAATTGAACTTGGGTGGGGAGGATCCTTGTCATTCCTCCCAACCACCTGAGATAAACCCAATTGATAACATACTATCTCATTATGGTGATTTGGAATATATGCTTATCTTGGATATGGATGATTCTCACCTCCCAATGGGTTGAATGATGATGTTAGTAGGTAGATGTTTCATGGTATCTTCTCCTAGTGACTTGGTGTGTTGATGTATATAGGATGGGGTGGTCTACATGGTCCTCGTGTTGGATGTGTGATGTGAAACACTCTTGATGATTAGATGCTGTTAGCGTCGTTTATGCCCCCTTCTCTTATGATGTTGCTATGGTGGGATGATTCATGTTTGTTTTGTGGGATTTTTATAGGTGGTTTAACTTTATGATTTGATGCAACATTTGCTAGAGATGACCTAAGGGGAATGTGTTTCATGATGTTAGTACCTTCAAAGTTTGAGTTGGGTTGTGTGGGGCTGGGGTACTACATATGATTTGAATGGTAATTTAACCTTTTTCAGAGGTTGCATAATTTTATTTTTTATTTTTTTGTAAGGTTTTCCATTCTATTACAAAGTAAAAAAAAATACATAGATGAAGAGAGTCTACTAGGCTCGTGGAGTAATAGTTATAAGTTTAAACTAGAGCAAGCAACAAAGCTTGTGAGAGCATTCTTTATTGTATGTAGAGTGCATGATGGACAATCTTCATAGGACACAATAGCCATATAAACTTGCTTAGAGGGAAACAGGGTTGACGTAGTCCAAAACATAATAACATTTTAAGAATATGCCACAAACTATTATTTAAGAGCCGATCATGAAGGAAATCGAGCTTTGGAAAAATGTTAGCTTGACAATAAGTTCATAAAAGAAAAAATATGTAATTGAAACATATTTAAAACCACAACTAGGAAGGTGGGGTTACATTGGAGTAGCATCTTTAGAGGAGCAGTACATGGGCCATGAATGTCTTTGTGTGCTAGTAAAATTTTAAGTGCCATGGAATTAGTGTGGCAGTACGACTTGAATGGAACTGTCACATCCTACTCTTGATAAGCTTGTTCAACACCAATGTCCAACTTGATTATTTGTACCTATCTACCAATGTGAAAAGGAGTGGTTCGATTATAAGCCAAGGCAACCACATTAGCTTCGACACAAGTACGATGGAGAGGAGCCTTACCATTTTGGGAGGCTCGTGGAGCCATGACTAGAATGAAGATGACTCTAGAAGGAAAGGACCTTGAAACAAAGACCAAAATAGAAAGAGTCATTATTAGTAATGAGAAAAAAGAAGTTACTAGAGTGAAATCTTTCCATGAGGCAGGCAGTGAGCGAAGGAGGTGATTTACTTTGCATGGAGGGCTACAAATGAAGGATAGGATTCTGCATGTTGGGTGGAAGTTGACGTGCTTAAAATATTATTTCCCTTATTTTCGCAAAAATCATGGTGCATGGACTGCCTTGAATGGACAAATCTTGTTTTCGTTGACCAAAATCTTTCATATACCTTGATGACATGGGATCATTGCTTGAGGAGTCGTCACAACAACACATGGTGCTTGGTAGCAGAGGGATAGTACATTGTACAACTAGGATCGTCTGCATTACTTCGGTATCGACACATGCGGGGATAATTACTTATATCGTCTGCATTGCTTCGGTATCGACACATGTGGGGATAATTACTTATATCGTCTGCATTGCTTAAGGTCGGATAATTACTTTTGTTGTAATAATCCTTTGGTTGTGGTGCACCTTATGTTGGGATTTATGTTTTGTTGTTATCATGATAGGGTTTTGCTAGGGAGAACATCTTTTGTTTGTATGGTACAACACTTTATTAAAGTGCACCCTCTCTTTTTTTATTTTTTATAAAAGAAATGGTTACGTATTGCAATAAAAAAGATTGGTTTGAGGGTCACAACTTTGTACATCAATTCCAAAAATTCATCTTCTATTGTCCAAAAGCTCCATAGAGAACTGACACAATTAACCCTTGAACTAAATATTACCAGGCTAAATTAGTTTTCTCCATACATTCTCCAAAAAACACCTACAAACACTACATATTTGCAAACTATAACAAATAACTATTAATTGGGTGAAAAACTACATATCCTCCACAACAAAAGCAACTTGGGCTTCGTTTTCTTCTGGCTAGGGCTGAGAAGAGATGGCATCCTAATCGTTGATGGGGTCAAGGTTACTTTCCTCTTGTTCTTTAGAATTCCCATGTTGCTCCATGTTATCCTCGGCTACTCCAACACAAACCACATCGGCATCACCATCCTCGGCTTGTACCAAATTTCCCACACGAAATTCCAGTGTTTTGTTTGCCAGCTGAAGACGATTTATCTCGACCTCTAGTATTCCATTCTTTAATTTAGGAGTTCGGCTTGAGCCCGCAATTATGTCAAGATCATCTTTGCGTGCCTTGAAATCAGTGTGATGACAAAGTCTAGAGCACTGACCATTTCCGCTTGCGTGATGTTGAGCTCTTCCTCTGCGTTTTCATAATCATGCTCCATAGACTTGAAACTATGCCAACCCTATTGACAAACTTGACAAATTAAGGATCTAATTCTTGATTCTATGTTTGCATACTCACCCCGATGTTCTATATGTATACTGTTGAGCTTTATTTCCTTGAATTAAAGCCACTACATTGACCATTAATGCGTCTTGAGCCACAAATACCAATTGTTAGAGGCCATAATGGAAAGATTACAATTAGAGGAAAATTCCAATATGAGCATGAAGAACACACATGCAAAACTACGTCTCATTGTTGGCATTATGATATAGATGTTGTCCTTGATGGCAACTCACATAGATGACAATTCACAGTGCAACAGGTTAACAACAAAGGATTACAGATTAGACTCCAGAGATTGAAGAAAGGGAGGTATACACTGATTCACTTTGTCCAAGTAGAGTATACACGCGAGCGCACAGAACAAAAAGAGCGTATACGTATATACGCACTCTCACAAGAGGAAAAGTGCGTACAGGTTGGAAAAACAAGGAAATTCAAGAGCAAAGAATACCAAGGGTCAATACCATGGTATTAGCCCACAATATTGAGCGGAGTAACGACTATTTGATCCCGCCCAAGAATACCACGGGTACTAAGTGGTTTTGGTCCGAGGTATTGACAAAGGATCTAATTATATAAGGAGGAGAAGATCAAAGGGCTAGAGGTGTGCAAGTATTGAATATCTTATGAAGTGTTAGATCAAATATGCAGGTTATGGGTTTCTGATGCTTTTGCTTGATCTGAACTAAGGATGCACCTATGTGGTTGATGATGGATGATGGATCGGGATCATAAGGCCTGAAATGAACTATCATTATGTGGTTTGATCATGGATAGTCTAGATCTGAATACTAACGTATGTTTTATTCTGTAAATGTTATGATCTGGGTATGACTAAAGTCTGGAATAGCCGTGAAGTTTTAAGTTAGTATTTGTAGATGTATACGTTGGTTCACTTTGTTAAAAGCACGTATACATGCTGGTTTGACACATCAAAGTAGCTTATACATTATGAAATATGATATTTGAAGCTGTAGTTGGTTCTGGTTGTTGTTGCAAAGTTTTGGGTTCTTCTTTGTGTTCTGGTGACAGTGTTCTGAATGTTCAGATTGATTGATTGTGACTTGCTTCAGTGATGATGGGTTTTCAGTGATTGGTTGTATTGCAGTGGTGATTGATTTTGAGCTTCAATGTTACTGATGGGTCCAATATGAAAATTGGATGAAATGTGGCCTTCAGATTGTGGTGTTGTGTTCCAAGAGTATCCCATATGAAAATTTATGAAACGTGGTCCCTGGAGAAAGAGAGAAGGTCGTAGCCTTTTGTAGGTCGATGCCTATGTACTGGTAAACATATCGGCTAGTACAAGAGCCATGGGGTTGGAGCTCCCTTCCAGTGGCAGTTGGAAAACGAGTGAAGGTTGGAGCCTTTTGTAGGCCGACGCCTACGTACTAGTAAACGGATTCGCTAGTACAAGAGTCAGGGGGTTGGAGCTCCCTTCCAGTAGTAGCTTGAAAACTAGTGAAGGTTGGAGCCTTCTGTAGGCTGATTCCTACATATTAGTAAACGGATCGGCTAGTATAAGAGCTAGGGGATTGTAGCTCCCTTTCAGTAGAAGCTGGAGAACGAGAGAAGGTTGTAGCCTTGTGCAGGTGGGTGCCTGCGTACTAGTATGAGTCTGCACCAGTACAAGATTGTAAACATGTTTTTCTTATATTAAAAGAAGAGAAAGACGATAGCAGCAGGTGGTTTTTGTCCCGCATTGGGTTTCCACCTTAAATCTTGGTGTTCATATGTGTTGCTTATGTGTGATTGTTTATTTTGTTATCATTGCACATGGTTACTGTTTATATTGTTAATAAAGTACCGATGAAAGATTAACATATGATGAATTAACTGAATCATAAGTTCACTGGATATACGCTAGTTGCCTTAAAGGCAGTTGCGTGTACACGTGAGTTACCTTCATTGAAGTAGCGTATATAAATTTGAGTATGAAAAGAAAAAGTTATTGATTTGATAAATATTGATTCACTCCCCCCTGTCCGTATTATTTCCAACACTCGTATGCAGGGATTAGGACCTCGCACATTCGAAGGGCTTTATTATCCGCAACTGCCTTTCTCCATCTGTCCTTTTTTGCCCAACACAACGTGATGAATGGTTCACTACGTAAACACATATCTCTATGACAACCAAACGCTGTCGCAGTACTACAAACATTAATGAGGCTTCAGAATAATGCGGGGCCGATTTATATGATAATACCCAACTCCTTATTTGATGCTTAAATCTTATGAATGTAAGAAGCAAAATCAATTTAATTTGATTCATCATGGTATTGCTTTTGTAATCAAAATCCCTTCATCAGTCTTTAACAAGCCTTGGTTATCAAATGAATTTGCCGTCGTGTTAAGATTTCTTTTAACATTGAAGAATTCAATTAGATCAAATTTCTCCAATACTAGCTTAACTCGATGCTAAATAGATGCTGAGATTTGCTCATCAATTTCTTTAACTTTGTTCACCTGCTGGATTACGATATTTGAATTGTGGAAAACCATCAGTGGACGAAGTCCCTTGGAGTGAGCCAATTCCAATCCTTGTCAAATGGCTAAATAGTCAGATTAGTTATTTGTTGAGATCCTTGATCCCCAAGCAAATTGTATCTCCCCTTCTTCGTCAGGGCGGAAGATAACCCCTCCCACTCCTGCCTTGCCGTAAAGTGCACCCTTCTCTTGCACACATGTTCATGGTGATTTAATTTGTTGGTGACTAGTTGGAGGGGGACTATGGTGATATTCAAGCATTAAGTTTTCTGAACCAATGTGGAGGTTGGTTTTATAATTGACCAAGAGTTAAATCAATCTAATATATTCATATTAAGGTTAATCACTTTGGACACCCTTTGCTTCAGTGGCTTACTTTTCACACTTGAAAGGCGAAAGTTGCACATTACATGCATTTACTTGGTCATCTTACTATATTTGGGCATATCCTTGGAGGGAAAACATGTGGAGACATTTCTTTCTATTCATGTAGATGTATTTTTATTTATTTCATGCAGTTTTGGCATGGTCAAAACATTAATTTGCCCATATCTCCCTAGATTTGTTTTATTGGAGGTTGTCTACTTTTTATTTTGGGGTTTGGCTACTTCATCTTACACATTCATCCATGAAATTGTATGCCTTTAGATTTACTCATGTGGAATTCATTGAGATTAATCAATTTATTGTTGTTGACTCCTTTGTACAACTCTTGAGGAGTTGTATCTATCTTGGAGATTATTTATTTATTCATTGAGGTTGTTACACATTGGAGAAAGAGCTCACAAGGAATCTTTCTATTTTGGGAAAGTTGTTGGAGGTTTAACCAAGCTTTTCTTGTGAAACACTCCATCTAGTTGATATCTAGCACACTTGTTCAATGTTCATGCACCTTGTGGACCACTTGTTATTTGGGACGGTGGTTATGGACCACTCTCCCATGTCAAGAATTTTGTTGTATTTGCATGCATTCATCTTGGAGGGTGCATTGTTGAGGCATTATTTTATCATTTGAAAATTGATGGAGCACTTAACATAGTTAAACACTCATTTAGAGGATGCATCCCACCTTCTTGTGCTATTTTTAGAGGATGTTGATTAACTACGCCCTTATTTTATTATTGTTTGACTTGTCGTAGAGTGAGTTAGGAAATATTGTATTTTATTGTAAGAGAGATGATTTCGTCTCTATATAAAGAGGAGCGTAGCTCCATTTCAGGAAGGTATTGCCATTTGGAGATTTAGTGTGAAAATTTCCAAGCCTGGGTGACTAATGTCGTAATGATCTCAATTAGATAAATAATTGTTGAATTTAAATCATGCAAAAATAAATTTCATACCATAGCATTAATGACACAATAGTTGGAAATTGAATAAAATAAGCATGAAATTAATTTCATACATACAAAGGTAATTACTTCTTTAAATCAGCTTCTCATTCCTTTAAAAAACTTACAAGGAAACCTCCACAAGTTGCTAGAAGAAACAACACTTCACAGATACCAAAAAAGACCTTGAACTAAGCTTGTATAGCTTTCTTGAGAAAGAATAGCCTGCTAGAAGAAGCAAAAATAGTAGAAAACTATTGTATGTCTTGTGGGATAGCATGTGCGACCTGTTTTTATGACTATACAAATTTGTTTTGTACATCAGTATGGACTATTGTCCGCTGCCCAGATTTGCCTTTATTTGAATCCTTGCTTTCTCTCTCTCAAAGTTGCTTAACTTGCTTAATTGTTCTTGTGATATAAATGCCTATCCCTTGACTTGTCTTTATAATATTAGAGGAGACTAAACCTTAATCTATTTTTGAGTTTACTCCTACTCTAAGTCATGCATTGTTAAAATTGGTAACTAGGGCCAAATTCCACTTTGGGCATCTCTTTTGAAGAAGATAATTATAGCATTGAATTCCTCTTTTCAGGAGGACCAAAATCAACCTAAAGATCACTAAATTTGGACAAGAAAAAATATATTTTTGAAATTATGCCCTCACATGTATAATTTAGCAAGGTCGACTTGGGGTTATTTAGACTTTTGACACCCCTCTCCATGTTATATAAATAGAGGTGTCCTCCAACCTCATTAGACACATTCAAGTGCTCCAATACATCTCATATGCATCTTTGAGGAAGCCAGGTGGAGAAGGAGGCAAGACGTGGAGCTTGGGTCTGTTTTGGGTGAGTCTATTTATCTATTGCAGGGCTGAGAAGCTACAAGTAGGCTGCCGTTGGCTTCAAGACAATTTTGAAGGTGTGTTGGGGTTATTTTGCGTGGATCTCTCTTCTCCAAATAGGCCGAGTTCCTTAGATAGGAGGCCAAGGCTGCCAGAAGGAAGTCTGGGCTGATTTGATGCATATTCTGGGTAGTGTTTGCTCTATTCCACAGGGCGAAACCCAATAGGGAGATAGCCGCAAGCCTAAGGGCCGTTTGAAGATGTTTTAGGGCTGTTTTGTATGGGGTTCCTCTTGTTCAGGTGGGTCACAACTCCAGGAGTTTGTTTCAGGTAGGCCACATGCCTAAAGAAGCTTAGACTATGGCCAAAAAGTATGCTCAGGTAAGCTGCAGACATTAGTTGGGTTTTGTGTTTAGCTCAAGGGCTGAAACTAGCCCATATCTGCCTAAGAATATTAACATAGATACTAAAGGAAAAGCCGCAGTCTTGGAAGGATGTCTAGAGGTATGTAGAGGAGTTGTAATCATGAGCCCATAAGCCCTAACCAAGATTCAGTCTATTGAGATCAAGCCGCCATTGACCACTGGACAAGATAGAATCTGACTGCAGTTGACTAAGGGCAGGATTGCATACATGATTGGGTCGTTTCATTGACAGTGGTATTGATCATCTCATTGTACTCTCTCTCTTTCTCTGCTGAACATTTGATATTTTGATAATAAGATGAATTGATAAAGGGTTTTCCTCGTCTTGTGGTTTTTCCCTGGCTTGAGCCAATTCCTGTGTCCTCTGCATTTATTATATATGTTCTTTCTTCATCGACTGTCAATATGATAATAATTTGTGTGGTTGCTAATGGATTACTAAATGTGCTAATATGGAATTTTGAAGTAATTGTCCTAAGCAAAGAACATGTTAACCTCAAGTTAACATGGAATCAGAGCTCAGGAGAGGTCAAGCCCAAGCAATAGTAAAAGCAATCACCAAAAAGGTTTGTTGACAATTCTCTATGACCTTCCTCTTCAAAGATCAGACATCTTGAAGTGTTGATCTATATTGATGGTCCTAGCAAGGAAAGATTAAGCTCCACAGTTCAAGGCTTCATTTATTGAGCTCTTTGTCAAATTATGGGCAGAATCATTGTGTCTAGGCCAAAATCTTAACCAAGGAGAGCAAAGACTTTTGAAGGGCATACAAACCTTGATTTGGAAGACCGAGGGGCTGATTCAATAAGCCGAGTTAGTTGTCAAGGAATCGCAGCCTTTGGGCTCATCATATAAGGTCAAAAATTAATTCTCTGAGTTTCCTCAAAGGTCTGAAATTCTGAAGCACTGTGCATTTGAATTACTGTTTCAAGTATATTTAGAAGTCGCCCTCTCTAAGCTGAGCTGAAAGAAGATTTCAGAAGAATTGATTTGAAGAGATGAATCTAATGCTTCTCCATCAGATTATGGGCATAAGTATTATGAGAAAGATCTACAAGAAGTACCCTCTGAAGAAGGTCGAGAACCATAAAAGAGAGAGTACTAACAACTATAACCATAATTAGAGAGTGCTAACAACTATCAGGCATGTTCTAAAGAAAAATATTCAAACTTCAACTTGCAACCCCTGTATATCAATGAGGAGGCTGAGACCTAGTGACCCAGTTTTGAGGCACTCATTTGTACTTTAGTTCGAGTAGGCTCAGTCATCCTTAAAGCCGACCTTGGAATAGTCTTGTTTTGAAAAATATATTGACAATGTGACAAGAAGTCGACTCCTATTTTGAAGATCTCAACTCAAGTCTCTTATAACAACATTCATCGCCTGGCACTCATGTATTTCACTTAGAGAAATATTGTCTCAATTTTGAAAGATCTCCTAAAAAGCCTCGTTCATATATGTCAAAGCTGAAATTCAGTTGAAGTCATGTTTTACTTTTACCCGACATATTTAAGTTGATGAAGTGAAAGGGCATCAAAATTAAGATCTCACCATTTCCACAAAAATTTTACTGTCAAGCAGTGTTACTGTATACATTATCTTTTTTGTTTTCCAACAATAAACCCAGGGTATCATTAACATTGCCCTTCAGCAGTTGCTTAAGTTGACCATTGCGACACTTTGACACATCACCCTTGTAACAATAATCTTTTGTATGGCAATAATTCTAAAGTCTTCATGATAGTCCTCCGTGAGCCTATTTGATATATTCATGCGGTAAGGAAGTTCTGAAGATCATTCAACACAGAATTTGCTAGCATGATATTATTGTCATTATCACTGTCTTGAATGAGTGGTTTGTAGATCAAGGCCATCAACCTAAAGGGATCTTAAAAGCATCAACCAGCCTAAACCTTGTGATATACTGTTGATAGCAAGAAGCTTCGAAAGGCATCATCACTCTTGAGGTGTAATTCTCATTGACACATACATAGCAAGGTATAGTAGGCAAGTTGCTTCAGATGCATTTGTATGATACTAGGCCAGAGCCTTTAAGTTTGTTTGAACAGAGATGCTAGAGGCTCCACTGGGAGTGACAATGACAATACTTAATAAGGCAGTATCTCAGACTTTAATAAAAGAACTTGATGAGTTAAGCAATCGGCAAGAAGTTTTTTAGGCAGAGAAGTGCAGGAGTGGGCGAGTAGTGACTATGGTCATTTGAATCAATGATGGTAGAATCTGCAATAGTGAATTATAACAATAATTGCAGGAGCAATATTGGTGTATGGAAGCATACATTTATATCTTTATCTAGCAGTTGGAGCAATGGAAGTTTATGCAACACCCTTTATGTTGGTACCCTTGGAACTCTGGCATGAAAACAGAGGTAACTTGAAGAAAGTGCACAACAAATCCTATGTCTTGGCAAGCACGATGAGCAGAGGGAACTGTGAGGACCCTGATCTTGGCATCTTGATTATGTCATTGGGCACCTTGATGCGTTAAGCCAGGATCGTATGAAAGACGACATTATGAATATGGATGACTGGATATGAAGGACCCCTCCTCATCATGGATTGGGTAATTTAATACGTTGGTCACGGTGATCTAACAAAGGAGGATAATGCAGCTATTTCTTCACTTTGGTTGAAGAAGGAACATGATGATTCTTCAAAGTTTTCTCTCTAATTTGAGGCAAGATTCCTAGAAGTTAGTTGTTGCAGGTGCCTTGTGGAAAGTCTCACACATGAGAAGCTGATCACATGAAGCAAGGCTTCAGAGGAAGCCATAGAATACCCGACATTATGACCTGATGACTCTTCCTGCCCGATCTTTATTTATAAAGGCAAGTCATGGCAACAAATTATGATTGATGACTTTGACACATGGACCTAAGGATAAGGAGCAGGTTACAGGTGGTTCGGTTATTATGTTTTGGCATGGTCACTTTCCCTATAGTTAGAGGGAGTTATGGATAAGCCATGCTGATGGGCTTCCTATTGATGATCCTCTTGTTTATATATGTAAGAGGGAGCTGACTTTTAAAGTCAAGATGGAGACCTAGCCTTGATGCACTAATCCTTGCCCTTAAAGGTCTGATGAGATGGAGAAGCTACTGGTTTGCATATGTATATCTTGTGGGATCCCTGGTATTCTTGATAAACACCCTATCAGTCATATGCCTTGCTATGAAGAGTCTGAATCGATCTATGGATGAGCCTCATATATTGGATAACTGCTTTTTGAGATATCTATGTCATTCTATTATCTATAATTTGAGGTACATCGTTGGAATCTAAGATTCCATGAATATTCTGATGTTGGCTTGGTTGGTAGTGCGATGGATGGAAAGAGCACATCTAGTGTTATATCTCTTGATTCGGTTACTTGGAAGCACTATTGAGGTTGAATGTACATAGCAACAAGTATGGGTTATTATGAAGCCAATTGGTTGAGAAAGCTCTTCAGTAAGCCATTTTGATATGGTATATTAGAGAGCTACCAAGCTTCATCATTATTGATTGGATGCGCAGATTACTGTCATCCTTACATAGCCTCTTGGTAAGATCTTCCTTCATAGAAGCGCTAGAAGTCATGGATAGACCCTATTAAGAGGGTCCCAGTTGAACATTGAGCTTTGGGAACGCCTGGGGTACTTCTTGATGTTATGAGCGACCATAGGGTGAATGGTTCACCTTCCCTTGTGATACCCCATGGTGATATATGTCATATAGGGTGAGTGGTTCACCTTCTCCTACGATTGATGAGATATGCATAGGACAAGTGGCTCACCTTCTCGTATGGCATATGAGTAGGATGAGTGGTTTACCTTCTCTTGCGGACACCCCAGTGAGAGATGCAAATAGGCATCTATTGGTTGTCACGTGTGGACATGTCGGTGGGCTGTGGTTCATCCTTACCCCACATGTAGGATGCTCATTCCCTACGATCAATGGATGACATGTTGGTGGGATGTGGTTCATCCTTTCCCCATGTGTAGGATCCTACCTGTTGTAGCATCCATTGTCCTTTTAATTTCATTTTCAGTGTTATCGCAAAAAGGAAAAAAATCAAATATTATGTTATAATGGAAATAAGAGAAAATGCGGAAATTTAAAAGAAATGAGTTGTTTTATTTTATTGACGGCTTTTGAATGTGAGAAACTCGGCAGAAGGTCTGAGCTGTCTGATCGACAGGCAACAGATCCAACAGTGGTCGCGTGGTTAACAAGCACGAGGGTTAATTCTAAATTGGACGCGAGAAATTATAAAATGGAGTTAAAACCTCAGTTGATCAGGGCCGTCCGCTTGAAGAATGTAGATCTGACGGTAGTCGTGCGGTTAACATGGACGATGTTTAATTCAGAAAACGGACGCGATGGCTTATAGAATGTGATTTAATCCGTTGAAGTCCGGATTAATCACAGCCTCTCATCTAGAAGCGACGAGATCCGACGGATATGGCGTCGAAAAGTGCAAAAAAATTTATTATAAATTTCAGACTCGAGGAATCTTTAAATTACAATTTTGTTTCCTATCGAGTCCGTGGGGAAGGCAAAGGTCTTTGGAAAAGGCGGACGCGATAAGTTTATGAATCAGAGTCTAAATCCTTTTCAGTTTTGTGGTAAGCCATATTCCGCGTAAATCAACCAATTCCGCTGTTTTAGCAAAGTAACTAGAATTAGAGGTGGATGACCAAAATTCCAAAGGAATGGTGATTGGTCGGGTTTCTTTGTGTTTCCGCCAATTGGAGCACTCTCGATATATATGTGGGCCATAAGGGTTTCTTTATGTTTTAGCCAATCAAAACATTTCTGATACATACGTGGGCCCAAGTCCACGCACGAAGTTTTGTTAAAATGCAGTTTGTTGTGTTAAAACAATTTAACTATTATCAGAACATCTACAGAGAAACTTCATCAGTAGTCAAGCTACAGATCCGAACAACGAGCAACCATCATCAGTTTTCTAATTTCTGTTACTTCCTGTTATTTTATTTTCTTGAGAATGAGGTGTCTTTTACCCTCCAATGTAATATTCTGTAATGATTTTTACTTTAGACAGTTAGGAGATAGTTAAGCAGTTTGACAGTTTTGGTGATTATCAACTGTCACATGATGTATAAAAAGAGGAAAAATTATAGAGAGAGGGTTCGAATTTTGAAGAACCTGGAGACTAGGCCACTGTATTCTTGATAAAATTGTTGATTAATGAAAGAATCAAAAGTTTTCCACACATTGTTGGGTATGATTTTGTAACTTCTTTGTTATGTGTCATCATATGTCTTCTTTCCTTTAAGTATGGTAATGAAGCTGCAGGTCTTTGTTTGCTTATGTGAATGAAATTAAATTTCCTTAAAAGAGCACTCCTATATTTGAAGTTCCTACGGTCTACCTCTCCAATTCTTCTAAGTTACATATAGTAGGTTTTGTGTAAAACAACATATTGTCTTTAACTTCAGTAAAGTGTCACAGACAATAGTTTCTGTGTAAAACAACATATTGTCTTTGACTTCTCTAAGCATTCTTCATTCAGCATTTATATTCAGCAATCAAATGGCATTCTGAGACTTTCATGTCACCTAAGTATTGAGGGTTTAAAACCAGGTCTTTTAGGTCCTTCATTTGAGAATACAACATGCAACTAAGTGACATAAACAATAAACATTAATGTATTAAACACAATTTCTACACAGCCAAGAAATTGGTTTCTTAAGGGACAACATTACCTATGATTGTTGGTTGGCATGCACATAGGATGAGGTTTATCATTTCCCTACAATGGTTGTGACATGAGACTGTAGGATGTGGTTCATCCTTTCCCTACTCCAAGTGGCTTGCATGCGGGTAGGATGTGGTTTATCCCTTCCCTACTATGGTTGTGACATGAGACTGTAGGATTTGGTTTATCCTTTATCTACGTGTGTTTGTGAGCAATATGTGATATATTCGTTCCCTGTTGTTGCTCTAGCATCATCCTACCCATGTAGTCCAGGACACATGGGAAGTACCTCTCATCTGGCCATTGAGTTGGGAAAAGTGGTTAGGGACCATAGCACTACCAATGGATGCATCGTGTACTGCTCTACTCCCTATGTCTGGGATGCATGATGTTCATCAACGTGATCTAGGATCAAGTTTGGTTTGGGTTCTACCCTTGGTTATGTGAATTGACTTTTGTTAGTGGAGAGTGGCAAAGTCTTGTGACTCACTCTCGATTGAGTGTTCAACAGAGTTGAGATGAGATGCAGAGAAGGATCATGATGACATGAGGGCATGATGATGAACAGATTGGTAGGTGGAATTCTCCCTAGTTGAGAGGGAGTGTTAAAAAATTGGCAACTAGGGCCAAATTCCACTTTGGGTAGCTCTTTTGAAGAAGATAATTATAGTATTGAATTCCTCTTTTCGAGAGGATCAAAATCAACCTTAAGATCACTAAATTTGGACAAGGAAAATATATATTTTGAACTTATGCCCTCACATGTATAATTTAGCAAGGTTGGCTTGGGGTTATTTAGACATATGACACCCCTCTCCATCTTCTATAAATAGAGGTGTCCTCCAACCTCATTAGACACATTTAAGTGCTTCAATACATCTCATATGCATCTCTGATGCAACCGAGTGGAGGGAAGACGTGGAGCTTGGGTTTGTTTTGGGTGAGTCTATTTGTCTATTGCAGGGCCGAGAAGCTACAGGTAGGTTGGTGTTGGATTCAAGACAATTTTGAAGGTGTGTTGGGGTTATTTTGCATGGATCTCTCTTCTCCAAATAGGCCTAGTTCCTTAGACAGGAGGTCGAGTCCGCAAGAAGGAAGTCTAGGCTGATTTGATGCATATTATGGGTAGTGTTTACCCTCTTCCGCAGGCCGAAACCCAATAGGGAGATAGCCGTAGGCCTAAGGGCCGTGTGAAGATGTTTTAGGGCTATTTTGTATGGGGTTCCTCTTGTTCAGGTGGGACGCAACTCTAGGAGTTTGTTTCAAGTAGGCCGCAGGCCTAAAGAAGCTTAGACTATGGCCAAAAGTTTGCTTAGGGAACCCACAAACATCAGGTGGGTTTTGTGGTTAGCTCAAGGGCTGAAACTAGCCCAGATCAACGTAAGAATGTTAACAAAGATACTAAAAGAAAAGCCGCAACCTTGGAAGGATCTCTGGAGGCATGTAGAGGAGTTGTAATCATGAGCCCATAAGCCTTAACCAGGATTCGATGTATTGAGATCAAGCTCGAGGAATTGTTTTGACCGCTGTTGACTACTGGACAAGACAAAATGTGACTGCAGTTGACTAAGGGCAGGATTGCATACTTGATTGGGTTGTTTCATTGACAATGGTATTGATCATCTCATTGTACTCTCTCTCTGTCTGTTGAACATTTGATATTTGATAATAAGATGAATTGATAAAGGGTTTTACCCATCTTGCGGTTTTTCCCTGGCTTGAGCCAATTCTTGTGTTCTCTTGTCTTGGCTTGTCCTCTTGTTCAGGTGGGACGCAACTCTAGGAGTTTGTTTCAAGTAGGCCGCAGGCCTAAAGAAGCTTAGGCTATGGCCAAAAGTTTGCTTAGGGAACCCACAAACATCAGGTGGGTTTTGTGGTTAGCTCAAGTGCTGAAACTAGCCCAGATCAACGTAAGAATGTTAACAAAGATACTAAAAGAAAAGCCGCAACCTTGGAAGGATCTCTGGAGGCATGTAGAGGAGTTGTAATCATGAGCCCATAAAAGCCTTAACCAGGATTCGATGTATTGAGATCAAGCTCGAGGAATTGTTTTGACCGCTGTTGACCACTGGACAGGACAAAATGTGACTGCAGTTGACTAAGGGCAGGATTGCATACTTGATTGGGTTGTTTCATTGACAATGGTATTGATCATCTCATTGTACTCTCTCTCTTTGTCTGTTGAACATTTGATATTTGATAATAAGATGAATTGATAAAGGGTTTTACCCATCTTGCGGTTTTTCCCTGGCTTGAGCCAATTCTTGTGTTCTCTTGTCTTGGCTTGTCCTCTACATTTATTATATATGTTCTTTCTTCAGTTACTATCAATATGATAATAATTCATGTGATTGCTAATGGATTGATAAATGGGGCTAATATGGAATTTTGAAGTAACTGTCCTAAGCAAAGAACATGTTAACCTAAAATTAACATGCATGCATGAGATACACTTTTTTGGACTTAATGATTAAATATAAGAGACATTTTTTCCTAAAGTGAGTAGTTATATAATAGAATTATTTTCTGGAAATATCTTGCATGTTCACATTGAACTTATGTGGAAGTTCTTGTTTGAGCTATAATTCTCAACACTCCATCTTTAGTGAGGAAGAAATTCTACACCAATCCAAGTTTGTTTCTGGATGCCTCAAACTTCCTTTCTGCTAAGGGCTTTGGTTATAACATTAGCTCTTAGTTTTTGGTAGCATTGGATAGGGTGTTCTAGTCTCTATGGTGTCTATGAGGCTAGGGTACACATTTTCTCCAATCCCAAAAATGGTTTCGCAAGAAACACCTCAATTAGATTAATTAGCCAATTATTAATTATTTTCCTAACTTGGGAAAACTGGTTAATTAAATCAGATTAATTGAAGAAAATCAATTTTGCTCTAGAGACTTCCAGAAAGGTGGGATGCGAAGGAAATGTGGGATGCCATCATCAAAGTGTGCCAGGATCCTTCAGAAAACAGGAAGATGATTCTCACGGAAAGGTGGAGGACCATCAAGATGCATAAGGGTGAAGATGTGATTTCTTATCTCACCAGAGTTCGACTTGTTAGAGACAAATTGGCTACAGTAGGGGACAAGCCAAGTGACGATGAGCTAGTTGCGCATGACACTCAATGGGTTCTCAAAGGAATGGAGTATGTTTGTCCAAGTGATTTATGGGCGAGACAAACTAGTAGATTGGGATCGCCTATGGAGTGATTTCACTCAGGAGGAGGTTTAGGCTAAGCTTGGTCAATGGCATCAATAGTTCGTGGCAAGGCATCGAAGGTGCAAAATGAGCAGAAAAATGTTGCCCTAGCAAGGAAGGGAAAGGCGAAGAAGATTCCCAGTCAGGGACAAGGCTCAAAAGGAGAGAAGAGTCACTATGATAGCCAATGTCTTAACCGGAAGAAGGACAAGATGGGGAAGCAAACTTCAGCTTCAATAGACATTGAAGATTTGTCTTCCAGGTTGGAAGATGAATTCACTCTCATAGCTTGCCTCTCTAGCTCCACGTCCATAGGTGTTTGGTATATAAATAGTGGAGCGTCAGCACATATGACGGGGGTTAGAGACTACTACTTTAGTTACAAGGAGGAGGAGATGGACTTCCAGATCCAGATGGGAAACAAGACGAAGTGTACTCCATTCGGGAGAGGTACCATCACCATTCAGAGGGAGTTTGGCAAGAACACTAGTGTTACAAATGTGCTACATGTGCCAAGTTTGGGCATGAACCTGATTACGGTACTTGCACTACAAGATAAGCGGTATGATGTCTACTTCGTGGAGTAGAAGGTGTTTGTTAAACAAAAGAGTTGGAAGAAGGTCACACATATTGGAGTTTGAAGCAACAAGTTATGCAAGTTGCAATTCAATTCTCCAAAGGCACTAATCGACAACGGTAGCAGTGGCAGAGACATGGGAGAGTTGTGGCATAGGAGGATGGGACACTTACATAATGGAGCACTTAGATTGCTCAGGGAGGCTGTGACTCGTGTTTTAGAATTGAGCACGAAACACAATGACATGTGCAGGGGGTGCGTACTTGGGAAGCTGGCAAAGGCAACGTTCCCAAGGAGTGACAATAGAGCTAGTGGTGTGTTGTGTTTTGTACACTCAAATATTTGTGGCCCAATATCCACCAGATCTCTCAGGGGTTACGAGTACTTTGTGACCTTCATAGATGTCTTCTCCAGGAAAACTTGGATCTATTTTCTAGAGACGAAGGATTAAGTCTTTAGTGAGTTCCAAGAGTTTAAAGCTCTTGTGGAGAATATGACAAGCAGAAAGATCAAGGTGTTCGTACGAACAATGGAAGTGAGTATACAGATAAGGGCGTTATGGGGTTCTGTGCAAAGGAGGGCATCAAGAGAGAGTGGACAACTCCATACAATCCATGGCAGAATGGTGTTGTAGAGCAGAAGAACAGGGCAATTTTCTAAAGATTAAGGATGTAGTCTTCAGTCGCTTCCAAGAGTTTAAAGCTCTTGTGGAGAATATGAGAGGCAAAAAGATCAAGGTGTCTCATACGAACAATGGAGGTGAGTATATAGATAAGGACTTCATGGGGTTCTATGCGAAGGAGGGCATTAGGCGAGAGTGGACAACTCCATACAATTTGTAGCAAAATGGGGTTGCAGAGCAGAAGAACAAGATAATTGTCAGGGCAACAAAGACGATGTTATATGACCAGGATATGTCCAAGTTTCTATGGGCAGTAGCACGCCAATGTACATACAAAACAGGGTTCCTCAGAGAGTGTTGGGGGAGATAACACTAGAGGAAAACTCCACAGTGTGGAGGTTTGCCATTACACCAAAACCCGCAGGTGTTAGTAAACGTTACAAACCAGTAACTAGGATCCCCATGGTGGAAATTACGGATTCTATAGAGGTGCGGTGATTCTTCCAACACCCCCCCTCAAACGCAACTTGGGGGAATCGAACCTGGGTCCAAGCTCTGATACCATGTGGAGGTTTGCCGTTACACCAAAACCCGCAAGTGTTAGTAAACTGTTAAAATTTGGTACCCGCGGAGAGGTGGTTCCCTAAGGCTTTGATCTTTGGCCTAGGGAAAAGTGTCCAAAAGAATTTAATTTTTCTCCTAAAGTGACATTATAATTTTTATAAAGTCAAATCTAATTTAAAAGTGACTTTAAGTGATAAAGTTACTAAAGTCTAATTTTAAAGTGACTTTAATGAAGTCAATGTAAAATTAGAAAGGAAAAGTGACTTTGGAAATAAATGACTAAGAGGGTCTTTATTAAAGTGGGGTGAATTAAAAAATAGAAAGTGAGATTTAAATGAGCATTTAATCTCAGCCATAGATCTCAATCTATTTCAGCCATTGGATTTAGGGATCACCCAAAAGTCACTTAGGGTTAGATTAAAAGAGGAAAAGGAGGAAAAGGTCATTCATTCTTTCATGAGCAGATTGACAGCAGGAGAGCAAGAGAGCAAGGGAAATTTCTGGATAGGGAGGAGAAGGAGGCAGCAGCGTGGCACACATTCCAAGGTAGCATTCCAGCAAGTCCGTACCGCTGAGTTAGCATACAGTGAAAGGCAGATTTTTGGGCATGATTTTCAAGGAGGTCGTACAGTGGTTTTCACACAAATCGAGGAGCATAAATCTGAATTTGCTGGCACGATTTTCAAGGAGGTCGTACAACATATTTTTAAGGAGGTCGTACAACAGTTTTTGGCATAGAAATCGAGGAAATCAGATAGCAGCATTTCTGGCAGCTTGCACGATTTTCTAGGCAGGCCGTACAACAGAATTTAAGGCTGAAAATTGGCACAAAAATCGAGGAGGACGTACAACATTTATTGCTGTTCAGATTTTGCTGTTTGCAAGTTTTTCCAGTGGGCTGAGGCACGGAAAACAAGATAAGTTGTAAAAGTTTACTTGCTGATTTTTGCTGAATATTTCTCACTGTAAAAAAAAGTGTTTTTCAGAAATAAGGAGCTCTCGAACTGGTTTTCCCCAAGAGTTGTAGGGGGTTTTTCCAGGGTCACTTTGACCAAAAATTACTGTGCTTAAATGTGTTAAATCGCTGTTTGTACTTGCTAATTTTTTATTTTTGCATTTTCCAGCATAAAATTTCCAGAATTTGTGTTTTCAGCAAAATTTATTTTTCAGTTGTTGAATGTATGGATATGGGAAAGGGCATTTAACTATTTTGGAGAAATAAGGTGAAACTGAAAATCGGGGTGGGAAAGAGAAATTTTTACATGGTATCAGAGCTTGAGTGCTGAAGTGCAGTTTGGGACAGCAAGGAGGAAAATTACAGCCTGCTGATTTTTCACTCAGAAAATTCCAGCAAGCTGATTTTTCATAAACAACAGTTTTATCTTTACTACAACAGTGCTATTTTTCAGTTTTAGGACAACAGGATGTCATTGGGATTGAGGGTGGAGGATAGGCTGGATGGGCATACAAATTATAGCGTTTGGAAGGAGAGAATGCAGAGTATCTTTGAGGAGGCAGAAGTCTGGGACATAATGGTGCATACCACACAAAACCTTGTTGTTGTGCCTACTGATGCTACTCAGTTGGCTGTATAATAAAAAGAACAACAAAGGTAAGACTGATTCTAGACGGGGTCAAAGACCATTGCATTCTTCATGTGAGAGGGAAAAGAATGCCCATGAGATGTGGACAACATTGTCCAATCTCTACCAGAGTACCAATGAGAACCGGAAAATGGTCCTGAAGGAGAAGCTGAAGACCATTAAGATGGGCAATGATAGTGCAGCTGGATATCTCACAAAGATTACAACATGCTGATTTTTCACTCAGAAAATTCCAGCAAGCTGATTTTTCACAAACAACAGTTTTATCTTTACTACAACAGTGCTATTTTTCAGTTTTAGGACAACAGGATGTCATTGGGATTGAGGGTGGATGATAGGTTGGATGGGCATACAAATTACAGCGTTTGGAAGGAGAGAATGCAGAGTATCTTTGAGGAGGCAGAAGTCTGGGACATAATGGTGCATATCACACAGAACCCTGTTGTTGTGCCTACTGATGCTACTCAGTTGGCTGAGTATAATAAAAAGAACAACAAAGGTAAGAGACTGATTTTAGACGGAGTCAAAGACCATTGCATTCCTCATGTGGGAGGGAAGAGAAATGCCCATGAGATGTGGACAACATTGACCAATCTCTACCAGAGTACCAATGAGATCCGGAAAATGGTCTTGAAGGAGAAGCTGAAGACCATTAAGATGGGCAATGATAGTGCAACTAGATATCTCACAAAGATTACTAATGTGAGAGATGAGTTGGCAGCAGTTGGAGAGGACATTCCACCCACTGAGTTGGTGCGGATTGCAGTAAATGGCCTCTCCCGTTCATGGATGAACTTTGCTGATGGGGTTTGTGCACATGAGACCCTTCCCACATGGGAGAGGTTTTGGGATGATTGCATTCAGACAGAGATCAAGAAAGGTCAGCTTGGGGCAGCCAAGCCAGTTGAGCAGGATGAGGATGTAGCACTGTCGGCAGGAGGCAAGAAAGGCAAAGGGAAGAAGCAGGCTTCCACAAGCAATGGTGGGGGCAAAGGCAAAGGTAAAGGTAAACAGGGTAACACACAGAAGGACTATTCCAAGGTGAAGTTTTGGAATTGTCAAAAGATGGGACACTATGCAGTTGTGTGTCCGGAGAAGAAGAAGAAGAAGGGGAAGAACCAGAGCGTGGCAGCTTCAGCAGAGGTTGAGGACTTTGCAGTTCGTTTTGACCGGGAGTTTGGGTTCACTGCGTATGAGTCCTCTAGTGCATGATCACTTGCTACACAGGTTAAGAGAGAGCATGCTTTTCCCTCGATTAGCGGAGCATCTTCGGGTATCTGGTATGTAGATAGTGGGGCTTCACGTCACATGACAGGAGTCCGTGAGTACTTCTCAGAGCTTTTAGAGAGTGGCATTGATATAGAGGTAGTACTCGGTGATGACAGAGTTGTTAGAGCAGTCGGTGTGGGAACACTGACATTTCAGAGGGAGTCCAAACCTCCCTTGAAGGTGTCAGATGTTTTTTATGTGCCAGGGATGAGGAAGAACCTCATATCCGTCTCAGCGTTGGAGGACAGAGGATATGAGGTACTGTTCAGGGGAGGACAGGTGTTGATGTATCCCAGGGCACTCCAACTGATTCAGCTAGAGTGATAGGTGTACAAGTTTGCATTCCAGTCCCTTTTGGCATTGAGCAGTAGTATCGACAGTAGAGCTAGCAGTTCTGAGCTGTGTGTGATTTGGCACCGCAGGATGGGGCATATGTATCATGGAGCCTTGAGGACATTGCAGGAGATCACTACAGGTGTGCCAGATTTCAGTACTGATCACTTTGATACTTGCAGAGGATGTGCGATGGGCAAGTTTGCCAAATCCCCTTTTCCCAGTAGTGACAACAGAGGGACTGGGATACTTGATTTGATTCATTCCGATGTGAGCGGTCGGATGTGTCATGTTTCCTTGAGTGGATATGAGTACTATGTTTTATTCATTGATGATCACTCCAGGAGGACCTGGGTTTATTTCTTGAAGACCAGGAGTGAGGTCTTCAAGCGGTTTCAGGAGTTCAGAGCTCTTGTGGAGACACAGACAGGTCGGAAGATCAAGTCCCTGAGGTCGGAAAATGGGGGAGAGTACACCCTTGGAGAGTTTGTTGACTATTGTGCGGAGGGAGGCATTAGGAGGGAGTTCACTGTTCCTTACAACCCCCAGTAGAACGGGGTTGCGGAGAGGAAGAACAGATCCATCGTAGGGGCTGCCAAAGCCATGTTACATGATCAGGGGTTGCCATTGTTCTTGTGGGCAGAGGCCTGCGACACAGTTGTTTATTTGCAGAACAGGAGTCTGCATCGTGTCTTGGGGCACATGACTCCGAAGGAGGCTTTTTCTGGGAAGAAGCCTGATATTGGTCATCTTCATATCTTTGGATGCATTACAGACTCCTACATACCCAAGGAGAAGAGGACCAAACTAGAGCCCACCGCAGAGAAAGGTATTTTTGTGGGCTACAGTGAGACCTCAAAGGCCTTTCGGATTTACATTCCTGCACAGAGGAAAGTTGTTGTCAGGCGGGATGTGAAGTTCGAGGAGGACAGGGCCTTTAGGAGGTCACGGGAGTTAGAGTATCTGGATCAGCGAGACCCTCAGCAGCAGTTGAGTCAGTCGCAGGGATCCAGTGGGCAGGGATCAGGAGGATCCGGAGGTACATCTATGAGGATGTCAGGTCCGTTAGTGAGCAGTGGCTCACCAAGCCAGAGGGGTGGTGCTCCTGGCAGCATGCAGAGCAGTTCACTAGGGAGTCCACTGATGGACAGTTCACACGGTACCTCAGCTTCTACAGGTTCAGGTGCAGGTTGGAGGACAGCAGACAGACAGTCAGGAGTTCAGGTTCCTGATGATGATGATGAGGAGGAGTTTCATTCTCCTATGGGAGAAGTGCGCTCAGGGAAGAGGAAGCCCAAGTGGCTTCAGGACACCTTGAGAGATGCCACATCTGTCGCTGAGCCTAAGAGGCCGGTCAGAGAGAGTAGACCACCTGAGAGGTTTTGTAGCTATATGGCAATGGCTACCAGCATCCTTGACTCTCAGCCTTCTAGCTATATGAGGAGGCAGCTAGCCAGCAGGTCTGGAGAGAGGCCATGCAGGAGGAGTATTCTTCTATCATTAAGAATGATGTTTAGGAGGTGGTGCCAAGGCTTGAGGGCAAGTCCGTGGTTACTTCCAGATGGCTTTACAAGGTAAAGCATGCTGCAAATGGCAGCATTGAGAAATTCAAAGCGAGGTTTGTGGCTAGAGGGTTCTCCCAGGTAGAGGGAGTTGATTATGAGGAGACCTTTGCTCCCGTGGCTCGATATACTTCGATCCGCTCCATTATATCGATAGCAGCAGAGATGGGTTGGAAGATCCACCAGATGGATGTGAAGATCGCATTTCTCAATGGCTTCATACAGGAGGAGGTGTACATTGAGCAGCCACAGGGCTTTGAGGTGCATGGGAAGGAGTCCCATGTGTGCAAACTGAAGAAGGCCCTTTATGGCTTGAAGCAAGCTCCCAGAGCTCGGTACTCCAGGATAGATACATACTTGCAGGGGATGGGTTTCACAAAGAGTGAGGCAGATCCAAACCTTTACTTTATTGTGATAGGTGAGGAGCCTATCATTCTGGTGCTGTATATGGATGACTTGGTCATTACAGGTGCAGAGAGACTCATAGAGCACTGCAAGAGAGATCTTGCGGCAGAGTTTGAGATGAAGGACATCGACTTGATGCATTACTTTTTGGGTGTGGAGGTGTGGCAGGAGGAGGGGCATTTCTTCTTGGGGCAGGGGAAGTATATTGTGGACATCCTTGGCAGATTCCACATGGAGGATTGTAGACCCATGTCAACACCGATGATCACCAATTGGAAGAAGCTTTATGCTTCGGATTCTGAGTTGGTGGATCCCACATTGTACAGGCAGCTGATTGGTTCCTTGATGTATTTCGTCAACACTAGACCAGATATTTGTTTTGTAGTCAACACGATGAGTCAGTTTATGTGTGAGCCTAGGAAGGTCCATTGGGTGGTTGCAAAACACATTTTGCGGTACTTGCAAGGGACAGTGGATTATGGTCTGGACTACAGGCGGGGGGATGGAGTGAGATTGGCACGTTATACTGATTCTGATTGGGCAGGTTGTGCTTCTGATAGGAAGAGCACTTCAGGGTGCTGTTTTGGGTTGGGTTCAGCAGTAGTGTCATGGTTCAGCCGGAAGCAATAGTTAGTAGCATTGAGTTCAGCGGAAGCAGAGTATATGGCAACCAGTCTAGCTAGTTGTGAGGCCATCTGGCTTCGCAAGATGTTGTTTGGCTTATTTGGTCAGCCGTTGAGACCTTCAGTGATTTACTGTGATAATCAGAGTTGCATTAAAATCACGGAGAATCTAGTATTTCATGACAGGTCAAAGCATATCGGGATCAAATACCATTTCATCAGAGACTGTGTTCAGAAGGGCGCTGTGAAGCTTGAGTATATTCCCACTGATGAGCAGGTTGTAGATATTCTTACCAAAGCCTTACCACGGGGCAAGCATGACTACTTCAGAGACAAGATGGGTGTGGTGAAGAACACCTTCCTCGGTAAGAGGGAGTGGTGAAATTTGGTATCGGAGGATAGGTGGTCCAAAAGAATTTAATTTTTCTCCTAAAGTGACTTTATAATTTTTATAAAGTCAAATCTAATTTAAAAGTGAGTTTTAGTGATAAAGTTACTAAAGTCTAATTTAAAAGTGACTTTAATGAAGTCAATGTAAAATTAGAAAGGAAAAGTGACTTTTGAAATAAATGACTAAGAGGGTCTTTATTAAAGTGGGGTGAATTAAAAAATAAAAAGTGAGATTTAAATGAACATTTAATCTCAGCCCTAGATCTCAATCTATTTCAGCCATTGGATTTAGGGATCACCCAAAAGTCACTTAGGGTTAGATTAAAGGAGGAAAATGAGGAAAAGGTCATTCATTCTTTCATGAGAAGATTGGGAGAAGGAGAGCAAGAGAGCAAGGGAGATTTCTGGACAGGGAGGAGAAGGAGGTAGCAGCTTGGCACACATTCCAAGGCAGCATTCTAGCAAGTCCGTAGAGCTGAGTTAGCATATAGTGAAAGGCAGATTTTTGGGCACGATTTTCAAAGAGGCCGTATCACAGTTTGCACAGAAATCGAGGAGCAGAAATCTGAGTTTGCTAGCACGATTTTCAAGGAGGCCGTACAACAGATTTTCAAGGAGGTCGTACAACAGTTTTCGGCACAGAAATCGAGGAAATCGTACAGCAGAATTTCTAGCAGCTTGCACGATTTTCTAGGCAGGTCGTACAGTAGAATTTAAGGCTGAAAATTGGCACAAAAATTGAGGAGGACGTACAACATTTATTGCTGTTCAGACTTTGCTGTTTGCAAGTTTTTCTAGTTGGCTGTGAAGCACAGAAAACGAGATAAGTTGTAAAAGTTTACTTGCTGATTTTCGCTGAATATTTCTCACTGTAAAAAAAAAGCATTTTTCAGAAATAAGGAGGAGCTCTCGAACTGGTTCTCCCCAAGAGTTGTAGGGGGTTTTTCCAGGGTCACCTTGACCAAAAATTACTGTGTTTAAATGTGTTAAATGGTTGTTTGTACCTGCTGATTTTTTTATTTCTGCATTTTCCAGTATTCTGTGAAATTTCTAGAATTTGTGCTTTCAGCAAAATTTATTTTTCAGTTGTTGAATGTATGGATGTGGGAAAAGGGCATTTAACTATTTTGGAGAAATAAGGTGAAACTGAAAATCGGGGTGGGAAAGAGAAATTTTTACATAAACGTTACAAACCAGTAACTAGGATCTCCAGGGTGGAAATTACGGATTCTATAGAGGTGCGGTGATTCTTCCAAGACACAGGGAAGAAACCAGAGGCTACGCACCTTAGGATCGTTAGCAACATAACTTATTGTCATGTATTAGATGATAAACACACGAAATTGTATTAGATTGCAGATAAGGGCTATTTCGTTGGCTACAATGAAACATTCAAGGTGTACAAGATCTATATTCTTGGTAGCAAGAGGATCATCTTGAGATGAGACGTAAAGTTCCAGGAAGAGAAATCCTTTAGGAGATTTTGTGAGTTGCCAACATATGATCTAAGTGGGCTAGCAGAAACTCCAAGGGTTGAGCAGTAGCCACAGGGACAACTACAGGGACAACAAAGCATGAGTACATTTACTAGTACGAGCACTAGCTTGGTGCAGGAGGTACTACGAGTTCACAGTAGACGTAGCAGTAGGGGTAGGATGAGGAGCATGGAGCTCCAATCACCACTAGTGGAAGAAGAAGTAGAGAGGTGCTTCAAATGTTGAAAGATGTGTAGGAGTTCATGGGAGGTCCTAGATCGAACACTAGAGAGCATAGACAGCCAAACATGTACAAGACGTTGGTGACAAATGTCGTCGACAGGGAGCCTTCTAGTTATGATGAGGCTGCACAACATCAGGTGTTGCAGGATGCCATGGTGGAGGAGGATAACTCCATCATGATCAACGATGTGTGGGAGGTCATGCCTATACTTGTGGATAGGTCAGTTGTAGGCTCTTGCTAGATCTACAAGATCAAGTATGCCACAAATAGGTCAGTTGTAGGCTCTTGTTGGATCTACACGATCAAGTATGCTGCATACGACAATGTGGAGAAGTATAAGACAAGGTTCATGGCCAAGGGGTATGCACAGTAGGAATGCATAAATTATGAGGAGACCTTCACCCTAGTGGCCATATATACCCCTATCCAGGCAATGCTCTCATTGGCAACACAGTTGGGATGGTAGATTCACTAGATGGACGTCAAGACTGCATTCTTGAATGGGGTGATATAGAGACACGTGTGCAGACTAAAGAGGGCACTATACATGGTATGGTCGAATAGACAACTGCTTGCAGCAAATAGGCTTTGTGAAGAGTGAAGAGGATTCCAAACTCTGCTATATGATGGTAGGAGGTGAGCCAGTCATCTTAGTTTTGTATGTGGATGATCTTCTTCTTGATAGGGTCATCAAGGCTCATAGGGGACTGCAAGAGGTACTTGGCAACATAGTTCGAGATGAAAGATTTGACACTGATGCATTACTTCCTAGGACTGGAGGTATGGCAGACAGACAGGGAGATCTTCTTTGGACAAGGGAGATATACTATGCAAATTCTGAAGAGATTCAGGATGCAGGAATGTAGATCCATGTCCACACCTATGATTACCAATTGGAGGAAGATAGGCACATGAAAGGATGTAGGAGGACCCAACCTTGTATAGGCAACTCATCAGATCTCTTATGTATATGGTCAACAGAAGGCCAAACATTTGTTTAGTGGTCAACACTCAGTCAGTTCATGGTGGAGCCAAAGAGAATACACTAGACAACAACGAGACATGTTTTGAGGTATTGCGCGACACAATTAAGTAGGGTTTGCGATATACTTGAGGTGACTGTGTTAGTTTGTGTGGATATACAGATGTAGACTAGGCAGGCAGTTTAGTGGACCAGAAAAGCACCTCAGTGTGTTGCTTTATTATTGGATTTAGAGGTTGTCTCTTAGTGCAACAGGAAGTAGAAGTCTGTGGCACTGAGTTCTGCAAAGGAAGAATATATGGCAGCTAGCATGGCCACATGCGAAGCTATTTGCCTTCAGAAGCTGCTAGTGGGTTTGTTTGGTTAGCGGATGGATTTGACCAATATCTACTATGATAATTAGAGTTGCATTAGGCTCCTTGAGAATCCAGTCTTTCATGATAGGTAGAGGCATATTGACATTAGATACCACTTTATCATAGATTGTGTACAACATGGATCGGTTCGGCTACAACATGCTCCCACAAATCAACAAGTTGCAAAGATTCTCACGAAGACCTTGGGTAAGGCAAAGTTTGTCTACTTCAGGGATAAGATGGGAGTAGTGGAGAACACCTTCCTCGCTAAGAGTGAGTGTTAGTATTTGGTAGTATCTTTTAGGTGTTCTAATCTCTATGGTGTCTATGAGGCTAGGGAACACATTTACTCAAATACCCAGAAAAGGTTTTGCAAGAAATACCTCAATTAGGTTAATTAGTCAATTATTAATATTTTTCCTAAGGTCTCACTTAGGAAAACTAGTTAATTAAATCAGATTAATAGAGGAAAATTGATTTTGCTCTAGAGACTTTCGGAAAATTCACTTGATGGGGTCAAGATGATCTTAGCCATTGATTATGATTAGATCGTGGCCGTTGGTTGTTCAACAAGAGATTATAAGAGCAAGTAGATAGGGCCTTGAAGAACACACAACAAAATTCAAGCAGTTGACTTACCCATTTGCAGTGATTAGAAAGAGCGCAGTTGAAGCATAGGGAGACACTAACAACAAGGGGTTTAGCAAGAAAAATTAAGGAGTGAATGCTGAAGGAATTCTTCACGAGATTCAAACATTCCGAGAGAAGGGAATAGAGGCCGAATTATTCTGCAGAGAGGCCGCACTAGCTAGTGTGAGTAGCCAGTGTGCATTACTTGGTAGTTGTTCGATTTCCGGTTGTTGGAGGAAGAGCAAATCGCTCAGTCGAATTGCAGGTGGAAGAAGGTGCAAGAACGATTTTCTTGAGGCAGTGCGATTTCCAAGAAGGCCGCACATGTTTCCAGATTTTGCCAGTGCGAGTTGCAGGCAGGAGGCCGATTTGATTTGTAGAAGGAAACTTTGTGTTTCTAGATCAATTTTTCCATTGGAGAAATTTATCGTAGCTTTTCCAGTGTCAGGAAAGCAATTGACATACTCTTTAATTTGTTGAAGAAATAATACTAAAACCCACACGTGTAGGCTGGTTTTCCCCACATTGGGATTTTTCCAGGATGATTTTCCAAATATCTTGGTGTACAAAATTTTGTTCGTGTGCATTATTTCTCAGTTCTTGTATCTATTTGTGAAAATTGAACTAGTGAATGAATTGTTATTTGCCTTAATAATTTATGAAGAAAAATAAACTAGAAGATTAATCTCCAGTTCCTGAATTAAGGAAATTTCTCATTAGCTACTTGTTGATTTGTGGAATATAATGGAGACCTTCACTGCCCTTGTGTAATCTTATCTTGTATGAAGTGACATTTGTTTTTTATTGAGCTAAGTGCCATGGAAGTTTGCTTCATGTTGAAACAAGATACTATTGTTGGTCCCATGCTAAAGCAATTCCTTGAGGTGCTCTTTGTTTGTTGGACAACTTGCCCATGCTAGAGTTAAAATGCCCTTGCATATTCACTTCACATCTCTCAGATATCTCATACTGTACTCCACTATGCCCCTCAAATACTTGAGCAAATATTTTGTTGGTGCTTGATGCTCCTACCTTGGTTCTACCATGAATTGACTTGAGGTGTCCATTAAAAAGAAAACATGTAAGTCCTTCACACCTATTTCAAAGCCTCGAGGCTGCTTTATGTACACTTCTTCATTAATGATCCCATTAAGGAAAGTTGTCTTCATATTCATCTGAGGTATATACTATATTCCACACCATAAATCAAACCAAGGACATAATAATTCTAATAGAAGTGTAGTTGGCAACTAGAGCAAATGTCTCCTTGTAGTCCACTTGCTCTCTAAGAGAACCCTCTCGTCACGATCCTTGCTTTGAACTTTCTTAATGTTGCCATTTGTTGCATGTTTGATCTTCTATAGCTGTCTAAAACTCATAAATGACTTTCCTTCGGTCTTGGCATTATGCCCTAAACATCATTTTCATGATGGAGGTGCACTCCTCCATTATGGTGTCTTGCCATACTTGTTGGTCTGTTGCCACCTGAAATCTAGAAGGCTTAGAGTCAAGGAATGTTCCTCATCATTGCCATATAGCCTGGAAACTTCTTTGGAGATATGCTCTCTCCAAATGTGCTCTTGAGAGTCTCAACATGCTCTTAAGATTCCCTCAATGTTTGAGTGAGCCATTGAGGCCTCTTAACAAAAATGTAAGGGGCTACTATCTCCCGTTCTTCTCTTGAGGGGTTTTGTATTTCTCTAGAAATCACTGGTAATCCAAGCTCAACCTTTGGAGCTTCTTTCTCTTCGTCCGCTGTCACTAGGTCTAGAATCTCCTTCGAACTATGCTTGTTTATTACGAAAACAACCTTGACATGTGTGTCAATCGTGCACCTTCTTCATACACCATGCTGGTAAATATTGAACTTTGAAAGATGTGTCTATCTCCCTCAAATTAGGTAATGCCTTTTGATGCAGGTATACCATCCTCTTGTGCCACAACTTGCATAAGCTATCAATGTTATGTGCCAAGGCTCAAATAGGTTAATCTTGAAACTTGTACAAATTACCTTATTTAACCCCTGTTACCTATAAGTTGTATTCGGGTTAGATTCCTTCGGTTTGGTGAGGACTTGTTGGTTCTTGAGCTACACAACAAAGTCCTTATCCTTCACGACTGAAATTGGAAGCAAATTCTTCTTTGGACTTTTGGAGCAAACTAGACATTGTCAAAATCACTGTTTTAAGAAACGACTGAGTCGAAACTGAAATGGCCGAGCTAGACCGAGCCATTGCTTGGCCGGGTCGGCTTGGTGGCCGGAATAGTTCGGCTAGTCGGGTTATTATCGAGCCGGTGACTAACTTGGCTGACTCGGTAACAATTCGGCCGTCTCAGCCAAACCTGAGCTAACTCGGCCAACTCGGTCGCCATGGCTAAATTGCGGCCTGTGGATTTTTTTGGGGGGAAAAAGGGAGCCCACAGCCAATTCTAATTTGTCTTAGGGTTATTTTGAGGTCCATTTATCTCTCCCAACCCTATAAAAGCTACCCAAGCCCCCTCCCATTTCCTCACAACTATCTCATTGCATTTGTGTGAGAATTTGTGAGGAGTTTGTGAAGGAGTTGTGGAGTTTGTTTTTGGAGCAACAGTGACGAGTCTTGGGAAAGCATTGGAGCAACAATGAGGAGCTTCTTGGGCAACCATTGGAGCAACATTGAGGATTTGGTTTGTTGGAGCAACATTGAGGAGGCGGTTTGTGCCTAGAGGTATTTTTTTTCACTTCTAAAATCTGTTTTGGCTTATTTATTTTTTTGTGCAAATCTGGAAATTGAAAAGTGTTTTTGTAAAAGAAATGAACATTGAAGCAATGCTATTTTTTTTTGTTTTCATTTTCAGATTTTTTCCTTTCATTTCCAAGTTGAAAAATGGCTCCTAGAGTGAAAGATGTTGCTTGTGCATGTGTTGAAATGGTTGATAATCAAATGCATTGCAAATTTTGCCATAGAAAAATTAAGGAGGGTCCTCGGGGTCCATGTGAATCACCACAGATTGGGGAGATTAGGAAGGAGTTGTTAAATAGCTTTCGGAAGTTTCAAGAAGAAAAAGCTAGGCAAAAAGAAATAGAGGCTGAAATTGGGAGGAAGAGGAGTATACAACAAATGATGGCTACCAACCCCCATTTTGATTTTGAGGGCTCTTCTTCTATCCCTTGTACTAATGCATGCAACACCTTCCGCTATGTTCCCTCTTTGGAGTCCATGCAAGAAAAAAAGGGTAAGGGTAAAATGAAAAAGAAGGGGGACCTGAATATCAAAAGTTATTTCACTGTCACACTCTCGTCTCCATCAGATGCATATGGTCCTGAAGCTAGTAGAACTTTGCAGCCCACTTTAGATGACCATTGGAAGAAAGAATTGAGGGAGACTGCTTGTGATTACATAGCTAGATGGTGGTATGACGCTGATATCCCCTTCAATGCTTCCCCTTCACCATATTATGAGCCTATGTTTGATGCCATATTTGTTGCTGGAAAGGGCTTCAAAGGCCCTACTATGCATGAGTTAAGGGGGTCTTGTTTGCAGAAAGAAATTTCCTCCATTGATGATTATTTGAAATATTTCAAAAACTCATGGGCGAAAACATGATATACCATCATGTCAGATGGATGGACTGATCAAAGGAACCGTACCATCATAAACTTTTTTATCTTTTTCCCACAGGGAACCATGTTTCTAAAATCAGTTGATGCGTCTGATAGGGTGAAAGATGGACAATTGTTGTTTCAGCTATTGGATGAGGTTGTTGAGGGTGGCTAATGTTGTTCAAGTCATCATAGATAATGTCTTTAATTATGTTCTTGTTGGTAAACTATTAAGAGGAAAAATAGAAAACCATCTTTTGGACCCCATGTGCTGCACATTGCATTGACCTCATGCTTGAGGATATTGGCAAATTAGATTGGGTCAAGAACACTATAGATCATGCCAAAAGCATAACAAATTGTATCTACGATCATTCATGGATTTTGAGCCTGATGAGGAGACACACAGGGGGCAGAGATATTATTAGGTCTGCCATCACTAGATTTGCAACTCATTTCTTGACATTGCATTCTATATGCTTTTCCAACATAGAAACTTGCAAAAGATGTTTTCCAGTCATGAATGGAATCAAAGCCAGTGGTGTAACAAACATGATGGCAAAGATTTGTAAAAGAAAGTTAATGAAGAAATATTTTGGAAAAAGGCAACAGAGATTGTGAAGGTCGCTGAGCCACTGGTTAAGGTGTTGCGATTGGTGGAGGGAGAAAGATTGGCTATGGGTTTCATTTATGAGACTATGGATCAAGCAAAGGAGCAAATAAAGAGGGCATACAAGGATAGAGTGGTGGCTAAGTATGGGCCCATTTGGGCAATCATTGGTGAAAGATGGAACAATCAACTCCGTTGCCCTATACATGTAGTATTTTAAATTTTTTGAACCCAAGGTATCATTATAAAGCTCTGGAGGCAAGAACTTTGGGTGGGGAGGTTAGAGGTGGATTGGTTGATTACATTGATCGCATGATCCCATTGGAGAGTGATCAACTGGAGATACACCAACAGGTCACTTGTTTCAGCAAAGCCACTTGTACCTTTGGCAAGAACCTAGCAAAAGATTGGAAGGGAAGCAGATGAGCCAGGTAAACAAAAAATTTCAATTTTCAAATTCTTATTTTGTTAAATTGTTTATAATTTGAAAGTTAATTGTTGGATATAATTTGTTGAGCTAACTCTTTACACTACTATGTTTTTTGCAGCACAATGGTGGGAGGCTTTTGGTAGCCATTATCCTCAATTACAGAAGTTTGCAATTCATATTTTGAGTCAAACTTGCAGTGCTATTGGGTGTGAGCGCAATTGGTCTGTCTTTGAGAGGATTCACACGAAGAAAAGAAACTGTTTGGATAAAAAACGGTTAAATGATATAGTCTATGTCCAATACAACCTCCGGCTTAGACACAACCAATTGCTGAACAAAAGACTCGATTCAGATCCCATTGTGTTGGAAGATATTGATCCAACATCAGATTGGGTTGTGGAGAGTCATCCAATAGAGTTTGATTCTGATGAGGATGTTGATTTGGATTTACAGATGGAGGCATCACTAGAACAAAATGTTCAGTTGAATGCAGATCCACTTGTAGCAGCCTCAGGCTCAGCCCCAAGTCCTCCAGTTGTAGGCGCTTCCTCTGCTTAGCCATGGCGAAAGCACATATCTTGTCTATCTCAGTGTGTAGCTGCTGCACAACCTACTAGTGCTACCATTTCTACAGTTGCAGTTGGAGATGATGATGAGGAGGAGCTGTGGGTTTCCCTGTTTGACTCTGATTTAGAGTCTGAGCCAGATGATGTTGGCTCCTATAACAGTAGCCAGTAGTACTGGTGACTAGTGATGTTTTACAATTTACTTTTGTTGTAGAGGCCATTGAGAACCTCCTTGGTTATGTATTTTTGTTTTGATCTCTATATCATGTATGTATTGGACAATGCACTGGGTGCCATTTTGATATAATGAATATATTCATGAGCCTACTTTGATCATATGTTGTCTTCTCTCTATATTGTAAAGCTTTTTGTTTAGAAACATGAATGAAAATCTTTAAAATTATGTTTTTTTTATAAAATAAATAAATATTTAATGTATTTTTTACAATGATTGAGTCATATTGAAATCAAACTGTCTGAGTCGGAGTTGACCCTTCGTCGTTTCCCAATCGGAGTTGGAGTTTTAAAACACTAGTCAAAATATATAGAATTGCTGGACTTGAGCTGGAAGGGAATAGTATAATCTCCCACTACTAGGTACTTGGCATCATCACCAAGCTCAACTTGTGCTCTTGAGTCGTATTGTTGAGTTGATGTCATTTCAAGAATAATGTCACAAACATCGACATCGGGATAAAATTTGCAAGGGTCTAGAAAACCAAAATATCAAGAATTATTAGTAAAAATTAGCAAATACCAACATTGGGATAAAACCGACAAGGGTTTGGAAAACCAAAATACTGAGAAATATTAGTAAAAATGGGCAAACATTGGCAAAATTAAGATACGACCAAAATATTAATAAAAATTGTCAAACATCGGCTAGGCCAAAAAAATTGTGATTTCATGATTTTTTCGCAATAAAATTATGATGTTTGCAACGTTAGCTCATGATGCCCCATTGTCCACATCATGCATTCATTGAAATCACATTGATGGAAAGACAAGATATTATTGAGAAATCCTTCTTGAACATGGTAACAAACTTATTCATTTTGAGTTTTTCTTTAGATAATCCACCTCTATTTTTCTTTCCTTTACCCTTCTTTTTCTCCATACACTGTGATGCATAATGACCATGTTTTGACAAACAAAACACTCGATTATACTCAAGTCCTTTTATCATGGTTGTGAGGTTGAATTCTGACTCTTGTCCTTACCCTTGTTGTTCCCTTACCTTTGCCCTTATTTAATTGACCAAATAAAGCTAGGTTCTCTTCGCTATCCTTCTTGCTAACGTTTGACTCCATGCAAATCTCCTTTTAGATACAATGATCTTGGAGCTTCTCAAGGTTGGGAAGGTTCTTTTAAGCATAGATACCTTTCACAAATGGTTCCAATGAAGTTGAGAACCCTTCAATGCTATGTTCACTAGCTTTGCAAGTTGATCGATCATCTTCAATGATCTCTCCAATTGTTGCGAGTTGATCATGACTCTATGTTACCTTCATAAGGTAACTGGTGACTATGTTTGATTTGGTCATCAATGTGGATCCAAGATTTTTTTCTCAGTATCATCTTCTTGTTTATGTTTTGACTTTGGAAAAGGCTATGTTACCTTCATAAGGTGACTGGTGACTATGTTTGATTTGGTCATCAATGTGGATCTAAGTTTGTTTCTCAATATCATCTTCTTGTTTATGTTTTGACTCTGGAAAAGGCTAACCAAGACATCAAACATCTCTTTCATCGTCTTTCTCTTAGATATATGAGGGATCAAATGATCCTTTATGGCATCCAAGAGCATCCACTTGGCCTTCACTTCCTTCTCCTTGTATTCACTTCCTTGTGCCATTGTTTTGAAGACATTTGTATGTATAGACAATGCCCTAGCACATCCTCCTTGTAGAGTTTGGTGCTCAACCCTTTTAGCTTGAGACCATCTTTCATCTGGTTTCACTTCTACACTGCATTTGATGTTTCATTGATTTAGTGATGGGTTGAGGTCGATACGCATACCTGACCTATTGCTCATTAGATTCCATTCCCTTATCTAACCCTTACGGTTACACAAGATGTTGGTTTTCATGTGTCTTAGACATTCTAGTGTCCGTTGGTATTTCAATGGATCAACTTCCTTCCTTGAGATACTCCATGGATGCACTTGGCCACCTCCTTAGTAAAAGGGATTTGAACAGGATCCTCTTGGATGACTTATGTAGACAGTTTGTGCAGGCCAGTTGGACCAGTTGGACAAATCCTCGAGGTGGGTTATGTGTAAAGTTGGCCCTCTATGTTGAACACTTCATAGAGGTGAGGGACATACTCATTTTCCAAGCCCCATACACTCTCTTCATGTCCCTTTAGGCTAATTCCTAGTAGGCTCACATAGACTTGAAGTTGAGATGGACAAGCTGACTATACTGACAAAGAGGATCTATTGGCTATGCCACCTTCATGAGGTTGAGATAGATGAGCACTTCACATTATGCTGCCCCATTTATTATGAGATCCTTGGACATTCCATTATTTGTTTAAGGGGATCCAAACCCTATCCAGTTTCTTGCATTACTTGGAGTAGAGATGTCTAGCCCTTTACTTCCTTCTTTCTAGTGTTCCCATTAGCTAGGGGCACCAAGAGACATATTTATGATAACATTTCATTTGACTCTAGATTAGTGTGGATGTGAGGGACCATTCTTCTCTCCCTAGAGAGTTCAAAGACATTTCCAGACCATATCTCTTACCAACAGGTAGACGAGATCACCTAGACGTCAATGACGACCTAGTTCTAGCCAACAACACAGGAGGTGGTCCAAACCTTCCCCTAGCTCTTCCTTGGGGCATTAAGCTTGAGTTTTCGTCATTCGGCCTTGGATATTAAGAGATATAGATCTAGTGGACTATAGCTCCTATACATTTCCCTCATGTTATTGTTGCCTTCACTTGGAGCCAAGGGTTTTCCATGTTTTAACATAGACCTCATTCTTTAGTTCTTGTTCTTTTGTATATGAGACATTTTGGTACTACTACTTTGTATCGACATCATTGTACTCACTAAACCCATTGACTTACTTTTGTGGTCATTTGTTTGACACTTATATAATTATCTTATCTTATGTTGTTGTGAGTTGTCAATTGCTCTAGATCTGTAGGTGGAAGTCACAATGCCCCTCACAATAATATCCCAAAGATCGTTCTCCTTTGGTAAGAGTGTAACCTTGACCTTCTATGCCAAGAAATTCAAGGAACCATTCAAATTTTCAAACTTGAGGCATGTTATTGCCATTTTTGAGTTCTATCTCACAAACTCCCAATCTGAAAATAAAAATTTGAAACCCTCTAATTTGGAAGTTGATTTACTGTTGCAAATCCTTGAGAATTTCACTCAAAGTCAGCGATGATACCATATAAAAAGTTTTGAGCCTAGTTGACTAATGTCGTTATGATCTCAATTAGAGAAGTAATTGCTTATTTTCAACCAGATAGAAATAAATTTCAGACCCTAGCATTAACCACACAATAGCTTAAAATTAAATAGTGGAAGCATAAAATTAATTTCACACATCCATAGGTAATTACTTATTCAAATCAGCTATTCCTCCTTTGAGAAAATTTACAAGGAAACCTCCACTAGTTGCTAGAAAAAAATTGGCACTCTACACAAAAAAAGGCGCCCTGAATTGAGCTTGTATGACTTGCTTGAGAAAGAACAACCTTTTGGAAAAAAACTAGAAACAAGAAATTATTAAATGGCATACTTGTATGGCATCTTCATACCACTGTACGTGCATGTGCATACTTGTATACTCTTATACGACTATATAGAACTATGTCATACACTTGTATGACATTGGTATGGATTGTTGTCCATTGTCCTAATTCACCTATGCCTAAATCCTTGCTCTCTTTCTCTCTCTCACACACACAAAACTTGCTCAATTGTTCTTTTGCTTAACCCTTTAAATTGACTTGTCTTTAACCACACAATAGCTTAAAATTAAATAGTGGAAGCATAAAATTAATTTCACACATACATAGGTAATTACTTATTCAAATCAGCTATTCCTCCTTTGAGAAAATTTACAAGGAAACCTCCACTAGTTGCTAGAAAAAAATTGGCACTCTACACAAAAAAAGGCGCCCTGAATTGAGCTTGTATGACTTGCTTGAGAAAGAACAACCTTTTGGAAAAAAACTAGAAACAAGAAATTATTAAATGGCATACTTGTATGGCATCTTCATACCACTGTACGTGCATGTGCATACTTGTATACTCTTATACGACTATATAGAACTATGTCATACACTTGTATGACATTGGTATGGATTGTTGTCCATTGTCCTAATTCACCTATGCCTAAATCCTTGCTCTCTTTCTCTCTCTCACACACACAAAACTTGCTCAATTGTTCTTTTGCTTAACCCTTTAAATTGACTTGTCTTTATACTTTTCACTGAGACCAAAACCCTCATTTATTTTTAGTTTACTCATTGTCTAAGTCATGCACTCATGAGATAAGGTTTTTTAGACTAAAATACTAATTTTAAAACTTCCATGTTTTTATTAAATTGGATTACAAATAGATTTACTTTTCAAAAATATTTTGAAATATGTGCAAATTCACACTGAACCTATGTGCAAGTTTCTGGCCAAGCTATAATTCACAACAAGAGTTAGTGAAGCAATGCGCTGTTGGAACTTGGGGGTCTATGAATGATGGAGCTCCCTTGCCCTATCTATGAATGATGGAGCTCCCTTGCCCTATTAAGATTTATGACTAATGAAGACAAGTATACCTTTAAATTTTGGAGCAATGTTAAATACTTTCATTGTTGCGACATTATATATAAATATTTCTTGTTTTTTAATTTAAGATAAATGCCCAAGTATTATCTAGGAGTAAATCAATGCGAGGAGGTTTCTCCCTCTTGATTTATTTGCTGTTTACGTCCATACTTGTAATAATATTGCAAATTTCGATTTGTAAATAATACGTGATTTGTAAATAATACATCTCTTTTATATTTTGTTGATGAGTTGTTCCGTCTTGGGCCTTCCAAGATTCATTTTATATAAATTTCTAGTAAACACTAAGGGTAATGTCCAAAATGGATCCAAACTAACCAGTTCATTTGGTTTTATGTTGAACTTGTTTCAAGATGTTTGAGAGTGGTTTCAACCTCATCGAACTTCAAATAGAGAAAGTAGAACTTTAAATTCCATTCAAACTTCAACAGACTTAATAATTTTTAGGATTTCAAGATTGGCATTGCAGTGTTTCCACTGGGTTCTAACTTCTATCCTTTATGAGGGTATGGGATTGACATCCAATCAAGAGCACCATGCACTCTTTGTACTTCGATCTTGGTGGTGTTGATTTTTGAACTCTGTTATCACGAACTTAGTAATAATGCTCCCTTCACTCGAGCAAAATCACTTATTAGGCATGTTAAGATTTTATGACCTTATCTTAACCCATGGATTAGGAAGTTTCATTAAAATTGGAGGGTGTTTATTGATATCTTTAGATGATCGACTTTGAGATTTAAGGTAGAGGCGAAGGCTAAAGCCTAGGCGGGCATAGAGTGCTATTGAGCATTAGGATCTTAGTATAGGGAATGATTTTGATGATATATAGTTATTTGTTGTAGCATGATGCTTTTAAACTTTGGAGCCCATTTAGAGCCTCTTTGATTATGTATTTTGGTTGAAATATGGATTGTAGTTGGTGCATATTTTGGCTTTATGCATACTTGCTATATACATGAGAAAACCTCACATATTTGTGATTCCACTGGATTCTATGATGTATGAGGGTATGCGATTGGTATCAATCATGAGCATCGAGCCCTCCCAGTTTTGAAATCCTCTTTCATGACCTTAGTAAAAATGTACCCTTCACTCAAGCAAAATCACTTATTAGGCATGTTAAGCTATTTCTACCTTGTTTCAACTACTCTTGGATTAGGAAGTGTAATCAAAATTGGAGGGTATGGACTAATGTCTTTAGACGATTGATTTTGAGATTTGAGGTGGAGATAAAGTCTAGAGCCTAGAGGAGGGGGCAAAGAGTGCTATTGATGATGATGATCTTAGAATAGGGAATGATTTTAATAATATACAATTATTTGTTGTAGCATGATGTTTTTTTGGATTGTGGAGGCCATTTAGAGGCTCTTTGATCAAGTATTTTGGTTCAAATATGGATTGCACTTGGTGCTATTTTGGTTGTGTGCGCCCCTTCTATATATGTGAGAAAATATGGCATGTGTTTAAAGGTTTGAATTCACATGGATTTACATGAATATATATTTTTTCATCAAAATTTGAATATCTTATATATTTTGGTCATTTGTATTTTTTTTTTCAATTTTGGTCTAGTTTCAGTTGGTCTTTAATTTTTGGGCTCCACTAATTCATTGATTAGTCTAGTTTTGATAATACATCGTTTCAACGAAATCGTTGGAGGTAGATCCAAACCCTCTCCCATTGACAAAGAAATCGTTAGGGGTAAGATGGAAAACTTAAAGTCAAAAGGATTTTTTTTTTTGTTGAATTAGAAATGTAGAGGTAAGGGGTTGGACCACAAATCTGAGGGGCTCTTGAATCATAAATTGAAAGCTAGAACGAAAGGTTATTAGAATTGTTCTTGAGTCTTGGTTTTATGAATAGTGGTCATTGGAAAGATGAAGATGTTCAACCAAAATACGTATAAATAGTAGATGCTCAATTGTGGTGACAAAGGGGCAGTTTGCAATTTTGTACTAACAATATTGTTAGTTACTTGATGCTTTACTTGAGGGACAATTTTAAAAATTGGTGAGGAATGTTAGAAGACAAGGTTAGGAGAATTCATTAAGTTTGAAGCTTTGATTTTAAAGGGTGGTGTTAGGACACAACCTTTGAGCTTCAAAGCATAAATAAATCGGTCATGAGTCAATTGGGTGTAGCTCGAGTGGTTAGTGAGGAGAAGTTGTTAAGCTTCCTCACCTGAGTTCAAATCCTACTTTGTGACGTGTTTCCTCTCATTGATATAATTATGAGTTGTTGACTTGGCCTTGTGCCTTTAAGAATCTAGGGTTTTCCTTGTGTACCATCCTCAAAATAAGGGGAAGTGCATGCGAGGTTTCCATCTTAAAATTTTTAAAAGTGAGGGACAATTTGCAACTTGTTGAGTGTTGAAATATGTAACTAGGTTCGGTCTTCATAATGACATGTGTAATCATGATTTTATGTAATTGATGTAAAGAAAAAAAATAAAATTATTTTGTAATGCTTGAGTCACGAGTTTCATGATCAAGGAATTTTATTATTGTGAGCTATTAGGTTTGGTCATCGAGTCATAAAGTCTAGTGAGTCAATATTGAAGGCCCATTTGAGTCATTAACCCTCCAAGACCTTGTCATAAGCATTGGTTCAAGTTAGCCTTCCAAAGAAGCTAAAGACTATTGTAGAAGGAGATGTCAGCCTAATCTCAAGCACAAGTTGGCTTATTCTACATGGACAAACTACTATATAGGAGGAGTCGGCCTCACTTGTAGGGCATCTATCAAGCATCTGAAATACAATAAAGAAGTGCGAAGAAAAGAGAGAAGGAAGCCTCTCATCCAAGCGAAGAAAGGAGGAAAAGAAGCCGAAGTGTTTTGGGATAATACCGCCCACACACGCGAAGAAGAGTAGTACCATCTACTGCTCAAGACGCTGAGTTATCACAACTGTCCTAGGAGACCGAATCAAGGAAGATAACAAGACATCCATCAAGCCGAATTGTAGGAGAAGGTCATACTATCCAAGCGAAGGAAATCAAGGGATCAAATCTTTGTCTATCCCTTGCACGTGCTGCAACTAGGGTTTTTTGAAGAGGCTGAGAATTGCAGGCCTGTGGTAATAGGCCAAAATCTGAAGAGAAGCTGAGATTCTTGGTGAAGCAAGCAGTTTGACTAGCGTTGACTCAAGGAAGAAGAACTACTTCAAGGAAGCCTTGTGACTTGGTCTTGGAGAGGTTAATAGGTCAAGGGTCTTGGTCTTGGAATTCATCACTTAAAGATTCTATAAGAAGAATTCATTTGGGTTTTCCTCTCAAGTTGGATAGGTTTTGGCTCTGGTTGATCGCTTATATCTTGTGCCCTTTGTCTCATTGTTATTTATGATTTGGTAGTTGTTTGATGATAGTGAATACTAATAATAATCAAGATAAAGAAGAAGCTAATGAAATGAAGTAAAAATACATCACAAACAATTATCATTGTAAAGAGAAATCACCTACACTCGTTTCCCCCAAATTTCTCAACATGGGATTAGAGCAAGGTGACAAGTCAAGGGAGGGCACGCATCTAAGGACGCTCAAGGGCCGAAGTATAAGGAGAGCATTTTGAAGGTCATCAAAGGCATATATCGTCAAGAAGGGCCACTCACCTCAAGAGAACCTTAAAGATCACTTCATCATCTTGAAGAAAGTCAAAACCCTAGTTCGATCAAAGAAGCATTCTTGGGATCCGTGCTCAATCATCACCTCAAAGAAGGTGATCTCAAAGATCCTATCTCTACTCAAGAAAGAATGGACTTGGATTTGAAGCACCTTGAAGACTACTCATCCAAGGATAGCTAGATCAAAGGTGTTGTCATCATCAAAGATATCAAGGCAATCTCCCTCTCTTTGAAGCAAAGGATTTCATCTCAAAATAAAATCCTTATCCTTGAAGAAGATCACATCCAAGAAGTCATCAATCATCATCAACAAAGGGATCAAGTTGAAGAGTTCATCTTCACTTGACAAGTATGTATCTTTATTTCTATAATTAAATCTAGTAAAATGACTTCATTTTGCAAGGAGAACAACAAGTTGGTTGGGTCATCGAACTTCCTTGCATGGAAGAGGAGGATAGACTTGGTCCTTGAGGAAAATGAAGTTATTGATCATGTTAATGGCAAAGTCTCTAAATATATGAAAAAGGGTCTAAGGGCTCAAAGGATTCTTTTAAAGCCCATCAAGGATTCCGTCATCCCCTATATAGCATAGTTGGAGACATCAAAAGGGATATATGATAAGCTAGTAGAACTATTCTCTGAAAGCATGACATGAAAAATCATTTCACTAAGATCTGATCTATACAAATTGAAAGCATCAAAGGATGAAGTGATATCTACATGTCTCACAAAAGCATCTCAAATAAGGACTCAACTTCAAGATCTAGGAGAGATGATATCTAATAAAGAAATGATCACCATTGTTCTAAATTGTTAAAATTGGCAACTAGGGCCAAACTCCATGTGGGTCACCTTATTCATGGCTGATAATATTTTTCCTAGATTCCTCTCGTCGAGAGGTGTAGGATTGATCTAAAGATCATCCGATTTCGATAAGTATTTATGGAGATATGAATTTATTTTGATTATTGACAAATTATCAAAGTCAGCCAACAACTTATGTAGGCTCAGACGCCCAACAGACACATCTATTCACCTTCATTGTTTGGATATAAATACAAGTTGACTCCTCCTCATTTGGTCACTCACTACTCATCATATCTCTCTCTCTTGCACAGAAAAAGAGTCTCTTCTCTCTCCTGCGCAGAAAGGTTCTATCTCTTACCCGAGCCGAAACAGGTCATTTGAAGTCTTGAACTGGTGCATGGCGAAGTCTTGAACTGGTGCACGGCGAATTCTTGCACTGATGCGCGGCGAAGTCTTGAACTGGTGCACAACGAAGTCTTGAACTGGTGCGCGGCGAAGTCTTGGACTGATAAGCGGTGAAGTCTTGGATTGATAAGTGGCGAAGTCTTGCACTGGTGCGCGGCGAAGTCTTGCACTGGTGCACGATGAAGTCTTGGGCTGGTGCGCGGCGAAGTCTTGGACTGGTGCACGGTGAAGTCTTGGACTGGGGCACGACGGAGTCTTGTACTGATGTGCGGCAAAGTCTTGGACTGATGCGCGGTGAAGTCTTGAACTGGTGCACGACGAAGTCTTGGATTGATGCGTGGCGAAGTCTTGGACTGGTGCACGGTGAAGTCTTGGACTGGTGCATGGTGAAGTCTTGGACTGGTGCATGGTGAACGACTCACCGGTGGAGACTTGACGAGTTTGATCTAGGGTTTGCTGTTGCTGATATAAATTAGATCTCACCGGTGGAGACTTGACGAGCTTGATCTAGGGTTTTCTGTTGCTGATATAAATTAGATCTTTGTACCATTTCTCTCTGCTGAATTATTGAAGATAAAAGAAGAGTTGATTAAAGGGTTTCCCCATATTGGGGTTTGTCCCTGGCTAGCTGCCACATCTTGTGTCTCTTGTCTTGGCTTGTTTTCTGTTGATCGTTTAAATGTTCTATCTGCACTTTACTTAATGTGTATGTGATTGTTAATCTGTGGATAATAATAAGAAAGATAAGTAAACTGCTCTAAGCCTAGAACATACCATAACTTAACATGGTATCAGAGTTGAGGTGAAGACAAAGCCCAAGCAAGAGCAAGAGCAATCACCGAAGAGAAGGTTGGCAAGGCTATCTGAAAGAAATCATGGGGTCCTCAACACACTTCCTTACTGAAGACAAACTCTGTGAGAAGTATGATTATCACGGATGGAAGATGTCTCTCGATCTAACATTAGAAGAACATGGAGTGTTGGACCATGTGAGAGGCGGAATTGTTGAGCCTCCATCAAATGCATCTGCTGCTGCTAGGAACAGATGGACCAAGGGAGAGGTCAAAGCAAAGAAGATCATCCGGGACTCTTATCGACAAACACTTGGTGGCCTATGTTTCTGAGCTGAACACCTCCAAGGAAATGTACGATAGACTGGTGAGTTTATTTAAAGTTAATGATGCAAATCAAGTCTTGTTTCTTAGAAATGAGCTGAAGGAAATTAAGAAGGGCAAAGATGAGAGTATGCAAGCATACTTCTTAAGAATCACTGAGATCAAGAATGATCTCCTATCTATTGGGGAAGTAATTCCTGACAGGGAAATGACACTCACCACTCTTGGAGGACTACCATCTGAATGGTATATATTCAAGACTACTCTTCTCAACAATAACATAATTCCTGGATTTGAGGAATTAATGGCCAGATGAATTCAAGAAGAAACAAGGATGGAAGAGCAAAAAATACCCATACTTAAACGTCATCCCTCTGCCTTTTCTTCTCATACTAAAAGAGACCTAGTGTCCATTTCGGCAATGGAAGACAAAGGCTACAAGGTGGCTTTCAGCGATGGCAAGGTACGTGTATGGAAAAAGAACTTTAAAGATGCTTTTACTCTTGGGTTTTGAGTTTATTCTTTATATCAGGTCGGAGGAAGTCCGTTGGGTGTCATGACTTGTAATGCATCTCTTCAGTCTGAATTATGGCATTGGAGGTTTGCTCACCTTCATTATAAAGCTCTACATGATGTAAGAAAAATGGTCACTGGGATGCCCGAGTTCAGATTAGAGCAAGAAGGTGTATGTCTAGGATGTGCCGAAGGGAAGCTCAAAAGGGGACCATTCCCCTCAAGCCAAAGCAAGACCTTCGATATATTGCAGTTGGTTCACTCAGACATATCCGGTATGATGCCTGTGAGCTCTTTGGGAGGATATTTATATTACCTCACTTTTACAGATGATTATCTCGCAAGAGTTGGATATATTTCTTGAAAAAGAAGAATGAAGTGTTCTCCTGGTTTCGACACTTCAAAGCCTTGATCGAGAATCAAACCGAAAAGAAGATCAAGATCCTAAGGACTGATAATGGGACTGAATATGAATCCAATGAGTTTCATGACTTTTGCAAAGAGGCTGGCATTAAGAGGGAGACCACTACACCCTATACTCTTGAGCAGAATGGTGTTGCGGAAAGGAAGAACCGTACGATTATGGAAGCTGTCCGTGCTATGCTCCATGATCAAAGACTTCCGAAGTTTCTATGGGCCGAAGCTGCGAACACCACTGTATATGTACAAAACCAATGCCCTCATCAAGCATTGGGTTCCAAAACTCTTGAAGAAATGTTCACCGGTAAGAAACCTGACCTATCTCATTTTAGAATTTTTGGAAGCCCGATATATTTTCATGTGCCGAAAGAGAAAAGGAATAAATTGGGTGCATCTGGAAAGAAATGAATCTTTGTGGGTGATAGTGAAAACACTAAGGGCTATAGAATCTATGTAGCTGGTCAAAGGGAAGTCGAGATTAGTCATGATGTCACCTTTGATGAAGATATGGCCCTTAGCAAGGTGGACAATCTTCCTGCTTTGAGGAGCACTCAAGAAGTTGACACCAGGGAATCGAAAGAAAAAGAAGAGGAGACAATGCCTGATGTGGAAGAACCCCTGGATCCTATTGATCCTCCTCCGTATGAGCTCTACTCTTCAAGAAGAGGCCTTCATGGCTTAGGGGGACACTTGATGATGCTGAAGGACACACAACACCCCGAGGAAACTTCTGTGAAAGTAAGAAACCGAACAAGTATCGGGGATACCTGACCATCATGAGCACGATCATCCAAAATGAGCCTTCATCATTCACAGATGCCGTCAAGCATCAAGTATGGAAGGATGCTATGACCGAAGAATATGAGTCTATTATGAAGAATGATGTCTGGGATGTAGTCCCCAGACCCCAGGACAAGGCAGTTGTCACTTCAAAATGGCTTTACAAGATAAAGCAGGCAGTTGATGGAAATGCAGAAAAGTACAAGGCTCGTTTTGTCGCTTGTGGCTCCTCCCAGAAGGAAGGTATAGACTATGACGAGATATTTGCACTTGTTGCCCGATATACCACCATCCGCTCGATCATAGCCCTTGCTGCTTCGCAAGGATGGAACCTACATCAGATGGATGCCAAGACTGCATTCTTACATGGCTCGATCAAAGAAGAGGTCTATGTGGAGCAACCCGAAGGATTTGAGATTCATGATCGAGAATCTCATGTGTGCAGGTTGAAGAAGGCCCTCTATGGGCTAAAGCAAGCACCCTAAGCATGGTATGAGAGGATTGATAGCTACTTGATGAAGCTGGGATTCACTAGGAGTGAAGCCGACCCCAACCTTTACTTTAAGGTTATAGATGACAAGCCTTTCATACTGGTGCTATATGTTGACGACCTCTTTCTAACAGGGGCAAACCCTCTCATTCAAGAATGTAAGAGGGAGCTGGCCTTTGAGTTCGAGATGAAAGACCTAGGACTTATGCACTATTTCCTAGCACTGGAAGTCTGGCAGAAACCAGTGGAGATTTTCCTATCTCAAGGAAAATATGTGGTGAAGATATTGGAGAGATTCGTCTTGGTGGACTTCAAGAAGTTAAGCGGTAGTGCTGTTGGACCTGTTTTACGAAATGCCACCGAGTATCGTCAACTCGTTGAACTCTTGTCCAGATATATGCTTTGCAATCAACACGTTGAGTCAACACATGGTTGAACCTCACCAGATACATTGGATTGGTGCCAAGAATCTGTTGAGATATCTTCGTGGCACAATTACTTATGGGTTAAGATACACTGCCGGAAATGTGAGACTACTTGGATATACAGATGCTGATTGGGTACGCAATGTGGTGAACTGTAAGAGCACTTCTGGGTGCTGTTTCTCCTTGGGATCTGCTTCGATATCCTGGATGAGTTGGAAGCAGAAGTCTGTGGCTTTGAGCACCATCGAGGTAGAGTACATTGCTGCTAGCATGGCCTCTTGTGAGGCAGTCTGGTTACGAAAGCTCTTCAGTGAGCTGTTTGGATTTACATTGGATACCACTGTGATCCTATGTGACAACCAGAGTGGGATTCGTTTATCAAAGAATCCCGTATTCCATGATCGCTCCAAGCATATCGATATCAGGTACCACTATATTCATAACGTGGTGCAGCGGGGAGCTATAAGGCTCCAACATATCGGTACAGATGAACAGGTCGCCAACATTTTGACAAAGCCCCTAGGAAAGGTCAAATTTCTGACTTTCCGAGAACGACTTGGAGTCGTTCAGAGACCCTCTTTTGAGGGTCAAGTATGATGTACTGAGCTCTAGGAGCTCCAGGGGGGGCACGAGGTACTTCTTGGAGCAACATATGACCACAGGGTAACTCATCATCCCCTGTTGGTGCACTTTGTATAGGGTAAAAGGTTCAACCTTCCTCTGACACCCCTTGGCGACTATGGAACAGGATGATTAGTTCTCCTGTGGGCCAGGATGATTAGTTCTCCTGTGGGCCAGGATGATTCGTTCTCTTGTGGGCCAGGATGATTTGTTCTCCATGGCGATTGTGGAACAGGATGATTCGTTGCTGTAGGCCAGGATGATTAGTTCTCCGTGGCATCCACTGGATAAGATGATTCGTTCTCTTGTGGACATGATGATTAGTTCTCCTGTCGAGGCACCCTACTCATGCAGAGTTGGACTCTTGGGAAGTACTTCTCATCTGATCAATGAGTAGGGAAATGAGGACAAGGACCATAGTAGTTCTATCGATGGACACATCGTTGTATCTACCGTACTCCCTATGCTGGGATGACCTCCATTGATCTGGGACCAGTGAGAGTAGTACACCCTCTGAAACTGACTTCGGGTTAGTAGAGGACTGGTCTGGGACCAGTGAAAGTGGTACACACTCCAGAGTGACTTCGGGTCAGTGGAGGATGGTATGAGACATCCTCGATCACTTCTTCTTCTTCATAGTTCGAGCAGAGCAGAACAAAACAAAGCAGACCAGAGCAGAGCAGGGGTCAAGCTGTACAAGGCAATGCATTTGATGGATGAATAGTAGCGATGGTCAGACGAATTATAGATGGAGTTCTCCCCAGGTACCACTATATTCGTAACATGGTGCAGCAGGGAGCTATAAGGCTCCAACATATCGGTACAGATGAACAGGTCGCCGACATTTTGACAAAGCCCCTAGAAAAGGTGAAATTTCTGACTTTTCGAGAACGACTTGGAGTTGTTCAGAGACCCTCTTATGAGGGTCAAGTATGATGCACTGAGCTCTGGGAGCTCCACGGGGGCACGAGGTACTTCTTGGAGCAACATATGACCATAGGGTAACTCATCATCCCCTGTTGGTGCACGTTGTACAGGGTAAAAGGTTCATGCTTCCCCTGACACCCCGTGGCGACTATGGAACAGGATGATTAGTTCTCCTGTGGGCCAGGATGATTCGTTCTCCATGGCGATTGTGGAACAGGATGATTCGTTCTCCTGTAGGCCAGGATGATTAGTTCTGTAGGCCAGGATGATTAGTTCTCTGTGGCATCCACTCGAAAGGATGATTCGTTCTCCTATGGACATGATGATTAGTTCTCCTGTCGAGGCATCCTACCCATGCAGTCTTGGACTCTTGGGAAGTACTTCTCATCTGATCAATGAGCAGGGAAATGAGGACAAGGACCATAGTAGTTCTATCGATGGACACATCGTTGTATCTACCATACTCCCTATGCTAGGATGACCTCCATTGATCTGGGATCAATGATACTGGTTTGGGACTAGTGAGAGTGGTACACCCTCTAAAATTGACTTCGGGTCAGTAGAGGACTGGTCTGGGACCAGTGAAAGTGGTACACACTCCAGACTGACTTCTGGTCGATGGAGGATGGTATGAGACATCCTCGATCACTTCTTCTTCTTCATAGTTCGAGCAGAGCAGAACAGAACAAAGCAGACTAGAGCAGAGCAGGGGTCAAGCTGTACAAGGAAGTGCATTTGATGGATGAATAGTAGCGACGGTCAGACGAATTGCAGATGGAGTTCTCCCTAGTTGAGAGGGAGTGTTAAAATTGGCAACTAGGGCCAAACTCCATGTGGGTCACCTTATTCATGGCTGATAATATTTTTCCTAGATTCCTCTCGTCGAGAGGTGTAGGATTGATCTAAAGATCATCCGATTTCGATAAGTATTTATGGAGATATGAATTTATTTTGATTATTGACAAATTATCAAAGTCAGCCAACAACTTATGTAGGCTCAGACGCCCAACAGACACATCTATTCACCTTCATTGTTTGGATATAAATACAAGTTGACTCCTCCTCATTTGGTCACTCACTACTCATCATATCTCTCTCTCTCTCTCCTGCGCAGAAAAGGAGTCTCTTATCTCTCTTGCGTAGAAAGGCTCTCTCTCTCACCCAAGCTGAAACAGGTCATTCGAAGTCTTGGATTGGTGCACGAAAAAGTCTTGAACTGGTGCACGACGAAGTATTGAACTGGTGCATGGTGAAGTCTTGGACTGATGCACGGTGAAGTCTTGAACTGGTGCACGATGAAGTCTTGAACTGACGCGCGATGAAGTCTTGGATTGGTGCGCGACGAAGTCTTGGACTGGTGCACGATGAACGACTCACCGGTGGAGACTTGACGAGTGTGATCTAGGGTTTGTTGTTGCTGATATAAATTAGATCTTTGTACTATTTCTCTCTCCTGAATTATTGAAGATAAAAGAAGATTTGATCAAAGGGTTTCCCCATATTGGGGTTTGTCCTTGGCTAGCCGCCACATCTTGTGTCTCTTGTCTTGGCTTGTTTTCTGTTGATCGTGTAAATGTTCTATCTGTACTTTACTTAATGTACATGTGATTGCTAATCTATGGATAATAATAAGAAAGATAAGTAAACTACTCTAAGCCTAGAACATACCATAACTTAACATAAATGTACTGATTGATGAACAAGGTAGCCTTGTATCAAATGGCTGTATGGAGAAGAAAGCTATCCCATTCAATAATTTGTGGTTTCTATGCAAGATAGAAGAAAACAGGGTGAAGGCCAAAAGTGTTGAAGGATGAAATGAGCAGGTTTAAACATTTGCTGCCATGACTAGAAGAATAGGGAAGTTTGGGAATTTTAGTCCTCAGAAAAAGAAGAACATGTCAAAGGTTCAATGCTATGGTGTGATGCATATGGGCACTTAAAGAGTGATTGTCCAAAGCTCAAAAGGGGCAACAACAAAAGAGGAAGGGAAGAAGCACATATCATTGAAGAAATGGAGGAATTTGAAAATAAGAAATCAAAGAAAGAGGAAGTGAAATATCTCTACTATAATTGAGATAGTCTTTCTCACCTAGTTCTTTTCAAGTTTATGTTTGCAAGTTTTCTATTGTAAAGTATAGCTTTCATGATAGGAACCATTAGAAGCATGATAGGATGCATCATGTTAGGCGATGGAATCCTAGAAGCATACAATTGAAAGCAAGAGCTCGTGACATCATCATAAAAGATAGTTGAAATAGAAGTCTATGGTTGGCACCTATAGAAGGATGTAGCTCTTGGTAACCTCATTAAAATCATAAGTAGTACTTATGGGAAAAAGAAAGTCATCTAGTATAGAGCTCATCATACATCATTCAAATGGAGCATTTGCAGGATGAGGATGATCAAGATCCTCCGTTGGAATCTTCATTGAAAGGTTCACCTACTGGAAGAAGTAAGTGTCTTGTCGGGAATTCCATCTTGTATGGGATCCATGGGATGATGGTATGATATCAAAATAAGTGAAGCGGGTTGAGGGATTGAAGTTCTTTCAATCAAGGGAGCTGTCGAAGGAAGTCTAGATGACCAAAAGAAAGAGATAACCTCATTAAAAACATAAGTAGTACTTATGGGAAAAAGAAAGTCATCTAGTATAGAGCTCATCATACATCATTCAAACGAAGTATTTGCAGGATGAGGATGATCAAGATCCTCAGTTGGAATCTTCATTGAAAGGTTCACCTACTGGAAGAATAAGTGTCTCGCCGGGAATTCCAACTTGTATGGGATTCATGGGATGATGGTATGATATCAAAAGAAGTGAAGTAGGAAAGGGATTGAAGTTCTTTCAATCAAGGACACTGCCGAAGGAAGTCTAGATGACCAAAAGAAAGAGATGAGGTATGTATGCTTGTATTTGATAAAATAGAGTTATGTCATATGGTTGCATATATCATGAATGAGTGCTCTACATCAAGAGCATGATCAAAAGAAAGGATCTCCTTCTGTGAAAGGACGCATGTAGGCATGGCTCACAAATTGACTAGATGAAATCAACATAATATGTCCTCTATGAAATATGAGGTGGTTGACAAAGTTGAAGGAACTATGATTGGATGTTCCTCGAAGGAAATGTGTGAATAAAGAAAGGAATAGATCATGAAAAATGCAACTATGGAGAAGGCAATCAACATCCAAAGACTAGAAGATTTGACTATGATATCTCCATGGGAAAGATATGAAGATCCTTATAATGTCTAAAAAAGAAAGAGACCCTTGATGTTGTATATCTTTTTGGAGATGTGTCAATATATATGCAGGATGCTGATACAAAGGTATTTTTGATTTTAAATGTTCATCTTCTATTTTTGAACAATATCTAGATGGGTTGACACAATGCCACCAAAGGAAGAGATGTAGATGTCATTTAACATTGACACTCATGTGGTAGGATGAAATAACCTGAAGGAAACATGATGCGAAGAAGGTAGTAAGTCATGAAAGGAAGGCCAAATATGAACTAGTGAATCACTTTCCGATGAAAAGAAGGATGACATCACTGACAAGATTCAGGAATGAAAGTGATGGATGGTCTGTGCCCTACAAAGAAGTCCCACAAAAATGAAGACTTCTGTATGATGAAAAAGAAGCTCATGACATCGAAAGGAGGAGCTCTTCAAGAAGCTAATTGTCCCATATTCTCCACCAAAGAAGAAAGAGCTGTTGTAGGTCCCTAATTAAGAGAGAGCCTAGAAGCAAGTTTCTAACATGGTAGAAACTTGGAAGCAAGTCCCTAAGCTAAGAGGGAGCTTGGGTACATTCTTTTTATGGAATGGGTGGGTCATCCCTAAGAGGAAGCGACAGATATAGTTCTCTAGTTCATGTGTCATGCACTAAACCAGGACTAACACCCATATGTCTTAGAGAAGGGCATGAGGGGAGATGGACACATCCATCATTCTTGTCTTCACTTGGGAAGATAAAATGGAGGATTGGGTAAGAATTTGGCATCTAATACTCTTTGAGGATGTGATAGGGCATCCAAGATAAGAGGACTTGTCAAGTACCGATATTCTTTGAGGACTGGGAATGCAAGATAAGAATAGTCCTAGTGGAACATACTTTGAGAGTACCCGGGTGGGGTATGTTCTGGGAGAGACAATGATGAGGGTGTCTATAAATCATTGGTCTTGCCAGCATTGTGCTCTGATCTTGTGGAGAGATAGAGCTATTAGTCAAGGTCTTTGCTATGTGACGATGCTGGAGGATATGATGCTAAATAGATGGGTTACCAACAAGACTCTCCTTATGAAAATTCTTTAGATTGAGAATGTCCAAGTACCTTGTATGGATTATGAATACCTCCCTAGTTAAGAGGGAGTGTTGAAATATGTAACTAGGTTCGGTCTTCATAATGACGTGTGTAATCATGATTTTATGTAATTGATGTAAAGAAGAAAAATAAAATTATTTTATAATGCTTGAGTCATGGGTTTCATGGTCAAGGAATTTTATTTTATATATGAAGCTCCCATTGTGAGTAATTAGGTTTGGTCATCAAGTCATAAAGTCTAGTGAGTCAATATTGAAGGCCCATTTGGGAATATTAGATATTGTAAAAAGAGAATTTGTTTGAGTCATTAACCCTCCAAGACCTTGTCACAAGCATTGGTTCAAGTCGGCCTTCCAAAGAAGCTAAAGACTATTCTAGAAGGAGATGTCAGTGTAATCTCAAGCACAAGTTGACTTATTCTAAATGAATAGACTACTATATATAGGAGGATTCAGCCTCACTTGTAGGGCATCAATCAAGCATCTGAAATACAATAAAGAAGTGCAAAGAAAAGAGAGAAGGAAGCCTCTCATCCAAGCAAACAAGTCCAGTGGGAAGGCTAGCAAGGTTATAGTGTGTTGACTTGTGTGGTTGAATTTTTTGCAACAACTTCATATTAGTCAGTTTGATGTTGATAGCTAGTTATGCTAATTGAATCCCTTAATTAGATTCTCTTGATTTTCTTTAAGTTTTTGTATAAGCATGTAAATTTCACATTGTTGTATGTGTGGCTACATTCTGATAGTTAGTTACACTTGTGGAGTCCCATTTTTTGAGTCTTTTTGCTTTGCGCAAGTTAGTGTATAAATATGTAATATTCACGTTGTTCTATGTGTGAGTACATTTTTAATATATTATTATAATTAAGATTGTGAATTGAGTTCACGTGTATTTTGTTTCACTAAAAATAGTTGACATCAGATTCATATCCAAACCAGCAATCTCCTTCGGTGCAACACTTTGTGATCCTTATGTCTTAAATGGCCTTTACTAGAAAAATTGGTCTACTATTTGAGAGCTGAATTTTATTATTTCGCATGAATACATTTGCTCTTAAAAATATATACTCTACTAGCATCCACTATAGTGTTCTCGAATATAGATACATCATTGACATCCGACATAGTGTGAGATTGCATTTTCTGAAGAGCAAATAAAAATTGGCAACGGCTAAAGCACAGGCTATTGAAGTTTCTGTTCTCTTAGGTTTGACAATGGCTTCTCACAGGAATATGTAGATCTACAAAAATCTAAGTTCAGTCAACCTCTTTTTTGAATTTTAAGCCCCTAAAACATTTGGTCTTTGTCTTTAAACCATGTTTAGAATTCAAGTGTCTTTTTATACTTCATAACATTTAGGCTATTTTATAACACCTTGTAACTGAAGGTTGTTCATCTTCCAGCCATTTTTACTGGTGTTTGATGTTGATTTTAGTTAGTCATTAGCAATCATTCTAGGTCTGCTTTAGTATAACACTTTGTGATCCTTATGTCTTAAATGGCCTTTACTAGAAAAAATGGTCTACTATTTGAGAGCTGAATTTTATTATTTTGCATGAATACATTTGCTCTTAAAAATATATACTCTACTAGCATCCACTATAGTGTTCTCGAATATAGATACATTATTGACATCTGACATAGTGTGAGATTGCATTTTCTGAAGAGCAAATAAAAATTGGCAACGGCTAAAGCACAGGCTATAGAAGTTTCTGTTCTCTTAGGTTTGACAATGGCTTCTCACAAGGAATATGTTGATCTACAAAAATCTAGGTTCAGTCAACTTCTTATTTGAACTTTAAGCCCCTAAAACATTTGGTCTTTGTCTTTAAACCATGTTTAGAATTCAAGTGTCTTTTTATACTACATAACATTTAGGCTATTTTATAACACCTTGTAACTGAAGGTTTGTTCATCTTCCAGCCCATTTTTACTGGTGTTTGATGTTGATTTTAGTTGGTCATTAGCAATCATTCTAGGTCTGCTTTAGTCGTTGACCCTTGATTTATTGGTGCTGCTTCAGGATGGGTCATAAAGATTCAATGATTGAAAGTAATGCAAGAATTCTCATGGATAAAATTCTATGCTTTGTTTTGTGTCAAAAGGAGCTTGTCAGGACTATTCTGTTATCTAGTCGAGAGTATGGATGGTAGCTGTGGCATCAAACATTTCTCACTGATGCTTTTGAAAAGAACATCCTATGGTCCAACTTATCAAGCCTCAAGGGTGGTTGTACAGATATCAACTTTTGTCCTTTATGTCTGCTTATTATCTTAGGAGCAGTAACTGTCTACTTTGTTAGGGCAGCTGAGTTGTAGTAATGGTTGCTAGTAGTACTGCAAAAGGCTTAGCATGTAATGTTCCAATTTTACGTATGCTTTCAGAAAAGAAAGTACTAATTAAAATTACCAATTAATATTCACGATAACAAGAAGTTATGTATATTATATATTTATAAAAAGAAATAGTATGACCAGCTTGACTCCCACAATTAAACAATTTGTTTTTTGTACAGAGCTACTATAATATGCTTTTCATGTTATGCATACATGTAGGCACAAGCAAAACATATATTGCATAGTCTGATCAATGTATAATCTGTTTTTAAATGAAAATGCTATTAGTAAGAACAGTTTGACCTAAATTACAGGTGGACGACATGCTATATATTTACCTGGAGTATGTGTCTGGAGGTTCAATTCACAAACTACTTCAGGAGTATGGCCAGTTTGGAGAGCCAGTTGTTCGCAGCTATACACAGCAGATCCTTTCTGGGCTGGCATATTTGCATAACAGAAATACTGTTCATAGGTGCTTATTATACCAATCTATTGTTAAATCTTGCAATGATTTTTATGTTACGAGAATATGCTGCTTTGTCACTTGATTTATTCTTTTTAAATGATTCCTAGGTGTCATTTCTGTTGCCTTCTTCGATGGTATATATGGAATATGGGTCTAATTTCAGTTGATTACCAATTTTGCAGGGACATCAAAGGTGCAAATATCCTTGTTGATCCTAATGGCCATGTGAAACTTGCAGACTTTGGCATGGCAAAACATGTACTGTTCCTGCAGTTTATTCATTGTCATAACTTAGTCTGGCACTAGTTACTAAAATAATATTTGGCACTAAGTGGCAATTTCCATTTTCTATGAAAATACAAGTATTGAAGAAATTTTTTGGGCAAACTTGTGGATATGTTGAATATTGAAATATGTTATAAATACTGGAACCAATATAACTAATTGATTTGTAGTATTGACTGCTTGGAAATCAATGTCAATCTGTTTGGTTAAAGATCCATGTTCCTATACCATATCAAAGACATAACTTAGTATGCATATTGTAGTTTATAATTCCCTCCAATACAGTTACTGCATGTTAGCTGTGCTTTAAAGCTGTATGTGTGCCTGATTAGCTATATCTCTTCATGAACATTGTATGCTCTTCGTATATTGCCAAGATAAGCTTCTGATCCTACTGAGCTAAGCATTGTTCACAAGTATTTGAATTGCATATGGAAAGCAACACATACACACACACATGAAACATATCCTGAGGTCAGGGGCTGCATCAGATAACATGGACTTCCTTTGACTAAGGTGCTAGCTCTGCAGCACATCTATTCAATAGAATTATGTTGGGGTTTGCACCTGGCCTCATCCCTTTTTTGGCACTCCATTTGGGTGGGGAAGACAATGTTGAGAACGGAACCATGGTGGATGACTTAATTTTCTGTCAACTTCATTAGCAAAGCAAGGCTCCCCTCATTCGTAAATGCATTATATATATTTCTACCATGAACCATGGAGGGATTATGTTTAGTGAGCTATTGGATGCGCTGATATAGCCAGAGTTTGAGTTCATACCAGTTTTTTGATCATCAAATAAGAAGCATGATTTTAGCAAGGCTAATTATTTACTTTCTGTCTTCAGATCACAGCACATTCCTGTCTTTTGTCATTTAAAGGAAGTCCATACTGGATGGCCCCTGAGGTATTAAGAAACTTCTACCTGAAGATATCCTTTGACTATCCTTGCTAGTTGCATGCTTGGTTTGACATTGTCTAAAACCATATATAAATGACATTTTCTCTGCTGGTTCAGGTAATTAAAAACCAAAATGGCTATGACTTGGCAGTGGATATCTGGAGTCTTGGTTGTACAGTTTTGGAAATGGTTACAGCACAGCCACCGTGGAGTCAATATGAAGGGGTAAGGCAACTGTTAGCATTTTTGAGTAGTTATCTTTTAGTTAAGACATGCTAGTTTATATTTAATCAGGACACTAATATAACATGTCAGGTTTCCTGTTGTGGTTTGAAGTGTATATTTTGATTCCAAAAGCTTTTAGTCATTTCCTATATTTGTAACTGTCAGGTTTAAATCGTTCTTAATTTTGCTGTAACTATGAACAATTTCCCATTGGACTTTGGAGTTTAATTTTTGTTGGTTTTCTAGTTTTCCTTGCTACTGTATTTGTATAATATGTTCTAAATTAATCTTTTCCAAATTACAGGTTGCTGCAATGTTTAAAATTGGGAACAGTAAGGAGCTACCGGCAATCCCAGACTATCTTTCAGAGGAAGGCAAGAATTTTGTGAAACTTTGTCTGCAGAGAAATCCTGTAAACCGTCCAACAGCCACACAACTTTTAGAACACCCTTTTGTGAAGAGTGAAGCAACGTTAGCAAAACTGGATCATAGTGCAGAAGGCATGGAGGTGTTGCTATCATCTGCTAATGGTTCAAGACCTCTGGTATGCACCACTTAATGTATCTCAATTGTTTTACTAGTAAATCTATTTCTGGCCCCACTATTCTATATCCTTTTCTTATGATTGTTCTGTTTGAAACTGTGATCTGACGTGCACTTTTCCTTCATTGGTGCATCTGGTTTCTCACTTCTATTCCACTTGTTAAGAGAAGTTGTTATCCTTATACTTGGTTTTCCTGGCTTTCCTTTCTTACTGAAATGGGATTTTTCTTAGCTTGTAGGTTCTAAATTTTCGTATTTCTGATGTCACCAACCCTTAGTGTCTAGGCTTATGTATCCTAACAGGAATATTATATCTGTTTGCCATTATTACAAAGCAGTTTTGGGGGTTGCTTTTCTTCACATCTTATGATTGAAGTTATAGTATTACTTCACGTGCAAAGGAAAATACTTTTGGCTTACAGCAGGGGCATTGTCTTATTTCTTGAGACATGCTTTCTTATGTAGTAACCTTATAACTAAAGTATACTAATCATTTAATCTGATGAGAGCTTTTAGCGATGCATTGCAATCAGGAGCTAAGCATATTTAACAGACTGTAACTTATGCCGATATCAAGTTGTTTAATATTAGGGTTGTATATATACAAATAATATTTAGTATATTAGTAGTTTGGCTAAATTGGTTTGATTGATGTACACTTACTAAATATTGATTAGGTTATTCTACAATTTATTATTTTTAGAGACTAAGTTATTCATTGTTTCTCAGAGCTTGAGTTGAAGTAACTACGTTGTGGTTTTATCTATATTGATGTAGGACTTAGATTTTGATTAGATTAATACAAAGTTTCGTGGATTTTAGGACATGTAGGATGTTGTCTCATATGAGCGACTGAAATATTTCTGAGAAGGAACCGAAGAAAGTTTAATTGTAACTATATCTTTCACACATGGTGAAGTTTTGAGATGATGCATTTTCCTTTTCTCTCACTAGCACATATACAGTTTGTAAAATGTTATTTCAATATATAAGTATGTAGCTATGAATTTTTTGTCACAGTCAAAATTCGATAAGTTCTCTACCAAAAGATGGACAATAACATCAAAGTTCCTCTGTGGTAATTTAAAATTTCCAATTTCTGTGACAATTACTTTGGTATTCTCTCTCTCTCTCTCTCACACACACACACTGTGTCCTCTGTGCCTTGTTTGCAGGGTCACTGTGTCCCTATGTCAGGTGACTTACCATGTAGGTAAAATATTTCGATGAGTGTACCCACTTTCATAGCAATCATTATAAGGGGACTAGAGAGTGGGAAGTTTAAGAATCAAAGAAAGAACCAATCCTTGAAATATGTGCTAAGATGGTATCCCATTATAAAAGACATGTACAAAAGAAGTGAAAGAGGTTGCCATCATTACTGTCAAGAGAACTGAAAGTGCAGAAGCTGAAGAGATCAAAGATGGATTCACTAAAAGAAAGAAAACTATCAACGGTCAACAATAATGCTTCAAGCAACCCAAGAAATCCTGAAGTCACTGAAAGCAATCTAACAAAGCTGCAGTGACAAAGATTAAGAAGAATGCTCCAATAAATCTGAATCGGAAAGTGATCTAACAAGGCTGTGCAGTTACAAGGATCGATTCAAGAGTTCCAAGTAATCAGAGAGAGCTCCCCCACCTTTCAGGCAAAAGAGTTGAAAACTCACCAAGTGCTCACATGAGTCAAAATGTGTGCAGAGAAGGAAGCAACAGAATTCTGCCATCATAACATTGAATTTCATCTCTTGGGCAAAATTTTAATTGACCTTGTTTATTGGGTAAATAGGTTTTGAATTTTTATATCATAAACTTGTTTAACATCTCTGTTGAACATGCATATGCAATACACTTGCCACTTTGTGCAATTTAATACTAATGGAGCTCTGTTGGTTGTGGTTCACACCTTCTTGTGTGAGGAAATCCATGTTTTCTTGATCGTGAGGTTATCTAGGGCTTTAAAATAGGTTGAGACCTTGGCTGCCTGTCAAAGATATACTTCTGTTGGCCTGTAAGCGTTGTATCAGGAAATTCTTCGAGGACATATGGATCATATATTGTGACTAATATCTAAATATTCAATAGGAATTCTGTGAAACAATAGTAAAAGCAAAGGTGCTTTGTTCTTGTTTGAAATATAACAACTTATATAATATGTTCAGTTCATAGCATTATTTTACTTTTTACTCATAATCTGTTATTGATTGTGATGATTGTTCTATTTCAATTTTAATACAGCATGCTACACAAGGTGCTGGACATGCAAGAAATCTGTCATCAGTAGAGACAGACTATTCAAGGGGATGGTCACCGTATCAACCTTCAAGGTTTTGTTCCTTTTCCCGAGTTGCAAGGTTTTATTGAAGCTGTCCATCGTAGTTGGTCTTCAAAGGAACTTTCTGGAATAGACAAACTATTTTCCTTACTCTTGGCATTTTTTCTTGCAGTGATCATTTTTATGTGAAAGGGAACATATCTTTGCCAGTATCTCCATCTGCAAGCCCATTGATCCAGCCACGATCTCCACACCATATGTATGGTGGGATGTCTCCTTCACCTATATCAACACCAGTGGCGAGCTCAGGTTCTTCAACTCCTTTAACAGGAGGCTATGGTGCTATCCCATTCCAGTCTAATGGAAGTGTAAAGTCAACAGTGTATATGCAGGAAGGTTTTGGAAACATGCCAAGATTGACAAATGGACCACATTCGAACTGTTCTGGTGTCTATCTTGATGCTAGGCCTGATGTGTATGGGGGTGCACAGATAGTTCTCACTGCAGAAGGTTCCCCAAGATTGCAAAGTCATATATTTGCAGAAAGTGATGTGTTGGGTAAACAAGTCGGTAGAGTGACGATAAATGAGCATGGACAAAGTCAAGGGCAATATAGTGGTCAAGGGGCTTTGGCAGAGCATGTGTCAGAGCAACTTCTAAAGACTTCTCAGTTTAGTGGAGTTGATTTCCTACCTGGTCCTCCCATGCTCCATCATGCAAATGGTCGTGAGTTTTACTGAAGGTGTGATAGTACCTCACCTCGTGTATCTTCTATTTTCGTTTGTCATTTTGTGGGTACTTGATTTTTAGTTGTTGTTGTTTATAATTAGTTTGTTTGTGAGTTTGAAATGAAATGTCTGGTGGGTGTTTCATTTTAATGTTCTTGGTTTTTGTTTTCAGGTAGTTTTTCGTCAAAATTTGGTCAGGTGCATATAACTAAGCAATATAGACAGCCGCTGGAGTTTTCTTGTTAAGTAAACATGGAACTAAAATTGTTGAACGTGTTGGCCTGTCTCACTGGGTGTGCCTGATCATGCCCAACAAACTGTACTATACTAAACAATTGGATGGCAGTAACGAAGAGATGTAACCAGTGCATTTCCTGATTAGAAGATAGGAACGTAAGTAATTATTTTTCTTACCCATGATCATTTTAGGAGTTATGTTGTTTTTGAGAATAGCAGAAAAAAATTCCTACACTGACTCTTGTAAAAAGCCTCACAAACACAATAAATTAATGCCTAACTGGTTTGTTGCAGAAAGGAAGACTGTTGCCACATAGTGCTGAGGTGGATATTGTATAATTTAACGACTGTGACCATTTTTTCACAAATTATTTTGTAACAATATATCAAAAATACAAGGGTGGAGAAACTATTTTCTTCAATTCTAGGTAGGGTGTTCTTGTTTAGAAAAAATGTTTTCGAGCTGACATTTCATTGGTTGGTTCTTTTCATCGGGCTATTATCAAAGAAGAGCATGCAGCTGAAATGCAATGCACGAATTGAAATGATGTATAGCACGTGATAGAAGAAAATTGCGAGTTTGAGGGCCTATATTAATAATTTCCTGTGCAACAGGTTTACGGTAACCTGAAGTAATACAAGGTAGTTTATACTTTACGAGCTTATGTGACATGTGGGATTTTCTAGGTGTTTGGCATCTGGAGGATTTGGATAGTTGAAAACCTGTGTATGTGATAGGTATGGTAAACGTTCATTCGGGGATTATTTATTCCATCTTACAGTATGTTAACAGTAGGTCTGCTTGTGCAGCTTGTCTTTCAGTCTCCTCTTTCCCTTCTCTCTCCTTTTTGTAAATTACTACCAAAACAAATTGGTTCTACTTATGAAAGAATTCTCAATCAGATGTTATAGATACGATAGGCAAGTATGCCGCAATCTACACAGAATTAGGGATCATAGAGTTTTTTGTTTTCTAATCTTGCAAATAATCCTGTTGAGTACACTGCCATCACCAGATAATCTCTAAGTATGCCGCAATCTACACAGAATTAGGGATCATGGAGTTTTTTGTTTTCTAATCTTGCAAGTTGCAAATATTCCTGTTGAGTACACTGCCATCACCAGATAATCTCTAAGAATGTGGTTTTGCACAACCTCATCAAATGATACAACACGGATATGCAGTTTATAGCCTGATGGTACGACATAATCTTGTGGCCAGGTTGACTCGATTTGTCCATTCAGTGCTCTCTATACAGGCAGAGTGGCCGATCTGTACATTAATGCCATGAACAGTGAACATCTAAAGATAAACATGGATTGCATATGCAGTTAGTGTGAAATGAAAGAGGATTCTGAATGGCCATATTCTCAGTTCTGACTAATGTTTGATTATTGTAAATCATTCACAAAAATGTTATGGGCCTACATTCCTGTTGCAGAGCATTCCGGAAAATGATTTTTTTGTTAGAATATTGGAAGTTGTACTAAAATGCGAAAATTAAGCACATTCTCATCTTCGTTGTTGAATATTCCTGTATGGCTGTACATTTATTTAACCGATATAAAGTTTAGTGTAAAACCCAAATTATTCATCTTTTCTGCTCTCACTAATGTTTCAATGATGCACATATATTTACATTCAAGCATTTGGGTACTTGATAACCGTTATTGGGTTTTATCTATCTTACATTGCAAATCCAATGGACTAAAAGGGTACTTTTAAAGCAAGGGATTCTCGTGAATAATCAACTCATGTTAATGTGTCGTTATGTTTGTGTAAGAGATTGAGGCCCTGGTTTAATTAGTCATGAAAGCATTAATTAGAGTAAAAAATCCAAATGTTATATAGTAAAATGTATGAATCCGTGTTGAGTGAAGGGGTCTCTCATGGGTTAAGTTGGGGAATCTACACGGGTCATGAAAGGTTAAGTGGGGAATCTACAATTGTCAAAGTTTAGAGAACATAAGTACAGAACTTGTGAACTTGTGATTTGCAAAGCTTGTGAGAAGGATTTGTAATTTCCAATGTGTTTTAGAACATAAGTACAGAACTTGTGAACTTGTGATTTGCAAAGCTTGTGAGAAGGATTTGTAATTTCCAATGTGTTTTAGAATGCAAGATCATTTTCTCTCCAATCTGTGGATTTGTTGGAATATATTTGTTATATGTGTAGTTTAATAATAGCTGAAATGGTTTTTTCACGGTATTATTTCTGGTTAATTTTAACCAAAATCTGGCAGATATTTAAAAAACTTAAATTTAAACTATAAAATTTATGCATTCAAAAATGTATTTTAAACAACAAAATATCACAATTTTGTTTGAAATTGTATCACTAGATTCAAGTGAGAAAGACAATTTTGTCTATAACTTAGAAGATGCCTTTGTCATATATCGCTTGTCATGGTATACATTCTAAATTAATTGATAGTTTATTAAATAAATTTATTTAAAATAGGTAACAAAGTTCAATACCATTAAATTGATATAATATTGCACATTATATATCAAAAAAATTTGTAAAAAGATATAACTCGTGGTTTAGGCGCTGTTGGATCAAGAAGCATTTATTATTAATTGTTCAAGATATATTTTTAATAAATTTTGTTCTAGGGAAAACTTGTGTGTTGCGTATAACACTTTTATTAGTGATTGGGTTCTCTTAGTAAAAAAAATGATAGTTTAAATCAAATATTTAACATGGTCACTTTATGTGAAATTTGGTTTGGTGCTTATCATGTTAGGTAAATGTTACCAATTGTAATTGTATCTTGTAGTGACATGCTTTAGTTTAAATCAAATATTTACATGGTCACTTTATGTGAAATTTGGTTTGGTGCTTATCATGTTAGGTAAATGTTACCAATTGTAATTGTATCTTGTAGTGACATGCTTGTTTTTTTAGTAATATCTTTGTTGAATATTTAGCATTAGTTTGTGTGTTTAATTAATTTCAAAACTCTATCTAGGGATTAAAATAGTGCCCTTGATAATTTGCAAGTTTAACTAGTGCATGCGAAGAGAGACTATTCCTCTATGTAGAGTTCTTTAATAGTTATATAATGGATAGAGATTGGTTTAAAATGTGCAAGGCTGAGGTTGAGTTTGTTTTAAGTTGGTAGGAACTTTGTTTCACAATTGTAGTATTTTTTTTTCTTTTTGGTTTAAAATGTGTAAAGTTGAGGTTGATTTTGTTTGAAGGAGATGGGAATTTTGTTTCATTGAATTTCATTTCACAGAGAGTTTTTTTAAACCATTTTGTTTTAATCCCTTTCTTTTAAGGAAATCTTTGTGGGAAAATCCAATCAATACTTTTCCACGTTGGCAAATGAAATCTCACGTTAATTTGTGAAAAAACCCAATGTTTTAATTCCTTTCTTTTAAGGAAAGCTTCGTGGGAAAATCCAATCAATACTTTTCCACATTGGCAAATGAAATCTCAAGTTAATTTGTGAAAAAACCCAATGGATATTTCTTCACATATTTTTATGGTGTCTCTAGTCAACCTATTGGTGCAGAATATTTTTATGGTGTCTCTAGTCAACCTATTGGTGCAGAATAATTAGCTTGATACAAGGGGATTTGGATTGAGCACAAAACAATATAGATAGCGACAATTAATAGAGCTAACCCTTTGTGTTCAACCTTGCTCATTTCATTTTTGGTATATATTTATTTTCAAAATTCAAGAAATACTATAATTGGTTGAACCTCTATATGCATGGTTAAAACACTTCACAAGTGGTAAACCATTAAACACAAATACTTTCATTTGGTTATGCTAGTGTTAGTGTGAACTCTTTTATATTGTGCTAGTGGGAACTTGTCGTGTGAACTCTTTTATATTGTGCGAGTGGGAACATGTCGTGAGTGAAGTCGTGAATTTGAATGAGTATTTGGTGCACAAGATGGGTGGTCGGGAAATGAAAGTCTGCTTTGAGGATAAAGATTTGATTAGGGAAGAGGAAATGGTATTTTAGTTGATGAAAATGACTGATTTTATAATAAAGGCTTTTGGTGGTTATTTTAATATTGTTGGAAAATCATTCATTTCAATGTTAATGTGAGTGATTTTTCAAGTATTTTGCGATGTAATGTAAAAGGTGAAAGATGTAACACCAAGTTGAGTTGTATTTTATAGAATTTTAAGGTGATTTTAGTTAGTTGTATTTTATAAAATTTCAAGGTGATTTTAGTTTAATGTAGTACAACATGGATATTGTGAAGTGGAAAATGTTGTTTGAGCTTTCAAAGATGGAAAATACGACATTCAAAGATAATGGGTTCTTTAAGATATAAAAGGCAAATTATAGAAGAGAACATTGGTATGGGTTAAGAAAAACTCATTTGAGACTTTCATCACCCTTGTTATCTTATTTGGTTGTTGCAAAATGTCCAAATAACCAATTAGGAAGTGTTGTATAATTTATAGTATTAAAATTAAAGACAATAAGTCCTATCTTATCATTTTTACAGAAGTTATTTTTTGCCCTTTCGAGAGCACTACTATGACTAGGTACTTAATGTACGATAATAAAATAAACAACATAGAAGACCAAACTTTTCATGACTGCTGATAATAAAATAAACAACATAGAAGACCAAACTTTCCATGACTGCTGCAAACTCCAATCAAAGCCCCGATGGCTCAATGGGGGGTGGCATAAATATGCCAAATCTTGACTATGTCATTGAGTAATAAGGGAAGAGGTTTCTTTATATAATTACGATGGTCAAATTATTATCTAATGTAATGAGAAATTGTGGTGCAATACAAATTAAAAGATAAAAGAAAATTAAGATACATAAGGAGTTGATCCACTCTAATTCAACATTCAACATTACTAAAATTAAAATAAACTCACCAACTCAATAGTGAAACAAAGCATTGGACAATTCTAAAAATGTCATGGGTCAAACCAATTTGTCATCTTTGTGGCATTAAGAGCTTTGAAGATGAAAGTACTTTTATCCTAAAATGTTCCACATACACCCATATTAGATGACAATTTCAAAATATTTGTTACAATATTGACCTTCGTAGCATCTTAACTCATCAAAACTATGATGATTTAAGAACTTCTCTTGAATATTTTAGGGTTAAAAATAGAATTACCAAGTAAACCAAATAATTTCATACTTTGGTCTAATAAACCAAATTTAATCTTAGTGGATTTTAATTTTAGACTGCAAAAATATTTTGATATAAAATAATAAATGGTTATATGCATATGATATGAGGACAACTACTCTTGGATTGGGTGCTTGTGCTAAGCAATGATGCCTTTGCCATGTAGACGGTAAAGGTTTAAACATGTAGCATCTTAACTCATCAAAACTATGACGATTTAAGAACATCTCTTAAATATTTTCAAGGACAAAAATAGAATTACCAAGTAAACCAAATAATTTCATACTTTGGTCTAATAAACCAAATTTAAACTTAGTGGATTTTAATCTTAGACTGCAGAAATATGTTGATATAAAATAATAAATGGTTATATGCATATGATATGAGGACAACTACTCTTGGATTGGGTGCTTGTTCTAGGCAATGATGCCTTTGCCATGTAGACGGTAAAGGTTTAAACATGTTCTCATCTTGATTGTTTCTTTAGGGGAGTTTTGCAATGAAACTTTTGGTTATCATGATAGTTCAAGGTTTGGGATTAATTAGTTAAAAATGAGGGAGGTCCCGCTCCAAGGTGTGCAAGGTAATGGAGTTCATTATGGTGATGACCTTGGTATCAAGATTGAAATCGATTTGAGTATCCTTGAACAAACAAGCGAAAGAACGACGATGAAGGTGAGTAGTGTGGGCCGTTTTAATGTGAGGCACTCCAATGGGTTCATGACAATCTTAGGCCTTATCGCACTCATGCTCTTGTTGTTATGTTCAATGTTGGGTAATATGTGTAATTTTTCTTCCTAATTACTAGTATCCCTTTCAATTTTTAGTTTTCAGTTCACATTAGTGTGGGGTTAACCTTGGGTTTTGTCTTTGTTATATATGGGGTCTTGGCTTCCCCCTTTCCTCGTCGATGTTGTGACAATTATTGGGGTGGCAACATTGTAGGATATTCTTGTTTAGAGATGTGTAGTCGATGTGCTTTGTAAATGCAAAGGTCTTTCTTACCTCCTTTTCTATGTTTTTTGCTCCAATTGAAGACCTTGGTTTTTCAACTATTTGATCTAGTGGGGTTTTGGTAGTGGAGGCTTGTGGGGGTTGGTGGTGGTGGTTGCGGGGTTGCATCTAGTGTTTGTTAATGGTGGATTTCTCTTGGTGTGCTAGGGTATAATATTAGGGGCTCCATAAGCAAACAAGCGTTCGTGCAATGTTTCAGAAAGGGAAATCTAAGGCGTCTGAACCTAGCTAAAGAGTTAAAGTAAGGAAAATGAAGTTCAAAGCCTTGACCTATAGACATACTATGCTTGTTATCAAGGTACTAAGGTGGAAGAGGTAGCTATGCATGCCTAACAATGGTTTAACCAACACACAATTCAACATACTCAACAAACCAACAAACAACTCACACTGAACAAACTCTTAATAATTTGGTGGATTCTACTACGCAGTGATATCTTCAAATGCCTAAGTAACAAATCAAAGATGAATCTCAAGATTGGGTCTTGGACTTTAGATTTTTCAAGTTTAGGGAGACCAAAATGCTTTGTGCTTGGAAGTTTTCTTGGATGACTAAGGCTTTGGAGGCCATCAATTTGGAAAATCAAGGGTGTAAGGACCTTGGAAAAATGGAAAGATTGAAAAGGTTGGAGACCAAATTTACAATTATTTGCAAAGTGGTATTTTGCTTGCTCTTTAAGGTCATAATAAAGGGAAATGTGAAAGGTCATTGACACATTTGACTCGCATGGCACCAACTCCAATTTTATTGTCATTAAAGATGACTCATGGCAATAATTTTCTAGAAAAAACTAAAGGGATAAAGACGTCCTCTCAACGAGACCCCTTTGATCCTACTCCTCCATAAAGTTATTTGTTCTTACTCTTACTAAGTTTTCTAGTTGTTTACTTGCCATACTTATCATGATTTACTATATATTCAAAACTAGTTAGCGATAGTCTAAACATGATCTATATGTTGAATATAAACTATTTTAAGAGGATTAGCCATGCTAATTTAAATTATATTTACGTTTTGACAAACTAAACTAACTACAAATATATATTATTTTTGTATGATATTAATTTATAAATAATATAACTCAGAAAACAATTACAACTAATATCAATATTCAATATTTAATATAACAATAGTATTTATCATATTATTAAATTTATATCTATATATAAAATTTTAAATAAATTGTCTTATTACTAGCAATTGCCCCAAAAGGTGCAAAGAGAGGCCGGTAGAAATGTTAAATTAAAAGAATTGTATTTTGGTTTAAAATAATAAATGTTATAATAATTCAATCATTCGAACTAAACCTCATCAATAAATTGCCCAAAATAAAATAAATCTTTAATCAAAATTATACAAGTTATTATTCTTCTTTTCTCTCAAATATTTATATAATAAAATCCAATCAACCATTTAAAATAAATCAAATCAATAAATTTCCCAAATTAAATCCCAACTAATCAAAATTATTTGGGATATATATATATATATATATATATATATATATATCCCAATAAAAAATATAAAAAATTATATTTATATGTTACAAAAAAAAAAAATCTAATTGATTTAAATAAATTTGAAACCACTAAAATTAAAAATTACTATTTATGATTAAGCAGTGGAAATTTTAAGATAATAGGAACACATTTTTTTCACCCAAATTAAAATTATTTTTAAATAATAAATCAAACATTGGAAATATCAACATTAAAAAATTTCAGCACAGGGAAAAGAACTTGCTAAACAATGGAAGATTTTATTTATAATTTATAATATTTAACTATTCAAATTGATATATCAAATTAATTTTTTTATATTAATATTTATAAAGAAATAAAACAAAAGAAAATATTAATATTAATATTAATCATTTATATATTTTTAAATTTAAATAATTTTTTTAATAAACTGTATAAAAATAAGAATCTAGGACATGTTAAATAAAATAAAAAAATAAGCTAAAAAGAAACCCTACTTTTCTTAAACATCTTACTTCAAAAAAAATTAATATTTATAAATAAATAAAAGAAAAGAAAATATTAATATTAATATTCATCATTTATATATTTTTAAATTTAAATAATTTTTTTTAATAAACTGTATAAAATAAGAATCTAATTTTAGAGACATGTTAAATAAAATAAAAAAATAAGATAAAAAGAAACCCTACTTTTCTTAAACATCTTACTTCAAAAAAAACCACCAACACAACCAAATCAAATGAAAAACATAGAATTAATTAGCCGGCCATGCTTTATACATAAGATGTGGCATGGGAGATGTTAGTTGACCATATTGAGAAGTTACATAAGATGTGGCATGGGAGATGTTAGTTGACAATATTGAGAAGTTGTAATAAGAACTTCCGCGTAAATCACATGTAGAAAGACCTTTGATTTACGCCAAAGTTCTTATTACAACTATTATGGACCTTAACCATCATCATCAATAAAACATGAACTCAAACATCTGCATTTCATTGTATGAAATTAAAATATTTAATTTTAAATTGAAAATCATAGGTTGAACTATCCATTAAAAAAAATAAAAAAAAATTAAATGTTTGAATATAATAAATGTTATTATATTTTATAATATATTTTTAGATATTATTATTATGTTAGTATTATATATAATAATGTATATTTCAAATTAATTTAAATATACTATTTTTTTAAGAAATTTAATTTTTTATATTGAATTATATGATATTTATTTTTATAATTATATATTAATTTATAATTTTATTTAAAAAATGTGTTTTTCATCCAATATAATAAATATAAAATTGTAATTTTTAATTGAAATTAACTCATTATAATTATAAGTAATAAAAATAATTTTTTTTTCCATCAAATATAATAAATTAAAATTTACAAACATAATTTAAAAACATGTATTTCTCCCTTATTCCTAAAATAAATGTCAAATTAAACATAATAATTATTTAGAGAGTTGAAGAGGTTTTGGAACATATCCCATCATTTCATCATGTGATATGTTTAAAGATCATAAATAAATAAATAAAAGTATTAATTATTCCACTTTGATACATCTTAACTATGAAAATGGAATGATTTTATAATTTGATTAATATTTAAAATTTCTTAATTTAAAAAAATATAAATATTATATTATTAAAATGAATATTTTTATTTGTTTATTTGATAGTTTGATCTAGAGGATTTAAACCTTGAATCATATGATTTACATAATATGGTGATCACCAATTGAATAGCTCTTATAAAATATTTAAATTTATATTATTATTATATTACATATGTTCTAGTTCATTATATCCAAATTTATCATATTATTTGTGGAAATTAAATCTAAATAAATAAGATCCTAAAATTTCTTCCCAATCACTAAAAATAAAAATAAATAACATTTTTATATTTTTATTGTAATTAAATATAAATTAACTACAATTACATTATTTAAAAAACGTATTATCCTTATGTTTTTATCTATGTAATAAACATATATAAAAATTATAATAATTTATGACACTATCTTTTTCCATGACAAACATAGAATATCAAATATAAAAAAATAAAGATCGCGTTAATTTGTTAGGTCATCTTTCCATTTTTTCGTTTTTAGGTCTCGCTAACACTATAAACATAGGAAATGTAAGGCAATAAGCTTTATAAAGTGATAAAATTACTATATTCCGTGTATATATTCAGTCCACCTATTACAGGAATCTTATGGATTTCTTGCTCACAAGAATTCTGAACTGTTCCAAAGATTCAATGAAGATGTTTCTCCCGGGAAAAAAGAAGCTAGAATTACTTCAATTGATTCAAGATTTTGACAAGAAAATTTATAGAAAATAAATAGATACAACTGTAAGTCAAACAACCAAAAACAGAGTCCAAGAGAGTTCAACATAAAACAGAGTCTCACAGAATTCAAGATATTACAGAAACCTTATGGAGTTCTTTCTCAAGGAGTATTTGAACTATTACAAAGCTTCATTGAAGATGTTTCTTCTAAGAAAACAGATTCCTAGAATTACTTCAATTGAATCTAGACTTTGACATGCAAATCTGCAGAAAATAAATAACTACAAATGCAAGTCAAACCACTGAAAATCTTGTTCCAGAGTGACTGAGGCCTGTAATCTCCAATTCCAGGTATTCTTGACTTGGATTTGTATCAAGGGTTGCGAGAAAGATAGAGATGTTTTTCCAAGATAGCATGAATAGCTAGCCTGTGAGATTGCATATTATGGGATGGGGGCCATGAAAACTTATGGGGAAAAGCTACAAATTTAGTGCAGGAGAAGAATGGTTAGATTTATCAGACAGTCTACTGGGAGATGGGGTAATGGGAACTCAAATCAAGTGTACAAGGTGGGGATGCATTCCATTCTTCAGAATACATCAAAGGATGTATGTCAGCCCCTATCACTATGTAAAAAAACATTTAATCGCTAGAGAAAGACGGCATTTTGGTTGGAGAATGGGGAGGAGTGGAAGAAATTGTATAGGCCATATCGTAGAAATGTTTATTCTCTAAAGAAATGGAAGGAATACCTGTAATGACCCTGTACAGGACTTGTTTATATAAATAAAGCAAACCGCACTATTAAGGTTTCAAAAAGTAACGGTGAAGGCAATACAGAGTGTCAAATAGAAATCAACACAACTGCAAATACTTGACTTAGACAGTGAATGAGAGCAAGTTCGTTGACAAATTGAACAGAGCGGATACTGTCCATTGACCTCAAACTTATTCAAAAAAGAAACTTCGAAGTATATACAGGAAATTAATGACAGGCAGTTAGTCCCCTATCAAATGCTTTTGCTGGAATTTAAAGTAGCCTATAGAAGCATAAAATAAATTGACAATTTGAACTAATGCGTTTTGTATTGGAGACGAAAAGCTTATCAAGAGTGTTGTACAGGTAATTTCCTGGGCAAGGCATACAGTTTAACTGTTCCTAGGACTACAATTGTATCCAAACTGAAAACATTCAGAGTTATGTTCTAATGCTTTCTTTCGTAAGGTCAGCTGACACTTGTTTTTAAAAGTAAATTTGTTTGCAAGTCGTACTAAAAGGAATAAAAACGGATATGGATAAGATATTTAGTGGTCTAATTCTCTATTTACAGACAATCTCTCCGATAAGTTATATCCTACAATGACTCCATTGAAAATGAACTAATGAGCACTACGAGGCAAAAATCTTATTGCAATGTAATTACTCAATCAAACCCACTCACATATTAACGAAAAACAATCTGCTAATAAATCCATGCACTCTTTCACTGGGTAGCAAATAGAAGCCCTGAATTTTGTCATGTTTCACTCAAGCTTTTCTCCTGATAGAACCTGTAAGACGAATCTGAGTAAGAAATGTACAATTTGAATGATCTTGTAAATAAAAGTGCATCTCTTTGCCACTCATATTAAGATATAGCAAAGCTTCCACTCGCAAAATAAAGATGTCTCTCAAGTTTCTCAAAACACAACATTTGGCCATGCAAGATTGCCTCCACTGATAAACTGGTGCAACAACTTCATGAAAAGAAATATGTGAACTCAACCATGTCAACTGACTTGGGCATGTTACCAAATGGCCAGAACAATTACATAGAACAGTATGTTCTCCAAACATTCTTATAATAAGATTATATCACATGCCAAGCCAGGTTGAAAATGTAGGTGCTTAATAAGCATGGAATTATGTCTAAGCCCTGTCTTCTGAGTCATGCTGACAACGTGGGTGCCTGATAAACATAAAAAACATACAGTTATGAAAGTCGTTAGGTCCTTGCTAATGTCCTAAAATGGACAAGTCAATCCAATGCTGGTCAACAGAACTTCTTTCACGACTCAGTCTCAAACACATAGGTAACTCAGACCTTACTCTGACTTGTGCTGAGGCATCCTCAGACTCTGAACCAGATGATGTCTATGTAGCTCCTGATGATGATCCTGTGTCTAGTAGTGGTGATGGACTCATGTGTACACTGTAGTCGGTAAACCGGTTAGCAGTCAAAAACACTGGATGAGAACGTGGGTTGGTCCCTGCCACCATGTTTGGGAATACATCAAAATATGGAAAGCATAATTATGAACCCCTTACTTCCCAATCCACTGTGACAATATTATTGACTTAAAAACATGGAAAAGCATAAAAGTTACATTTAAACACTGAGCTTTGCTAGCTTTGAAAGTCGAGATAAAATTTCATAATTACCGATAAGTTACAACCTAGACCAAGGCAGATAAAGTCTTGGGATAGAGCATTGACATTTCTGTCTACTCTTAGAAATATTTTGCTGCAAGGAGATAATCTTTGTCTGGAAGGAGATATCTCTGTAAGACAGAAAATAAACAAGGAAATGACCCTGCATACTGCTCTCTAAGGCATAAACTCTATAAAATTGTTCCATGCAAAAAACTAAGGCTAAAATACAAATCTTCCATACAGAGAACATGCACAAGAAAAAACTCCTGTATGCAGAGTCCAGACTTATATTTCAAATACTGAATATTACACAATACTGTTCCATGCAGAAGGATATGTATATATTTAAGCATTATATATTCACACTCCAATAAAAAAGATGGGGTAACCATACAATAAACCCGATCTTGTCTATGAAAAACAGGATCACCATTACCCATAAGATCTGCAGCACCCTGTAGATGTCATGAGAAGTTTCCGGAACAGGGAACTGTGTTGACAACACAGTTATAAAATAAACTTCATGGGCTAGTCACAGAGTCAACAAAAAAAATAAGCATTACAAAAAATGTTCATCGTTCGTTTCGCCTCGTAGATTATTCTAATTAAAGAACAAGTAAGCATTAGAAAAAAAATATATTAATAATGAATGAACAACTAAGCATTGAACAGAGGAAAGAAAACCAGACTCACTTGGTTATGCAACTGGCGATCAAACCCTACGAGCTCCCCCACAAATTCATCTCTACAGGAGCTGCCGAGATCCTTGCTTTGGAGCCAATTTGTAAATATTGGAAAGATTTTACTCCCAACCTCCCTGAATTCCATAGGGGTTTTTAGGGTGTTTTCGGCATAGTGCTTGTCTAAATATTCTGCAATTTTATCAGAGTCTTGGATCCATGTTTCCCATCTCTAAAAACGGGATCAGTCCAGAAGGATTTTTGACCATAAATCTATACAAAATAGATTAACATATTTTCTGATAGTGAAGGAGATATCAGCGTAGCGTTTACCTGTAACAACATAGACTATCAAAATAGCGTTTACCTGTAACAATGAAGACGATGGTTCTCGAGCTCTCCGCCCATAACAACCCTCCGCCCATAACAGAAATGAAGGCCATGTTCCGTCCGTAACTGAAGGATGAAGGCCATGACGAGTAACTGAAGGAGGAAGACCATGATGAATATCAGGAAAATGTGCACAGATGTCAGTAGAGAGCATAAGGGTGGCCCTAAAACACTGTGCACAGATGTCAGACGTACTCTCGTCACTGAAGGACGCCAGGTGTCAACCTCAGAAATAAAACATTGTGCACAGATGTCAGACGTACTCTCGTCACTGAAGGACGCCAGGTGTCAACCTCTAAAAGAAAAGAACAACGAAAGTCTCACTCATAGGAAGGCCTATCGACCTAACTATATTTAATAGGAAGACCTATCGGCCTAACTATATTTAAAAATAAAACATTTCACTTAATTTTTTATATAATCTTATCTACTAAGCTATTTATTTAGTGATTAACGATGATTACACAAACCCCCTTGTTAAAGTAAACAAAATTCCCTTTTGTAGAACAATATTACTAGTAAAATCTTATATTATATAATAGAAATGCCACCAATAATTTATGCTGCAATATTTCCAAAGCATTTTACAAAATTTTAAGATCGTGTAGCCCATGAAACTACATTGACAAGTGTGTACACGTGACTAGGGTACAATAGCTAATGTGTTCATATGTAAGAATGGAGAGAGAGAGGCGGGGGAGTTGAGAATGCATAATGGGATTTGCATGGAGTTTATTTTTAATCTCATTTTCTCTCATATATATAGTATTATATATATTTCTAGTTTATCTTTGATCAAGTTTATAAATTTTAAGAAGTATATTTATAGTTAAGTTTATAAATTCTAATTTAATATTTGTTTAATTTAATGTCGTTTTATTTATTTATTTATTTATCTATTATAGTTAAGTCTATGGATTCCAATTTTAGTAGTTGCATAATTTAATTTGGTTATTTATATAATTTTTTAATATTGTATGAAAATTATTTTTATTGGTTTTTAGAGTTATTCATAATTTAAGAATTTAATTTCACTTTTATAATCTGTTTGCTAGTTTTTAACAAAGGAATTTTTTATATGAAATATTTATTTGTAGAGTTGTATTTGAAATTAGTTGTAGGGTTTAACCAATTATGATTATGAAGATGGTTGCTTATGAAATTTAGGTTAATCTTAGTAAATATTCATAGCTTTGTGTATTTGTAAAAGTGTGTTTTAGTAGCTAGGCACTGTGTAAGCTGGTAAATTTATGGTAAATTTCTGTAGAAGAATTGGAGAGAATTTCAAAATTTCTAATGCTCAACATTGAAGAGTGAATTTATGATGATTAAGTTATGATGTGTAAAATTAACTTATTATTTTTTAAAAATTATAGTGCAGCTTTTGAAATAAATAGTTTTATGAAATAAATGATATATTTACAAATTATATAGCAAAGCCACAAAATATTTTCAAATGTTCTCTTAAATGAAGTTTAAAAAAGACATTTCTAGAAAAGGTAATGACAATGTAATTGTAAAATAAAAATTATTTGATTATTTATTTTAAACTTTGCATTTTTTTGAAATTCTAAAATCTAGGAGAAAAATAAATTTTATATATGATGAACTTAATTATTTGATAAAATATACCCACTTTCTAAAATCACCATTGATCTACACTTAAATGTCCAAGATATGCCATGTGAGGGACAAGTCCAAAGTCAAGAGAGTTCAAAATAAATTGACTATGAATGTTTGGGAAACTAATAATATCATTTTCAATTTTTCATAGTAATTTAGTATCAAATTGATTGCATTCATTAATTATCTAGATGGGGAAATACATAACAATGCAACTAGTATGAATTGGAACATCAAGAAATCTCATATTGCACAATTCACATAATTGACAATAAATCCTGTACATTAGGTGGCTAAATGTTCTAAGATGGAAACAAAGAAGTATGCAAAATTATTTATAAACACCAATATCGGGTTACATAGGTGATTAGGCTTCCTTAATAATGTCAGGTGACTAATTTCATTTTTGTCATTGTTGGCATTCCTGGCCATGGGAGTGCCTAAGGAATTTTAAAAGTTATGCATGTGGGGCCATTAAGATGTGCATGCACAATTTGGAACTAGGTACGTGCAGTAGGCACTTAATGCACATATTGTTATGGAAGTCTCATGGTTGCACAAGGCATTACCCCTTGAACCTTATGGGGGGTGTTGCATGTCCCATTTGTGGCCACTAAACACATGTCAGCACATAACCATTTATGCATGCACTTTGATCAACTATAATCATATCGTAATAAATTGACACATATAAAATGGAATGGCTAAAAAATATTGCATAAAATATGTCAAACCATTCTCACTACTTTTTTTTTTTTTTAAATTTCCCCGAAGGTGACAGAACTTATCATAACTTAATTGTCCATAAGTCACAAGGACAACCATCATTGGAATCCGCAAATGTGCATGGACTTATCACCATTAATCAAGGAAAAATATGCCACATGAAATAACCCACTAGTGCTTAATAAGGGGGTAGACATTCACTCTTACTAGATGGCTAAAGAAATAGGTAACCAATATCATCACTTCTTTAATATTAAAAAAAAATGGTAATTTTATTTTTAATTGAACATTTGAATTGTTAATCCCAAGGGGGAGCTCAATTGGTTAATCCAAAAAATGTGAAATCATTGAAACTCAAAAGACCCAGGTTCAAACTTTCCCTGTTTTGACCCAGGGTACAGGGAGTAGGACATACCGTAGCCCCCCAAAGGTTTATAAAAAATAATTAACTTAAGAGTGAAAATGTGAATGGTAGTATTTTTTTCCTAAAAGTGAAAACTTTACATTTTTGTTCCAATTTAGGGTATTAAAAACTAGTGAGATTCTAATTATATTTTTATTTATTCACTCATAAACACACCAACACATAGATGAAGAAACATCGTCAGATTCCCCTCTCCTCCCCAAAATATTTGAATGGTGGATGATTTGACAACTGTAAGATTCATTGGTAAACCCCAAGGGATTGGAGGAGTAGAGTATTCCAAATAGTAACATATGACCACCCCTCCACCCGTCCATTGACGACATGCCTAGCAGGCTTGAAAGCCATGATAAGAGACTTTGGACAAGTTGGTTTTTTAAGTTATAATTATGCTTTCACATAGATGAAGAAACATTGTCAGATTCCCCTCTCTTCCCCAAAATATTTGAATGGTGGATGATTTGACAACTGTAAGATTCGTTGGTAAACTTGATGGTGACGGAATTTTGAGGTGAATCAAATCCCATTTCCCCAATAAAATCGTCTTGAGGCCTATGGGTTATGGGCCCACAAAGCCTATCTGCAATGCTACTCTGATCTCACTTGCCTTATTTGAAATAAGGCCCTCGCCAGGACAAACCCAGATGGCGCAAGAACATCAACATCTTCTTCGGGGAAGCTTTCTGGCGGTGGTACTCCATCTACATTAATTGTTCTGGCAAAACAACCCTTCACTTTCTTGTGGCTCGCTCGATGTCCTCCCAGAGCCTGGTGCGACTTGAATGCTTTCTTGCATGTCCCGCATTCAAATCCTCCATGCTTTACCTCTTCTGGCTGCACAGACCCTGCAGCTTCGACATGATTGTTTGCTAAGACTAATTCCAAATTTCAACTCTGGTTCTGCTCTTTCTTGGAATAACATACCAATTCCCATGGGAACGTTTTGGCCGCCTCAAATTCTATCGATTCGGCTCGCTCCTCCATCATGGCGACCCTATCTCTGTTATCAGACACAACGTATTCATCATCCACCGGCCTTGCTGCAGAAGGGAGCATGACCAGGGAACGGGCCATGTCTTGCTGTTCCCTAATTTCCCTCGGAGTAGAATCACCCACTTTTCCAGGCGAAGGCGATTGGTTAAAAAAATAATTCTTTGAAACACATTTTTGCAACCATGACCACCAAAGCCTCGGCGCCCTTGCTCAAACCAGGGGCCTGGACGACGGAGATTGACAACAAACTTGATGGCGAACAATTTAAAAAAAAAACACAGACATAAATTCACAAAGAGAATTTTCATTATTTACAAACTCGATTACAATTTAAGGCATCTCAGCCTTAATCAAGAATTCTCCATCAACTACATTTTGCCCTCTCTCACATGCACAATTTTTTTCTCCCTGTCTCTTGATTCACGAATGAATTCTTAATAACTTGTCATACATGCATTCAGTTTTCACTGAAATTAGTCTACTAAATGAATTTTGTTACGGTTGGCCTGGTTGTCCAGATGTCTTCTTTCTCTAGTTTTTCTTTCCATTAATGCGCTCAGATGCTCCTGCATTAGACTCTCGAGGTACAAAATTTATGACCTCCTGGTCATATGCGTTTCCTTAGCAATTCTACCCACTGTTTCACTTCATCAGTGGAACTGCCTTCATGGTCTTCTGTGAGCTACAACCAAAACTCTGCAATAGCAAGTCCTCTATGCTGCCAGATACCTTGCCAAGCTTCTCTCCTAAGCTTAGTATTTCGACATCTCTCTGGTTCTCTCCTCTCGAACCAATTGAGCACTCCTGCTCCAGGTTTGCTACAATCTTCTCACCTTCACAAAATAAATTTAAAAAAATTACAACCTTACAAATCTTTAGCAAACAACACCTCTTCTTTCTTCGCATGCAAAAACTCCTTTCTGTAGGAAATATTTTCCCGCTCTGATACCACTTGATGGGGATGGAATTTTGAGGTGAATCAAAATCCCATTTCCCCAATAAAATCGTCTTGAAGCCTGTGGGTTATGGGCCCACAAAGCCTATCTGTAATGCTACTCTGATATCACTTGCCTTATTTGAAATAAGGAAGGCCCTTGCCAGGACAAACTCGGATGGTGCAAGAACATCAACATCTTCTTCGGGGAAGATTTATATCGGTGGTACTCCATATACATTAATTGTTTTGGCAAAACAACCCTTCACTTTCTTGTGGCTCGCTCGATGTCCTCCCAGAACCTGGTGCAACCTGAATGCTTTCTTGCATGTCCCGCATTCGAATCCTCCACGCTTTACCTCTTCTGGCTGCACAAACCCTGCAGCGTCGACATGATCGTTTGCTAAGACTAATTCCAAATTTCGACTTTGGTTCTACTCTTTCTTGGAATAACATACCAATTCCCATGGGAACGTTTTGGCCGCCTCAGGTTCTATCGATTCAACTCGCTCCATCATGGCGACCCTATCTCTGTTATCAGACACAACGTATTCATTGTCCACCGGCCTTGCTGCAGAAGAGAGCATGACTAGGCAACGGGCCATGTCTTGCTGTTCCCTAATTTCCCTCAGAGTAGAATCACCCACTTTTCCAGGCGAAGGCGACTGGTTAAAAAAAAAATCTTTGAAACACATTTTTGCAAATATGACCACCGAAGCCTCGGCGCCCTTGCTCAAACCAGGGGCCTGGACGACGGAGATTGACAAAAAACTTGATGGCGAACAATTCAAAAAAAAAACACAGACATAAATTCACAAAGAACATTTTCATTATTTACAAACTCAGTTACAATTTAAGGCATCTCAGCCTTAATCAAGAATTCTCCAGCAACTACATTTTGCCCTCTCTCACACGCACAATTTTTTTCTCCTTGTCTCTTAATTCACTAATGAATTCTTAATATCTTGTTATACACGCATTCAGTTTTAACTGAAATTAGTTTACTAACTGAATTTTGTTTACGGTTGGCCTGGTTGTCCAGGTGTCTTCTTTCTCTAGTTTTTCTTTCCATTAAGGCGCTAAGATGCTCTGCATCAAAACCCCAAGGGATTGGAGTGGAGTAGAGTATTCCAATTAGTAACATATGACCACCCCTCCACCCATCCATCGACGACATGCCTAGCAGCTTGAAAGCCATGATAAGAGACTTAAAGGACAAGTTGGTTTTTTAAGTTATAATTATGCTTTCACATAGATGAAGAAACATTGTCAGATTCCCCTCTCTTCCCCAAAATATTTGAATGGTGGATGATTTGACAACTGTAAGATTCGTTGGTAAACCCCCAGGGATTGGAGTGGAGTAGAGTATTCCAATTAGTAACATATGACCACCCTCCACCCATCCATCGATGACATGCCTAGTAGGCTTGAAAGCCATGATAAGAGACTTAAAGGACAAGATGGTTTTTTAAGTTATAATTATGCTTTTGACCTTTGATTACTCTTAGGATTATAATTGAAGATTACTAGAAGAATAAGTTTTAATATCTTTTTTTTTTGTTGACCTTAAACAATGTAAACCATCAGATGAGAACTGTACTGAGTACTTGTTTTTTCGAGGTAACAAAAAATCATCTAATTTTGAAAAATGTTGATTTAGAATACACTTTTTTTTTTGGAGAATATTTTTGACACTTTAATTTTTTTCATGTATCAAGTATGAACATTTTTCTTAAATGTTAGTGATTTTCATGTTGATTTTGAAAAGTGTTGATGCAACATCAATCCATTTTTTAGAGGGTTTTTTTTTGACATTTTAAATTTTCTAATGTATTAAGTGGATTTTTTTTTTTTTTTTTTTTTTGTTAATGTGTGTGATTTTCGTGTGGATTTTGAAAAACCTCAACAATTTTTTTTAATACATTTTTGACACTTTAATTTTTCTTATTTCCTAAGTATGCACAATTTCTTTTTAAATGTTGATTATTTAACAATTTCTCAAGTTGTATTATTCCTCTTCTTGTTTTTCATCCTAAAATGTTTGTTTTTTTTAAGGGTTTTCCAATTTTTTTTGTTTTTCTTTGCAATGTCTTTTTATAATGATTTATTTATTTTTTGGTGCAAAAAAATAGCATATATATAAGACAAAAAAATATCAGACATAGAAAATGTAATTTTTTTTTTCAAACAAACATAATTAAAAAAAACATAAATTAAAATATTAACCCAAAAAACAGAAAAATAGAAACAATATTAGATAATTTAAAAAAAATAAAAAAATAAATGAACAACATAGAAAAACATTAAACTAAAATAAAAAACATAAAAAAAGTGGTAGCTAGTACACACTTAGTTTAAATATAGCTAAATTGGAGTTTTAACATGGAAATTGTATGCCGAATAAAGTAATAGGAGTGAAACATAGAGGCTAATAGAGACATAGAGTCTCATCCTCATGGACAAGGTTTAAACAGAGTCAAATAAGTTTGTTTATATACATCTAATTTTATGTAAATCATAAGCAGAATATGAAAGTTGACCAGCAAAATTTTATATACACAATCTTTTGTAAATTTTAAAATGATGACGAAATTTTATATAGTTAAATACATTTTATAGAAACTTAATTTTATATAAACCATTATTGAAATAATAAAGTTAAAATTCGATTGAAAATGTGGTTATTGGAGTAGTTCTCATGAATATTAAGTTACTGAAAGGTTAAAACAGATTGAAATAATTTTTTTTATTTTTTTTTATTATTATTTTTTTTTATACATCTAATTTTATGTAAATCATTAGCAAAATATTAAGGTTTACAATCAAAATTTTATATACACAATCTTTTATAAAATTTTAAATCATGTTGAAAATTTTATAGAAACTTAATTTATATAAACCATTATTGAAATAATAAAGCTAAAAATGAAGTAAATGGAATGAAACTGAAATTTATATAAACTTATATATGACTTTGATATAAAAATTAAAAATATTTAAATTTTGAAATTACATTTTAGAAATATTTAAACTAATAAATTAATATTATGTAAAATTAATAATATTTAATATTATATATATATATATATATATAATCTTACTTTAAAAAATAATACACTTATCTTCTTCTTCTTCTTCTTTTATTATTATTATTTTATTTTATTTTATTTTATTTTTTTATTTTATTTTTTTTATTTTTATTTTTAATTTTTAATTTTTATTTTTTTTAAGAGGAAAAATCATCATAGATTATATTGAGACAATATAAAAACCATCATAAGTTACAAAAGGGTGGCAAGAGAAGCCACGATCCAAGACATCTCGAGAATCAAGCATAAGTCAGATGTCCGATAAGGCACCTTGTACAGAAAGACAAATACCTCATCATGCAAACATAAAGAACTGAGAATACAGGAGCATCCATGTTACAAAACATATACATCAGGTTCAAGAACATGGCAAAAATGCACAAAAAAATAACCAGGAGAAGCACATTCCAAGAACGGCCAGGACATCACATCCACCAATACTTCCATAGACAAAAAGCCAAAGTCATGTAGCGGACCCATTCTTTTTGGGCTGCTTTTTTGGAACTGAATCGAAGATTGCAATGATGCGATGCAAAATGGACCTATAGGGATCCTTTGAGTCTTTGAAAATTTTATAATTCCTCCATTTCCATGCGCACCATAACATAATAACGAGGAGAAAGTGCCTTGGCTCCCTTTGACTGCACCACCATTCGAAAGCTGCATGGATAGAAACAAAAACAACATGAGGAAAACCAAAAAGAATGGCCAGATCATACCAAATTTGCTGAGAGGATTTGCATTGGAAGAACATGTGGAGATTTGACTCGTCGCCAGATTCACACATCAAACACTTGCTTGGTCCGTGCCAGCTTCTTTTCCTCAAGTTGTCCCATGTCAGGTTCTTATTATTAAACACCAACCATGCGAAAAGTATCATCTTAGGGGGGCACCCCGATTTCTAGAGAACCATTGGAAATTTAGAGCTTGAATGCGGAACCTTTGAAGAAATAAAATCAGAGTAGATGTCTTTTACTTGGACTGGCACATGAGCGTTTGACATAGTCCAAGTTAGGTGATTAGTCGGCCCTCCACATTGAATCCCGCAACCTGCTAGAGCATATTTGACAGCTTTCCATGAAGAACTCAGTTCGACTGGCAAAACAAGATCAATGGCATCCTTCCATAAAGGAACAAGGCCACACCATTCAGAAATGAGTTTATCCCATGTAAAGATTCCATTTCTGTGAAGGGGATATAAGAGGTTTTTAGGAATGGAAATGTTTCCACGACTGCATACAATAGAATCAAAACCAATTAAGATACTGTTTCCAGAGTGAATCCTCCACCTCAGATTCTTTAAAAAGTATTTCTCAACCTTCCGAAAACTGAGCCAAATGGCTGATCCATGTTTGGTTCCTATTGCTCCAGATCTGTACCAATATTCCAAATTTTTGCCTTTCATATATTTTAGTTTTACAGTGACAACCATGGTCCTTCCCCGAAGATCCCTCTCCAGAGCGATTTACATAATAGAGCTTTACCAAAAACCCTCAAATCCATTAAACCCCATCCCCCAAGACGCTTAGGCAATGAGATACTATCCATTTTGGAGAGATGGAACTTCCGCTGTTCAGATTTTCCACCCCAGATAAAATTTGCCGTAACCTTGGACATCTTGTGAATAATGCTTGCCGGGAGGAAGAATAAATGAGCCCAATAAACAACCATCTGCAATAAAACAGATTGAGAGAGAATGACTCTACCTGCCAAGGAAAGACTCCTATGTTCCCATGCAGATATCTTTCTATAATATCTCTCTGTCAGCCATTGCCAGTCGTTCTTGGAGTAACCCTTAGCTTTGAGATGAAAGCCTAAATATTTAAGGCCCTCCTTGAGCGGCCTTGACTCTATACCAAAAAGCTCAGAAATCCAATTCACCATCTCCATGTTGACATCATTGTGATAGAGTGTGGATTTCGCTTTGTTGATAAAAAGCCCAGAGGCTCTTTGGAATCTTTCAAGAATATCTTTTAAACACATCCACGATATTCTACATAGCATTGCAAATAAGAGCACATCATCGACAAAGAGGTTGTGCGAAATGAAGTTTTGCCTGCAAATCTTAATAGGCCTGCATCTGTTTTCAGCGACCGCTTTATTGATGTGGATGCTTAGAGAGTTCATGGCCAGAATAAATAAAAGAGGCGAAAGGGGGCATCCCTGACGCAGACCTCTCTCTGCTTGAAAAAAATGGGAAGGAATACCATTGATAATGACCGCATAGTTCACATTCTCTACGCAGGCCATGATCCATCGGATGGAATTGGGCCTCAAACCGATCTTAGCCAAAAGACATTCAACAAAACCCCAGTCTAAGCAGTCGTAAGCTTTCTGCAAATCTATTTTCATGATGGCCGCTTCTGTGTTTTGAGAAGACATAGAGAACAGGCACTCCTGTGTATTAGCCACGACATCCAGAATATTGCGGCCCTTCAGAAAAGCGTGTTGGTCCTTAGATAAAAAAGAAGCCAGCGTTCCTTTTATTCTTTCAGCAATAACTTTAGTGATGATTTTGAAAGAAATATTGCATAATGATATCGGTCTGAAATCATGAAAAGATTCCGCCTCCCCCTTTTTCGGAATTAAAGCAATCAAAGTGGAAGTAGTGATATGGTGAATGCTGCCAGTCATCCTAGACGCTTCCACCATCCTCAGCAAATCATGCTTAATGAGGTCGAAGAAGTGGGTGAAAAATTCGATTGTCCAGCCATCCGGGCCTGGGCTCTTATCTTTCTTAAAGGACTTCAAAATTCCAAGAAGCTCGTTCTCTGTGACTGGCTGAAACAGGGCCTCGTTCTTTTCATCGTCAAACATCTGAGGAACCAGTTCGATACCCCATAGCATGTCCTGAAAAGCAACATCTTTCCTTCTGCTGTATTGGCTCTTGAAATGACTTACAGCTTCCTTTGTGATATCATGTTGAGATACAAGAATGCCTCCATTTCCATCCCTTATCTTCCATATGGAGTTTTTCTCACGTCTGGCATTTGCATATTTATGAAAAAACTTCGTGTTCTTATCACCTTCTTTGAGCCATAATGCCCTGCTTTTAAGCCTCCAAAAAGATTCCTCCTGCTTCAACAATTTATATTTTTTCCTTTCAAGCTCTCTTATGCTACATTTCATGCTGAAGGGGCACGAGTTTGCATCTGACAATTTTAAAATGCTATCCAGCTCCTGTTGCACTGCCTGAAGTTCCTGCCTGTCTTTTTTCCTTTTTTCAATTTGCCATTCCTTCACTAGCTTTCTCATAGCGGCCATCTTATCTCTAAATGTTAAAAAGGGGGGAGCCATAGCTTTAGCTGATAACTCTTTCCATGCCTTAGAGATGAGTTCATTAAAGGTTGGGTCCTGTAAAAGAGTTCTATTGAATTTGAATGGATACCCCTTTCTGAAGCCTTTTTCCCGCCAGGATAGAAGAATTGGTCTGTGATCGGATACAAGTGCATTCCCCACTGTTGAATAAGGCATGCCCATTTTATCTATAATGCTAATATGCACTAAAAACCGATCAATCCTTTTTGCAATATAAGCCTTATCAGTTCTGCCATTAACCCATGTCGGCTTCATTTCCGAGGGAACGATATCCACCAAATTCTTATGTAGAAGCTCCAGCTTTATGCTATCAACAAGCGAGTCATTTTTCTTACAGCTTCCCTAGCATTCATCCGAGCTCAATGTTAAATTTAAGTCACCTTTACAGAGAGCTTCCACCACGAGCAAGAGCGCCAAAGACCGCATGCGACAAGCATCACCATTCCATCAACAAGCGGGGGAGGAAAACTGAGTCTAACATTATGCAGAAGGACAATATTCAAACTAAAGGCAGGATTACAAGTGAGTACCTCCCCTGACCAGACGCAGGGAGGAAGAAAGGCCGGAGGGGCAAAAGCCGCGCGCGACTGAAAACGGGGCAGTTTTATAAGAGTTGAAGACCCTTATGGGACAGACACGATATCAACCATTTGTCCTCCCTACCAAGCACATGCATGCATAGTCTTTCTGCGTGTGACATGAAGCAAAGCCTCTGTTATGAAACCAGCTCAAGAAAAGATAGAAAAGATAGATCAACGCCTTAGAATTCAGCCTCTTCGAGGGGGCAACCTCCTTTACATTACATAAATGAACAATTCTTGGATGATACAAATGACAAAACCTCCTTTCTATATATAGGAGTCTAAGGAGTCACAATATAATCCAGCCGACCTAACAATAATAATATAAAGCCACAAAAATAACAATAGAGGGATTCTATGGGCACAGAAATAACAATATGGGGGTAATAGGGGCACAACAATATAAATAAGGGGTATAACTACAATAGTAGTGGGGTAATCACTAGTATTATAGGGACCCAACATGCCCCTCTCCTTCAAAAAAGTGTTGTCCTCAACGCTTGAGTAGTTCTGGATACTTCTGCATAAAATTCTCATCCTCCCATGTGGAATCTTCAGCGGATAAGTTCTTCCACTTGATAAGATACTCTGAAATTGATCGATTTCGTAGCTGTCGAGTTCTTGTTTCTGTGACTGCTTCCGGTTCCAATATAATTTTTCCTTCCTCATCAAGTTCTGGCAATATTTTTTGAATTGGGAGCTTGTCACCTATAACCTTCTTTAAACATGAAACATGGAAGACTGGGTGCAATCGAGAAGCTGCAGGAAGCTCCAATTTGTATGCCATAGTACCAATCTTTTGCAACACCTTGTACGGACCATAATACTTTGGTGATAATTTATTATCCTTCTTAGCTTGCTTTAGGGACATTTGCTTATATGGTTGTAGCCGTAGGAATACCCAATCACCTACATCAAAAGTTCTTTCACTGCGATGTTGATCTGCCTGTTGTTTCATTCTATTTTGTGCCAACACGAGGTTATCCTTTAAGAGTTGGAGGACTTGTTGTTGATGTTCGATGTGATGTTCCACTGCCTGAACCTTAGAATTTTCTCTTAAATATGATGTGATGGATGGTGGTTGATACCCATAAATTTGCCATACGTACCTTTTGTGTGTTTTGCACATTATTGAGATCGAAGAATTGCTCCATCTGTAATATCCATGTGGCGGGATCCTTGCCATCAAACTTCCTCATATCGATTTTTGGAACATGGTGAGTCTTCGATCCAACATTAGAGTCTATGGAATCATGATTAACATTTCTTTTGTTCTCATCATGAGTTTCCTTTACTACCTTTTCACCATTAATGACCCTTTCTTGTAGCAAGTTCTTCAATTCTTCCATGTCTGTCTTCAAATCTATCTTCAAATTTACCATCAAATCCTCCATCTTAGCTTCCATGCCCTTTATCTTAGATTCCACGCCATTTACCTTAGATTCCACACCATTTATCTTAGATTCCACGCCATTTATCTTAGATTCCACGCCACTTATCTTAGCTTCTGTTAGCTTTTGTGAGCGTGACATTTGTTGCACTTGTTCTTGTAATTTTGATATATCATGTAGCATTTCTTCCTCTTCTTCATGAGTCATGCTAGAGCTTTCAGGTTCCTTACTAGGTGTTTGCATTTTCTTTCCTCGGGGCATCAGTTACCAATAATAATGCTTTACTATGCCCTTTGAATTCCGTTAAACCAAGCTTAGATAAAAAATTAAAAAAAAACTACACACCTTTTTTCACTTTATAGAAACCTAATATTGAATCTGATGTATCTCTGTAATTTTGGATCATCCAGTTCTGAAATTGCTACCTGTAATAGCCTTCTGCGTTCTCTTTCCAATGCCACAAGTCTGAGCCAAATTGGATTCTCCAAGTAAGAGTTATGTGAAATCTCCCACAGTGACTTGCTTTTAGACTGGTTCAGTAGAGCGAACTTGTACGACGTGCCACAAGTCACTGTTTCAACCTTTGAATCTGAAACACACATACAAGAAACTACAGTCCGTCCTCTTTCTGTACCTTTTTACGAAATTTCAATCCGATCCTCAGAGAGAGAGTTATGACGATTTTCCCCAGGTCACCTGTTTTGAATGTAATTCAGGAGTCTGCAAAAAGGCCAACTTCCTCAGATCATATCCCCGAAAATATCGCGCGAAAAGCTCTGAAATTTGGACCCAAGGTTCAGTGCCAATTCTTCTCAAATGGGTTTTTTTGCGACTTCTGAAACGTCACAGAAAAAAAGTTATAGCGAAAATGCCGCGATGACCTGTTTGGAGCAGCGAAACCCTAGAATCCAAAGCTCTGATACCAAATGTTATGAAACCAGCTCAAGAAAAGATAGAAAAGATAGATCAACGCCTTAGAATTCAGCCTCTTCGAGGGGGCAACCTCCTTTATATTACATAAATGAACAATTCTTGGATGATACAAATGACAAAACCTCCTTTCTATATATAGGAGTCTAAGGAGTCACAATATAATCCAGCCGACCTAACAATAATAATATAAAGGCACAAAAATAACAATAGAGGGATAATATGGGCACAGAAATAACAATATGGGGGTAATAGGGGCACAACAATATAAATAAGGGGTATAACTACAATAGTAGTGGGGTAATCACTAGTATTATAGGGACCCAACAGCCTCAACGTGGAGCATGGGCCATAATTCCTCCATGCAGAGGCGAAAGACTGGTGATAGGTGTGGATATAGGCTGATGATGGGTGAGGCCTGAGACGTGGCAGATTCTTCAGGTTGACGAGGCGACGAGAGAAGGATGGATTAAGGAGCCGAGAAGTCAACCGTCATTTGTCGGGAGTTCCTGCTGGTGGACGCCGGTTCGCCCCTCTCCAGGCGCTCAGTCAACTGTCATTGGGCAGACATTCCTGCTAGTGGATGCTGGTTCGCTCTCACTGCAAGCGCTCTCCCCTTAACTTACATAAATGTGGTGGTGTCATAAATGGATTCTATGTAAACCCTCCATGCATTTTAACCAATTTCTTTTTCTATATTTCTCCATTCAAACTAATATTGGAAAGTAATAGTCAGATTAGCTAGTACAAAATGAGGAAGGGAAAATGGAAACTTTCCCTAAAATTAGCAAGGCAAAATCCAACTTCAACTATAGATATGTAATGATTACATAATAAGAATGTAACCAATCAAAGTTAAAATAAATAGTATTAAAAAATAATAAAATTTAATTTGTAATGTTAAACTATAAACATCATGTAAATATTTTAGGGTCAAACATAAACAATAGCTATTCAAACCAAAAAACCTAAATACTTAATTGTAAAAAGTTCCAAAGTAATACACATAATTACATTTCATTCTAAAATCAAAGAGTAAAACATGAAATTCTAATGGAAAAAAACTCAAACATTTAGCTTCATGACATGAAATTTAAGATCCAGTGCACCTTAGACAACTATATTGAAAATAAAATTTCACTGATCTCAATTTGGAGTGCACGATTGATTTAAAAAATGAGAAATATTCCTAAAAGAATGAGTGTATTGGGAAGAAATTCATTGGCAGCGTAGGTTGGATGGAAATTATGGTTGGCACGCACCCCTATTGACCTAGGGCTGGACAATATAGCGGTCTCAATGACTCCAGTCCCACAACACGCTCTCCTCGCCTCTGCAAACCTTGCATTAATGAACCCACTCATAAACATTAAAACCCAAACACAACCAATACAGTTACATCACCAATACAATTACCAGAACTGTAATAGTGGTCTCACCATTGTCTGAAGGATGTTGAACATAACTATATGATGATGACGATGATGATGGTGGTTAATGTCGGTTGAGACCAAACATTGGTCTATCGAACCTAAAGAAACAAATTATTTATTTTGATTTAAGATTTTATTCCTATGCTCAAAAAGCTTGGAGAGAAGCCTCCCGAGCTCACTATAATTTTCAAATACTACAATTTTCAGCCCTAGCAAGGTTTTCGCCAAGTTATTTACTATAGCTTTTCAATCAAATGTTATAGTGGTGAAAATTGTTGTGATTAACACATAAATTTTCACCGTGGCCAGATAGAGTGATTGCAGACGTAAGGCTCCCTAATGAAGGAAGCTTAATAACTATAGCTTTTCAAGCAAATGTTATAGTGCCGAGAATTGTTGTGATTAACACAGAAATTTTCACCGTGGCCAAATAGAGTGATTGCAGCTGTAAGGCTCCCTAATGAAGGAAACTTAGTCACACCAACTGTGCGTTGTTAAGGGAGTAATGTAGTTTAGACATAATGGGACATATTTATGTCCATTACATTAAAATGTAATTTGATTGCATGTTTCTAAATATTTTGAAAATCTGAATATGGACATGAATGAATTCTTCTATGGAATTTTTAAATTTGTATGAAATTTACCATTGACATAAAGATGTTTTTATGTCTGAATTAAATTCCAAAATATTCTGAAATCTATAATGGTTGTCATCATTATGTTGATTGCACATTTAAAAATTGTTTTGGAAGTGAAGAAAATTAACAATAACATTCGCCATTGTAATAGATAATTATAATTTAGATTTCCGTAAGATAATTATAATTATAATTTAGCTCAGGACTTACGTAGTAATTCCGTATGAAATCGTTGACACCAACACTGACAAGGCAAAGAGCTTTTCAGCACAATGGAAGAAACATTGGCTCTGTCCACAGATCCCTCCAATTTCGCTTAGTATTGTCGAAAATATTGTACCTGTCGAAAATATTGTAACTGTTGCGTCATGGATATTGCATACTGCAAACGCCAAAAAGAGAAGCAGGCTTTTAAAATAAAAACCATAAATTCAAATAATATGTTAATGGGCTTAGTTCCGAGTGTTTTTAAGTAAAAGTCAAAAGGAACCTTAAAACTTAGTGGATTGAAATTATCAAGGCATTGTTCATTTTTTCCTGACATGGTTCTTATTTTGGGTAGGGAACAAATTTCTTTGTTCAATGTGCTAGAAGGGAAACTTTCTTCTCTGCTGAGGATTAGCCATTTCAAAATCCAAATTTAATGGAAATAATAGGAAAAATAAATAAAAAGTTAAGCAAAAAAAATAAATTTAAAAATAAAAAATTAGTAATTAGAGAAATGGAAGTTACTAGATATCTTATAATAAAACTTAAACCAATCACTTAATAAATAAATAAATTTAAATAATAATAAAAAATAACTAAAAACAAAAATAAAACAACTAATCAAATATTGTAGTGTTTAATGATGAAGAAAAACAAAAAAATGTTATTAACTAATATTGTTTATATTAATATATATATACTTTAATATATGTAAAAATAAGAGAATTAAATAAAATAAAAAATGAAAAATTAGTAACTAACACAAATGAAAGTTACTAACGACCTATAATAAAACCTCAACCAATCACCTTACAAATAAATAAATTTAAATAATAATAATAAATAACAAAAATTGAATTCCTAATGTTAAACTATGGATAAACAACTTAAATTTTTGATCAAAAGCAAACTAATATGCAAAAGTAGAGTGAATGCATTATACCATAAGTGCTACTGCAAGTACAATAATAAAAACATAAATAATAAAATTTAAAATATTCAAATAAAAATAATAAACATAGAAAACAAACATTAAAAAAAACACATTTAAAAAACATAATTAAAAAAAAAACATTTATAAATATAAAAATAAAAATAAAAATAAAATCGTGGCCTCACCCAGCCGAGTGGCCCTAGCTGGGCAGGGGCTGGGAGCTGCCTGAAGCTTGCACCTCCCGCCCAAACCAACAACCTTGGGCTTGGCAGGGCGATTCTGGGAATCATCCTGCAAAGCCAAGGGCCGTTGGGTTGGGCGGGGTTGACAGTTGAACAAAATCGACTTGCCAAGCCCAGGGTCATTGGGTTGGGCGGAGAATGGCCACAATTTTTTTTTTAAATGTTTACAAATGTGTTTTTTATTCATTTTTTAAATTTTTATGTTTTTAATTAATTAATTAATTTATTATTATTTTTTTAAATTTGCTATTTTTCTTTTTTGGGTTAATCTTTTTTGTTTTGAAATATGTGTGTGTATTTTTATTTTTTGTTTTTGTTTTTGTTTTTTTAAAGTTAATTTTGTTTTTGGCAAATTTTCTGTTTGATTTATTTTTTGTCTTTTTATATATGTTTTTTTTGGCCATGTTTTTTAATTTTTTTTGTTTTAATATATACTTTTATTTACTTCTTATTATTTTTTAAAATTTTGTGTTCTTGTTTTTATTTTTCTGAATGTTTTATTTTTTCTTTTGGGTAATGTTTTTTAATAATAATAATAATTTTTTTTTTTTTTTTTTTTTTTTTAAGCTTGGGAGGACTACATCTTCATCATGTCCAATATATCACTTCGATCGGGGCAGGGAATTGAACTAGTGACTACACATCAAAGAGTGCCTTAACAAAACACCCGATCACCATCTACTCAAGGCATGTTTAAATATATATTTTTATTTACTTGTTATTATTTTTTAAATTTCTGTGTGCTTTTAATTTTTAATTTTTCCCATGTTTTAATTTTTTTTTTTTGCTATAGGGTTCGTGTCGATCCTCGACTAGCAACCCGATCCCATTATGTGTCAATTTGATTATTGATTTTAAAGTTTTCGTTATAAAAGATAGAGTTTGCCCTCACAATGTGTCAAAATCATGGTTGGCCTTTAAGTTTTCATTACAATTGGTACAGTTCGATTACACTTTGTGTCAATTTGATGGTTGACTTTAAATTTTTCGTTGCAATGTGTCAAGTTGTCTTAGGCTAAAATTTTAAAGTCATCATATTTTAACATTAAAAAAATAAATTACTCTTGGTATAATCTCTTTCATTCAAGTTTTCATTTTTAAAGGTTTTTTAGTCATAATTTTTTTAATTTTAATTTTAATTTTTAATTTTTCCTATAATGTCATGGTTGAAAAATTGTAAAAAATTTAAGGTTTTTTTGAGTCATGATATTTAATCTTTAATGCTATGGTTGAAAACAACTATAAGTATTTTATCTTTAACACCATGACTGAAAATTGTTGGAATTTTAAAGTTTTTAGAGACGTGATATTTTATCTTTAATATCATCCCTGAAAATTGTTGGAATTTTAAGGTTTTTCGGAGTCATGGTATTGGATCCTTAACGCCATTGCTAAAAAATGTTGAAAATTTACCTAGAAAAAAAAACCTTAGCCCAACATCAACACCTTGTATTTTTAAGGTGTTTTTTGCAAAAAAAAAAAAAAATATTGACTTTTACAGTCATTTTTAAAAAATATTGAAAATTTATCCCAAAAGAAAAATAATATTTCAGCATCAACATTTTTTGTTTTTAAGTTGTTTTCATGTTTTTTGGGTTTTTTGGCTAGAGTTCTCATTTTGAGTTTAAATCCCGTTTTATAGTTTCATTGTTCTTAGAAAAGCTTTTGACACAATCTCTAGAAATAACATTTGGAAGAGGCTAGAAATATTATGATTCCTTTTGGTCGAGGTCCAAAATAATAAGGTTATACAAGGTCATTGCTAAGTTTATAAATAAAAATCATGGTTCAAAAGAAATTAATTGTAATATAGGAGTTAATCAAGGTTGTTTTTTGTCACTTATTATTTTTTGCATTTAGATAAACAAACTAGATGTTTGTGTAGAGAATGCAAGTTCTACATGGACAAAGCTAGTAAGATTTTCCATCATCCTTTTAGGATTTTGTCATTAGAAAGCATCTCCCGTAACCTTGATAAGCAACTTAAAATTCTAAAATATTTTTGCAGTAACTACACCATGTCTATAAATACCAATAAAACAAATGGAATTATCATTAAGTCCACACAAATCATATTCCTTAATTTTGTCTATGAACATGGAAGAAGTTCATTTTTATATGTGTCTCATTATTGATTTCCAACATATGCTAAATTATAACTATAATGTGGAAAATAAAATCATTTGATTAGAAAGCTTATTTTGGTCTTTGAAAGAATTGTAATATTGCAATTTTTTTTGTTTGGAAAAAAAGGTCATTGTCACTACCCTTACACTTGTTATTCTCTATGGCTATGAAATTTAGGATTGTCATATTCCCAAGGAAAATTGGAGGAAAATAAAAAAAAAAGATAAATTTATTTTATAAATCATACCTTAAAATTAAGTGCAATACACTTTATGAAATTCTCCTTTTAGAATTCGGGATTCCTCTCCTTGAGAGTAAGGGTATAATTTTTGAGGTAAAACATCAAAGCTATAAACTAGCTAGAAACTTAGCTCCATTTTGTGTTTGAAATACCGAGAGGGGGCTGAATCAGTGTGTCATTATTTAATTATTTTTATCTTTGAAAACATTTGATGTACGTAAATCTTTACATAAGAAACACATACAATTTTTCTTTGCAATTTTTTTTGTAGACTACCTTGTCTAAAGTAAGCACCAATTTACAACTTTCGTATGCACTAACCTACAAGAGACACCAATCCCTTCTAGCTAAGCACCAACACAAGAACTTGTAGTCAACAACCTACTTTTAAAAGTTTTTCTTTAGATTTTTCATTAATAACTTTTGGTCCTCACAAGTTTTTCAGTGAGTTGTGATCTGACCATGCAACCCTTAGGTTTGCACCTTCAAGCTTGATCACAACCACTTGACCTGTACACCTTAAATTTATGCTCTTCAACTAGGCTTCTTGACTTGACCCTTTAGACTTGATCTGTCAACTCTCTGTATTTGATCAAAAACAGGTCTTCCCATCTGGCTTTTCAACTTCCTCAACTCTTGTTGTTCATTATTCAACTTCCAGTGCTTAGTATTATTATATGTTCAAAGAGAAGGTCTTCTCACCTCACAACTTGTGCTCATCTCACAACTTGTACTCATCATTGCAAATTTCTTTTTGCAGCATAGGGCTTTTCAACACACTTGGAACAAAATAGTCCTTTACTGCCTTGAAGGTTTGATTTAGGAAAGCTATAAACCTTAGCACTAAACATTCACCTTATGCTACCCAAAATGCTACCACAAAAATTGCAGAAATTGCAAGAAATTTACTGCTGCTAATGAAATTGAGCTGAAATCAAAAGACATAAATTTCTTCTACTATTCTATGGAAAGGAAAACATATGATAGAAACAAATGCAATAACATGCAACCATCAAAACACAAGGAACATAATGATTTTACAAGTGAACCCAACTGGAAAAAATATCTTTGCTACTTTGCATTAATTCAGATGAGAATATGGATCAAATATAATTTCTTGCTTCAATCCTAAAGCACACCTTGCACTACAATTCTGATCTCTTGCTCACTGATCTTCTCTAACCAACACTTAGCCAAATTCAAGCCTCTGCCTTCCTCCTATTTCCTTGCGCAATCCTTGGGGAAATTAGCCCCTAAAAAGTAGGGGAATTCCCTATTTCCTTGCGCAAATCCTGAATGAATTGACCACCTGCTCAACGCAAAAACTCTATATGCTCAATTAGTATAAAATTGATAATTACAATGTGGATTTTCCTCCACTCCAACTAGGAAATTTGAATTCCATGCATGACTGGGTTTATTTTTAGTAGATTGATCAGTTAATTGAGAGATCAGTGGGTTAGCACTGTTATAACTACTCAACTGAACTCCTGTTGACTCCACTAAAGACTAGAGCTCAATTAACTGCGTTTAGCTAATAATAACTCCACTAGATTGCTAAATTTTAGCAATCAATCCATGCAAAACTCTACTTATAGCCTATAACTCAAATTTACTTACTTAATATTGGTTTAAGGGGGCTTATCCTAGTTCAGAGCATGCTACGCACCAACAAAACCCTCAACCACTAGCCATTTTGGCAACGACCTACAAGCATATCACAGTCTCACCCGAAGTGGTTATGGGAGGTGGTAGAGCCAAGTTTCTACAGCCAAAGGGATATGCACACTATTGCGTCTGTGTATTTACTTATGTCTTATGTCTTCCTACAACTTCACGTAAATGAATAACTTCGCGCTGATGATTAGTATTACATATTGGTATTTAATGCATAGACATAACATAAAACAATATAACATGTATTCTTTCACATAATTCAGTAAAAAGCATGCATAACAATATCAATAACAACAAAGAATCAATATAGAAAGATACACAACACTTCACAAAAAATTATTCTTTATTAATAATGATCTTCAATACATGCTCTTCCCTGACCTGCACCCAGCTGCAGGTGGTCTGTGTAGAGAATCAATATAGAAAGATACACAATAATTCACCAAAACTTCTTCTTTATTAATAATGATATTCAATACATGCTCTTCCCTAACCTGCACACCCAACTGTAGGTAGTCTGTGCACTCAACTGCAGACTCTTCAATTCCTTCATACACTTAGCTGCGGAGCCTTCCCCAAAACACAGACTCAAGATAGAGAATATGAACAATCTATTCTTAGTTCTTCTATCTATATTTGACAGAGTATTACATTTTCTTTATATAGACTTCCCTATAACAAGACCTGATCTGAAATGATCACAAGTTAAAACTAATGTAGAATTGATTAGCCATTAGTGAATGGGATGTTCGCTGAAAGTGCGGAAAACGGAGAGAAACTGCTTGAGAAGAAGATTTTACGACAGAGAATGAAACATAAGTAAGATGCATAACATAAGTGAAAACAACAAAAACACAGCAGTACTGATGAGCCCCAAAAATGTACAATTATTTGGGCTCATTCAACCTCCTAATTTGACTTAATCCACCATTCTCATTGGTTTATTGCATGTTTTTGATTATTTTTATGTTAATAGAGTGAATTTGGTTAGTCATTATGCCAACAAGTCTAATGGGTGCTTTGTGTAGCCTTTTTGGTCAACTTGGAGACAAAATTGAAGGTCTTAATGAGCACTTGGCAGCCAAATTCGTGGGAGAACAAGCTAGAGGATTTGTAGGAAGGTGTCCCCCTCATTTATGGGCCCTTACCTCGAATTCTCCACCATCAGCTCGGAGTTCAAAGGCCACCAAATCAATGAGCACAAGGGCAGCCAAGCAAGTCAAGAAGGACTGCTGTTAACTACAAGTCTTGGGCAGCCAAGTCCCTAAATTTTAGGAGGACTGTTGGGTGCTCAAATTGTATAAATAAGAAGGCTTAGGGCCTCATTTTGGTTAGCTATTTGGTAGTCATTTTTGTAGCTAGTGGTTAGCCATTTAGTCATTTTGTTTTAGCCATTAGTTAGCTAGTTTGTAGTTCGATTTTTATGTAATAGATTAGCTTTGCTCTCAGCTCATTCTCAAGCTCTCCTTGTGGACAGTTTTGATGTAACTCTTCATTCTTGTTTAATAAAGATGAATCCAGCTTTGCACCATCTCTAAATCTCTCTTGGGAGGCTGTAGCTCTTGGGGTTGGGCCCATCTCAAGCGCCCAGTACCTCCCTTGTTTATCTTTATGTGTTTTGCTGCATTCTAAGAATAAAATTTGCTATTTTGTTTTGTTATTTAGTTTGTCTTTTTGATGAGTAAAATAGCTTTTCATGTTCAGATTTACTTGATATGTTAATCACAGGGAATATATTCGGAAAAAGGCTACCAAGTACTTTGGATCCCACCTCCCCTTCAGTGGAATCATGAGCTGGGACCAATGTAACCTTGCTGCCCACAAAAACACATTCTTTGCTTCACCATGCAATTAATAGTGTTGGATTTTTAGTGGTCGAACTTGATATCAGTTTTGATTGCATGCTTCAGTTTATGATTGCTTAGTTGTAGAGTCATTTCACGTATTTCATTTCGAATAAACTTCTATCCATTTCCTTTTGCTGTTAGGTCAGATTAGATTAAAGTAACTAGGTCATAGGTTTTATATGTGTGTGTTCGTTCAGTTTGGAAAACCACTTGCAGAGTACCTATTACCCTTCCTTACCTGCACATACCCCATCCAACCGACCTGTTTCATCCTTCACTCAGAACCCTTACCTTGCATTTACCTCATTCGCTTACTTTGCCATGATTCTCATCTTTTTGTGCAACATTACTCCAGTCTTCTTGGAACAAGTCCAGCCATCCACACCTTCTCCTCAACTCCATCCTCCAAGTCCTAGACCTCTTCACACCCCTATTTCACCCCCATACTCATTCCATCATCTTTTTCCCTCCATCCATGCTCCAAAATCCTCTTTTCAGAACATCCTGTAGAAATCTCTGAACATCCTGTAGAAACCCCTGCAGACATCCTGTAGAAGCCTGCACCCTCGGTTGCCGAGCACCTGAACGTTGTGGACTTCTGTGGACTGATGCTAGGGACCCTCTGAGACCTCTCCTAGCCCTCCTGACCTTTCCCAAGCTTTCTCTCCCTTCGCACCACCTCTGCATAGCCAAACCCTAATAAGAAACAAATTCATAATCACTCCATCCACTTAAGCAAAAATACAAAAACAATGTTCTTTCTCATAGAAGTAGTTTGAGTTCATGCATTTCACATCATTAGAAGTAATGGCATCAGTTTTAGACATTTACACTTTCACTATTGCATCATAGAGGTCAAACTAGTCAAATTAGGGTTTACTAGGGTTTCATGTTGTGGTTGGCTTTCAGTTCACTTTTGCAAAGTAGATCAATTTCCCTCGAGATAGCCTTCGTCCATCATTTAGAAAGCTTCTTCTGAAGAGCATATAGAAGTTGGCTTGAGCCCTAGCGGACTTGTGCCAGCTGACCAAGTGACAGCTGCGACAAGAGCTAGTACTTGTGCATACAACACCGTCGCTTCCAAGTTTGTACGAACTACCGGGTTGATAAAATTAGAGATAGGAAGCTCCAGGAGTTGTAGCATTATTGCTACAATACTGGAGCCCACCATATTTTTGGCGCCGTTGCCGGGGAAGCGTCAGAGTATTGGTGATTGTCGCTTTTCTTCTATTTTCCACTACAATCTTCTGCTTTCATTTCCATTCTGCAAAAGTAGCATAGACATTTCTTGCTTTCATAGATTAGCATTTCCTGCTTTCATAGATTAGCATTTCCTGCTTTCATAGATTAGCATTTCAATTCTGCCATTTCATTTCTGCAAGCGTAGACTAGCATTTCATTCCTGCAATTTCATTTGAGAAAAATAGATTAGTCCTTTCCTGCTTTCATTTCAATTCCGCATTTTCATTTTAGCAAGATAGTTAGTTGCAGTTCAATCTATTTCAGTTTTGCAAGTAGAAGTAGAAAAAAAAAAACACAAAAATCAAGCAAAAATATTTCATTTCATGCCTTGTAGGAGTAGAGATAAGTTAGAAAAATGATTGCAAAACACCCCCACTGCTTCACACAGCCTTCTCTCTTCTTCGATGGCTGTGATTGAAGAACCCTTGGGTGGACATCAAGACATATTTGAAGAACCTCTAGGGGAGAAGAAGAAGAAAACATTCCTCTGGAGCAAATGGCTACAAGCAGAAATGTTGGGAGCAACATCTTGTCCAAAGATGAATTTGAAAATCAGATCAAAGATTTCAAGAGTGATATGAGGCAGTTTCTTGCCATGCAACTAGATACCCTGCGGATCCAAAAGAAGCAAGAAGGAGCCAAGAGGGCTTTGGCCATTTTTTGTCCTAGGTGCACTAGAAAGCATCCTAGGAACGAATGTCCAATGCACTCTCTAGAAGTGTGTTTCATCTGTGAAGAATACCATCCTACAGATCAGTGCCCTTCCTTGCCCAAAATCAAAGCTACATATCAGAGAGCCAAAGGAGCCACTGAATCACTCTATCACATGAACCAAAGTTGGCCGCATAGACCTAGATCTTACCAGCAGGAACTGCAAGGGACACCCGAGACCTATTATGACCCCTATCAAGCCACTTTCATGCCTTCTTGGGGTCCCCCTGCTCATTCTTACTGGTTCACACCTCCTCCTTGCTCCTTCACAGATCCATATTATGCCCAACCAGCTGCTCATTCGTTTCACTCTTATGCTCAGCCACAACCTCAGTGGAATGCACCTTATCAGGAGTGGAGGCCCCAGTACAACTCTCATCCCGCTCATTTTCCTCCACCACCTGCTCATCCACAACCATCGCCTCCTCCTCCACCAAGGCAACCCCAAATGCCTACCCAACCACAATGCCATCCATCTCCATCTCAATTTCACACCTCCACTAAGCTACCCGTACCATTTCCAAAGCCATGCAATGGAGTAGCTCAACCCCATTGCAAATCTGAGGCACAACATGTGCAAATGACTCCTCTTGAGCTCAATGATGTTCACCAAAGCTCAGGAAGAGTGTTGCAAAACAAAGATTCTATTGAAGGACCAAAGGAAAAAGAAGATTCAGAAGAGGAAATCAAAGAACCATGGGCTGCACTTGATCAAGTGAAGAGATCAGAATCAGAGATCAAGAAAGCTTCCTCATGGTTACCATCAAACCCTCCATGTAGTCAAGAGAAAGATCAACAAAAAGAGGAAGAAGAGAAAGTCATGTTAGAAGGTGACATGAAACATGATTCAGATCAGAAAAAGGACCAAGGATATCAAAGCTATATTGATACATGGTTCCAGACAGTCACTAAGTTGCAGCAGTACTCTCTTCCTCAGCTATGTTTTGTACTTTCAAAGTCAGATCATTTTGTCTCTGAAATTTGGATAGTTGGCAAAGCATGCATTCCGAGCCTTCACATCATTTTGTCTCTAATATTGATGTGCACATGGCTCCATTGGAAGTATTCTTATACTTGAAAATGATTTTGTTTTCTTCAAGTAGGGTAGGGTAGAAAAAAAAAAGAAAAAGAAAAAAAGAGAAAAAAGAAAAAGAAAAAAAAATGAAAAAAAAGAAGAAAATAGAAATCTAAGGTGAAAACCTCCTCGGAGGCGCCTTAGATTGGCTCATTGATTGAAAACCTCCATGAGGCGGTCAATGGGTTGGAAAAAAAAGGAAAAAAGAGAATAAGATCTTTGGGTGAAAACCTCCCTTGGAGGCGCCCAAGGCAGGCAATTAGGGTGAAAACCTCCATGAGGCACCCTAGTTGTTTTTCAAAAAAAAAGAGAAAAAAAGAAAAGAAAAATAAAGCTAATCTCCATTGAATAAGTTCATGTTGCAGCAATGACATTGCAGGTTAAAGAAGGACGTTTCATGACAGGAGGAGCACTCAAATCAAGGTCAAGGGACTCTTTCTTGTGCCTTCTACAGGAAGCTCTGTATTTCTACAGGAAACATCCTGTAGAACCTTTGGACGAGCCAAATCCAATTTCAAAAGTGAATCTGATGGTGGGAATCTATTGATTAGGCCTACAAGCACTTGTGTGTCCATCCCTTGCCTTCATCCATCATTTTTTCACCTCCTTGTGCTTCTCATTGTGCTTCTACAGGAACTTCCTGTACAAATTGTGGGAAACTAGGCATGCATTTCAAAAAGTGGTTTGGCAAGCATGATAGCTTCCTCAAGGGTTCAAAAGACCTCATGCAATCTTCCAACTCCTCCTCCATCATCTCCATACCTGCATCACAGCCAAAATTCATTTTGTCATCCCATGCAACCAAAATGCAAAGTGCCTTGAAGCAAAAACACATAGAGCAGAATTTGTTTATGCCATAACTTGAAAAAAATGGATCCATTTGACAAACCGTTTTATGGGGAATTGTACAAGGTTGATGACAACATGCCTGAGCAGTTTCATGCAATTCCGATGCACGGTTTCCAAGAAATCATCCTCCATCACCATCAACCATTTTTGCATTTTCTCCATATCCGTGCATCCGTTTTAAAACCTGTTTCATGGGGAGATGCACATGGGTGATAGTAGCTTACCCAAGCAGTTTCAACTGATTTCGATGCACGGTTTTCGAGAAATTGACCTCTGAAATATTCAACCATTTTCCATTTTTCTCGAAATCCGTGCATCCATTGATCACGAATTTGCTATGGGAGATGCATAATGATGGTAGGAACATGCTCACTAAGTTTCAGATCAATCCGATCTACCGTTTGGCAGAAATGGCAAAAAGAAGTTCTAGTTTTGTGACCATGCAGCAGCAGCAGCTTGAACGGGCATAGTTGAACGTGGAAACGATTGCATGCAGCTCAGATCCGGCCAGAGGACACCTGCACAAGGGAAAGCAATCAAAATCATCAGCCATGCCCTCATGCAATCAAAGAATCAAAGCATGCAGCAGCAAGAAGCTTCACAAGCAGCCGTTTGATTTCAGGTATGTGACTAAACCTTGTTCATCTGTTTGCATAGATATAATCTAAAGCAATGCATGAATGAATGAGATGAGTGGATTCAGCCAAGAAGAGAGCCACGTTCAATTGCACTCAGCAAGGCAAAAATCACGCAGCATGATCAGTCATTCACGTGAAAATTAAAGAAAAAAACAGTTAGTGGTAGATCTGTTGAACTCCAGTGCACAGGACATCAGCTGATTGACAGATAGATGAAGACATGCAGTTCATAACATTACTGCAGTTCTAAAAAGCCAGCGCACATGTTTTGCCACCTCACTCCACCAAAAATCACGCAGAATTAATGAGCGCTCAGCTGGAAGTCATGAACTGTTAGTCAACTTGCACTTGCATCATGTTAAACCGAAGTATCCATCCTCTGCATCCACAATCGGCTTAACCTATCGACCACCGCTGAGTTTCCTACCTATTTTCGAATTTCTCTAGTGCATCGGGCTCACTCAAAGGCCGAATCACGTTCTACAGGAAACGGGTGAAGTCGTCTACAGGAAAGCAGAAATAGGCTTCTACAGGAAGCCCGAAAATAGAGAAAGGGTCTTCTACAGGAAGCCCGACACTGACAAAAGGGCTTCCACAGGAGTATAGCCTATTGAGGTAGCAGCTAATGACATGAACAAGCATATGGGTGCAAGAGGTACCCCATCTTCTTCTGTTCCTAAAAAGGACAAGATGCCAGTGAAACTGGATACACAAGTTGCTTATCATCCTTTGCTCTCTAAAGATCTACATCTACATGACCAGAATGTGAATCCTTCCAAGCAAGTGAATATGAAGCTAGAGGAAGTTGCTCATTCCACTTTTTCCTCAACTGCAAGTGCAAAATCAATCAGAGATTCTAAGGGCAAGTCTGGCAGTGCTCCTTCCGGAGTTGGTTTCAGCTTTAGATGTAATGAGAGAGCTGACCTCATTTGGCTAGGTCGCAGTCAAAGGGAGAAACAACAAAGGTGTAGGAGCAGATCTGGAGCCATACACAGGAGACTTGCAGCAATGTTTGGGACAGTACTAGATTGTCATCTCAAGATAAAATACACAGAACCAGTGGTCAAGAGAGGGTATGTTTGGTCACTTTCTTGTTGGCAGTGTTTACTAAATGGATGAAGTTTTGATGCAGCAAGTGGGAGCCATGTGTTGAGGTTGAATTGGGCAGTTAGAGACCTCAACTAGGAGCAGATCTTGCAGTGATTGGATTGGGTGCCATTGGACCAGTGGAGGGCAGTGTGTTGGCAGGCCAAAGTATCCCTTGACAAGTTGACCTGAAGGAAGTGTGATAGTTGAAAGTTGGGTGAAGTGGATGAGCCTAATGTGCAGTCCACTGATGGACTAGTGGACTGCTAGATTGGCAGATTGGAGCAATTGTTGTCCATTAATATCACACGGCCCAGGAATTCTTCCTTGAGTCCAAGGGGAAACCATCAACAACATTCCCTTTTCTAACCAAAGCATAAGGAAAGGAAGAACTCTCACCATGCCAAGGAATTCACAATTCATCATTATCCATGGTTATCATTTTAGGTTGCTGTGTGCACGTAGACATGGAGTTGATTCACCTCCATAAAAGAAGTTAAGCATTTCCTATTTTCTTCTACAGTCATTAAGTGAATGTGCCACAAAAATAAATGAAGAATTTTGGCCAAAGATATCAGTCCTTCTAACAGTGAGGAAGAAGAGCAGGAAGGAGGAGAATAGGAAGGCTGCCGCAGCCCAGCTGAAAGGAGAATCGCCCACAACCAAGCAGGATACAGTGGTGCTGTCTGTTTCTACAGGAAGACAGAGACTGTTCTACAGGAAGACAGAGGACTGTTTCTATAGGAAGCCAGCGAACAGTTTCTACAGGAAAGTTTGAAAAGAGGGAAGCCAAAGGAGAAATCAGCCGAGATGTTAGCCAAAGAAGCCACCAGGGCCATCAAAGACAAGGAGAGAGATTGGTTGCTCAGAGGATGAGCAACACCTTCAGTAGGGGGGTGATGATGAGCCCCAAAAATGTACAATTATTTGGGCTCATTCAACCTCCTAATTTGACTTAATCCACCATTCTCATTGGTTTATTGCATGTTTTTGATTATTTTTATGTTAATAGAGTGAATTTGGTTAGTCATTATGCCAACAAGTCTAATGGGTGCTTTGTGTAGCCTTTTTGGTCAACTTGGAGACAAAATTGAAGGTCTTAATGAGCACTTGGCAGCCAAATTCGTGGGAGAACAAGCTAGAGGATTTGTAGGAAGGTGTCCCCCTCATTTATGGGCCCTTACCTCGAATTCTCCACCATCAGCTCGGAGTTCAAAGGCCACCAAATCAATGAGCACAAGGGCAGCCAAGCAAGTCAAGAAGGACTGCTGTTAACTACAAGTCTTGGGCAGCCAAGTCCCTAAATTTTAGGAGGACTGTTGGGTGCTCAAATTGTATAAATAAGAAGGCTTAGGGCCTCATTTTGGTTAGCTATTTGGTAGTCATTTTTGTAGCTAGTGGTTAGCCATTTAGTCATTTTGTTTTAGCCATTAGTTAGCTAGTTTGTAGTTCGATTTTTATGTAATAGATTAGCTTTGCTCTCAGCTCATTCTCAAGCTCTCCTTGTGGACAGTTTTGATGTAACTCTTCATTCTTGTTTAATAAAGATGAATCCAGCTTTGCACCAGCTCTAAATCTCTCTTGGGAGGCTGTAGCTCTTGGGGTTGGGCCCATCTCAAGCGCCCAGTACCTCCCTTGTTTATCTTTATGTGTTTTGCTGCATTTTGAGAATAAAATCTGCTATTTTGTTTTGTTATTTAGTTTGTCTTTTTGATGAGTAAAATAGCTTTTCATGTTCAGATTTACTTGATATGTTAATCACAGGGAATATATTCGGAAAAAGGCTACCAAGTACTTCGGATCTCACCTCCCCTTCAGTGGAATCATGAGCTGGGACCAATGTAACCTTGCTGCCCACAAAAACACATTCTTTGCTTCACCATGCAATTAATAGTGTTGGATTTTTAGTGGTCGAACTTGATATCAGTTTTGATTGCATGCTTCAGTTTATGATTGCTTAGTTGTAGAGTCATTTCACGTATTTCATTTCGAATAAACTTCTATCCATTTCCTTTTGCTATTAGGTCAGATTAGATTAAAGTAACTAGGTCATAGGTTTTATATGTGTGTGTTCGTTCAGTTTGGAAAACCACTTGCAGAGTACCTATTAACCTTCCTTACCTGCACATACCCCATCCAACCGACCTGTTTCATCCTTCACTCAGAACCCTTACCTTGCATTTACCTCATTCGCTTACTTTGCCATGATTCTCATCTTTTTGTGCAACATTACTCCAGTCTTCTTGGAACAAGTCCAGCCATCCACACCTTCTCCTCAACTCCATCCTCCAAGTCCTAGACCTCTTCACACCCCTATTTCACCCCCATACTCATTCCATCATCTTTTTCCCTCCATCCATGCTCCAAAATTCTCTTTTCAGAACATCCTGTAGAAATCTCTGAACATCCTGTAGAAACCCCTGCAGACATCCTGTAGAAGCCTGCACCCTCGGTTGCCGAGCACCTGAACGTTGTGGACTTCTGTGGACTGATGCTAGGGACCCTCTGGGACCTCTCCTAGCCCTCCTGACCTTTCCCAAGCTTTCTCTCCCTTCGCACCACCTCTGCACAGCCAAACCCTAATAAGAAACAAATTCATAATCACTCCATCCACTTAAGCAAAAATATAAAAACAATGTTCTTTCTCATAGAAGTAGTTTGAGTTCATGCATTTCACATCATTAGAAGTAATGGCATCAGTTTTAGACATTTACACTTTCACTATTGCATCATAGAGGTCAAACTAGTCAAATTAGGGTTTACTAGGGTTTCATGTTGTGGTTGGCTTTCAGTTCACTTTTGCAAAGTAGATCAATTTCCCTCGATATAGCCTTAGTCCATCATTTAGAAAGCTTCTTCTGAAGACCATATAGAAGTTGGCTTGAGCCCTAGCGGACTTGTGCCAGCTGACCAAGTGACAACTGCGACAAGAGCTAGTACTTGTGCATACAGCACTGTCGCTTCCAAGTTTGTACAAACTACCGGGTTGATAAAATTAGAGATAGGAAGCTCCAGGAGTTGTAGCATTATTGCTACAATACTGGAGCCCACCAAGTACCAGACAACAAAGTTGATTACGGAGTTTGTCCTTGATGGACTACGTCTCTGGGTCTGCTTTCAAGATGGGCAACCACTTTATTAGGATTGAAACATAAGAGGTCAATTACATAGGGATTTGACCAAACTGAATGTGCTCACAGGAACTTCTGGTCGTTGTAAAAGGATATATCTCTGAACCGGCTTTCCAACACCTGCCATGGTTCCCAATTCCGACTCTGGATGCTCCTGTTACACTGAAAACAAAAACGACTATTACCTCTAGAACCTGTATACAAATTGCAAAACCACTCTCCTTCCATTTCAATGGACAAATCTGTCTTTTAAAACCCACTAGGTGCATTCAAATCTCCTCAGGCTAAATTTGGAATGCACAAGCTGCAATTTGGGGGTGGTTTGGTCGCAGTCTAGTCATGAAATGGCACATTAAGATAGCACCATGGTCCTCGAATTAATTTGTTTAACAACTTGTAACAAAACCCAAAAATAACTTTGGATAAGGCCGCATAATGTTAGCGGTTAGCTAACCGGGCTAAGGGAAACGACAACGCATGTGAGCAGTTTTCATAACCGCGATTAGCGCGCTGACGGTTTCGCTGCCAGTTGATGGTTAGACTGAACTTTGTAGTGAACTCCGGCTCCGTTCACCTGACCACAATTGATGCTGGCTATTCCCACTGCGGTTAAGGCTGCAGCTTCCACAACCGTTCACACAAAACAACCTCCGACGGTTATAACGTAGTTATGATTTTCAATTCCCGATAGTTTAATTGCTAACTCGATGGCTAATTCAGGCCGTGTTCACATGTATAAGGTTCCGCTGTGGTTTTGAGAATGCGGTTAGGGATTGTGTTAAAGTTTTTGTAATGTTCTATTGTTTTAAGCAATAAGATGAGGGTTAATACATGTTTTTTATGTATTGTTTATTACATAGCTTGCAATGCGATAGGTTTGATAGGTTTAGAAAGTAGGTTTCTAGGTCTAGAACTTAGGTTTTGATACAATGCAATGTTGTAATGGTCTGAATAGGTTTTAGGACTAGGTGATGGTGTAGACTTAGGTTTTTATGTCATAGTTTGATACAATGTTGGTACATGGGTTTTAATGTTTTTTTAATGCATTTTGAATGTTTTCATTAGATTCTAGGTTTAGGGTTTTACATCAAATAGAGAAAAACCCATTTACCACCAAATGTCACAAAGCGACATTTGTCTCATGACGACAACCAAACCTTGTAAATGGATGAAAAAAACCACGTCGATGATCAACCATGGCGGAACTGTCGATGAACACTTGTCGACAACCAGATACAAAACCATTACCACGAAAACCATTAACATCACCTGAACAACTTGAACCTTAACAACACTGTCAAAACTGAACCACACTTAAATGAATGTTGACGCCGACACTGAACACTAACGATGAACCTGTGCAACTGATGTGATGAGATCCTCCGGGATCAATCCTCTCCACTTGAAAGCTTTTGGACCACAAAAGTTTGACTAAACAAATAGTCAATGAGGGTAGTGCTCCCTCATTTTCCACCTTGCCTTGATGATGTACCAATACATTCGATCAAGCACCTGCAAGTGATGACCCTGATGATGCTAACCATGGAACATTTTGATTCGGTGACGTGTTCCATCCATCTGCAGTATGAAAAACGTGCGATGATGGTCAAACAACCTGTTATGAACATGACAATTGATTTCTTTCCATGAAGAACCATGAGTTAGTGATTCATAATCATCTTTGAAAACAATCTCTACATGATATTGTTCAATACCATTGACATGTATTAACAATCTATTTTGCGGAATGACAGAGACAATCAAAGATACTTTTGACATGAAACTAGCTATTTGACTTGACATACTTTCCTGCTTCTTGATTACTAAGTGAACTTGCTGCAATGAACCCATCAAACTGTAAGGTGAAAACTGCTGCAGCTTAGTTTGTCTTTGAAAGTATTGAATTAGCTGTTGATTTGTTTGAATCAATTTTTCCTTATCCATTAAATGATGTTTCCATTGGTTAGAACTTTCCCCTGATGCATAAGTTTCCCTTTGATACTTTGACACTGCTTTAGAAAAGGATTGGTTATGAAAACAAATAGGTTTCCTCTCCACTTGAAAAGAGGTTTCCAAAATGTTTGAAACATGAAATGGTGACACAATATAAGAGAAATTTAACACTGACTTTCCCCAATACTGACCTGCATCCTTGTAATTGTTAATTTCCAAACTTAACTTGGACTGAAATGATTCATTCTGACATTAGGAATAGGAGTTTTAGGCACAAACTATAATTCATGTTGTATTCCCTGATTATGAGTAAGATGTTTGGTTTTACGTAGAACTGGAATAGTTTCTATCTCTTTAATCAAACTATCTTTAAGCTGAGTCTCATAACTTGAACAAACATCATGTTGTTTGTTATGTTGTTCCTTTACACACATGATTACAAATATTTTATTTGAACTTATTAATCCTTGATCTGAGTAACATTAACTGAATTCAAGTGATTTTTGTTTTGATGTGCCCTGACAATAAATTCAACCCCATCTTTCTTAAGGTGATATTTATGCTCTCTCCTGTAAAATACTACATCTCGATCATAAAGATAAGGAATTCCTAAGGAAACTCCACATATGTCTACTGGAACCACATATAATTCCACTTCATCAATGTAATTAGCTGTAATGGAAAATCTTAATCGACACTATTTGGTGACTTTTATCTGAGTTGATTTATTTAGCCATCCTAATGGGTAAGGTCTTGGATGATTCCGTGTTTCCAAACCCAAACTTTTAACTAAATATTCAGATATTAAATTCGCCTGTGATCCACTGTCAAACATTGTATCTATCTTTGTATTCTTAGAGGTTATCCTTATGGTAAATAATTCAATTCTTTTATCCTCATTTGAAGGATTTATGTTTGATGAAGATGCTATAGTATTCGAACTTGAACTAGTGTTAGAAGTTTTACCTGTCGTAACCATAACAATTATCCTCCTTTCATCACCTGAATCTGAACCTAGATCTTTTTGGACTGCTGGAATTGCCTTCTTTTCATCCTTCTCCTTAAGGAACTTTTTGGGCTTAAGTTTTGGATGAAGTTTCCAACACTTAGATTCATCATGATCGATTCTCTGGCAATGAGAACAAGTAGGTATTTCCTTCTGACCTATCGATGATTTCTTTCTCTTCGAATTGTTCTTCCCCTGACTGTCATTGGAATCTTTGATTTCCAACTCTTTGGACAACTGTGATGAAAAATTGAATTTTCCCACCTGATTCAATATGTATGGCCTGAACACACACTTCATCAAAATCATCAGGATTAAAAATCAATAATGTATGCTACAAATATGAATGTAAACTGCCAATATATTTTAATAAAGTTTCACGTGTATCCAATGAAATACCAAGCGCCAATGCTTTCTTTCTGAACACCTGAGTAAACTCCCGAACACTCTGCCCTTTACCTTGCCTCAGCTGCTGCTAATCAATAACAACTTGCTGCATGTATCCTAAAGTACATAATTGTTTCCTAAGAGCTTTTAAAAACTTAGACCATGAAGAGATGAATTTTTCTTTCCACTTTACATCTATCTAAGTTTTACTTTGCCAGCAGATTAAAGTTGTTCCCCCCATTCTAAGTGTAGCTAATTGAATTTTCGTTTTATCGTTAGAAATGTTCTGAATGCAACAATACACTTCTAACTGCTTAATCCAATTATCTAGATTTTCAGGATTCATTTTGCCATCATAAATAGGTAATTCAAATTTTACATCAAGTTTCAAAAGAGATGTTTTCTTAGGTTTCTTTTCTGTTCCATATTTTGTACTAGAAGAAGAAAAAGAAGAAGATGATGATGGAGATGATGGAGGTGAAGGTGGTGTATCAACCTTTCCTTTACCTTTGTCCTTCTTTGATGTATTTGAAGAAGAAGCCGCATCTCTCGCCTTCTTGTCTTCGTAGAGTTCTCCCAACATCTACTGCATAGTCAAGAATGCTTGCTGAAACTATTCATCACTCATCTTAGTTTTAGTGTTTTCACCTGCATCAGATCCTGTCATGGTAAACTTATGAATGACTCATTGCTTTCCAATCTCTGGATCAATCTGCTCAATGATTCCTTCTCCTCATTGCGACTTTGACCTAGTTAACATTCAGTGACAAATTATACAAACGCAACCTGCTTTGATACCAAGTTATATGATATGAAATGATCATAAGTCAAAACTGATGTAGAATTGATTAGCCATTAGTGAATTGAATGTTCACTGAAAGTGTGGAAAATCGAGAGAAACTGCTTGAGAAGAAGACTTTATGACAGAGAATGAAACATAAGTAAGATGCATAACAGAAGTGAAAACAACAAAATCATAGTGATACCAGACAAAAAAGTTGATTATGGAGTTCGTCCCTGATGGACTACGTCTCCGGGTTCGCTTTCAAGATGGGCGACCGCTTTATTAGTATTAAAACAGAAGAGGTATATTACACAGATATTTGACCAAAATGAATGTGCTCACAGGAACTTTTGGTCACTGTCAAAATATATCTCTCTGAACCAGCTTTCCAACACCTATAACGGTTCCCAATTCTGACTCCGGATGCTCTTGTTACACTGAAAACAAAAATGACTATGACCTGCAGAACTTGCATACAAATTCCAAAACCACTCTCCTTCCACTTTAATGGACAAATCTATCTTTTAAAACCCAGCAGGTGCATTCAAACCTCCTCAGGCTAAATTTGGAATGCACAAGCTGCAATCTGGGGGTGGTTTGGTCTCAGTCTAGTCATGAAATGACACATTAGGATAGCACCATGGTCCTCGAATTAATTTGTTTAAAAAACTTGTAACAAAACCCACAATTAAATTTGGATAAGGCCGGAGACTATTAGTAGTTAGCTAACTGGGCGAAGGGAAATGACAACACATGTGAGAAGTTGTCATAACCGTGGTTAGCACGCCGACAGTTTTGCTACCAGCTAATGGTTAGATTGAACTCTGCGGTGAACTCCGGCTCCGTTCACATGACCACAGTTGATGCTAGCTGTTCCCGCTGTAGTCAAGGCTACGGCTTCCACAACCATTCACACAACACAACCTACGACAGTTATAACGCAGTTACAATTTTCAATTCCCGATGGTTTAATTGCTAACCCAATGGATAATCTAGGCCCTGTTCACATGCATAAGGTTCTGTTGCGGTTTTGAGAACGCGGTTAGGGACTGTGTTAAGTTTTTGTAATGTTTTATGCAATAAGCTGAGGGTTAATACATGGTTTTTATGTATTGTTTATTACATAGCTTGCAATGCAATAGGTTTGATAGGTTTAGAAATTAAGGTTCTAGGTCTAGAACTTAGGTTTTGATACAATGCAATGTTGTAATGGTCCGAATAGGGTTTAGGACTAGGTGATGGTGTAGACTTAGGTTTTTATGTCATAGTTTGATACAATGTTGGTACATGGGTTTTAATGTTTTTTTAATGCATTTTAAATGTTTGCATTAGATTCTAGGTTTAGGGTTTTACATCGAATAGAGAAAAACCCATTTACCACCAAATGTCACAAAGTGACATTTGTCTCATGACGACAACCAATCCTTGTAAATGGACGAAAAAACCCACGTTGATGATCAACCCTGGCAGAACTGTCAATGAACACTTGTTGACAACCAGATACAAAACCATTACCATGAAAACCATTAACATCACTTGAACAACCTGAACCTTAACAACACTGTCGAAACTGAACGACACTGAATTGAATGCTGACAACGACACTAAACATTGACGATGAACCTGTGCAACTGATGTGACGAGATCCTCCTGGATCAAGACCACGGTCCACAAACCATGGATCCAACAAAACAATGGACTAATACCCAATACCCGTTAGAAAATAAGGGGTTTTGACCCTACCTAAAGCCCCTAAAACACTGCACAATGAATATAACTTCATCGGCTCCGCGTGCTCCACTCCTCAAAATGCAGAGTCTTTGACCCAAAACTTGGACCAAGTTGGACTACACCCAACAGGCCCCCAACACTCACTCGTGACTTGTCCCGATTCACTAAGCTTCGGTTCCCTTGATTTTTGCTGCAATTCCGTTGTAGACTGCATTATACTACTGAACTGTCTCTGCCATTTGTTTCTCCTGTTTGTGTATTTGCTACAAGAATGCCTCTATGGTTGGGCTAGTAGCCTTCTACAGTATTTTTTCCTCCCTTTTCTTCAACTCTTTGATCCTTTTTTCCACTACCTGTGATAGTTTAAGGGCATCATCCTGCCATGACTTAGTCCTTCCCTGCAAAATTTTCTGCTTCCTCTGAAGATAATCTAGCTACTTTTGGAGGTTCTTCCCTTTAGTAATACTATCAAGTTTCTGTAAGACCGGTAGGGTCTTTGCAACTGCCAAGATTTCATTGTGCTACTTCTGATTCAATTGTAATTCTCCCTCAATCTTTTGGATGTTTGGATCCTCCTGCAGTGAGGTCCAAATCTGCATCATGTCATCAAATAATTTCCTGCAATCCACCACTGTGTCGGAGATTCCTTTCATTGATGCCTTTAAGTCTTTTTGCCTCTACTCTCACACTTTTGGTGGCATGGCTGATTGCAGCCTTATTTGCAGTGCTGATATCTGCACTTCATACTGAAACTTTATCTTCACCAATGTATTCTTTGATTCCTTGATCACGAGGGTGAGCTTCACGACCTTCTCTTTTCGTGGTTCCTCCTCACCAAACTTCACATCTGGGATTGTGATGCAACTTTCCTCGATGGATTTTTCCAACTATTCTTGTCGCTGATATGCTTTGTCTCTTTTCTTAGCCACCTCCTCCAACTGCTTCTTCAGTGTAGCTTTCTCCTTTTCCATCTACATCGTCATCATCGAAGTTCGCTGCTCTCGCTGTTGCAACTCAATTGTTAAACTTTGATGGAATTCATGCATCATCTGAATGGGCAACGCAAAAATATTTATGATGACATTCTCCCATTCTTTGGATCGTTAATTGTCCTCCGGTGAGTACCAATGAAGTTCCCCAGCTAACACCTACACAACTCTTACGCCGAATTATATTTCTATTATTTTCACTACTTGCAGTGGCTGAGCTCTTTGTTTTGGTTGTTTTTCTACTTGCAGCAACACCTTCAGCTCTGTGATGCCTTTCTGTACTTCAGGCAAGATCATTCTATATCGACCATAAATTTTGTCCCAGGTCTTCGTTGTGACCTCCTGGACCTTCTCTCCGATCTTGTCGAAGTCCCCATAAATGAGGACACATATTTCTACACCTTTGGACTTATCTGCCTTCTGTTTTTTACTCTTGCCTGCCATAGTTGTGGTGTCTCTCATTTTGAAAATAAAAAGCGAATTCTCTGATACTCCTACATCACTAAGGGGTTCCTCATGTTCCTGCTTTGTTTCCACCTCTGCATCCTTTCCACTTGTACCTGCATCCTGTGGGGTACCATCCTTTGTTCCAACCACTCCACCAGGTGGAGTCATCCATTTTTCAGGCCGTTGCTATACTATGATGAGAAAATCATCTTCAATTAAGAAGTATGGAAATGGGTGCCATGTCTCAGTTGGGTCCTTTGTTGCCTTGTTATGAAGCCAGCTCAAGAAAAGATAGAAAAGATAGATCAACGCCTTAGAATTCAGCCTCTTCGAGGGTGCAACCTCCTTCACATTACATAAATGAACAATTCTTGGATGATTCAAATGAAAAAACCTCCTTTCTATATATAGGAGTCTAAGGAGTACAATATAATCCAGCCGACCTAACAATAATAATATAAAGCCACAAAAATAACAATAGAGGGATTCTATGGGGCACAATAATAATAATATGGGGGCAATAGGGGCACAACAATATTAATAAGGGGTATAACTACATTAGTAATGGGGTAATCACTAGTATTATAGGGACCCAACATTCCCCTCTCCTTCAAAAAAGTGTTGTCCTCAACGCTTGAGTAGTTATGGATACTTCTGCATAAAATTTTCATCCTCCCATGTGGAATCTTCAGCGGATAAGTTCTTCCACTTGATAAGATACTCTGAAATTGATCGATTTCATAGCTGTCGAATTCTTGTTTCTGTGACTGCTTCCAGTTCCAATATAATTTTTCCTTCCTCGTCAAGTTCTGGAGATATTGTTTGAACTGGGAGCTTGTCGCCTATAACCTTCTTTAAACATGAAACATGGAAAACTAGGTGCAATCGAGAAGCTGCAAGAAGCTCCAATTTGTATGCCATAGTACCAATCTTTTGCAACACCTTGTACGGACCATAATACTTTGGTGATAATTTATTATCCTTCTTAGCTTGCTTGAGGGACATTTGCTTATATGGTTGTAACCGTAGGAATACCCAATCACCTACATCAAAACTTCTTTCACTGCGATGTTGATTTGCCTGTTGTTTCATTCTATTCTGTGCCAACACGAGGTTATCCTTTAAGAGTTGGAGGACTTGTTTTTGATGTTCAATGTGATGTTCCACTGCCTGAACCTTAGAATTTTCTCTTAAATATGATGTGATGGATGGTGGTTGATACCCATAAAGTGCCATAAATGGGGTCATTTTTGTTGCTGTATGGAAGGAAGTGTTATACCACCATTCAACCAGAGGCAACCATTTGACCCATTGTGTCTGTTTATCAGATACAAAGCAACGAAGATATCCTTCAAAACATTTGTTTACTATCTCAGTTTTCCCATCAGATTGAGGATGATAAGATGATCTATGAGCTAACTGAGCACCAAGACAAGAAAATAATTCTGTCCAAAAATTTCCAGTGAAAATGGGATCTCTGTCACTTACAATAATCTTTGGGTTTCCATGTAGCTTTTGAATTGTTTCCATAAATGCAGTAGAAACTGTACTGGATTTAAATGGATGTGATAATGCACAAAAGTGTGCATACTTGGTAAGTCTGTCAACTACCACCATGATGAAACTCTTTCCCTCAGACTTGGGTAAACCTGTGATAAAATCCATTGAAACCTCCTCCCAACGTTAGCTTGGAATGGATAAAGGTTGTAATAGACCCGGTGTCTTAATTGTTTCAACTTTATTTTGTTGGCAAACCAAACATTCCGCCACAAACTTTTGAATATCTGATTTAAGGCCATCCCAAAAAAATTCCTTCTTAACCCTGTGGTAAGTTTTTAGAAATCCTGAGTGCCCTCCTAAGGGAGAAGTGTGCAATTCCATAAGAATCTTTTGTTTTAGCTGGGAATTCTTACAGAGGTATAAGCGATCTTTGTACCATAACGAATCATTTTGCCAGCTAAATGTATCAGACGTACTGGAATCTTGTTGTAACTTTCGAATAAGTGCCCACACTTCTTCTTCATTCTTCCATTCCTCCCTTGCTTCATTTATCCAATCTGGTTGGATAATAGAAATGGAAAACAACAATGCTTCCACATCCTCATCCTTTCTTGAGAGTGCATCTGCCACCAAATTTTGCTTCCCTTTTTTGTAGATGATTTCAAAGTCATAACCCAACATCTTTGTGACCCACTTTTGTTGCTCTTCAGAGGATAATCTTTGTTCTAAAAAGTATTTAAGGCTATCATGATCCGTTTTTACCTTGAAGTGTCTTCCCATTAGGCAGGGTCGCCATTTCTTAAGTGCATGGAGTATTTCCAAACATTTCCTTCTCATAAATAGCTTTGCTTAAAAACTTTCCCTTGATTGGATGACTTTCAAAAGCAATGGGTCTTTCATCTTGAATAAGAACAACACCAATTCCATTTCCTGAAGCATCACATTGCACAATAACGGTTTTTGTGAAGTCCGGTGTAGCTAAGACAGGTGCTTGGCACATTGCCTCTTTAAGATGTTCAAAGGCCTTTGTTGCTTCCGGAGTCCATGAAAATGCATCTTTCTTCAATAATTTTGTTAGAGGTGCTGCTATTCTCCCATAATTCTTAACAAACTTGCGATAATACCCTGTCAACCTGAGAAATCCTCGCAGATGCTTTATGGATGTGGGGATTTTCCATTCCTTAATGGCTTTAATTTTGCTAGGGTCTACCTTAACTCCTTCATGAGATACAATATGACCCAGATATTCCACCTCGTGGACTCCAAAGAAACATTTGGATCTTTTTGCATATAATTGTATCTCCTCCAATAGTTGTAGCACCCTGTCAACATGTTCAACATGATCCTTCCAAGACTTGCTGTAGATTAGTATATCATCAAAAAATACTAACACAAATTTTCTAAGGAATGGTTTGAAAATTGAATTCATCAAACCTTGAAATGTTGAAGGTTCATTGGTAAGGCCAAAAGGCATGACCAAAAATTCATAATGACCCTCATGATTTCTAAATGCTATTTTCGGAATGTCTTCAGTCTTCATTCTGATTTGATGATATCCTGAACGAAGATCCAACTTGGTGAAGTAAATTGATCCATGCAATTCATCCAGTAATTCATCAATAACAGGAATGGGGAACTTATCTTTAATAGTGAGCTTGTTGAGCTCCCTATAATCCGGACACATGTGCCATGATCCATCCTTCTTGTGCACCAATACTACTGGAGCAGAGAAAGAACTTTGACTCGGTTGAATTATACCAGCCTCTAGCATTTCTGCAACCATACGTTCAATTTCACTCTTTTGGACATAGGGATATCTGTACGGCCTGATGTTTGGAGGAACACTTCCTGGAATCAGATGAATAACATGATCATGATCACGCATAGGTGGGAGACCTTTGGGAGTCTCAAATACCTTGGAATGATTGTCCAGGACTTTTTGGAGATCTGGAGAAATAGATGATTCCAATGTGGAAACATCTAGCGAACATAATTGTGTAATTCCACCTCTTTGCTCCTTTTTTAGAAGCTTTGTCATACCATTAGAGCTGATTATCTTTCCTGGTTTCTCTGCAATACCCCTTAATTCAACTTCCTTTCCTTCCATAGAAAATTTGATGAGAAGTTCTTGAAAATTAAAAGCTATTGTACCCAAGGATTGTAGCCATTGGACTCCTAGTACAACATCAGCACCTCCCATTGGAATGGAAAGCATTGGGCTAGTCAATACATATTCTCCCATGGATAGCTTGATATTATGGCACTTTCTAGAGCAATTTATTTTTCCTCCATTTGTAATCATCACTTGACACTCTGGTGCTGGATATAGGAAGCAATTCAATTCTTTTGCTACCTTACAATGAATAAAATTGTGGGTGCTTCCTGAATCAATCAACACTATTACCTTTTTCTTCTTGATTTGTCCTTCTATCTTGATGGTTTGAGGAGTGGTAATTCCTGCCAATGCATTACAAGATATGGTCGGATTTATTTGTTCTTCATCTAGGCTTTGTTCCTGGAGTATATCCTCTTCTTTTGACCTTTCTTGCTCCTTTTCTTCTTCCTCTTCACAATCTATGTAGAATAATTTCTTCTCAGCACACATATGACGTTTAGTGTATTTGCTATCACAACTGTAACAAAGCCCTTTTGCTCTTTTTTCTTCCAATTGTTGTGGTGTCAACCTTATAGGTTGTGGAAGACTAGGGGAAACAACACTTCCGTCTTTATAGTTGTGAGTGGTATGCTTCTTGGTTGCCATAATTTTGCTTTCCATCTTTCTTGCTAATCTGAATGCCTTCTCTAATGAATCAGGTTCCCAAAGGCGAACATCATGTTGGATATTATCCTTTAAAGACCCTATAACACATCAATCCTATGCTGCTCTAGAATATCTTTTACCCTTATGTTCAATTTTTGGAACTCCTCAATGTGCTCCATTATTGAACCCTTTTGTTTGAGACTTATCAATTGGCTAAAAAAAGTGTTGCTTTTTGTATCCTCATAATGTGATATCAATTCTTCCGTAAAAATTGCCCAAGTGATAAATTTTTTACAAGAGAAAAGCCATTGATACCATATAAACTGATTTGGTTCCAAATATAAAGTTGCCTTACGTACCTTTTGTGTGTTTTGCACATTATTGGGATCAAAGAATTTCTCCATCTGTAATATCCATGTTGCAGGATCCTTGCCATCAAACTTCCTCATATCGATTTTTGGAATATGGTGGGTCTTTGATCCAACATTAGAGTCTATGGAATCATGATTAACATTTCTTTTGTTCTCATCATGAGTTTCCTTTACTACCCTTTCACCATTAGTGACCCTTTCTTGTAGCAACTTCTTCAATTCTTCCATGTCTGTCTTCAAATATATCTTCAAATCGTCCATCTTAGCTTCTACGCCTTTCTTTAAACCATCCATATTAGTTTCTACATCTTTCTTTAAACCATCCATCTTAGGTTCTGTTCCTTTTTGTGCAAGTGACACTTGTTTCACTTGGTCTCGTAATTTTGCTATATCATGTTGCATTTCTTCCTCTTCTTCATAAGTCATGCTAGAGATTTCAGGTTGCTTACTAGGTGTTTGAATTTTCTTTCCTCGGGGCATCAATTACCGATAATAATGCTTTACTATGCCCTTTGAATTCCTTCAAACCAAGCTTACGCAAAAATTAAAAAAAAAACTACACACCTTTTTTCACTTTGTAGAAGCCTGATATTGAATCTGATGTATCTCTGTAATTTCGAATCATCCAGTTCTGAAATTGTGACCTGTAGTAGCCTTCTGTGTCCTCTTTCCAATGCCACTAGTCTGATCCAAATTGGATTCTCCAAGAAAGAGTTATGCACAATCTCCCGCAGTGACCTGATTATAGACTAGTTCAGTAGAGCGAAATTGTATGAAGTGCCACGTGTCACTGTTTCGACCTTTGACTCTGAAAAATATATAAAAGAAAACTACAGTCCATCCTCTTTTTGTACCTTCTTACGAAATTTCAATCCGATGCTCAGAAAGAAAGTTATGACGGTTTTCCCCAGGTCACGTGTTTGGAATGTAATTCAGGAGTCTGCAAAAAGACCAACTTCCTCAGATCATATGTCCGCAAATATAGCGCGAAAAGCTCTGAAATTTGGACCCGAGGTTCAGCGCAATTTCTTCTCAAATGGGTTTTTTTTTGCAACTTCTGAAACGTCCCAGAAAAAGGGTTATAGCGAAAATGCCATGATTACCTGTTTGGAGCAGCGAAACCCTAGAATCCAAAGCTCTGATACCAAATGTTATGAAACCAGCGCAAGAAAAGATAGAAAAGATAGATCAACGCCTTAGAATTCAGCCTCTTCGAGGGGGCACATAAATGAACAATTCTTGGATGATTCAAATGACAAAACCTCCTTTCTATATGTAGGAGTCTAAGGAGTCACAATATAATCTAGCCGACCTAACAATAATAATATAAAGCCACAAAAATAACAATAGAGGGATTCTATGGGGCACAGTAATAACAATATGGGGGCAATAGGGGCACAACAATATTAATAAGGGGTATAACTACAATAGTAATGGGGTAATCACTAGTATTATAGGGACCCAACATGCCTTCACATAAGCTTTGTGGAAGTATGCTTTGAAATTTGCAATGTGAAAATACTGTTTGTACAAACTAGGTGACAACCTTGGATGTTGATTCACCACCATGTGTAGATCCATATCCATCACCACAAAGAAAATCCTATTCTCTATAAATATTCCAACAAGTTCTTCAAAACTCCTCTTAGGCATACAATACTTCTCTTCTCTGCAATTTCTCAATTTCTCCAGACAAGAAGTGTTGAATGCGGCATGAGATGTGGTTTTTATAACAAATTTGAATTCCAACCTCATGATTTCTCCAAGTTTTTCTCATTTAATGCAGGTATGGGGCTAGATACAACTAGACGTGCTTCATAAATTCTCTTTTCCCGCATCCCTTAACAACAATTTCATTTTAACGATAGTTTTTTCCTTCCAATGGTCATATTTCCGGTCAACTTCGACGAACCTTTCCTCGTGGTGCAGTTATTTTTTATTTGTCATAGTTCCTTCATACTTCATCATATTCCCGAGCATCGCGCAATAATGTTCCTTCAATGAAGTCCCTTTTTTGCAGAGTAGTTTATAGTTCTATGCCCACTTTCAACTATAGGTGGCACTAAGACTTCCTTCCCTTCAATTTTTAGTGTGAAGCTCGAGGGACAGAGTCGTCCTTGTATGTATTCAACCTGCTACCATTCACTCCTCTTGGAATCAACTAACCACTCAAATTCATGAGCTGAATTGCACCACCATCAGAGATGTGTTTGATGACATACAATCCTAACCAATGTGTTTTAAATTTTCCTAGGAACTTCGTGAATTTTCTGTCATATAATAATACAATATCTCCTTCTTTGAATGTATTCTTCTTGATATGCATGTCATGCCAAGATTTCTCCCTTGCTTTTTGTACTTGCTGATGGAACCCTGCTATGAACCTGTCTTCTTCTAGAGCTAGTATTTGCGACATTATTTCCTTCATAATGTTAGGGTCTGCCATATCTATGACAACTACAATTCTCAAACTTGCCACAATGTATTCCATAGGCATAACTGCCTCTTGTCCATATACCAACCTAAATGGTGTCTACCCTGTCAATTTATTGCATGTTGTTCTATATGCCCACAACACCGCTGGAATTCTCAAATCCCAGTCATCTCTGTTCACATTGCATACCTTGGTCAATGCATTCTCCAGAATCTTATTGAAAGCTTCCACTATTCCATTTTCCTGAGGATGATAAGGAGTTCTCTTCTGGTGATAAACCTGAAATTCCTCAGTTAGTGCTTCAATGGTCTTGTTCAAGAAATGTGTGCCTTGGTCACTCATCAAGATCTTCAGACAACCAAACCTGGACAATATATATTCAAAGATGAACTTCACAATAGTTTATGCACTGCAATCCTTCACTGGTTGTGCCTCAACCCATCTTGTCAAATAATCAGTTGCAATGATTATATACCTCACACCAGTCTTCCTTCCTAGCGGACTGGTAAGTCTAACAAAGTCAATCACCCACTTGTCAAAATCATGCAAAGTTACCTATGGCACTAGTGGCATCTCATCTCTTCTATATGTCTTTCCTGTTCTTTGACATACATCGCATGCTTGACATAATTATTTTGCATCCTTATGTATTGTGGGCCACCATAACCCAACTCTCAAGATTTTTTGCACAGTGGCTTTTCCTGCATAGTGCCCATTTGTGACTCCTCCATGAGCTTTTGTTAGAATACTCTATTGTTCATGTTCAGGGACGTATTTGCACAGTACTTCATCCAGTCCCATTTTGTACAAGCATCCAACAATCAATGAGAAATTAGCTGCTCGAATGATCAATTCCTTTTTCTTCGTAGTGTACTTTACGGGCATCATTCATGTGGTCAGAAACTGAATAATATCCGCGAAGTGATCATATGTGACTCTAATTGCGAATAGCTGGGCATTGGGAAAGTTATCTTCAATATTTTTGTGTTCTTCTCTTGTCTCTATTCTTGATAGATGATCAGGTCCAAAATTCAATTTCCCTAGATTTACTATAAATTCTAAGTCATATTCTTGGAATAATAACAACCATCGACAAATCTTTCCTCCTAAAACAGGCTTATTCACCAAATATTTCAGTGCGAAGTAATCAATGAACATTTTGAAATGCGCCCCCAACAAATAGTGTATGAACTTATGTAATGTATACACCATAGCTAATCCCTCTCTTTCTGTCGTGCTATAGTTATTTTCCGCGTTGGACAATTTCCTGCTTGCAAATGCTATGGTATGATCAATTTCCCCTGCTCTTGGATGCATTAGCACTACCCCCAATGCTATGCAAGATGCATCAATATGTACATGGAACTTCTTCTTCCAGTGCGGGAAAACTAGAATAGGCGAAATTACCATATTCTCTCTCAGTATATCCAAGCTCTTTTGGAACTCTTCTCTCCATTGGAAGGTCGCATCTTTCTTTAGAAATTTCTCCATCGGCGCAGTTATCGGTGCATACCCTTTTATAAAATTCATGTAGTATCTAGTGTGTGCCAATGTCGTGCAAAGTTGTCTCATTATTTTTGGTGCTGGCAGGTTCACAAAAACTGTGATCTTCACGGGATCCACCATTAATCCCTCTTTACAAACTACATGTCCCAACAATATACAAAATGGTGCACAAAAGATTCACTTCTTCAAGTTCAATGAGATATGGTACCGCTTACACATATCTAGCATCAACCTTACGCTTGCCACATGTTTATTTAATAGACCAAAGACTGTCCAATCGTCGAAGTATACTTCCAAAAAATTGTTATATATTCTTTGAAGGCTGCAATTACAACTCTGGAAAATATAGAAGATACATTCCTTAATCCAAAAGGCATCACCATGTACTGATAAGAGACCGACTCTGTCGTAAAAGTCGTTTTATGTATATCTTCTGGCACAATTTTGATCTGATGGTATCTTGAAAAGCCATCTGTGAAAGAATACACTTTCTGTCCTCCTACATTGTCCAATACTTCCTTTGTAAATGGTGTAGGGAAGGGGCCATGTAGGCATGAATAATTCAATTTCCTTAAGTCAACACAAATTCTGATTTCCCATTTTTCTTTCTTTTCCTGAACCACCATGGGACTTACCCATTCAGACTCTGGACATGTTCAATTATCCTAGCTGTTAACATTTTGTCTAATTTTTTTCACCTTCTCCTTGCATTTTGGATTCAGTATATAAGGTCTCTGCTTGATAGGCTTCACATATGGCTTCAGAGGAATCCTAATGACTCCCAAATATCCTAATATGACCTTCACATCTAAAAACTTAGTAGGGAACAATTCCTGATAATCATGCAAGAGATCTGTTATCTTCCTAACTATGTCTTCTTCCTAGTAATATCCTATTGTTGCATACTTCGGTTCAACCTTTGACCCTATATTCACCTTCCTTATCTTCAATGTCTTCATTATATCAGACATCTCTATCTCAGGTCCATTTACTTTGCGATGACCTTTTGATTCTTTGATGTCAATGTTGCGAGGATCTTCATCCTCTACCGCAGTGAGATTATAACATTCCATTACATTACGTATATATGCAACCCAATCAGGTTGCTAGATAACTGGTACTTCGTTTTCAAAAGTCTTCTTCTTAACTATATTGAGAGACGCATCTATATGTGGACAATCATCTTCAAATCTGAATGTCATTATAAATCCATCAACCCTTTCTACCTAACTAGCTTGGTTTCCAGATACCAATTCTGAGGAATTGTCTCCAAGGTATGGATGAAGCCATGCACTCATTCTTCTGGCGAAATTTCTCCCCAAGATGACATACAGAGCTGTATGTGGTCTCTAGGATTATTCTAGCCATCATACTTGTCTACGAGCTCTGTTTCTACTTGTCCAAATCTTACCCACATCAACCTTCTACATTTTTTCCAATATCCTATATTCTTTTTATGAGTACCCCACCATCTAGTAGGAGTAGCCCTCAGTGCTTGATACAAAGCTAACAATCTCTGACATTCAGGTACCCGCCTTTCATCATCTCTAAATAAAATATTTACATCACCCAAACCATCATATAAAGGTAAATCACATACCTCATCTGTCATACATCGCACTACTTTAGTGACCATTGCACATCGCCTTGTAGACACTTTATGCAACCTATTCTTCCAGTTTTCCAATTCCTCTTCTGAATCTGAAGTACATGAACTACATTTCTCCCAAGTCAATTTCCATCTGCAGTAGGGTTAATCTATTCTTTTTCTTTTGCTGTTATCTCATAAATGTTGTTGATGTCTTCCGCGCTGTATTCTTCTCTGACAGGTTCAATATATATTTCTCCCTCCGATGGATCTAATGGCACAATGACCCTCATATTATTGCTTTCAAATATCATTTTCCTTTTCTTAAAGTTAATTATAGCCATGTTATCAAATTCCCAATCCAATCCAAGCAACGCGGTGTAGGGATTAATGTCATCCACAATCTCAATCACTTCGAAGTCAATGGTAGTGTACCCTCCATCAATGTCTACTGTGATACCTGACAATCTTCATAGAGGGAGGATATTCTGTTGATTCACCATCTTCAACTAGATAGTTGACCATTGCAGCTTCAACTTACCCATCAATTCCCAAGTTTTCTTCAACAATACATTGTCATCAAATCTTATATCCAAGATAACTTGATCCATGTCGTATTCCCCGATTTGTGTTGTAAGCCTCATTTCCTTTCCAGTCCCCTTCTCGTGTCTATGTAGATTATTCACTGTGCGCATCTCTCTCTGCGATACCTCTTTAGGAGCACAAGAGTCTATCAATTCATGAATCCCTCTATGATCTTTTGATTTCTCACCAACTTCACGCAAGTTTGTAGAAAATAATTCAAAATATTCGGATGCACATCTTGCGTTGCAATTGGTACTATCTCGCAATTATCATTTTGAGTCAGCTGCGTGGTAGAGGTCGAGGTTCCCTCATCCATAAAGCTTCGCCTCGCCTCCATGAATACTTGATTTTCCTTCAGGTTATCAAATGCACAAGCTTTTTCAGTAGTTTTCCTTACCCATGTAGCTTCAACTTCCTTTTTCCCATTGGTTTTATCATTTTCGGTCACAACTCCGCTTCTTGTTACAAAGCATATGCACGGTTGATTGTCCCTTGGCTTAGCAGTCATCATTTGGATATATGGTGCAGGATTCTGGTTTCTTTTCTCCTACATCTTCGTAATAAGGACATGGAATTATTATATCACATAATAAAAAAAATTACAATAGCTGTAGGTTGTCGTAGGGTTCTGACAGTGTCTTGCAAAGTGTCCAACCTACCCACAGTTGTAATAGATAATTTGGCCACGTCCTCGACCAGCCCCTCCTCCTCATCCTTGAAATCCTCCTCAACGAGCATGCTAGCCTGGCTCCTCGTGTGTATGTCACTTAGCTTGCAATCAATAAGTATCAACAATGTGCTCCATCATTAAGTCATAACTTCGAATTTTTTTCTCATCATGGCCTATTGATCTACAAAAGTTACAAAAAAACTGCTTCAGGGTCTATACATACTTCTGTAATAGGTATCAATCTATAGAGCGATGCTGGCCTCTTGTTCTACAATTCTCGCACCACAGACTCAAGTTTACTAGATTAGGAGCTCCACTTGCAATATAATCTCTGAACATAGGGAATTGATCCTTATAATGACCCTCTGCTTTGAATTTTGTACACCATACTTTTGATATGGTCTCTTTACCTTTATTGAGGTCCTACAATTCCAAGGTTAGATTGACTAGCTGACTCCGTATCCGATATACTCCTGCATGAGTATCTCCAATCGGTGAAGCTTCCAACTTCATCGCAATCTCCAATGCTTCAGCTTGAGTCGTCATCTTCTGCCGTGTTAATGGTAGCCTAATATGTGGTAGTAGCGAGGCTATGAAACACTTTTTTTTTTTTGGGTTATATTAAATCTTATTTAACCTATCAACACCTTGAATCGCTGATCCAACTCCCACATAGATTTAATCACTATCTGTTTGATTTATTTTAACTTTGTGATGCATTGTGATTCTGATTTCGGATTCTTGAATTCTAATACCAATGGTTTCTTAATTTCATCCAACGAAGCAGTTAGGTTAGTCAAAAAGTACTTCATATACTAGGTTAGCGTTCTTTCTGGTAGTGACGTGACGAGATGCACCTTCTTTACATCTCATTAGTGGTCTGTCTTTCTGTCCATACTGCATCAGCTACAAACTAGAACTGATCAAGATCCTCTGCTCCCATTCCTTTAAAAATAGGTAGCTTAATGTCATCAACCATTCTCCTTCTCAGGGGGCTAGGTGGAGGGGGAGTGGGTGGGGGTGTAGGGGAATTATGGTGAGGGGGATGGGGTTTAAGGGGAGTGGATGGATGGGGAATCTCAAATATGTCCTGATTCTTCTCAACTCCTAACTTCGATGCACCTTCAGGACAGATGGGGGAATGTTGTGGAGTTGTAGGGTTACTTCTTTCTTCTTAACTCTAAAATCCTTCTAACAAGGGGCTATAGTCAATTTCAATAAAATTCTTCGGATTTGTTCTGTATCATTTTCCAGTTCGTGTAGACCCTTATTCAAACTTATTTCCTCTTCGTCCAAACATTAATATGAATGCATTCACAAAATCCCCTTTTCACACAATAACATCTTAATCCAGATATTAAAATATCTTAATAACTTACCTCGTGGTCCTTTGAAAAATATTCATTCAACTTCACTATAGGACACAATCATGTCTATCGTGAACTCAGTGATAAATCCTCCCAAAAATGTTATCGATTTAGAAATCAACAACCCTATAGATATTGTTACTAACGTTCGCGAGTCACCGTATCAATTCAGGATTCCACTCCCTAGGCTCGTCATTCTTGAAACAAGTCTTGTGCTTGGTTAACTTAGATACCCTCTCATACAATTCAACGTTGAATGAACCAAAGAATATTTTGTATTTCTCTTCAAAGATATACTTCTGAAACTAGTCTTCAACTGATAATCAAGGGTTTCTGTTCTCTTTTTCCGCAAATTCTCTTTCATTCTGTTTGACCCACTCCTGGATTTCTTTCTTCGACGGACGCCAAACCATATCTCTTAAGCATATATCAGTTCCGACAATGAAACCACTGGTGCTTTCGGCAATGACCTGCAATGAGATCACAGTCTCACCCGAAGCATTTATGGGAGGTTGCAGAACTAGGTTTCTGCAGCTAGCACGCTGTTGCGTCTGTGTATTTACTTATGTCTTATGTCTTTCTACAACTTCCCGTACATGAATAACTTCACACTGATGATTAATATTATAGATTGGTACTTAACACATAGATATAACATAAAATAATATAACATGTATTCTTTCACATAATTCAGTAAAAAGCATGCATAACAATATCAATAAAAACAAAGAATCAATATAGAAATATATGCAATACTTTGAAAAAACTTATTCTTTATTAATAATGATCTTCAATACATGCTCTTCCCCGACCTGCACACCCAACTGCAGGTTGTTTGCGCACTTAGCTGTAGACTCTTTAAGGCCTCCACGCACTCAGCTATGAAGCCTTCCCCAAAATACAGACTCAAGACAGATAATATGAACAATATATGCTTAGTTCTTCTATCTATATTCGACAAAGTATTACATTTTCTTTATATAGACTTCCATATCACAAGACCATGGTCCATAGACCATGGATCCGACAAAACAATGGATTAACACCCAATACCTGTTACAAAATAAGGGGCTTTGACCCACCCTAAAGCCCCCAAAATACCGCACAATGAATATAACTTCGTCGGCTCCGCTCCTCAAAATGCGAAGTCTTTGACCCAAAACTTGGACCGAGTTGGGCTATGCCCAACACTTAACTAGGAGACAAAGCCATGTCACTCCAAGTAACTACAATCCAAGTCATCCTGCTCATGTGGAAAATCAAAATTTTCCATTTGACTAAGGCTTTTTTTGCTACAATTTAACACTCCCTCATAGTAAGAAAAGTATTATGCACAACCCCAATCCTGCTCTAGTGGAATGTATTATAACAAAATTAACACTCCCTCTCATTTTTGTTGTTGCTACTACAACAAATGCAACTGAGAAGCATCCAAAACACTGAACCAACTTTGTCTCTGAGCTGCAACTGTCCCCTGAGTCTCAAACTGCTACTAGCCTACAATTGTCGCTCAAGATCTGAATGCATCAACTAACACTGATCCTTTTGCTGCTGAATACTTTGGGCCCCTGTAGCAAGGGTAATGATCCATGATAAGACTATACTGCAACTATTGCTGCTTTCCTATAGACCCTTCCCAAATATTTGTAACTCTAGGACTAAGGCTCTACATTTCCCACCTCACTCCTAGAGGTATAGTTGCATGCATGACAAAATATACCTCTAGCTTGTAGATATTTTTCATTGTAACACCAATTTATTTTATTTTTCCAATAGAAACATGCTTCAGAAAATATTTCCCTTTACTGAACACCACATCATAACCTATGTCCTCCAATTCAGCTACAAAATTCATTTTTTTCTTTAGCCCAAGCACATACATTACATTTTTCCAGGTGAATATGAGAGCTTGACTCCCTCTTAAAGGTGATGATACTAATCCCTTTGGTACTATACTTCCCATCATCTCCAACTTCTATGTGTACTTTTAGGTCCTTCTCCTCTAGGTTGCTGAAGAAATCCTTAGATATTGTCACATAAAATGAGGCTCCGGAGTCCAAGTACCATACACTGCTTCGTACAATACTTGCCATGCATGCAATGAGGGTGAAATCCAATTCAAATTGTGATGCAAGATCATCACCTCCTACTCCTCCTACATGCTTCTTCCTAGATTTCTTGTGGGGACACTTTGTTGCATTATTTCCATATTCATGGCAATGAAAACATTTAATTTTGTTGAGGTCCTTCTTCTTGCCCTGGTTCTAGATGGATTTTGGCTTGCCTTGGGCCTTATTTCCCTTGGATTTATTTTCCTTGCCCGCCAAGGAAATTTTTTCTTCCTCCTCAGCTCTGGATATGACACCATCTCTAGTGTTTCTTCTAATCTCCTCCTGCACCAAGTCAACCCAAAGTCTATCCCAATCTGGTATGACTGAATCCTTATAGCTGTGCCAAGATTTTAGAAGGCCAAGGAGTGCTAAGCTCACAAGTCTGGATGATGGAAATTTTATACTACTCCTCCAAGTTCATCTCGAACCTGAGTGAATATCGATAGGTATTGTGGAATGATTTCATTTTTATGCATTCGAATGCTCCTGAGTTTATCTATCAATGCCAATTTCTTGCCATCACTATTGCTTTGGAAGAGATTTGTGAGATTTTTCCACATTGCCAAAGGAGTCTCCTTTCCACAAAATTTCTAAACCACATGATCTCTGACACCCTCAAGAGTAATCTGCTCGACCTTTGCTGTGTCTTTCTTCCACTGAGCAATTTCTTGTGAATTTGATGCTGCTGGTTTGGGAATATAAGTTTGTGTATATTCCCATACTCCATTATCATCCATGACAACTTCCATCTTGTCTTACAAGCACAAAAATTCAAGGTGCCCTCGAATGCATACTCAAGCCTCAATATTTTGAAAGACATTTTTCCTGCACTAAAGAGAATCTACACCAAAAACTATGCAAATCGAAATTTCTCTGGGAGAAGATCTGGAACAAGGTTTCTATGTAGTCTTCCGATCCTTTGATATAATGTAGAAATTTCAGGAAATTTACTACTGCTAATGAAATCGAGCTATAATCAAAAGACATAAATTTATTCTACTATTCAATGAAAAGGAAAAGACATGATAGAAACACATGCAATAACATGCAAACATAAAAACACAAGGATGAGAATATGGATCAATTACAATGTCTTGCTTCAATCTTGAAGCACACCATACACTGCAATTCTGATCTCCTTCTCACTAACTTGCTCTGACCAACGCTTAACCAATTCAAGCCTCTTCCTTCCTCCTATTTCCTTGGGCAATACTTGAGGAAATTAACTCCTAAAAAATAGGAGAATTCCCTATTTCCTTGTGAAAATCCTAAGGGAATTGACCACCTGCTCAATGCAAAAACTGTGTACACTCAACTAGTATACAATTGATAATTGCAATGTGTCTTTTCCTTCACTTCAACTAGGCAATTCTAATTCCATGCGTGATTGGGTTTATTTTTAGTAGATTGATTAGTTAATTGAGAGATCAATGAGTTGACAAATTTTATAACTACTCAAGTGAACTTCTGCTGACTACACTAAATACTAGAGCTTAGTTAATTGAGTTTAACTAACAATAACTCCACTAGATTTCTAAATTTTAGCAATCAATCCATGCACAACTCTACTTATAGCCTACAACTTGAATTTACTGACTTAACTAGGAGACAAATCCATGTCAGTCCAGCTAACTACTGTTGGCATTATGACACAGGTTTGGCACTGTTGGCACTATGACACAGGTGTTGTCCTCGATGGCAACTCACTCAGATGAGAGATCACAATTAAGGCTCTCAGAATGAAGGAAAAGGAGATATATGCAGGGTCCACTTAACCAAGCCACGTATACACGCAGATTCACAAACCAAAAGGCACGTATGCATATACACGCACTTTCATGCATAGAAAAGTGCATACAGTTTGGAAAACTTGGTTTTTGGTCCTTGGTATTTGGACCTATAGTTTTGGACCATGGTATCTCGTCTGAAGTGTTGAACCCAAGCATTTGGTGTTAGAAAATTATATATTACGGAGTAATGGAACACATAAAATATTGCAGAAATATAAACACAGAAAACGCAAAAAACAAGAGAGACATAGATATATGTGGTTAACCCAGTTTGGGCTACGTCCACCCCGAACAACTAGTCCTTCCTTTCTATTATCCAGCAAAATGAAGAGACACAACCTACAACAGATCCACTGTAATATCCTCTGTTTTCTCTCACAGTCTCACCTCTCTGTTTCTCGCTCAGAGAATACACATCTATATCAAAACCTCAAATACAATGCCCTCATACAAAGAGAGGGGTTTCCTTTTAGGGCAAAAAACCCTAAACTAAACATGAGTTCTACCGTCAGATCATCCGCCTAATGAATGAACCAGATTGACTAGAAATTACTATACTTTTACAAGGCAATTTTACATCTATTTTTGGCTTCGGGGGCGCTGCCCCCGAACCCCCGCCAAGGGACCGCTGGCCCTCGGACCCCCACGGGGGGGACAAGTCCCCCCCGCATCCCCCCATGTGGAGGGGTGTACAAACTTCCTGGGGTATACATTTGGCTGAAACAAAGACCTCTGAACAATCATGCTCCACACACAACATTTGGACCCAGGTATTGGTTCTAAGTGGTTGTGACCATGGTATTGAGTAAGGCCTAAGACTATAAAGGGGAAGGCGATCATTAGGCAAGGGCATTGAAGGATCGAATATCTTATGAAGAGCAAGATCTAGAATACTGCTCATTGGGTTATGGTGCATAGCTGGATCTGAATCAAGGAGGAACCTGAGCGCTAGAAGAAGGATAAGTTCTATGATGGGTCAAGATATTAAGGCTTGAAGAGAAGTATCTTTATGTGATTTTGATCTTTTATATTTGGCGCATGAATTGATCTATAAATCTGATGATCGGGTATAAGTAGTGTCTAAATAGTTGAAAAGGGTAAATCATCTTTTATAGGTCTGTATGCAGGATCAGCATAGCAAGGGCGCGTATACACGCTGGTTCTGTAATTCACAACAACGTATACGCAGGTTTGCCTTAATATATAAGCATATGCACGCAGGTTCTACATATTGAAGTAGTGTACATCTCATAAAATATGTTTTAGCTACTTTTGTTTATTTCTACAATGTTTTGGGTTCAGGATTGGTTTTTGGTTACGATTACTGTATTTTGGTTACAACATTCAAAGAAGTAATTGTTTGATTTAGTTTTTGGTTGGTGCAAAGGAGATTGGTTGATGTAGATATGTTTGATGTTTGATTGATGTTATTGATGGATCTAGTTTGAAAATTTATGAAACGTGGTCCCTGGAAGAAAAGAGAAGGTTGTAGCCTTCTGTAGGTCAGCACCTACGTACTAGTACATCAACTAGTACAAGAGCTAAGGGGGTTGTAGCTCCCTTCCAGGAGAAGCTGGAGAATGAGAGAAGGTTGTAGCCTTCTACAGGTAGAAGCCAACGTACTGGTATAAGACTGCACCAATACAGAAATATTGTAAAAATAAGTTTCTTATTAAAAGAAGATAGAGACGAATAACAGCAGGTGGTTTTCACCCACATTGGGTTTCCACCTTATATCTTGTGTTCATGTGTGTGATTTCCTGTACTGTTTATTGCACTTGATTACTGTTTTGTGGTTCTGATACACAGATTCAAATCAGCTAACTAAATTAGAAGTTTGCAAGATATACACAGTTTTCTCTAAACATAGTTTCTGTATATACGCAGGTTTAATTAACAAAAGTAGCGTATATCAATTTGTTTATGGAAATGAAAACTTGTTAAATTTCTAATGCTGATTCACCCCCCCGCCCTCTCAGTATTATTTCCAAGAATTGGTTTCAGAGCAGGTCCTTCAGAGGAAGCTTGATCGCTTGAAGGAAGATCTATCATCATGAGAAAATATGAAAAAGAGGCATCCATCAGGCCACCAATCTTTGATGGGCACAACTTCTTCTATCGGAAGGTAAGAACCACAACCTATCTTCAATCTCTTGGTACAGAAGTTTGGGATATCATGGAAGGAGGATACACATTTCCATCAGGAAGTCCTACGGATATGGCTGGTAAAAAGAAGTATAAAACAAAATCAAGGGATGTCAATACTCTATTGGGGAGTCTATCTTAGTCAGAATTCGTCAAGGTTATGCAGCTCAAAACCGCCAAAGAAATATGGGACAAGATCATTCTAAGTTATGAAGGAGACGATCAGGTAAAACGTGCAAAACTACAATCTATCAGAATTCACTATGAAACTCTCAAAATGCAAAATGATGAAAGTGTGGCTAATTATTTCTTACGTATAGATGAGATTGTTAATCGCATGAAAAACTTGGGAGAAGAGATAAAAGAAGTTACTTTAGTTGAAAATGTTCTAAGATCTTTGTCTTCTAAGTTTGAATCAAACATTTTTGCCATAAAAGAAAAGCAGAATCTTTAGAGTATTACCATGTCACAACTGCATGGAATCCTAACTGCTTTCGAAATGAGAAAAGGGGGTCCATCAAACATGAGAGAAGCTGCATTCAAAGCTTTAGGAAAAGGAGAATACAATGAGTTAGGACATACGTCAAAAGGAGAGGAAGAATCAAACTTTGTCAAGAACCTTCAACGGGGTTCTGGAAGATTCAGAGGTAAGCTACCTTTCAAATGCTTTGCTTGTGGAAGGGTCAGTCACTATGTAGCCAAATGTCCTCATAAATATTAACTTGATTAAGGTAAGGACCAGTTAAATGGAACAGAAAACAGAACGTAAGTAAGAGGAGCTATTATACACATGAAGACAACGATGGATTTTCAAATAGTGATGAAGATGAACATGGTAATGATTATAGACTTTTGATGGCTTTTGAAGATGATGATCTCTTGGATGCTATAGATGAAGATGGTCTCTATGAAGAAATTTCTGAACTTAAAATTTGTTTAGAAGAAAAGAGTATGATTATAGATACTCTCACATTCCAACTTGCTGAAAGGGAAAAAAACAATGAAAAGTTAGAATGTGAAATGGTGGGACTTAGAAAAGATATTGAGAAAACAAAAGCTCTTAATCTTAGATTTGATAAAGGATATGAAACGTTAGATGAGATTATCAAAGTTCAGAAGCCATCCACCTCCAGAAGTTATCTTGATGCAGCAAGGAGAAGTGAACAGGTTGACAATCGTTAGCAAAGGCATAAAGTGGATCACCAGGTAAATCGGGGTCAATCTACTTCAAGGATGAACAGAAGCTACAACCAATCGCAGGTAAATCATTCTCAATTTTCCTCAAGAATGAATGTCAATGGAAACTACAATCACCTGGTCGGTAGATTTGATAATTGCAGGAATTTCTTTAATGGCCAATGTTTCTCATGTCATAACTTTGGACACAAAGCTGCTCAATTTGTTGCCTACAAGACCATCATGACGAGAGAAGCACAAAATCAAAGGAGTTTTACTGGGATCATGAAGAGGACCTACAATAACTTTTTTGCTCATGAAAATGAAAAAGAATGCTCTATTTGTAACAACTTCGGTCATGAAGATTCTGGATGCAGAAGTAAGTTTCGGCAAACATCTCAGAAGGAACAAGCTTCATTGGGTCCTGTTGAGGCCCCGAAAATTGGGTCGACAACAAGGGGGATACCCGCTCGGTCCGGACATTGGTTGGCAGCTCCTTATCCGTTTGGTATAGCGGGTTCGACTGGGGATAATGGGACCAGTTTCCCAATCTATGGGTGTGTGTGTGTAGAATTGGATGTTGCTGATCTAACAATTCCTATCTAAGCTATTCTAATTCAAACTTTAATCTAATTCTATGCTATTGTAATCTAAAAAACAACACATCTAAATCTATGCTAACCCAGGATGTAATTCTTCTATTACGCGATCTAAAGAGATTTCAAATAACAACTGGTAATAAAGATCATTCAACGATTATAAGAAAGGAAATCAATTAAGATGAACCACTTCGCATAAAAAGTTAGGCGAAACGGTTGTGAACAACATATCGCATAATGAGCTATTCATACATTAAACATAAATAAATAGCTACCACCGTACAAAAGTGCCAAATGATAACTCAAGCATTCATGCAATAACATATAAACAACTAAAAACTGTATATCACTTTAACATATAAGCAGAAATGGTCAAGAGATAAAAGTACCATTTATGACTGGTCCTACTCATAAGCTTCAAGCAACAATGATTTATCTCTCCTTGCTCTAACATCTACTAAGAGTACAAAAGTGCAACATCGGTAGCAGATATCAAATGCAAACATCAACAAATCTTGATCCATTCATTCACCAAAACCTCCTTTGAGGGTGCAAAAGTGCATGTTCTGAGGACAAGTTTTTGATAAATTTCTGGACTCTTCTCTAAATGCATGAGAAGGGTTTAAATACTACTAACTAAATAACTTAATTACACAGATTCAGGATATGGTTTAAATGACCGCCCTTTTTCTAAGCAAAAATATTTCTAAAAATTAAATCTAATATCTAACTATTTCTGCATTTGCTCCTTAATGTTGCGAGCATTCAATATTTGCCTGGGTAGAGTCGGCTGACTATCTTCCGCTTTTGGTTGAGCTAAGCAAAGAGAAATGGTAAGAGCTGGCACCATCTTTTCAGCAAAATTGATGATATACTTGAGAATCATCCTCTGGCTATGTGGATTTACTGTGTATGCCCTGTAATAATCCAAGTTCCACTTGGTTAATCCTCCAATTTCTTCTACCTTTGCTTTCTTGCGTTTTCTGGGCTTACGAGTGACTGAGCAGTTAGGGACTTTGTTTTTTGAGAATTTTCTCAGCGATGCACGATTAGCGCTAATCGCGCATCGGAAACTGCCTCCGTTCTTTGATCCGGCCTTTCTGGTGCGTTTTTCGCCTTTAGCGCCTTTTCCTTCACCGGGTATAAGCTTCAAAATTTTGTAAACATACTGCTTTCGTGAGCTTCTGACATTGAGCGTTAAATCTCCTGTTGATATCAGCAATGTTCAACTACTCATTCAACCATGGCTGTGACTGAAAGATCTGTAATGGATAGCTCAACAGTGCTCTGTGAATTTGCGGCTCTGTTGCACGCGATATCCGTTCATGAGGGCATCTCTTCTTTGTTTCTGAGCATTGGAGCTTTACCCTTTTCCTTTATCGCTTCTTGCACATTGCTTCATGTTGTTTCTGTTTTTCATTCCTGCAGTTCACACATGAGGAGAGAGTAATGATAATAAAAATCGACAAGAAAGGTCTAAGCTCTACGGATGTACAAAAACATGCCACCTGACGTGAACTGACTCTTCGAAAAACGCAAAACTGTCTTTCATTAACACTTGGCATATTATTCATTAATTTTCATTAAAGCGCGTATCCAATTTTTTGGTTTATGGACAACTTTTCTTGAATGTTGAGCCGAGGAAAATTTGCAATGGACAGTTTCTGCGATTTGCATCGCATCATCGCAGTATCGCATTATCGCATTTTTCATTAAGATGTGTTATCTCAGGGTTGCCCGATCGCGCTTATCGCAGAATCGCAAATCGCTGTATCGCGCGATCGCAGATCGCAGTATCACGCTATCGCAAGATTGTTATAATCGTTAAATGGTTATGTGTTTTTTATGCGATATTGCGATATGCGATATCGCATATCAGCCATCGGCGATTTTTTAAAGGTTATTCCAATATGAGTGTTTCTTAATACATGCGATCCGATGAAATTCGCGTCGCACTTTCGCAGTTTATCATTTTTACTCATAAGGAAGTGCCCTATCAGTCTTTGCGCGATGCGATGTTTTCTTAAGGAGTAGATACATAAGCCTTATTTGAATTTTTGAATTTTTTACTAAGGGTCCCCACTTACTTAGTGTTATTGCTAATATTAAATAATGAGGGGGGTTGTTGGTGGCCACAACAATTGTCGATTCACTTGGAAGAACCAGTTATCTCTGTTTTTCTATTGAATTTTTTCAAACTTCCAAAACAGAAAATTTTTCAGAAAATTAAACTTTGTTATGGAAAGATAGATTACATTATGCTCTAAACTGTTAATGATATTTTGTTTCAACCTCTTTCTACTCTAATTATTTGCTTCCTCAGGCTAGTCCTTGTATTTACATCAGCCATTACTTGGTCTTGTAAAAATAAAATAAAGTCTCCTCTGTAAACCAGTTTTAAATATGCTCATTTTTCGTAGGTAGAGCCTCTGCTGCCAGCAGGCGTTTATAGCCTCGACAGGGTTACCTGTTACCCCACAATGATCCTGTATCCTACTTAAGGTGACCTACAACTTTCAAAGAAAAATCCATATCGACACTTATTGCTTTGATTTTCTTTTTTATTCTTAAAGAACAATGTCTTGGTTTGGTAGCCAAATTATGACACAGTCACTCACTTGATTTATAACTTTGCTGAACAAGCTAGCTCGTGATGAGACCCCTTGTCTTTTGATTGCAACAATCTTGAGTCATTGCCCTGTTGTGGTGTATAGTATTGGAAAAGTCAACAAGTTATAATATCTGTGATAATGATAAGCCGGCTCGTGATGAGACCTCTCATTCTTCAAGATATAGTGTATCCTTGGATTATTCCTCTGAAAGCTACGATTTTTCTTAGCAGGGAGGAAGTCATTGTTTCCTTAAGATAGCTTTGGACGACAATAATAGAGTTTTTGGAAACAGCTGTTCTACAGAGAATCTTTATTTTGTTATTGATACCTTTCATTGTACTGAGATAAAACAATTTCTTCACTAAAGGTTGCTTTCATCAAATTCTTTGAAGTTGAAACTAGTATCATATCTAGGTTAAAGTTTTTAAATGTATTTGTCAATAATAAAGATCAATTTTCCAAAAGATTTGCTATTTATACAAGCGAAAAGTTCAAAATCTGAAAGAGAATTGGTGTCTTTTTCCGTAAATGCCTAATGTAACCATTGACAACGGGTTTTATTATGAAAAAGAAAAACTATTCTACAAAAATAGAAGAATAATCTTCTATGGAAAATATTTCTTGAGAATTTGTCCATTAACAGGCAAAGGATCCCTCTTACCTGCTAAATCCTGTAACACAAACGTTGATGGACCTACGACTTCAAAAATATGAAAAGGACCAAGCCACATCCTTTGAAATTTTGTATGTTTGCCCTTTCCTACACGAGCCTTGTCCCACTTTAAAACTAAATCTCCCATCTGAAAATCTTTTCTGGTAATTATGTTTGAATCAAAAGAGGATTTTACTAGTGCTTGATGATGAGCATGCGTTTTCTTAGCTTGTTCTTGTTGTTCTTCTAATTTAATTATTTCCATTTGTCTTAGCTGTAAGGAGGAAGCGGGTACTTCATCAATATATTGTACTAAAGACAAAGAAGGAATGGGTAAGTGAGTCGGAAGAACCATTTCTTTGAAATTAAAGGGAGAAGTGCCGATAGAAGCTTTTTGCGTTATCCTATCTGCCCATAAAGCATATATCAAAGCCTTGTGCCAATTCTTTTGATTTTGGTCAACTGTTCTTTTAATAATCCTGATTAGGTTTTTATTTGTTGACTTAGCTAACCCATTACCTTGCGGGTAATAATTGGCCGAATATTTAAGTTTGAATCCTCTTTTAAGTGCAAATTCAGTCATTGCATTTCCAAAAAAGTATGATGCATTATCAAACATTAAAGCGGATGGCAATCCAAACCTGGTGATTATAAATTGATCTATGAATTTAATGATATTTTCAGAATTAGCTGTCTTGAGCGGAACTGCTTCTACCCATTTAGTAAAATAATTTGTTGCCGTGAGGATGTATCTATGCTGCTTAGAAGAGTGAGGAACGATCTCACCTATTATGTCCAAGCCCCATTGACTGAAAGGTTTGCTCGATGTTTACCGGTTGTAGTGGCAGGGACGGCTTCTTTTGCCTTCCAGCAGTAGTTTGGTAGACTTGACATCTTCTCACGTAACTGTGCGAGTCTTTGAACAATGTGGGCCATTAATATCTTGCGCATAAGATTTTAAGTGCAGTAGCATCTCCAGCGTAGTGTCCACTTGCTGGCCCATCGTGGAGTTCCTGCAAAAATTTTTCAGCTTCAGCTTTCTCAAGACACCTACGAAGAACAGAATCATAATTTTTTCTAAAAAGAATATCATTTATGAGCTGATATTGCTTAGCTTTCAACCTTAGGGCTCTTTTCTTCGTATGGTCAAGGTGTGAAGGAGCATACCCGTTCTTAAGATAATAAATGATATCAGCATATAGTGATTCTGCATCGTTTAGGATTACCTCACACATTTGCACCTCTTCAGATGGAATTTCAGAAATTTGCGATGCTCCGGCCAGCATTTTGCAGAAGCCTTGACCTCTTACAATGTTTGCTGGTTTGATCTCAATGTCATATTCCTGTAAGGCAGTAACCCAATTGGGCCTTTTCTCACCCACATCCTTCTGTACTAGAAGATTCCTTACCGCTGGAAACGGTACCATGATCTTAGTATGGGTTTTAAGTAAGAAAGGTCTGAAGTATTTGACCGCTTTGAAAATAGCATAAGCCTGTTTCTCCACGTCTGAATAATTGAGTTCAACACTCTGTAAATTTGAGCTAAAAAACGCAATTGGAGCTTCCGCTTTTTCTTGATTTGCTTGAGTTAGAATCGCAGCATATGAATTATCTGAGGCAAATGTGTATAAAATAAAAGGCTCTGAAAAATTCGGGGTTGCTAAAGATGGAGCATTAATAATAGCTTGCTTGATCAGGTTGAATGCTTCATGTTCATCTTGACCCCATTTAAAATTTGAATTCTTTTTAATCATGGTTTGCAAAGGATACACGATTCGTGAAAAATATGGAACGAATATCTTTACAAAATTGATTTGACCAAGGAAATATTGCATGGCTTTTTTGTTATGAGGTAGGGATATTTTAGAAATTTCTTTGATTCTGTCGGGATCAATGTGAATATCGGATTTTGACACTATGAATCCTAGAAGTTTCCCTTCACTTAATGCGAAAAAATATTTCTTTGGGTTCAGTGAAATTCCATACCTTAAACATCGTTGAAATATTTGTTTCAGGTCTTTGAGATGGTCGTCTCGCTTCTTCGAGTACACTGTTATATCATCCAAATAAATTACTACAGATTTATTGACTAAACCTTTGAATGCGATGTCCATGGCTCTCTGAAATGTGGCACCAGCATTAATCAAACCAAATGGCATCTTCCAATATGCGTATGTGCCCCATTTAGTTCTGAATGTGGTTTTCAGCTGATCATCAGGATGTACCAACACTTGATTGTATCCTGAAAATCCGTCCAAGAAAGACATTAATTCTGAGCCCGCCACTGCCTGCAGTATCTGCTCCATAGGAGGTAAAGGAAAATTGTCTTTTTGACAAGCTTTGTTAAGGTTCCGAAAGTCAATGCAAATCCTAATATCTCTGTTTTTGTTTCTAACAGGTACCATGTTGGAGACCCATTTGGAATGTCTGACGGGAAAGATTATTCTGGCTTTCAATAACTTATTGAGCTTAGTTTTTATCTGATTTTCTAAATTGGGGTGGATCTTTCTCAGATTTTGTTGGACAGGTTTTTCGTTATCGATCATGGGAATAGTATGCTGGATGATAGAAGTGTCGTATGTTTTCAGCTCATCATAATTCCAGGCAAAAAACATTTTTATATTGTCTCAAAAGACGAATATACGCTAGTTTCTCTTCAGGGGCTAGGCCGAGGCCTAGATTAATGTTTTGTGGCTTAGCATCGGTCCCTAGGTTTACTAATTCGTAGTTCAAGGTTGAAATTTGGAGTTTTGAATTGGTAGACCTCTAAAACCGATCTTTCAAATCGTACAAGTCTTCTAACTTGACCACCGACTTAGGTATAGCATTATTAGTGCTATTTTGCTGCAATTGTTGATTGTGCTAGTCTTTGTCAATTATTTGATTGGAGTAGGATCCTTCAGACGTGAGGAAATTTACGATATCAGGATCGTCATTGAATACTCTCCAATTTGTGATGTTGTCAGGAATGGACAGTCTAAAGATTAATTCTATTGAGAATCTATCTGGACTAAAATCTTCGGACGGAATAAGCTTAGAAGCTACGTTAGCCAAAAGGTCTGCACTTGCGTTTTGGAGTCTGGGGATTGAAGAAATATTAAACGCTATGAAATGCTCAGTCAGATCTTGTACTAAGGATTGATAGTGTTTTAAATGACCTGATAAGCAATGTATAGTGTTACGTACCTATTTAACCATAATATCAGAGTCTCCAAAAACTTGAAGATACTTGACGTCTAACCCGATTGCTTTGTATAGGCCTTGAACCAAAGCCTCGTATTCTGCTGTATTGTTTGTGCAATTGAATTCGAGTCTGCATGTGAGCATGATCTTATCTCCTTCTGTACTAATCAGAATGCATCCTGCTCCTGCTCCTTCGTTAGATCTAGAACCATCAAAAAATAATTTCCAAAACAAAGATTTATTTACAAGTTTATCTAAAAAATTGATACATTTCGAACTATCAGTTCGAGAAAAATTTTCGACTTGGGACAAAACAGAGTGTTCTAAATAGGGTGACGCATGAGCATTGAAATTTCTGAGGAAAGAATCTACCGAGTAATTTCCAATGATGCTGCTGTTATACGCTATTGGTTCATTTTCTCCCTCTAACTCCGTTACTATGTACTTCTGGTGTAGCTCTCGTTCAACTTTTATTTGATTCGGTTTACCGTTGTAGGGCAGCCACATGTGCGACCAGTCGGTTGTGAAGTATCCATGGAGTTTTTCTGACCAATCCCTACTAAGAATTAAGCCATAGAATTCTGGGATATCAACAACTAGAATGTCAATAACCTGACATACCTTCGGGTTGGATGACAATCTTATGGTTACTTGATTTAGTTCACCAATCACTTCGACTTGAGATCGATCTAGCTGAACTATGCGCACTGCGGATTTCTGTGGTTGAACATTTAACTTAGCACATGTAGATTTGGGTAAAATATTCGATGAAGCACCAGAATCTACCAAACAGTTGTGTACATTTTTATTGAAGATTTCATAAGTAAGGAGAAACGGGGGAGTGTGAGATCTTGATCTTCCTCCAATTAAGGCGATGTCATTTGGATCAATTTTATTGATCGCGTTAGTTGGAGGTCTTCCCATGTTATGGGAAGCTTGAGAAATTACAGCGGCAGGCAAAGGTGCAACTGGAACAGCATGTAATTATTTCATCATTATCTTCTGTTGATGTTTCAACTTGCTCAGTTCGTAAAGAGTGATATTAGCCCTAGTCTTCTTCATGTCATCAATAATATTTTACTCCATTTCATCCGACACTATCAGTGTTTTAGATGGAGTTGTTTCATCTGCTTGGACTGGGCTAGTTTGAGTCACTTTAGATGTCGTTTTCTTTGTTGCGACTTTATCCTTTGTTGCAGAGCTTGCGCTCTTCGGCTTAGGGGTAGTTTGGGGAGGATCAAGCTGATTTTTGCTTCGTGTGCTAACTGGAAATACTTCTTAATCTTCTTCTTGTGGGAGGATGAAATCCCACATTCTTTGTAATTCCACAACTTCTTCGTCATCGGTCTGCCCTTCAGTGGCAATTTCCTCTTCCTCTTCCTTGGATTCAACATTTGAAATGGCATTGGGTGGCTTTGCATCTGTTGAAGGACGTATTTTAAAAGCTCTGTAGGGCTTTTTCGAAGAAGTTTCTGCTACTTGCTTTTTTATGTCGACCATCTCATTGGACATGGTCTTTAGAACTTTCTGCAATCCTTCCAAATCAAAAGGATCTTTTGCTTGTTTCTTATTGGAGTCTTCCTTGAAGGTGAATTTTTTGGACTTACGTTCCTGTATCGCGGATCTCTTTTCCAGGGCTATTATTCGTTTCTCTACTGCTATCGCCTCTTTCATGTTATCAACTAAGGTTATTTTATTTGCCCTGTCCACGAAGATTGCTATGTTCGATGGCAGAGCGGTAATATACCATTCACATCGTACTTCTTCGCTGGGCTGGGAAGCAGTAGGAATTTTGTTGAACCGTAAATTGAAATCCTTGATAGGCTCTCTAGCTTCGGCTTTAAGATTGGATAGGTCATTGATTAACGTTGCCGTCGAAATGTCATCACCAAACTTGGTTAGGAATTGGTTGTGGAAGATGTCCCAACTTGTGATGGACCCGGAGGGTAATGAAAAGTACCATGACCCGGCTGTTCCCTGCAGTGTATAGGGAAAAAGCCGAACAACAACATCTTCATTAGTAACTCCATTGAGATTAATGGAAAGCATGAAGTTGTTTATGTGCTCTTCTGCTAGCATGCCTGCCTCGGGATTGAATTTAGGCAGCCATTTCTCAGGATGGGCCAGTATTTGACTCAAGGGTGCAGGTATTAAGACTGCCCCAGGGTTATTCCATGGAGACTGGGCCATCGTTGAACTACTAACAGAGGAAAGTGCAGAAGATGATCCCTATGGCTGGGAGGATGAGGATACTACGATTGTAGATGATTGAAGAGGGGTTGTGGGGGTTCCTGTGGACGGATGGACGATGATCTGGAGTGGAGGTGTGGATGGTTGACTTCGCGGTGAAGTAGTTGAGATGGATGATGCTGACAAAAGAGTCTCACTATCAGACTCTTGCGGTGATTTCCTCGCTCTTTTCCTGGTGGGAAGAGTTAATTCGGTTGGCTGGACACCAAACTTTTCACTCTTTAACCTGGTCAGGGGATGAGCAGGGTTGTACTGCGAAGTCACGCTACCTTGAGATTTATCAGACCTCTGAGGAGAAATGGAAAATCGTTGAAGTTTGTGAATCAGGGATTCGACTTCAGGAAGTTCAACAGTAGATTGTTCTGAAATATCAGGGTGTGTAGAAGCGGTTGATACTCGAGCGAATTCTGACTCTGGATTTAAATGTAATGGGGAAGTTGGGGGAGATGATGAGGGCGATTTACTCTCAGAATGGTATTCAGATTTAGATTTACTTGCCATTCGGAGGTTCAAGCCCTCCTTCTAGCGCCAAATATGTTTAGGCCCCGAAAATCGGGTCGACAACAAGGGGGATACCCGCCCGGTCCGGACCTTGGTTGGCCGCTCCTTATCCGTTTGGTATAGCGGGTCCGACTGGGGATAATGGGACCAGTTTCCCAATCTATGGGTGTGTTTGTGTAGAATTGGATGTTGCTGATCTAACAGTTCCTATCTAAGCTATTCTAATTCAAACTTTTATCTAATTCTATGCTTTTGTAATCTAATAAACAACACATCTAAATCTATGCTAACCCGGGATGTAATTCTTCTATTACGCGATCTAAAGAGATTTCAAATAACAACTGATAATAAAGATCATTCAGCGATTATAAGAAAGGAAATCAATTAAGATGAACCACTTCGCATAAAAAGTTAGGCGAAATAGTGGTGAACAACATATCGCATAATGAGCTATTCATACAATAAACATAAATAAATAGCTACCACCGTACAAAAGTGCCAAATGATAACTCAAGCATTCATGCAATAACATATAAACAACTAAAAACTGTATATCACTTTAACATATAAGCAGAAATGGTCAAGAGAGAAAAGTACCATTTATGACTGGTCCTACTCATAAGCTCCAAGCAACAATTATTTATCTCTCCTTGCTCTAACATCTACTAAGAGTACAAAAGTACAACATCAGTAGCAGATATCAAATGAAAACATCAACAAATCTTGATCCATTCATTCACCAAAACCTCCTCTGAGGGTGCAAAAGTGCATGTTCTGAGGACAAGTTTTTGATAAATTTCTGGACTCTTCTCTAAATGCATGAGAAGGGTTTAAATACTACTAACTAAATAACTTAATTACACAGATTCAGGATACGGTTTAAATGACCGCCCTTTTTCTAAGCAAAACTATTTCTAAAAATTAAATCTAATATCTAACTATTTCTGCATTTACTCCTTAATGTTGCGAGCATTCAATATTTGCCTGGGTAGAGTCGGCTGACTGTCTTCCGCTTTTGGTTGAGCTAAGCAAACAGAAATGGTAAGAGCTGACACCATATTTTCAGCAAAATTGATGATATACTTGAGAATCATCCTCTGGCTATGTGGATTTACTGTGTATGCCCAGTAATAATCCAAGTTCCACTTGGTTAGTCCTCGAATTGCTTCTGCCTTTTCTTTCTTGCGTTTTCCAGGCTTACGAGTGACTGAGCAGTTAGGGACTTTTCTTTTTGAGAAATTTTCTCATCGATGCGCGATTAGGTGCTAATCGCGCATCGGAAACTGCCTCCGTTCTTTGATCCGGGCCTTTCTGGTGCATCTTTCGCCTTTAGCGCCTTTTCCTTCACTGGGTATAAGCTTTAAAATTTTGTAAACATACTGCTTTCATGAGCTTCTGACCTTGAGCGTTAAATCGCCTGTTGATATCAGCAGTGTTCAACTACTCATTCAACCATGGCTGTGACTGAAAGATCTGTAATGGATAGCTCAACAGTGCTCTGTGAATTTGCGGCTCTGTTGCATGCGATATCCGTTCATGAGGGCATCTCTTCTCTGTTTATGAGCATTGGAGCTTTACCCTTTTCCTTTATCGCTTCTTGCACATTGCTTCATGTTGTTTCTGTTTTTCATTCCTGCAGTTCACACATGAGGAGAGAGTAATGATAATAAAAATCGACAAGAAAGGTCTAAGCTCTACGGATGTACAAAAACATGCCACCTGACATGAACTGACTCTTCGAAAAACGCAAAACTGTCTTTCATTAACACTTGGCGTATTATTCATTAATTTTCATTAAAGCGCGTATCCAATTTTTTGGTTTATGGATAGTTTTCTTGAATGTTGAGCCGGGGAAAATTTGCGATGTACAGTTTCTGCAATTCGCATCGCAGCATCGCATCATCGCAGTATCACATTATCGCATTTTTCATTAAGATGTGTTATCGCAGGGTTGCTCGATCGCGCTTATCGCAGAATCGCAGATCGCAGTATCACGCTATCACAAGATTGTTATAATCGTTAAATGGTTATGTGTTTTTTATGTGATATTGCGATATGCGATATCGCATATCGGCCATCGGCGATTTTTTTAAGGTTATTCCAATATGAGTGTTTCTTAATACATGCGATGCGATGAAATTCGCGTCGCACTTTCGCAGTTTATCATTTTTACTCATAAGGAAGTGCCCTATCAGTCTTTGCGCGATGCGATGTTTTCTTAAGGAGTAGAATACATAAGCCTTAATTGAATTTTTGAATTTTTTACTAAAGGTCCCCACTTACTTAGTGTTATTGCTAATACTAAATAAGGAGGGGGGTTATTGGTGGCCACAACAGGTCCCAAAACATGGAGAAAGAAAGAACCGCAACCAAAAATATGTGGTATAGCCTTATATGCGGAAGGATAGGAAAATGAGTGATACATCGACAGTGGATGCTCGAAACATATGACAGGTGATAAAGAAAAACTTCAATCATATAGTGCCTTAGAAAAGGAAAGGAAGGTCTCATTTGGAAATGACACCCCTGCACTCATAAAAGGTAAAGGTTCTGTTCTTTTGAAATAAAAGGTCAAAGCTGGAAATGTTATGTATGTTTATGGGTTAAAGCATAATCTATTGAGTGTTAGTCAAATGTGTGATCAAGGAAATGAGGTAGTATTTTGATCAAATGGATGTATTGTTCTGAGCTTGATACAAGAGAAACAATGATCAAAGGCATAAGAACTCCAAATAATTTATACATACTCGAGGGAGGACAAAAACAATGCTATCTAAGAAAAAATGATGAACACTGGCTATGGCACAGAAGATTGGGGCATCTAAGCTTCCCTCAGATAAGGAAAGCATGCAAATATTAGGCTTTTTGCGATCTTCCTGACATCATAATTCCAGACAATACAATATGCAAATCATGTCAGTTTGGTAAGAAAACTAGAACACATTTCCCTGAGAAGGAAGGATTAGCTAGTAAGCCACTTGAACTTGTCCATACTGATTTATGTGGTCCATCAAGGAAAAAGTCACCTCATGGAGAAGAATACTTTATATTGTTCATTGACGACTTTTCCAGGATGTGTTGGATAGGACTTTTGAAGCATAAAGACAAAGCTTTCGGAAAGTTCAAAGCTTTCAAAGCCTTGATTGAAAATGAATCAGATTGCAGAATCAAATGCCTTAGGTCTGATTGAGGAGGGGAATTTACCTTGGATGAATTTTTCGACTTTTGTGAAAAACATGGAATAAGAAGGGAATTCTCTACTGCAAGGACTCCTCAACAAAATGGAGTGTTAGAAAGGATGAACAGAATGGTTCAACAAATGGCTCGTGATATGCTTGATGAGTCTGGAACTCTTGCAACCTTCTGGGGTGAAGCTGCATTTGCTGCCATTACTATTCTAAACAAAACAAACGTCTGGGTAAACAACACTCAAACTCCTCATGAACTTTGGTATCGTAAAACTCCTACTGTAAAATACTTCGGAGTTTTTGGAAGCATATGTTACATCAAAAGGACTGATGAATGTAGAAATTTTGAATAATATGACACATATTCACAGAGATTATCCCGATTATACACTATTGTGGAATGCATGCATAATACATAACCTCCTCTACGTTGATCATCAATTTGCAGAAGCAGAAACAATAAAATGCGCACATAGAAGCATCAATCACACATATCAACACAATATTTTCCCAGGGAAAGCATCTCGCTAAAAACCCCAACTATCTGTATATTATATTGATTGAGAACATGTAAAAAACATAGTACAATACTCCTCACAAGTACTCAGTACTATCTCCACCTGTTACACACAATACAGCTCAGATCTGATCTCCAAATCTCCTCCGCTGCTTGGCTGCCTCCACTGCACAATACCTGCTGAGAATTGAATGAGAATGGATGATCCAAACTCCTATTTAGCTTGTGAAAATCACCCACACTGTAAATCACGTGAGCACTAGCTATATTTCACTTGGTATTGGCCCATACTACGCAGAGATCATTGGCATAACTCAATCCCATGCATGTGCACAATCTCATGCACAACTGATAGCAATCTCAACCTCTAACACATGTCTCCACTGAACTGTACATGCACTATTCTTTAGTTGCATTATGAGTTAATAATTAGTGAATTAATTAATAACTAATTCACACAACTCATCACTTAGTCTATTGATCAGTTACACTAAATACAACTAGTTCAACTAAGTCAAACTGAACACAACTCCATTCACTGCTCATCCAACTCCACAAAACTCAACCACATGAGTTCTAACTGATGTCCTGCATGCAATAGCTCAACTGAATCATAAGAAAACGTATTTCATTGTGACAGCTGCATGTGCCACATCTGTAGCTCTAACTGAAGTGCTCCAAGAGGATAAGATAAAGTTTATAGTCTAAATATTATTATGAGACAATAATATTTGACTTTTCTATTTTTGACTAGCAGTCTAAAAATAGACTCTGATCACTCATGCTGTGATCCAAAAATATACTTTGCACCATAATTTTCCTGCGGGCCCACTTAGTGAAGGCGAATCCTTTCCACTAAGCTCCATCATCTTGTTGCATTCTCAACAAGCATTTCTTGTTGCACACTTTTCAACAATGAAAAGCTTGGCAAGTTTGAACATAGAGCAGATGAAGGCATTATCCTTGGTTACTCTTCCCGAAGTAAAGGATAAAGTGTTACAATAAAAGACTTGGAAAAATTGTTGAAAGTATTGATGTGGTGGTTGATGAAGCAGGCAACACTCCAAAGTAGATAAAAACCAAAGATTTTGAAGATGATGAGGACTATCCTTCAACACAAAGTCAGACTAATGCTAAAGAAAAAACTTATGAGGCACCAGAAGAATAGATAAGGGTAGAAGAAAAGACTCCATCCAGGTACGTCCAGAAGAACCATCCAAAGACTCAAATTTTGGGGCAGAAAAGGGCAGGTGTACAAACAAGAATAACTATTACAGAAGCTTCAAGCTATCTAGCAATTCTCTCCTCTGTCGAACCACGAAATATAAGTGAAGCATGCAAAGATGAATGCTGGGTCAAGGCCATGAATGAAGAACTTGAGCAGATTGAAAAGAATAACACTTGGGAATTGGTTCCTAGACCTAATGATAAGAATGTCATAGGGACCAAATGGATATTCAAAAACAAGCTGAATGAAAATGGAGATGTTATTAGAAACAAGGCCAAACTTGTTTGTAAAGGGTATGCTCAACAAGAAGGTATAGAATTTGAAGAAACTTTTGCACCGGTTTCCAGACTTGAAGCCATAAGAATGTTCCTTGCTCTTTCTAGCTTTCAGAAGTTCAAAGTATATCAAATGGATGTGAAATCTGCCTTTCTAAATGGAGACTTAGAAGAAGTGTATATTGAGCAACCAGATGGATTTATCCTTGGAAATGATCCAAAACTTGTATGCAGACTCAGAAAGGCTCTCTATGGTCTTAAACAGGCTCCAAGGGCTTGGTATTATCGTCTGGACAAATACCTCCATCAACAAGGTTTTTCAAAAGGATCAACAGATAGCAATCTATATATAAAAATTGACAATGATAAATTGCTAATACTTGTTGTGTATGTTGATGATATCATCTTTGGTAGCAATGAAGAAACCATGAGTAAAAACTTTGTTTTGGTGATGCAGAAAGAATTTGAAATGTCCCTGCTTGGTGAGCTCACATATTTTCTTGGTTTACAAGTCCAACAAAACAAAGACGGTATCTTTCTATCACAAACCAAGTACCTCAAGCAGATCTTGAAGAAATATGGCATGGAAGATTCAAAACCAGTATGTACCCCTATGGTAATAGGATGCAGCCTCAGCACAAATGATGAATCAGCAGCAGTACATCAACCAACCTATAGATCCATGATTGGTAGTCTGCTCTATCTGACAGGTACCCGACCAGACATCATGCATGCAGTGGGAATAGTTGGAAGATTCTAGGCAAATCCAAAAGAAGCACACCTTCAGGCAGTTAAAAGGATTTTCAAATATCTTCAAGGAACACAAAACTATGGCTTATGGTATCCTAGAGATACAGATCTCACACTTCATGCATATACAGATGCAGATTGGGCAGGAAGCGTGGATGACAGAAAAAGCACTAGTGGTGGTGCATTCTTTATGGGTTCCAGATTAGTATCTTGGTTCAACAAGAAACAAAGTTCAATTGCATTATCTACAACTGAAGTAGAATATGTGGCTGCTGCATCTTGCTGTAGACAACTCCTTTGGATGATGCAAACATTGCAAGACATTCGAATCACTTGTACTCCACCTATCTCCATTTTATGTGATAATACAAGTGCAATCAATATTTCAAAGAATCTAGTCATGCATTCAAAGACCAAGCACATACCTATCAAATATCATTTTCTTCGGGAACAAGTGCTTGAACAAAAGGTCAAATTGGAGTATGTTCCCTCCAAGGAATAGGTTGCTGATATATTCACCAAACCACTGCCCAGGGAGACATTTCAATACCTTAGACAGAAGCTGGGAGTAGTTGATGCATCATTTTGTTGTTGACACTTATCTGTTTCAAAGAACAGTGGTTATACACGAGTTTCATGAAGATCATCCACGTACATACGCCTGTTTCTGTGGATACAGTCGCATATATGTTGGTTTGAAGAAAAAAATAGTAGGCTAGACTCAGGATGAAAAGAGTCTGATATGGGTCTGACAGAGACCATTTGGCACAGGTTCAGGGGGAGCATATACTTCTAATAATGCATCGTTGGCATTATCTTAGAAGATCTTGGTTCATTTTCACAGCTTTTTTTGTAGGAACAGGTGCAGAGGGAGATCATGGTTGCTGGTCAGGATGATGATTGACAGATGCTGCTAATGATAGTTGTTGATGACTATCATAGTCTTGTTTTATATATTTTGTCTCTATGTCATGTATATCTTTTATTATCGAGGTCATGTAACGATCTATTTTAGTTTCCCTTCTATGCCTGGGATGGATGATGTTTTATCATGTATAAAATCTTGGTATATCCCCACTTGGTTGGGAGATGGATGTATGTATGAACCCTTGGTTATAGGAAGGTAATTTATGATGTATCGAGTCATGTTCTTGTTGTAGAAAATATTTTTGCAGACCTTGCTTACAGTGAGGGGGAGCATGTACAACACTCTTCAGTAGATCAGAGATTTCAACATGTACTCAGGGGGAGCATAACCCTTTGCCCTTGATGACAAAGGGGGAGAGTGACTTGGGGTTGCCATCAAGTCCAAAGGGGGAGATTTTTGGCATTATGCCATATGTTTGGCACTATTGGCACTATGACACATGTGTTGTCCTTGATGGAAACTCACTCAGATGACAGATCACAGTTAAGGCTCTCAGAATGAAGGAAAAAGAGATATACATAGGTTCCAATTAACCAAGCCGTGTATACACGCCGATTCACAGACCAAAAGGCGTGTATGTGTATACACCAAGTGACTTGGGGTTGCCATCAAGTCTAAAGGGGGAGATTTTTGGCATTATGACACAGGTTTGGCACTGTTGGAACTATGACACAGGTGTTGTCCTTGATGGCAACTCAATTAGATGACAGATCACAGTTAAGGCTCTCAGAAGGAAGGAAAAAGAGATATACGTAGGGTCCATTTAACCAAGCCATGTATACACACAGATGCACAGACCAAAAGGCGCATATGCGTATACACGCACTTTCGTGCATGCCAAAGCGTGTACAGTTTGGAAAAATTGGTTTTTGGTCCTTGATATTTGGACCTATGGTTTTGGACCATGGTATCTCGTTCGAAGTGTTGAACCCAGGTATTGGTTCTAAGTTGTTTTAGACCATGGAATTGAGTAAGGCCTAAGACTATTAAATGGGAGGGAGATCATTAGGCAAGGGCACTCAAGGATCGAATATCTTATGAAGAGCAAGATCAAGAACATTGGTCATTGGGTTATAGTGCATAGCTGGATCTGAATCAAGGAGGAACCTGAGAGCTAGAAGAAAGTTCTATTGATGGGTCAAGATATTAAGGCTTGAAGAGAAGTGTCTTTGTGTGATTTTGATCTTTTATATTTGGCACATGACTTGATCTATAAATCTGATGATCTGGCCATAACTGATGTCTAAATTGTTGAAAAGGGTAAATCATCTTTAATAGATATGTACGCACGTTCAACATAGCAAGGGCGTGTATACACGCTGGTTCTGTAATTGACAACAATGTATACACAGGTTTGCCTTAATATATTAGCGTATGCACGCAGGTTCTACATATTGAAGTAGTGTACATCTCATAAAATATTTTTTAGCTACTTCTGTTTATTGCTGTAGTGTTCTAGGTTCAGGATTGGTTTCTAGTTACAGTTACTGTATTTTGGTTACAGTATTCAGAGAAGTGATTGTTTGATTCAGTTTTTTGTTGGTGCAAAAGAGATTGGTTGATGCAGATATATTTGATGTTTGATTGATGTTATTGATGGATCCAGTCTGAAAATTTATGAAACGTGGTCCTTGGAAGAAAAGAGAAGGTTGTAGCCTTCTCTAGGTTAGCACCTACGTACTAGTACATCAGCTAGTACAAGAGCTAAGGGGGTTGTAGCTCCCTTCCAAGAGAAGCTGGAGATCGAGAGAAGGTTGTAGCCTTTTGCAGGTAGAAGCCTGGGTACTGGTATAAGACTGCACCAGTACAAAAGTATTGTAAAAAGAAGTTTCTTATTAAAAGAAGATAGAGACGAATTGCAGCAGGTGGTTTTCACCGACATTGGGTTTCCACCTTATATCTTGTGTTCATGTGTGTGATTTCCTATAATGTTTACTGCACTTGATTACTGTTTTTTAGTTCTGATACACAGATTAAGATCAACTAACTAAATTAGAAGTCTGCAAGATATACGCAGTTTTCTCTAAACATAGTTGCGTATATATGCAGGTTTAATTAAAATAAATAGCGTATATCAATTTGTTTATGGAAATGAAATTTTTTTAAATTTCTAATACTAATTCAACCCCCCCCCTCAATATTATTTCCAACAATTGTTTTTATAGCAGATCCTTCAGAAGATGCTTGATCGCTTGAAGGAAGATCTATCATCATGAACAACTACAAAAAAGAGGCATCCATCAGGTCACCAATCTTTGATGGGAGCAACTTTGTCTATTGGAAGGTAAGCACCACAACCTATCTTCAATCTCTTGGTACAGAAGTTTGGGATATCGTGGAAGGAGGATACACATTTCCATCAACAACTCTTATGGATACGGCTGGTAAAAAGAATTATGAAACAAATGCAAATGCCGTCAATACTCTATTGGGGAGTCTATCTTAGTTAGAATTTGTCAAGGTTATGCAGCTCAAAACTGCCAAAGAAATATGGGACAAGATCATTCTAAGTTATGAAGGAGACGATCAGGTAAAACGTTCAAAACTACAATCTCTCAGAATTCAATATGAAACTCTCAGAATGCAAAATGATGAAAGTGTGGATAATTATTTCTTACGTATAGATGAGATTGTTAATCACATGAAGAACTTGGGTGAAGAGATAAAATAAGTTACTTTAGTTGAAAAGGTTCTAAGATCTTTGTATTCTAAGTTTGAATCAAAAGTTTCTGCCATAGAAGAAAAGTAGAATCTTCAGAGTATTACCATGTCACAACTGCACAGAATCCTAATTGATTTCGAAATGAGAAAAGGGGGTCCATCAGACATGAGAGAAGCCACATTCAAAGCTTCAGGAAAAGGAGAATACAATGAGTCAGGACATACTTCAGAAGGAGAGGCAGAATCAAACTTTGTCAAGAACCTTCAACAGGGTTCTGGAAGATTCAGAGGTAAGCTACCTTTCAAATGGTTTGCTTGTGGAAGAGTCAGTCACTATGCAGCCAAATGTCCTCATAAAGATAAACTTGATAAAGGTAAGGAACCAGTTAAATGGAACAGAAAACAAAACGTAAGTAAGAAGAGCTATTATACACATGAAGACAACGATGGATTTTAAAATAGTGATGAAGATGAAGATGATAATGATTATAGAATTTTGATGGATTTTGAAGATGATGATTTCTTGGATGCTATAGATGAAGATGGTCTCTATGAAGAAATTTATAAACTTAAAATTTTTTTAGAAGAAAAGAGTATGATTATAGATACTTTGACATTCCAACTTGCTGAAAGGGAAAAACACAATGAAAAGTTAGAATGTGAAATTGTGGGACTTAGAAAAGATATTGAGAAAACAAAAGCTCTTAATCTTAGATTTGATAAAGGATCTGAAATGTTAGATGAGATTATCAAAGTGTAGCATTCTCCTCTAATCAAGATAGGTCTTGGATATACTAAAGAAGCATCTCAAGCACAGAAGCCATCCACCTCCAAAAGTTATCTTGATGCAGCAAGGAGAAGTGAACAGGTTGAAAATTTTCAACAAAGGCATAAAGCGGATCACCAGGTAAATTGGGGTCAATCTACTTCAAGGATGAACAAAAGCTACAACCAATCGCAGCTAATTCATTCTCAATTTTGCCTCAAGAATGAATGTCAATGGAAACTACAATCACCTAGTCGGTAGATTTGATAATCGCAGGAATTTCTTTAATGGCCAATGTTTCTCATGTCATAACTTTGGACACAAAGCTGCTCAATGTGTTGCCTACAAGACCATCATGACGAGAGAAGCACGAAATCAAAGGAGTGTGACTGGGATCATGAATAATACCTACAATAACTTTTCTTCTCTTGAAAATGAAATATAATGCTATATTTGTAACAACTTCGATCATGAAGATTCTGAATGCAGGAGTAAGTTTCAGCAAACATCTCAGAAGGAGCAAGCTTCATTGGGTCCCAAAACATGGTGAAAGAAAGAACTGCAACCAGAAAGATGTGGTATAGCCATATATGCGGAAGGACAGGAAAATCAGTGGTACATCGACAGTGGATGCTCGAAACATATGATAGGTGATAAAGAAAAACCTCAGTTATAAAATGCCTTAGAAAAGGAAAGGAAGGTCTCATTTGGAAATGACACCCCTGCACTCATAAAAGGTAAAGGCTCTGTTCTTTTGAAAGAAAAGGTCAAAGCTAGAAATTTTATGTATGTTGATGGGTTAAAGCATAATCTATTGAGTGTTAGTCAAATGTGTGATCAAGGAAATGAGGTAGTATTTCGATCAAATGGATGTATTGTTTGTGAGCTTGATACATGAGAAACAATGATCAAAGGCATAAGAACTCCAAATAATTTATACATACTCAAGGGAGGACAACAACAATGCTATATAAGCAAAAATGATGAAAACTGGATATGGCATAAAAGATTGGGGCATCTAAGCTTCCCTCAGATAAGGAAAGCATGCAAATATCGGGCTGTTCGTGATCTTCCTGAGATCAGAATTCCAGACAATACAATATGCGAATCATGCTAGTTTGGTAAGCAAACTAGAACACATTTCCTTGAGAAGGAAGGATCAGCTGGCAAGCCACTTGAACTTGTCCATGCTAATTTATGTGGTCCATCAAGGAAAAAGTCACCTCGTGGAGAAGAATACTTTATATTGTTCATTGACGACTTTTCCAGGATGTGTTGGATAGGACTTCTGAAGCATAAAGATGAAGCTTTCAAAAAGTTCAAAGCTTTCAAAGCTGGTGAGCTCTAGTATTGCAGAAATAATGCTGCAACTCTTGGGGCTTCCTTCTTTACTTTTATCAACCTGGTAGTTCGTAACAAACTTGGAAGCGACGGTGCTGTATGCACAAGTACTAGCTCTTATTGTAGGCTGTCACTTGATCAGCTGGCACAAGTTCGCTAGGAGCTGAAGCCAACTTCTATGAGTTCTCAAAAGAATCTTTTACTGTGATGGAAGAAAGCTAACTCTATAGTGGCTATTCTACTTGCAGAAAGAGAAGGAAAGCTAAAATGAAACACAAACCCTAGCAAACCCTAGTTTACCCACTAACCCTACTTTTGCAAGAAAAGAGATGGAAACTAATAAAATGGGTTCCATTGGCTACTGAAAAGGTAAATTGCATTTATTCAAGCTACTTCTGAAAAGAAATGAGAAGAAATCATCTTTTTGTACTTTTGAGCATTTTTATATGGAATTATTATGCTTGTATTTTGACTGGTTGTGGCTGTGCAGAGGTTTGGTGGCAAAGGAAGATGGAGTTGGCTTTTGCAGAAGGTAAGGAAGGTGTGGAGGGGTCCTAAGAAGCCCCTAATCCTATTCTGAAGACTTCCATTGTGATCATACTTCGAAAAATCACTCACAGGAAATTCTACAGGAGGTTGCAGGGGATTTATAGGAGGTTCTACAGGAGGATCTACAGGAGGAGGCCGAAAGTGGTTTTTGGAGGTTTGAAGGTGGAAAAATGATGGGAGAGGGGAAATGAAGGCTGGATGAAGGTGTTGGGGGTTCTATAATTTGTTAAGGAAGGATCAGGGATGAAGGAGATGGTTGGATTTGTTCAAGGGGCAAGAAAGAAACTTTATGGAAAAACGCAGAAATTAGGGCAGAGTGGCGAAATGATGCAAATGAGTTGGGAAATTGGGGAGAAGTAAGCTGGTGCTGGTTGTTTTATGGAGGAATGATGAGATGGTATCTATTGCAAGAGATTTGCACATTTACTTCTCAAAACTGACCAAAGCAAGAACAAAAAAACAGAGTTTTGTCTATCTTAACCTAATTCCTGACCTAAAAACAGAAAATGCCGAACAATCACTTATGAGCAGAAAAGCATGTGAGAACTATGATAGATGAACATGAAATGATCTAAGCAAGTGAATCTAAAATACTATCAACCTTTCCAAATCAAAGTTATCACACTAGCAGTTGCATGGAAGAGCAAAAACCGTGTTTTTGGTGGAAGCAGTAGTGCCTTGACCTCAAATCATAGTCCCAAGAAGGGAGAAAGGAGATAAAGACCTACTGTTGGCCTTTTTTAATCTTATTCTATCACTGCAACAACCTACTTGAGCAACTGAAACAAACCAACTATGTTAACCATCAAAAGCAACCTATTCTAACAAAGCAACATGATTCTATGCAACAGAAATTAACTCATGAATGGAAGCAAAAACATATAAATACACAAAGGAGGTACTAGATAGCTTGGGTTGGGCCCAAACCCAAGAGCTTCAGCCCTCTGGAAAATATCATTGCTAACTCAAAAACTATTCCATCTTCATTTATAAAAAAATAGCAGTTACATTACTTAAACTGTCTTCAAAAAGAGCTCGAAAATGAGCTGAGTACAAGGCTAAACAAAAGTGAGAAAATATAATAAGAATTGGATAATCTACTGAGGCTCAAAGCCTTCTTATTTATACAAATGGGGACTCCCAACAGTCCTCCTAAAATTAAGGAACTCGGCTCCCTAGAATTGAAGATAACAGTAGTCCTACTTGACTTGCTTGGCTGCCCCTTGGAATCATCAATGTGGGCCTTTGTACTCCGAGCTGCTGATGGAGGATTCAAGGAAAGGGGTCATTAATGAAGGATACACCCTTCCTACAAGTTCTCTGCCCTGTTTCCTTGAGTTTGGCTGCCATTTTGCTCATAAATTCCCGGTCCTTGTCCAAAATTGTCTAAAAAATATGCAATAAACACTTATTAGACTACATGGAAAAGTGACTAACCCAATCCACTCTACTGACATAAAAATATTCAAAAAAATGCACAAAACTGCTGAGAATGGTGGATTAAATCGAAATAAGAGGCAGAATAAGCCCATATAGTTACCCATTTCTGGGGCTCATCATCACCCCCCTGCTGAATGGGTTGCTCATCCTCTGAGCAACTAATCTAAATCTTCATCTTTAATGGCTCTCACAGATTCCCTAACATCCCAAGCCTCTGATGTGATGTCTTCCTCCCTGTCATAGAATCCTACTTTCCTATCCACTTCCTCCCATTATTTCTATTCTTCCTCCTCCTTAACTCCTTCCAACAGTCCTAGCAGCAGTGGAGGACTGAATTTAAGACCAATCCAGTTGGCTTTCAAGTTTTGCATTGATTGCTTATATAGGGGAACTCTCCTCATGGCTTGCCTCATTCTAGTTGGGGAGTGATACTCCATGATCCTTAGGCTATGTGACAATGTATTCCACCTTCTCATGCATGCACGGAGGTAGTCATCACAAAACAATCTCTCCATATCCTCGAAATGAGCAATAGCTTGGGCTTGCCTGTCAACATAGTCAGGGGCAACTTGAGGATTGGCTGCAAGGTGTTGGTGGGCATAGATGAGATCCAAGGGTTCTGCTGGTTCTGCTCTAATCATCAGGGGCTCACTTAGCTCTTTTGCCATTATTTTCTGAATTTCCACTTCTCTCTTTTCTTCATGGCTCATCCAAGAAGCCATAGCTATTAGTTGCAAATATCCCAATGCAACATTTGGATCCCATAAATTCATGTCAATAAGTGCCATGTTGTGTAGGTAAAATTCTGCTAGCTTTTCTTTATCCTCGGCTGAGCTGTGATCACATAAATGCATGAATTGGCCATAATTTTGAAATGGTATTGTGCCCCCTTGGGCTAGTGTACTAATATGGAATTGGAGCCACTGATATTTGAGATACAGTGCATATGATTTGGCTGGCTGTTTGCACTGCAAGGCCTCCATTGCCCAGCTGGCCATGCAGGCTAGCTCAACTTCCTTTTCTTGTAGCTGCCTTTTCAAAATCAGCACTTCAGTTTCTGCATGGGATTCTTTTTCTTGCTGCTGTTTCATCAGTGCCTCACTATCAGTCTATGGTTCTTCTTCTTGTTGCTGTTTCTCTGCTGCTTCATTATCTGCCTGGGGTCCCTCTTTTTGCTGATGTCCTTCCAAGATTGACAATTTATTTCCTCCTTGAGGTTCCCTTTCTTGTAGATTTTTTTTCAACAATTCATTTTCCTCTTGTAGTTGAGCTCTTCTGATTCTCTCTGTGTGCCTTAACATGCCCAATTATCTACTCATCTCTCTCAGCTTGTTTTCCATGTGCCCTATATCTTCGACTCCTTTAGATTTTGCAATCTGCATCCAGGTGTGGGTCTTGACTCTTTCCTTTCTAGTTCAAGGAAAAGAGGCACTGCAAATTTCTATGGGATGATTTTCCCACATGCTAGAAGGTTGTTGTAGGAACCTAAGTTAGGCTGAGGTTCAGGCTCAGCTATCCCTTTTGCCTTACCTTCCTCTTGGGACTGTTCTTCTACCTTCTTTTCCAGTTTTTTAGTTTCTTTGAGCTTGGCCAGTGTCTCTTGTAGAGAGGTTTGTGCCTCCTGTAAGACTACTTTAGATTTCATCAATTTGATCATTTCCTTCCAGGTGGAGGTCTTAGGACTCCCTCTCTCGTAGGTGATGGAGATTTTGGAGGGATATTCCTCCTTTGTCACAATAGGTGCATCCTCAATGATAATAGGTTCTTTAGAAGGTATCTGTAGCTTGCACACCTTTATTCTGGTGCTCCTTCGGGCTTTGAAATACATTGATGTCTGTCTTTTTATTTTCCCCTTTTGCTTAGCTGGAGTGCTCAGTGCAGTAAGAACAGCTGCTGCTTCCCTTGCTAGAGCCTCAGGGGAAACTTCTTCTTGCTGTTCTTCTTCATCATCCTCTACAATTTTTCCTATGTTTGCTGTTTTAGTTTTTGTTTCTCCTGTCTCTGGTGGTGTTTTCTCCTTTTCTTGCAAACTTTATGCCTTCCCTATGGAAGTCTTTTTCTGAGCATTCTTGGGCTTTTTCTTTTGAGCTTTTGTTCTCTTCCTCTTCTCTAATTTTGATGTTGTTTTCTTTTCTGCCTTAGGTTCAAGTGTGGTTTTGTCATGTTTCTCTTCCTCTCTCTATTTTCCCCCTTTTTCTTTTTCTACTTGAATATTTTGTGCTTCCTCATGGATTTCCTTCTCAAGTTCCTCTTTCTGCTCCTCCTCTTCACTGCCAGATGGGCTAAGGTCATCAGTAAGAGTTTTGATGTCATCTTCTCTAGACATGTTCCTGCAAATTTATGAGGCTATAGGGATGGTTTATGTGTGGAGGGCATCCTCCACCAACAATTTGATGAGCCCATGATGGGCCAGTTTGTTTGGAACCCCTGCATTCAATTTGGTGCCACACTCTATCAAAGACTGGAGGAGAAAATATGGCAGACTGAGTTTTCTAGATGTAGGTAGGTCCATTCCATATCTTAGTTCATGCAATAATATGAAGTGATAACCATAGATTATACGGTATCTTCCTTCACAGGAGATATATTTCATGATCTGGTAGCTGACCTCTACCCATGGATGAGGTATACTTGTCCTTCTGACCCCATTCTTGTCCTCTACGGGATGTTCATCAGGCTGAAAAAATGTCTTTTTAGTAACCTGTCCTAATGGTTTTTCTTCTTTACTCCAGGGGAGTCCAAGTGGAAGATATGTGACTCTTTTGATGAATTCTAGTGTAAACTCTATGGTCAAACCCCTGAAACTGACTGTAGCATGTGTTTTGAATGGGGTCTTAAAGACATTAAAAATTCCTCTGTCACCTCCTCATCATATCCATGAAGTCTCTCAAAGAAAGGCATCTAGTTTTCCCTAGTGAAGAAGGCTACCACTTCTGGGTGTTCATGCAATTTGTTGGAGTTCAAGGGCTCCTTTCTCATAAAACCTCCTGTCATGGTGTGTAGTGACTATTGGAAATGTTCAGGTGAGGAGGAAGGCAACAAACTTTCGAAACAAGAAACAGAGGAATAGCTGAGGTTTGTCTTTTTGGAATCATGAATTTTTCGTGTTCTTCTTTTTCACAACATCAATTTGCAATTTTTCCTCCCTTCAAACCCTATTCTCAACCTAAATGTACTTCTCGGGTTCTTTTCCTTTGTTGAGGAAATCAATATTTGGACAAAAAAAGAGTATATAAAAGAGTGATTTTCTTTTTTCACAACATAAACGGGCTTCCAAATGCAAATTCATGCTTTTCACAGGCCTGATTTTTTTATGATTGCACCTCTTCTTTACAAGAGAATATGAGGAAGAAAAATATAGACTTTTAGGTCAGAGAAGAAAATGGAGAGTGTTGGGTCCCTATAATACTAGTGATTACCCCATTACTATTGTATTTATACCCCTTATTTATATTGTTGTGTCCCTATTACCCCCATGTTGTTATTTCTGTGCCCCATAGAATCCCTCTATTGTTATTTTTGTGGCTTTATATTATTATTGTTAGGTCGGCTGGATTATATTGTGACTCCTTAGACTCCTATATATAGAAAGGAGGTTTTGTCATTTGTATCATCCAAGAATTGTTCATTTATGTAATTTAAAGGAGGTTGCCCCTTCGAAGAGGCTGAATTCTAAGGCTTTGACCTATCTTTTCGATCTTTTCTTGAGCTGGTTTCATAACATTTGGTATTAGAGCTTTGGATTCTAGGGTTTCGCTGCTCCAAACAGGTCATCGTGGCATTTTCGCTATAAGTTTTTTTCTGTGATGTTTCATGTTATCACTGTAAAACTTCCTTAAAAATTTTTTTGGACAACTTACATGGTTTCTCAATCTTGTATCAGTCATGGTCAAGTCATGGTGTTAAAGGGTCTCTAGGTCATTTCATGCTTTAAGGGTTAGGTCATAAGGTTAGAAGTCTTTTAAGATCATATCTCTTTTCCAAATAATGTTTGACAGCCTCATTCCATGTTTTAGAAGTCTTACCAGGTGTTTATAAGTCATATCTCACATATTTTTGGAGAAATTCTGAAAGTAGCTACGAAATCACTGAACTAGGAGTTTTCGTAGCGCGCTACGAAACCCCTGTAGCAGCTTGTTTCAGCAGAAAAAACTCTGCTTTCTGTGTTTACTAGTAAATTTCCAGAAGGGGTTCTGAGCAGCGGAAAACTTAATTTTGAAAACTGAAAGAGGCTTTTATTTCTAACATACCAAAATAAAAAAACCTCTTTCATTTTCTTCAAATCCATTCTGAGGTGGGAGGAATTTATGATCAAACGTGCGCTATGAAACTGCTGTAGGTGCAAGTTTTCCACAGGCATATTTCTCTGTTTTACACCTGTTTTTTCAAAATAGGTTTCTGGTCACATGAAAGGGTATTTTGGAATTATGAAGGAGGTTTATCTTCATCAACTCTCCTACTACAATAACCTATCTCAATTTCTTCATAAGTGTTTTCAGTTGGGAGATACTAAGCTTTCATTGAGACCCTACTTTCAGAAAACGGAATTTTCCTGTTTGCCACGTGTTTTTCAAGGACAATTTCTAGACAGATGGAGAAATGTTTTAAAAAACCAGGAGAGATTTTTGTTCTGGACAACATGGGCTACAAAAACCTCCTTCAGTTTCATAAAATGTGTCATGGATGAAGAGATAAAGGCTCTGTCCCACGTGCCAATTTTCAAGGATCTAAACCTAAAAACAGGGAAACATGTTCCCTAATTTCTAGGGTTTGTCATCAGCAGTTGGGTGACCACGTGGGAGGCTTCATCAAATTCGACTTCTTGAGGTTGCAAGTTGTCAAATAATGCTTTAAATGCTTAGATAAGGTTGTTGAACCATGATAAGGAGTTACACTCCTAGTTGCATTAGGTCTCTAGGACTGCTAGTTAGGTGTCATTTGCATTTAATAATTAGTTTTATGTATCAATAGGTGTCATAGTAGGATGAATTCGAATTTCCCTCATGCTGGAGGAGGAATCTCAGTTATGTAAAGAGCTCTATATATAGAAGAAGATCTGATGTACAAAGGGTTGGAACATTTTATGGAAAAGCTTGTATTTGGCCTATGTAAGACTCATTTTCAGTAATACATGCTTGACTTTACTTCTCAGGATTCATGAAGGGTTTTTTATGTTCAGAATATGTGATGTTGTCCTTTTCTTAATTCTTACAGTGGTATGGATGTATAATCACTCAGAATTCACTGAATGTGCTCTGACTTCCTGTATACATTTATAAACTGTGTGGTCCCATATGAGTTTATGTTCTGAATGTTTAAACGCTGAATGCCCTGACTTCCATGTAGGGTTGAGTTCATTGTTATATTGAGGTGTTGTTGACTCCATAAGCCCAATGGATGTTTACTGATCATGTTCAACCATTCATATTTTTCACTTGTTTCATAGAGTTAGCCATCTAATCTTTATCAAAATCATTAACCTTTGAGAGAGCCCTCTCAGGTTGAGGAGGCTAAGCCTCAGCCAAAAGTTGGTTTGAAAGAGTTACATAAGGTCTTCCTGATCAGCAGCCTATCATGGGCATGATTTTGTGATAAAATTTTGGTGCGTCTACCGGGAGCCTAAAGTCTATTCATTCCCGAAATTAAGAGGCTGAACTTCTGAAGGTAACAGGAGCTCAGACATCTTTTTGAGGCTGCAAAACTACCTTGGCGACTCCACACATCAAATAATAAATTGGAAGGTGACTCCATTGCTAGAAGATCAGTAGATTGATGAAGTTACAAGATGAGTTCCACTGCAAGAATGAATGCCAGGTATGCTCCTATGAATCGGTCTCATATCCCTGGTTTTCCAAATCCTATGCCAGAGGTTGATTGGTTAGATGATCTTCCAATATTCAAAGATGAAAAGAAAGACGATGCTGCTCTTCATTTGGTTAGGTTTCATATGCATGTGCGCAGTCTTAAGGTTCATTTCCCTGAAGATTGTCTCATGAAGATGTTTATGACCACTTTAGAAGGAAAAGCATGGTCTTGGTATAAAAGTTTGGAAAATGGTTCAATATATTCGCTTGCTAGTTTTCATGATGAATTCTATGAGATGTATAAAGAATGTTATCCTTCCTTATTGCTGCTTAAAGATTGCTGTAGGCATTCTTTAAGTCTTATTCAGTACTTGGAGGATTGTTATGATGATGATGAATTTATGGATGAAGAAATTTTAGAGGCTCTTCATAACAATGCATTTCAACACCAAGAAGAAAGTATACCATCTCATGAAACGCAGCGTGAAGATCAGCAGGGGTTTACTTATGAAAACCATGTTACATCCTTTGATATAAATGAGAAGATGCAACAAACTTGCCAAGATTTTGATCACAATGAGTATGAAATTGATTGCAAACACCAAGAAGAAGTACTCGAAGATAGCTTTTATAACCCTCAGGCAGAGGAAAAGGTTGTTCATTTTTGTAATTCCTTGCAGCAGCTTGCATCAAAGAATGATCTTTATAATGAAGAAAATTACATTGTTTGTGGGCATCATGCAGAAAGGCAGTTGGATAGCACATCATTTGGGTCTTGTGTGGTTGAGAATCAGTTGTCTGAGGATTTAGAGTGTTATGATGATCATCAAAATAATCATGTCTTCTTTGACCCTATAAGTGAATACATGGCAAAGCTTGCACACTAGTATTTCATTTTTATTTGCATTATGAAGATCAGGTACATTATAAGTTGATTTGGTCATCTCACTATCATGGTTATTTTGAGGTTGAATGCAGTCAAGAGCCTCCAATATCAGAAAGAACAATTGATTGGCTTTATTGGAAATATCATGTTGCTTGACCTAAAGTGGAAATTGGAGCTAGTAGGTAGGTAGGAAAATGCAAATAAGCTCAGGGTAGGTTGACTGAGCATCTATTTCAGTAGGTGCAGTTTGAATTCTTCTTACAAAAAATTATTCAAGGCTTGAGGAGTAGATTGGGCAGAAGTTCAAAGTTTTCTTCTAGAGGATGGATAGCGGCACTGGAGCTACAGGTTCTTAATGTACCACAAGGGCACACTATCCCTAGTGGAGCCACTGTTATCACTGTAAAACTTCCTTAAAAAAAATTTGGACAACTTACATGGTTTCTCAATTCTTGTATCAGTCATGTTCAAGTCATGGTGTTAAAGGGTCTCTAGGTCATTTCATGCTTTAAGGGTTAGGTCATAAGGTTAGAAGTCTTTTAAGATCATATCTCTTTTCCAAATAATGTTTGACAGCCTCATTCCATGTTTTAGAAGTCTTACCAGGTGTTTATAAGTCATATCTCACATCTTTTTGGAGAAATTTTGAAAGTAGCTACGAAATCACTAAACTAGGAGTTTTCGTAGCGCGCTACAAAACCCCTGTAGCAGCCTGTTTCAGCAGAAAAAACTCTGCTTTCTGCGTTTACTAGTAAATTTCCAGAAGGGGTTCTGAGCAGCTGAAAACTTAATTTTGAAAACTGAAAGAGGCTTTTATTCCTAACATACCAAAATACAAAAACCTCTTTCATTTTCTTCAAATCCATTCTGAGGTGGGAGGAATTTATGATCAAACGTGCGCTACGAAACTGCTGTAGGTGCAAGTTTTCCACAGGCATATTTCTCTGTTTTACACCTGTTTTTTCAAAATAAGTTTCTGGTCACATGAAAGGGTATTTTGGAATTATGAAGGAGGTTTATCTTCATCAATGCTCCTAATACAATAACCTATCTCAATTTCTTCATAAGTGTTTTCAGTTGGGAGATACTAAGATTTCATTGAGACCCTACTTTCAGAAAACGGATTTTTCCTGTTTTCCACGTGTTTTTCAAGGACAGTTTCTAGACAGATGGAGAAATGTTTTAAAAAACTAGGAGAGGTTTTTGTTCTGGACAACATGGGCTACAAAAACCTCCTTCAGTTTCGTAAAATGTGTCATGGATGAAGAGATAAAGGCTCTGTCCCACGTGCCAATTTTCAAGGATCTAAACCTAAAAACAGGGAAACATGTTCCCTAATTTCTAGGGTTTGTCATCAGCAGTTGGGTGACCACGTGGGAGGCTTCATCAAATTCGACTTCTTGAGGTTGCAAGTTGTCAAATAATGCTTTAAATTCTTAGATAAGGTTGTTGAACCATGATAAGGAGTTACACTCCTAGTTGCATTAGGTCTCTAGGACTGCTAGTTAGGTGTCATTTGCATTTAATAATTAGTTTTATGTATCAATAGGTGTCATAGTAGGATGAATTCGAATTTCCCTCATGCTGGAGGAGGAATCTCAGTTATGTAAAGAGCTCTATATATAGAAGAAGATCAGATGTACAAAGGGTTGGAACATTTTATGGAAAAGCTTGTATTTGGCCTATGTAAGACTCATTTCAGTAATACATGCTTGACTTTACTTCTCAGGACTCATGAAGGGTTTTTTATGTTCAAAATATGTGATGTTGTCCTTTTCTTAATTCTTACAGTGGTATGGATGTATAATCACTCAGAATTCACTGAATGTGCTCTGACTTCCTGTATACATTTATAAACTGTGTGGTCCCATATGAGTTTATATTCTGAATGTTTAAACGCTGAATGCCCTGACTTCCATGTAGGGTTGAGTTCATTGTTATATTGAGGTGTTGTTGACTCCATAAGCCCAATGGATGTTTACTGATCATGTTCAACCATTCATATTTTTCACTTGTTTCATAGAGTTAGCCATCTAATCTTTATCAAAATCATTAACCTTTGAGAGAGCCCTCTCAGGTTGAGGAGGCTAAGCCTCAGCCAAAAGTTGGTTTGAAAGAGTTACATAAGGTCTTCCTGATCAGCAGCATATTAGGGGCATGATTTTGTGATAACATTTCAGAAGTAAAAAAAAAAACCCATTTGAGAAGAAATCGCGCTGAACCTTGGATCCGAATTTCAGAGCTTTTCGCACGATATTTGCGGAGATATGATCTGAGGAAGTTGGTCTTTTTGCAGACTCCTGAATTACATTCAAAACAGGTGACCTGGGGAAAATCGTCATAACTTTCTCTCTGGGGATCGGATTGAAATTTTGTAAGAAGGTACAGAAAGAGGACGGAATGTAGTTTCTTTTAGGTGTGTTTCAGATACAAAGGTTGAAACAGTGACTCGTGGCACATCGTACAAGTTCGCTCTACTGAATTAGTCTAAAAGCAAGTCACTGTGGGAGATTTCACATAACTCTTCCTTGGAGAATCCAATTTGGGTCAGACTTGTGGCATTGGAAAGAGGACACAGAAGGCTACTACAGGTCACAATTTCAGAATTGGATGATCCAAAATTACAGAGTTACATCAGATTCAATATCAGGCTTCTATAAAGTGAAAAAAGGTGTGTAGTTTTTATTTTTATTTTTGTGTAAGCTTGGTTTAACGGAATTCAAAGGGCATAGTAAAGCATTATTATCGGTAACTGATGCCCCGAGGAAGGAAAATGCAAACACCTAGTAAGGAACCTGAAATCTCTAGCATGACTCATGAAGAAGAGGAAGAAATTCTACATGATATATCAAAATTACAAGAACAAGTGCAACAAATGTCACGCTCACAAAAGCTACCAGAAGCTAAGATAAGTGGCGTGGAATCTAAGATAAATGGCGTGGAACCTAAGATAAATGGCGTGGAATCTAATATAAAGGGCATGGAAGCTAAGATGGATGATTTGAAGACAGATTTGAAGACAGACATGGCAGATTTGAAGACAGATTTGACAAATTTCCTACAAGAAATACTTACTAATGGTGAAAAGGTTGTAAAGGAAACTCATGATGTGAACAAAAGTAATGTTAATCATGATTCCATAGATGCTAATGTTGGATCTAAGACCCACCATATTCCAAAAATCGATATGAGGAAGTTTGATGGCAAGGATCCTGCCACATGGATATTACAGATGGAGCAGTTCTTCGATCTCAATAATGTGCAAAACACACAAAAGGTATGTATGGAAACTGTATATTTGGAACCAAATCAGTTTGTATGGTATCAATGGCTTTGCTCTCGTAAAAAGTTTATCACTTGGGCAATTTTTACGGAAGAATTGGTAGCACATTATGAAGATACAAAAAGCAACACTTTTTTTAGCCAATTGATAAGTCTCAAACAAAAGGGTTCAGTAATGGAGCACATTGAGGAGTTCCAAAAATTGAACATAAGGGTAAAAGATATTCCAGAGGAGCATAGGATTGATGTGTTCATAGGGTCTTTAAAGGATAATATCCAACATGATGTTCGCCTTTGGGAACCTGATTCATTAGAGAAGGCATTCAGGTTAGCAAGAAAAATGGAAAGCAAAATTATGGCAACCAGGAAGCATACCACTCACAACTATAAAGATGGAAGTGTTGTTGCCCCTAGTCTTCCACAACCTATAAGGTTGACACCACAGCAATTGGAAGAAAAAAGAGCAAAAGGGCTTTGTTACAGTTGTGATAGAAAATACACTAAAAGTCATAAGTGTGCTGAGAAGAAATTATTCTACATAGATTGTGAAGAGGAAGAAGAAAAGGAGCAAGAAAGGTCAAAAGAAGAAGATATACTCCAGGAACAAAGCCTAGATGAAGAAAAATAAATCCGACCATATATTGTAATCCATTGGCGGGAATTACCACTCCTCAAACCATCAAAATAGAAGGACAAATCAAGAAGAAAAAGGTAATAGTGTTGATTGATTCAGGAAGCACCCACAATTTTATTCATTGTAGGGTAGCAAAAGAATTGAATTGCTTCCTATATCCAGCACCAGAGTGTCAAGTGATGATTGCAAATGGAGGAACAATAAATTTCTCTGGAAGGTGCCATAATATCAAGCTATCCATGGGAGAATATGTATTGACTAGCCCAATGCTTTCCATTCCAATGGGAGGTGCTGATGTTGTACTAGGAGTCCAATGGTTACAATCATTGGGTACAATATCTTTTAATTTTCAAGAACTTTTCATCAAATTTTCTACGGAAGGAAAGGAAGTTGAATTAAGGGGTATTGTAGAGAAACCGGGAAAGATAATCAGCTCTAATGGTATGACAAAGCTTCTAAAAAAGGAGCAAAGAGGTGTAATTGCACAATTATGTTCGCTAGATGTTTCCACATCGGAATCATCTATTTCTCCAGATCTCCAAAAAGTCCTGGACAATCATTCCAAGGTATTTGAGACTCCCAAAGGTCTCCCACCTATGCGTGATCATGATCATGCTATTCATATGATTCCAGGAAGTGTTCCTCCAAACATTAGGCTGTACAGATATCCCTATGTCCAAAAAAGTGAAATTGAACGTATGGTTGCAGAAATGCTAGAGGCTGGTATAATTCAACCAAGTCAAAGTTCTTTATCTGCTCCAGTAGTATTGGTGCACAAGAAGGATGGATCATGGCGCATGTGTCCGGATTATAGGGAGCTCAACAAGCTCACTATAAAAGATAAGTTCCCCATTCCTGTCATTGATGAATTACTGGATGAATTGCATGGATCAATTTACTTCACCAAGTTGGATATTCGTTCGGGATATCATCAAATCAGAATGAAGATTGAAGACATTCCGAAAACGACATTTAGAACTCATGAGGGTCATTATGAATTTTTGGTCATGCCTTTTGGCCTTACTAATGCACCTTCAACATTTCAAGGTTTGATGAATTCAATTTTCAAACCATTCCTTAGAAAAATTGTGTTAGTATTTTTTGATGATATACTAATCTACAACAAGTCTTGGAAGGATCATGTCGAACATGTTGACAGGGTGCTACAACTATTGGAAGAGAAACAATTATATGCAAAAAGATCCAAATGTTTCTTTGGAGTCCAGGAGGTGGAATATTTGGGTCATATTGTATCTCATGAAGGAGTTAAGGTAGACCCTAGCAAAATTAAAGCCATTAAGGAATGGAAAATCCCCACATCCATAAAGCATCTGTGAGGATTTCTTGGGTTGACAGGGTATTATCGCAAGTTTGTTAAGAATTATGGGAGAATAGCAGCACCTCTAACAACATTATTGAAGAAAGATGCATTTTCATGGACTCTGGAAGCAACAAAGACCTTTGAACATCTTAAAGAGGCAATGTGCCAAGCATCAGTCTTAGCTACACCGGACTTCACAAAAACCTTTATTGTGGAATGTGATGCTTCAGGAAATGGAATTGGTGCTGTTCTAATGCAAGATGAAAGACCCATTGCTTTTGAAAGTCGTCCAATCAAGGGAAAGTTTTTAAGCAAAGCTATTTATGAGAAGGAAATGTTGGCAATAATCCATGCACTTAAGAAATGGCGACCCTACCTAATGGGAAGACATTTCAAGGTAAAAACGGATCATGATAGCCTTAAATACTTTTTAGAACAAAGATTATCCTCTGAAGAGCAACAAAAGTGGGTCACAAAGATGTTGGGTTATGACTTTGAAATCATCTACAAAAAAGGGAAGCAAAATGTGGTGGCAGATGCACTCTCAAGAAAGGATGAGGATGTGGAAGCATTGTTGTGTGCCATTTCTATTATCCAACCAGATTGGATAAATGAAGCAAGGGAGGAATGGAAGAATGATGAAGAAGTGTGGGCACTTATTCGAAAGCTACAACAAGATTCCAGTACGTCTGATACATTTAGCTAGCAAAATGATTCATTATGGTACAAAGATCGCTTATACCTCTGTAAGAATTCCCAACTAAAACAAAAGATTCTTATGGAATTGCACACTTCTCCCTTAGGAGGGCACTCGGATTTTTAAAAACTTACCACAGGGTTAAGAAGGAATTTTTTTGGGATGGCCTTAAATCAGATATTCAAAATTTTGTAGCGGAATGTTTGGTTTGCCAACAAAATAAAGTTGAAACAATTAAGACACCGGGTCTATTACAACCTTTAACCATTCCAAGCCAACATTGGGAGGAGGTTTCAATGGATTTTATCACAGGTTTACCCAAGTCTGAGGGAAATAGTGTCATCGTGGTGGTAGTTGACAGACTTACCAAGTATGCACATTTTTGTGCATTATCACATCCATTTAAATCCAGTACAGTTTCTACTGCATTTATGGAAACAATTCAAAAGCTACATGGAAACCCAAAGATTATTGTAAGTGACAGAGATCCCATTTTCACTGGAAATTTTTGGACAGAATTATTTTCTTGTCTTGGTACTCAGTTAGCTCATAGCTCATCTTATCATCCTCAATCTGATGGGCAAACTGAGATAGTAAACAAATGTTTGGAAGGATATCTTCGTTGCTTTGTATATGATAAACAGACACAATGGGTCAAATGGTTGCCTCTGGCTGAATGGTGGTATAACACTTCCTTCCATACAACAACAAAAATGACCCCATCTATGGCACTTTATGGGTATCAACCACCATCCATCACATCATATTTAAGAGAAAATTCGAAGGTTCAGGCAGTGGAACATCACATTGAACATCAACAACAAGTCCTCCAACTCTTAAAGGATAACCTCGTGTTGGCACAAAATAGAATGAAACAACAGGCAGATCAACATCGCAATGAAAGAAGTTTTGATGTAGGTGATTGGGTATTCCTACGGCTACAACCATATAAGCAAATGTCCCTAAAGAAAACTAAGAAGGATAATAAATTATCACCAAAGTATTATGGTCCGTACAAGGTGTTGCAAAAGATTGGTACTATAGCATACAAATTGGAGCTTCCTGCAGCTTCTCGATTGCACCCAGTTTTCCATGTTTCATGTTTAAAGAAGGTTATAGGCGAAAAGCTCCCAGTGCAAACAATATTGCCAGAACTTGATGAGGAAGGAAAAATTATATTGGAACCGGAAGCGGTCACAGAAACAAGAACTCGACAGCTACGAAATCGATCAATTTCAGAGTATCTTATCAAGTGGAAGAACTTATCTGCTGAAGATTCCACATGGCAGGATGAGAAATTTATGCAGAAGTATCCAGAACTACTCAAGCGTTGAGGAAAACACTTTTTTGAAGGAGAAGGGCATGTTGGGTCCCTATAATACTAGTGATTACCCCATTACTATTGTAGTTATACCCCTTATTTATATTGTTGTGCCCCTATTACCCCTATGTTGTTATTTCTGTGCCCCATAGAATCCCTCTATTGTTATTTTTGTGGCTTTATATTATTATTGTTAGGTCGGCTGGATTATATTGTGACTCCTTAGACTCCTATATAGAATGGAGGTTTTGTCATTTGTATCATCCAAGAATTGTTCATTTATGTAATTTAAAGGAGGTTGCCCCCTCGAAGAGGCTGAATTCTAAGGCGTTGATCTATCTTTTCTATATTTTCTTAAGCTGGTTTCATAACAGAGAGACTGTATGGAATTCAGAAAAACACAGGCAAACTTTTGTGCTCACTTTCCTTTCCTTTTTCAACCCAATACTTTGCTTCTACTCCCACCACCTTGTGTAGATATATCACATGCAGAGTGGGTTTTTGAGCCTACCTCTTTTCAAGCTCGAATTTGGAAAAAATTCTGAATTTTTCTTCTGCAGAGCTGCTCTCTAGCCTTCCTATAGAAAGGCTCCTGTAGACGGTGTTTTCTGCTCCTGTAGACTGTGTTTTCCGCTCCTGTAGAACCCGATAAACAGGAGGGTTGAAAACTGACAGAGAACGACTGACTTGCTGTTTTGAAGGTGGTAGGTGAGTTGCTGCAATCGAGAACTCGTTGATGCAAATAAAAAAAGGTGGTGGAGGCTTCGATCGCACTGTACTTAAGCTGATGGCATGATCTGCGGTGACGAGGTGAGGTGGCAGGATGGGTATGTTATCCCCATCCAAACCATTAGTCTTACTCCAGTGTCATAATGGTTTTTCATGTCGCCTACCCACCATCACTTCCATCATTCCTGTTATATGCTGCCACCACTACCGGTTCTGAGGTTTTTTTCTTCCCGAGTTGACAGACTACAAGTGTTGACTGCATCTTCTGAACTGCTATTTGAATTGGACGAGGCTCGTTTGAACTCAACAAGGGTGGTTTGAATTGAACGAGGGTGGCCAGTTAGCTGGCTACCGATTCCGTTTAATCATGACCATCTCAATAGTTCATGCAGTTCCTAAATAATATTCATTCAATAGAGGAATGAGTTTAGCCACTTACTTGTTAGTTGCTGTCGTGTTCTGCATGCTCGAACTTTGGCACTTCATTTTTTTTTAAATTTTTGCTGCTGCTGGTGTTCATAGCCTCTAAACTAGTGGCTTATGTTGGTGATTTTTGATCAGGCACCGCTCCTTGCACGTTGCATACATCTTGGCTGCATTGACCCTGCCTCTGGAGCTTTTTTTTTTTAAAGGGATCAATTGCTACAGGAATCCTACAGGATGTCTTGTAGCTGCTTCTCTCTCTAAAATTTCAGGTTGATGCTTGAGCAGGGACTGAAGAGACAACTGAAGAAGGTTTTGAATCGAAGGAATAACAACTAGAATGCATCAGGTAAGAAACAAGTGAATATTGCTGCTGTTTTATTCATCATTTTTTTTAAAAGACATCAGAAACAAAATTCTGTGTTTTCTATGCAGGGAAGAAAAAGCGAGTGGAAATGTGGGTGTGCAGGGATGGAATGGAGAATTAGGAGGATGAATGGTGGCAGGGAGGTCCACAGGCCTATTGGACAAATTTCTAGACCTCGTATTCTTTTCTAAACTCGAGTTTGAGCTATCTGTAATTTCTACAGGAGCCTCCTGTAGAATGCACAGAGTTTCTTGTAGGGTGCGAAATTTTTAGAACAAGTGAGACCAAGGCCTGGGAGAAGATAGGGGTGATGGAGGAATGAACTATCAAGGGTGTATGCAGCCTGGCCATGTCTTTTTTTCCCTCTGTGACCCTCCTGCAATTTTTAATGAATTCAAAAGAAGTTAGCTTTTTTTTTATGAGACAACTGGGGTGCCTCTAGGAGGTTTTCACCCTCACTGCCCGTGCTGGGTGCCTCCAAGAGGTTTTCACCCAAATATATTTTATTCCTTTTTTTTTCTTTTTCTTTTTTTTCTTTTTTTTTCTTTTCCTCTCTTTTTTTTCCCTTTCTCTTTTTTGTTTTTTGTTTTTTTAGGGTGTGGGTGGAGTGGAGGCAGAGACCTGCTCCACTACCAACACTGTTTTACTCAGGTTATCAATGAATTCCTACTTGGAAAGGGGCTTCCTGTAGATCTTCAACCTATGCCCATTGACAAGCATGGGGATGGCTTCGTCATCGATGGTCCGGATCAGGACTGAACCTTTGTCATTGCATTTTTCTACTGCGTATGGTCCTAGCCATCTTGTCCTTAGTTTGCCCTTGAAATCTTTATATCTTGAATCATACAGCAATGCCCAATCTCCTTCCTGGAATTGTTTTTCTTTGAGGTGTCTGTGATGCAATATTTTTCTTTGAAGTTGGACTACCTCTGAGTGGAGAAGCGCCTACAATCTCTGCTCATCCAATCCATTTACCTGAATTAACCTTTCCTTTTGTGCATGGCTGAGATCTAGGTCCAGCCGAGTTGCCATCCTTAATGTGTTATATTCAAATTCTATTGACAACAGAACCTTCTTCCCATAGACCAGCTCATAGGGTGTGAACCCTGTGGTGGTTTTCCAGGTGGTGTTATAGGCCCAGGTGGCCTCAACCAATCAATCTACCCAATCTTTTCTGTTGCTGCTCACTGCCTTAGTCAAAATCCCTTCCAAAGTTCTGTTAGTGATTTCCACCTGTCCATTTGCTTGCGGATGATAAGGGGTGGAAGTTCTATGCTTCATCTTGTGATGTGTGAGTAGGTTTTCAATCAGATTGGAGGTAAACTGACTCCCTTGATTTGTGACTAATTCTCTTGGATAACCAAACTTGTAGAAGACATTTTCCCTAAAAAACTTAGCTACTTTTTCTTCTGTTGCTGCCTTGATCACCTTTGTTTCTGCCCATTTTGTTAGATAATCAGTACACACAATGATGTAAGATTTCTGTTTTGAAGGAGGGTTAATAGGACCCACAAAGTCCATGCCCCACTTCTCAAATGGCTCGAAAGTCACTTGAGGTTGCAGGGGAATCTCATCCCTTGGAGTAGGTTTCCCCATCCTTTGACATCTGTCACATTGGCTGATATATCTCCTGACATCTTGATGAAGAGTGGGCCAATAGTAACCTACTTGCAGAATTTTGAAGGCAGTCCTCTTTGCTGCAAAATGGTCCCCATAGGGCCCATCATGATAGGTTAGGAGGATGTCAAAAACTTCCTCCTCCCTGACACATCGCTTCAAAATTTGATCTGGGCCAAGTTTAAAAAGATTGCCCCCAATCCAGGTGAATGGGGCACTTTTCCTCACGATCTTGCTCTTCTCTTTTGAGGATAGGTGTGGCAGAAACTGTGCTGAAACCAAGTAATTTTCTATATCAACAAACCATGGAGAGAGTACTAAACTAGCAAATGGGTGTTCATCTAGCATTTGATCATCCACCATTCCTTCTTCACTTGCAGGTAGATCTAGTCTAGACAGAAAATCAGCAACAACATTTTCCTTACCTGGTTTATTAACAATGGTCAAATCAAATTGCTGCAATAAAAGTAACCATCTAATAATACGAGCATTTACATCCGGTTTATTCATAAAATACCTAATTGCAGCATGATCAATGTGTACGCATGTTTGATAGCCGGTGATGTAGTGTCTGAACTTATTTAGGGAATGGACTACAGCTAGGAGCTCCTTTTCGGTTACATTGTGGTTTAATTTTGCCTTGGAAAAGTTTTTACTGACAAAATATATGGCATAAGGCAACTTCTCATCAACTTTCCCTAAGGCTGCTCCTATCACTTTCTTCGAGGCATCTGTGTGAATGTGGAAAGGTAGGGCCAGTTTGGACCTCTCAAAATCGAGGCAGTTACCAGTTTACCTTTCAAGGCATCTAGAGCCTCTTTACAGTTGTCAGTCCATATGAACTCAACATATTTTCCCAAAAGACCAAACAATGGAGAGGCTAGCTTACTAAAATCCTTGATGAATCTTCTATAATACCCCGCTAAGACTTGGAAACTCTGAACATCTCTTACCTTTTGAGGAGGTAGAACCCTTTGGATGATTACAATTTTATTGGGATCCACCTGTAATCCTTGTTGAGAAATTTTATGACCTAGCACGGTCCCTTCAGTCATCAGGAATTCTCATTTTTCAGGACTGAGGGACAGGTTCATTTCAATACACTTGGCTAAAACTTTTCCCAGGTTAGTTAAAGCTTCCTGGAAGTTAGAACCGTAAGGGGTAAAGTCATTCATATAGATTTCCACTGAGTCATGACTCAATTCAACAAATATGCTCAATACTGCTCTCTGGAAAGTGGTGGGAGCATTGCACAAAGCAAAAGGAAGGACCTGATATGAAAAAGTACCCCAAGGACAAGTGAAAGTGGTCTTATCTTGGTCTTCTAGGCTGATTTGGATCTGGTTGTACCCGTTAAACCCATCTAGGAAGGAGAAGAACTTCTTCCCTGCCAGGCCATCTAACACTTGGTCTATGAAAGGCAAAGGGAAATGATCCTTCTTGGTCGCCTTATTTAGTTCCCAATAATATACACAGATTCTCCACTCCCGTTATTCTTTGGCACTAGCACCAAAGGAGAAACCCATTCGCTGACAGAAATAGGGTAGATGAATCCTGCATCCAACGACTTTTGTAGTTCTTCTTTGACAATGTATTTAAGGGCTGGATTCATCCTCCTTTGAGGCTGCCTAACTGGTTTACAATCTTCTTTAATATAAATGTGATGAGCACAGACTTAAGGGTGGACTCCCTTCATCTCCTTATAGCTCCAAGCAAAAGCATCCAAGCGATTTTTCAATAAGCCACACAGTTCTTTCTCCTGAGAGGTGGATAGGGATGAGTTGATCTTCAAGGTTCTTTCTGGGAAAAATTCCACATTCTTAACTCGAAGGGAGGTCGAATTAGCCACACAGAGATCAACTAATGGATTGGCTGGGTTTCTTTCACCAGCTCTTCTAATGGCAACACACTGGGGGGTGGACTCTGAATCAAGTTCTCAATAAGATCAGCCTTGGTTTGTGGACCCCCCATGGTAGCTTCCACTATGCACAATGGTGCGGAATAGACTTCATCCTCATCTTCCTCCTCCAACCAGAGAGGTAAATCATGTTCTAACAGAGGTTGGGTAGGAGGATATAGGACTAGCTATTTGGACATATTCCCGTTCTTGATTGTCATGTTCCCAACTCGATAAGTGATGCAGGCATCTGCAGTAGCCAACTAAGGTCTTCCCAGGATGAGAGGATACCCAGTGAGTTTTGCCTTTGGTGGAGAACCATGAAATCAATAGGGTACTCCCAGGAATCAATAGAGACCTTTGCATCTTCCACAATCCCCTCAGGGGTCACGGTGGAGTGGTCTGCTAGCTGCAGTATTGTTGTGGTGTTTCTCAAGGAACCCTGAAATTTGAGCTTGAGCATAGTGTCCTTGGTCATCACATTAATGGCAGCCTCTAGATCAATCAGGGTATGGGGGATCGCAGTGCCATTGATGTGGACATTGACTACAGGACTCCCAGGGTCTAGATATTTCAGACAGATTACCTGCCCCAACATCAGGTCGGACAATTGTCTTATGACATTGATAATTGGAGCATCTCTCCTGCGCTTGCCTGGGTTCTTGAAGCACTTCTCCTTGATCATCTTGTTGTATATAGGCACATCTTTTATGGCTTGGAGAAGTGGTATCTTTACACATAATTGTTTCAATTCTCCCAGAAGTTCAGTTTCTTCTGGGGTCGGTTGTGTGGTTCCAGTTAGTCTCTCAAGAAAGGGTGGAATGGCTTTTGGTTCACTTTCCTGTTTCTCTTGCTCATCCTCCTTAGGAGGAGGTTGGCTATCTGGGAGAACCTTTCCAGATCATAGGTTAATCTCCTGAATCTCCACAGCATAGGTTGGGCATGATGTTTCTCTAGTATATACCTACGGGGCCTGTCTGTTATTGGGGTTTAGGTTCGGTTGAGTAGGTATTTGGGGTTGTCTTGGTGGAGCAAGAGGTAATGGTTATGGTTGAGCAGGTGGTGGAGGAAAAAGAGCGGGAGGAGAGTTGCACTGGGGCCTCCACCCCTGATGAGGTGCATTCCACTGAGGGTGTGGCTGAGCATAAGAGTGAAATGAATGAGCAACTGGCGGAGCTTGGTACTGAGGAGGATACGACCAAGGAGGGGTTGTGGACCATGAATGATGAGCAGGGGGACCCCAAGAGGGCATGGAAGTGGTTGGACTGGGGTTGTAATAAGTCTGGGATGTCCCTTGCATCCCCTGTTGGTAAGGTCTGGGTCCATGTGGCCTCCTTTGGTTCATGAATAGAGTGGTTTAGTGGCTCCTTCGACCCCCTGATATGTAGCTTTACTTTTGGGCAAGGAAGGGCATTGATTCATAGGATGCTCTTCTTCACAGACTAAACACACTTCTATAGAGTGCAACGAACATTCATTCCTAGGATTCTTTCTAGTGCACTTGGGACAAAAGATGGCCAAAGCCCTCTCGGATTCCTCTTGTTTCCTTTTGATATGTAAGGTATCCATTTGCATAGAAAGAGTCTGCCTCACCTCGCTCTTGAAATCTTCCAGCCAATTCTCAAGTTCATTTCTAAGGGATGAACTGGATGAGGATGTACTGGCTAGAGGTTGACTTCCCCTACCTCTCTTTCTAGCTGACCTAGAATGGTTCCTGAACACAATCTTTATGTCATCATAAGGCAGTTGGTAGATGTCTCCCCTAGCCAGAAAATGGAGGGTATCTATAAGGTCTTCAAGGACTCCTCTGAGCAGAACTAACTTTAGAGATTCGGGGTCAAGCGTGCACCTGGCCCTTTTATAACTGAGTTGAAACCTCTCTTCATTGTCTTATAAAGATTCATCACTTCCCATGGTCATTCGGAAGATTTATTCCTTGGTATCCTTTGACCTACAATAATCCTGGTATTTGTTGTTAAAGGCTTTCTGTGTCTGGGCTCAAGTTGTGATACTATTTCTAGGTAACCCCATGAACTAGCACAATGCTGCATCCTTGAGGGTAGAGGGAAACAGTTTCAACTTCTGCTTGTCTTCTGCATAGTCATAGGTTCGAGAGAGAACAACAAACTCAAACAAGAAGGTATCAGAGTCTTCGGTAGTCAATCCATGGAAGTGAGGTAAGGCTGAAGGACTTATGTTTTTCATTTTTGTGTTCCCATTGGTCTCTCGGATAGGAAAGGTACCTTCTATTCTTTCCCTATCTCCTCTAACGTTTCTGTTTTCAGCCATGGTCTCAGGGGGAATGGTTTCTTGCTCTTCTTCTATTATAGGATCTTCATATATCTCTGGAGGTTCACCTATAGGTTCTTTTGGATCACTGCCACCAAAGAAGAGAGAAGTGTGACTTAGTGATGTGGTGGGGGTGTTGGGTAGGAATTTTCTTGAATTGTCTCTGTTCCTACGAGGCATGAAAGGAAATCTATTTTTGGCTGATTTTTGTTATTTTTTTGCTTGTACTTGCAAAACTGAAATGGATTGAACAACAAATTGAAACTAACTGAAATGAACTTGCTAAAATGAAAATTGCAGAATTGAAATGAAAGCAGGAAATGACTAATCTACTTTGCTCGAACGGAAATTGCAGAATTGAAATGAAAGTAGGAAATGCCTAATCTACGCTTGCTGAAATGAAATTGGAGAATGGAAATGAAAGCAGGAAATGCCTAATATACGCTTGCTGAAATGAAATTGCAGAATGGAAATAAAAGCAGGAAATGTCTAATCTAATTTTGTATAGTTAAAACAACTACTCTACGCCTTCTGAAATAAACTACTTAGCAAAATGTTGCAGTAGAAAATAGAAGAAAAACAATGCTCACAAAATAATCTGACGCTTCCCCGGCAACAACGCTAAAAATATGGTGAGCTCCAGTATTGCAGCAATAATGCTGCAACTCCTGGGGCTTCCTTCTGTGGAGCGATAAAAAGGTGTCTTGTGAACTCCTAATTACCTCACATTAATTATCAACCCAGGGACGACTTTTTATTTCAAGAGTGTACTCTGTCTGAGGCGGCTATTTACTTAAGAGTAATGTTTCGCAGTATAGTGCTTAAAACCCAAAAGTAAATGAATGCTTGAAAAAGAAATCTAATTGAAACAGCAAGAAACCGAAATGTTCTAAACTAAATCATTCATTCAAACGGCCATCAATCGAGGATATAGTAGCAATAACTCATTCCTCTAGAAATTGATGAAGGAAAAGGAATTAGAGTATGGATCATGGATCTGGGAGCATAATAGCGTCTGCTGTGTCTCACGACAGCCTTGATCCTCCTCCCACACTAAAACAGTAAATGCAAGTAAATGGAATGGAAATTAGAGCATGGACCAAAGATCTGGGAGCTAAGCAGCGGCTTGCTGACTCACTACAGCTTTAGACCTTCTCTCACACCAAAGCAATAAAGGCAAGTAAATAAATCAGCAGAAAGTAAAACGGAACGGCGAAATGGAAATGGGACAGCAATAAATGATACAGCAGTAAAATGGAACAACAATAATCAAATGGAACAACGGCAAGCAAATGGAACAGTAATCCTTAATGAATTACGAAACAACAACTATCACCCGTATGTACATGATTTACATTAATATAGCAATCTGAAAGTATTGAATGATATGATTACGTTTCTGAACAAAGTAATATTGTCTTCAAGCCTCGCAAATACTTATTTTATATGAATCCAATGATGATAACATTTATACAAATATCTTGCTATGGAAATAGATGCAATTCAAATAGATTCACTTCGCGTAATACAGAGACATGAGTTAAAGAACTTATTCAGATTCAGATATTAAGTATAAAGCATAGTCTATCATATGAAAGATATATCAGATTGCTGAAACAATAGAAATAAGCAAACCAAACACAATTTACAGTATAACAATACAACGGCAAGTGTCCGCTGGAGCCGGGCCCGTAGCTTCCAATGGCACCGCCGTAACTTACTTCAGATGCAGGGACGAATTGAACACCAAATCCTTTATATTGATTGCATTAACAGAAGTATACAAAATCAGATCTCAACAAGACTCCATGATCAAAGTTGTTCTGAAACTTATAATTACAACAACAGTCGTTTCTCTCCCTCCCGCCCTCTGATCTTTGGTTTCATTAAATAGAGAAAGATCAGAGCATAGATAATTACAATCATGATTTATCTTATAAATTTAGGTTGATTCTAACCCATTGATCAACAATAACAAGGCGGATTTGGGTTTGCAGCTAAGATTTGGAGGGCGGCCGCAACAGCAAATCTTAGAAAATCGTGCTCAAAGAACCCTGCGTTTCTCCCTGTACAAGCCGAATTTGGGCAAACTGTTCTGTTTGAAGATAATTGGGCCCGTTCTGGACAAAACCCATGTTCCGGATTTTCCAAATTCGTCTTCATTTGCTCAGAATCTTAACTGCAAAACTGTCACTCCTTAAACCAGCGAATTTCTGAGTTGGCTGATTTAAAAATCAAATCTTCAATCTGGAAGTTACTTTGGAGGCTAAAAATGGTAAATAAGGTTACAACCAACTTATTAAAACTATCATTGGTAAAATAATGCATAATAATCAATTTATTAGAAATAAAGGAGAATAAATAATATTTATTCATGAGAGCATAAATAATTAATAAAATGGATTTAAATGATAAATTATAATAAATGGCATGGTGAAGAATGGTAGAAATGGGTGAAATAAACGTTCACAAGTGACAATAATAATGGTATATTAACGACTCTACACCTTCTTTACTTTTATCAACACGGTAGTTCGTAACAAACTTGGAAGTGACAGTGCTCTATGCACAAGTACTAGCGCTTACTGTAGGCTGTCACTTGATCAGCTGGCGCAAGTTTGCTAGGAGCTCAAGCCAAATTCTATAAGTTCTCAGAAGAAGATTTTACTGTGATGGAAGAAATCTAACTATATAGGGGCTATTCTACTTGGAGAAAGAGACGAAAAACTGAAATGAAACACAAACCCTAGCAAACCCTAGTTTACCCACTAACCCTAATTTTGTAAGAAAAGAGATGGAAACTACCGGAATGGGTTCCATTGACTACTGAAAAGGTAAATTAAATTTATTCAAGCTACTTCTGAAAATAAATGAGAAGAAATCATCTTTTTGTACTTTTGAGCATTTTTATGTGGAATTATTATGCTTGTGTTTTGACTAGTTGTGGCTGTGTAGAGGTTTGGTGGAAAAGGAAGATGGAGTTGAATTTTGCAGAAGTTGAGGAAGGTGTGGAGGGGTCCTAAGAAGCCCCTAGTACCCTTATGAAGACTTCCATTACAATCAGACTTTGAAAAATCACTCACAGGAAATTCTACAGGAGGCTGCAGGGGATCTACAGGAGGTTCTACAGGAGGATCTACAGGAGGAGGCTGAAAGTGGTTTTTGGAGGTTTGAAGGTGGAAAAATGATGGGAGAGGGGAAATGAAGGTTGTATGAAGGTGTTGGGGGGTCTATAACTTGTCAAGGAAGGATTAGGGATGAAGGAGATGGTTGGATTTGTTCAAGGGGCAAGAAAGCAGCTTTATGGAAAAATGCAGAAATTAGGGTAGAGTGGTGAAATGATGACAATGAGTTGGGAAATTAGGGAGAAGTGAGCTGGTGCTGGCTGTTTTATGGAGGAATGATGAGCTTGGATGTCTTGCAAGAGATTTGCACATTTACTTCTCAAAACCGAGCAAAGCAAGAACAAAAAAACATAGTTTTGTCTATCTTAACCTAATTCTTGACCTAAAAATAGAAAATGCCGAACAATCACTTATGAGCAGAAAATCATGCCAAAGAAATATGATAGATGAACAAGAAATGATCTAAGCAAGTGAATCTAAACTACTATCAACCTTTCCAAATCAAAGTTATCACGCCAGCAGTTGCATGGAAGAGCAAAAACTGTGTTTTTGGTGGCAGTAGTAGTGCCTTGACCTCAAATCATAGTCTCAAGAAGGGAGAAAGGATATCAAGACCTGATGTTGGAATTTTTGAATCTTGTTCTGTCACTGCAACAACCTACTTAAGCAACTGAAACAAAACCAACTATGTTAACCATCAAAAGCAACCTATTCTAACAAAGCAACATGATTCTATGCAACAGAAATTAACTCATGAATGGAAGAAAAAACATATAAATACAAAAAGGAGGTGCTAGACAGCTTGGGTTGGGCCCTAACCCAAGAGCTTCAGCCCTCTGGAAAAGACCAGTGCTAGCTCAAAAACTATTCCATCTTCATTTATAAAAAAAAGCAGTTACATCACATAAACTGTCTTCAAAAAGAGCTTGAAAATGAGCTGAGTACAAGGATGCACAAAAGTGCGAAAATATACTAAGAATTGGCTAACCTACTGAGGCTCGAAGCCTTCTTATTTATACAAATGGGGACTCCCAACAGTCCTCCTAAAATTAAGGAACTCGGCTTCGTAGAACTGAAGATAACAACAATCCTACTTGACTTGCTTGGCTGCCCCTTGGAATCATCAATGTGGGCCTTTGTACTCCGAGCTGATGATGGAGGATTCGAGGAAAGGTGTCATTAATGAAGGAGACACCCTTCCTACAAGTCCTCTGCCCTGTTTCCTCGAGTTTGTCTGCCATTTTGCTCATAAATTCCCGGTCCTTGTCCAAAATTGTCTAAAAAATCTGCAATAAACACTTATTAGACTACATGGAAAAGTGAATAACCCAATCCACTCTACTGACATAAATATATTCAAAAACATGCACAAAACTACTGAGAATGGTGGATTAAATCGAAACAAGAGGCAAAATGAACCCGTATAGTTACCCATTTCTGGGATTCATCAAAAGCCTTGGTTGAAAATGAATCAAATCACAAAATCAAATGCCTCAGGTCTGATCAAGGAGGGGAATTTACCTCGGATGAATTTTTCGACTTTTGTGAAGAACATGGAATAAGAAGGGAATTATCTACTACAAGGAATCCTCAACAAAATGGAGTGGTAGAAAGGATGAACAGAACGGTTCAACAAATGGCTTGTGCTATGCTTGATGAGTTTGGAACTCCTGCAACCTTCTGTGGTGAAGCTGCATTTGCTGCCGTTACTATTCTAAACAAAACAAACGTCCGGGTAAACAACACTCAAACTCCTCATGAACTTTGGTATGGTAAGATTCCTACTGTAAAATACTTCAAAGTTTTTGGAAGCAAATGTTACATCGAAAGGACTGATGAAAAGCTTGGCAAGTTAGAACCTAAAGCAGATGAAGGCATTCTCCTTGGCTACTCTTCCCAAAGTAAAGGATATAAGTGTTACAATAAAATACTTGGAAAAATTGTTGAAAGTATTGATGTGGTGGTTGATGAAGTAGACAACACTCCAAAGCAGATAAAAACCGAAGATTTTGAAGATGATGAGGACTATCCTTCAACATAAAGTCAGACTAATGCTGAAGAAAAAACTTATGAGGCACCAGAAGAATAGATAAGGGTAGAGAAAAGACTCCATCCAGGTACATCCAGAAGAACCATCCAAAGACTCAAATTTTGGGGCAGAAAAAGGCAGGTGTACAAACAAGAATAACTATTACAGAAGCTTCAATCTATCTAGCATTTCTCTCCTCTGTCGAACCACGAAATATAAGTGAAGCATGCAAAGATGAATGCTAGGTCAAGGCCATGAATGAAGAACTTGAGCAGATTGAAAAGAATAACACTTGGGAATTGGTTCCTAGACCTAATGATAAGAATGTCATAGGGACCAAATGGATATTCAAAACAAGCTGAATGAAAATGGAGATGTAATTAGAAACAAGGCCAGACTTGTTCGTAAAGGGTATGCTCAATGAGAAGGTATAGACTTTGAAGAAACTTTTGCACCGGTTTCCAGACTTGAAGCCATAAGAATGTTCCTTGCTCTTTCTAGCTTTCAGAAGTTCAAAGTATATGAAATGGATGTGAAATTTGCCATTCTAAATGGAGAATTAGAAGAAGAAGTGTATATTGAGCAATCAGATGGATTTATCCTTGGAAATGATCCAAAACATGTATGTAGACTCAGAAAGGCTCTCTATGGTCTTAAAGAGGCTCCAAGGGCTTGGTATTATCATCTGGACAAATACCTCCATCAACAAGGTTTTTCAAAAGGATCTACAGATAGCAATCTATATATAAAAATTGACAATGATAAATTGCTAATACTTGTTGTGTATGTTAATGATATAACCTTTGGTAGCAATGAAGAAGCCATGAGTAAAAACTTTGCTTTGGTGATGCAAAAAGAATTTGAAATGTCCTTGCTTGGTGAGATCACATATTTTCTTGGTTTACAAGTCCAAAAAAACAAATACGCTATCTTTCTATCACAAACCAAGTACCTCAAGAAGATATTAAAGAAATATGGCATGGAAGATTCAAAACTAGTATGTACCCCTATGGTAATAGGATGCAACGTCAGCGCAAATGATGAATCAGCAGCAGTACATCAACCAACCTATAGATCCATGATTGGTAGTTTGCTCTATCTAACAGGTACCCAACCAGACATCATGCATGCAGTGGGAATAGTTGGAAGATTCTAGGCAAATCCAAAAGAAGAGTTAAAAGGATTTTCAAATATCTTCAAGGAACACAAAACTATGGCTTATGGTATCCTAGAGATACAGATCTCACACTTCATGCATATACAGATGCAAATTGGGCAGGAAGCGTGGATGACAGAAAAAGCACTAGTGGTGGTGCATTATTTATGGGTTCCAGATTAGTATCTTGGTTCAACAAGAAACAAAGTTCAATTGCATTATCTAAAACTGAAGCAGAATATGTGGTTGTTGCATCTTGCTACACACAAGTCCTTTGGATGATGCAAAAATTACAAGACATTCAAATCACTTGTACTCCACCTATCTCCATTTTATGTGATAATACAAGTGAAATCAATATTTCAAAGAATCCAGTGATGCATTCAAAGACCAAGCACATACCTATCAAATATCATTTTCTTCGGGAACAAGTGCATGAACAAAAGGTCAAATTGGAGTATGTTCCCTCCAAGGAACATGTTGCTGATATATTCACCAAACCATTGCCCAGGGAGACATTTCAATACCCCAGACATAAGATGGGAGTAGTTGATGCATCATCTTGCTGTTGACACTGATCTGTTTCAGAGAAAAATGGTTATACGCGAGTTTCATGAAGATCATCCATGTACATACGCTTGTTTCTGTGGATATAACCGTGTAAATGCTGGTTTGAAGAAAAAAATAGTAGGCCATACTTAGGATGAAAAGGGTCTGATATGGGTTTGACAGAGACCATCTGACACAGGTTCAGGGGGAGCATATACTTCTAATAATGCATTGTTGGCATTATCTTAGAAGATCTTGGTTCATTTTCACAACTGTTTTTGTTGGAACAAGTGCAGAGGGAGATCATGGTTGCTGGTGTGGATGATGATTGACAGATGCTACTGATGATAGTTGTTGATGACTATCATAGTCTTGTTTTAGATATTTTGTCTCTATGTCACGTATATCTTTTATTATCGAGGTCATGTAACGACCTATTTTAGTTTCCCCACTATGCCTGGGATGGATGATGTTTTATCATGTATAAACTCTTGGTATATCCCAACTTGGTTGGGAGATGGATGTATGTATGAATCCTTGGTGATAGGGAGGTCATTTATGATGTATAGAGTCATGTTCTTCTTGTATAACATCTTTTTGCATACCTTGCTTACAACGAGGGGGAGCATGGACAACACTCTTCAGTAGATCAGAGATTTCAGCATGTACTCAGGGGGAGCATAACCCTTTGCCCTTGATGAAAAAGGGGGAGAGTGACTTGGGGTTGCCATCAAGTCCAAAGGGGGATATTGTTGGCATTATGACACAAGTTTGGCACTGTTGGCACTATGACACAGGTGTTGTCCTTGATGGAAACTCACTTAGATGACATATCATAGTTAAGGCTCTCAGAATGAAGGAAAAAGAGATATACGCAGGTTCCACTTAACCAAGCCGCATATACACGCGGATTCATAGACGAAAAGGTACGTATGCATATACACCAAGTGACTTGGGGTTGCCATCAAGTCCAAAGGGGGAGACTGTTGGCATTATGACATAGGTTTGGCACTGTTGGCACTATGACACAGGTGTTGTCCTTGATGGCAACTCACTTAGATGATAGATCACAGTTAAGGCTCTTAGAATGAACGAAAAAGAGATATAAGCAGGGTCCACTTGACCAAGCTGCGTATACACGTGGATTCACAGACCAAAAGGCACGTATGCGTATACACACACTTTCATGCATAGAAAAGCGTGTACAATATGGAAAACTTGGTTTTTGGTCCTTGGTATTTGGACCTATGGTTTTGGACCATGGTATCTCGTCTGAAGTGTTGAACCCAGGTATTTGGACCTAGGTATTGGTTCTAAGTGGTTTTGGACCATGGTATTGAGTAAGGCCTCAGACTATAAAAGGGGAAGGAGATCATTAGGCAAGGGCACTCAAGGATCGAATATCTTATGAAGAGCAAGATCTAGAATACTGGTCATTGGGTTATGGTGCATAGTTAGATCTGAATCAAGGAGGAACCTGAGCGCTAGAAGAAGGATAAGTTCTATTGATGGGTCAAGATCTTAAGGCTTGAAGAGAAGTATCTTTGTGTGATTTTGATCTTTTATATTTGGCGCATGACTTGATCTATAAATCTGATGATCTGGGTATAACTGATGTTTGAATAGTTGAAAAGGGTAAATCATCTTTTATAGATCTGTACGTAGGTTCAGCATATCAAGGGCGTGTATACACGCTGGTTCTGTAATTCACAACAACGTATACTTAGGTTTGCCTTAATATATTAGCGTATGCACAAAAGTTCTACATATTGAAGTAGCGTACGTCTCATAAGATATGTTTTAGCTACTTCTGTTTATTACTGTATTGTTCTGGGTTCAAGATTGGTTTTTGGTTACGGTTACTATATTCTGGTTACAACATTTAGAGAAGTGATTGTTTGATTCAATTTTTGGTTGGTGCAAAGGAGATTGGTTGATGCAGATATATTTAATGTTTGATTGATGTTATTGATGGATCCAGTCTGAAAATTTATGAAACGTGGTCCCTGGAAGAAAAGAGAAGGTTGTAGCCTTCTGTAGGTCAGCACCTACATACTATTACATTAGCTAGTACAAGAGCTTAGGGGGTTGTAGCTCCCTTCCAAGAGAAGCTAGATAACGAAAGATGGTTGTAGCCTTCTGCAGGTAGAAGCCTGTGTACTGGTATAAGACTGCACTAGTACAGAAATATTGTAAAAATAAGTTTCTTATTAAAAGAAGATAGAGACGAATTGCAGCAGGCGGTTTTCACCCACATTGGGTTTCCACCTTATATCTTGTGTTCATGTGTGTTATTGCCTGTATTGTTTACTGCACTTGATTACTATAATTAACAGAAGTAGCGTATATCAATTTGTTTATGGAAATGAAAAATTGTTAAATTTCTAATACTGATTCACCCCCCCTTCTCAGTATTATTTCCAACAATTGGTTTCAGAGCAGGTCCTTTAGAAGAAGCTTGATCGCTTGAAGGAAGATCTATCATCATGACCAACTATGAAAAAGAGGCATCCATCAGGCCACTAATCTTTGATGGGAGCAACTTCGTCTATTGGAAGGTAAGAACCACAACATATCTTCACCTCTTGGTACAGAAGTTTGGGATATCGTGGAAGGAGGATACACATTTCCATCAGCAACTCCTACAGATATGGCTGTTAAAAAGCAATATGAAACAAATGCAAAGGTTGTCAATACTCTATTGGGGAGTCTATCTCATTTAGAATTTGTCAAGGTTATGCAACTCAAAACCGCCAAAGAAATATGGTACAAGATCATTCTAATTTATGAAGGAGACGATAAGGTAAAACATGCAAAACTACAATCTCTCAGAATTCAATATGAAACTCTCAGAATGGAAAATGATTAAAGTCTGCATAATTATTTCTTACGTATAGATGAGATTGTTAATCGCATGAAAAGCTTGAGTGAAGAGATAAAAGAAGTTACTTTAGTTGAAAAGGCTCTAAGACCTTTGTCTTCTAAGTTTGAATAAAAAGTTTCTGCCATAGAAGAAAAACAGAATCTTTAGAGTATTACCATCTCACAACTGCACGGAATCCTAACTGCTTTCGAAATGAGAAAAGGGGGTTCATCAAACATGAGAGAAACCGCATTCAAAGCTCCAAGAAAAGGAGAATACAATGAGTCAGGACATATGTCAGAAGGAGAAGAAGAATAAAACTTTGTCAAGAACCTTCAATGGGGATCTGGAAGATTCAAAGGTAAGCTACCTTTCAAATTCTTTGCTTGTGGAAGAGTCAGTCACTATGCAGCCAAATGTCCTCATAAAGATAAACTTGATAAAGGTAAGGAACCAGTTAAATGGAACAGAAAACAGAATGTAAGAAAGAAGAGCTATTGTACACATGAAGACAGTGATGGATTTTCAAATAGTGATGAAGATGAACATGGTAATGATTATAGACTTTTGATGGCTTTTAAACATGATGATTTCTTGGATGCTATAGATGAATATGGTCTCTATGAAGAAATTTCTAAACTTAAAATTTGTTTAGAAGAAAAGAGTATGATTATAGATACTCTGACATTCCAACTTGATGAAAGGCAAAAACACAATGAAAAGTTAAAATTTGAAATTGTGGGACTTAGAAAAGATATTGAGAAAACAAAAGCTCTTAATCTTAGATTTGCTAAAGGATCTGAAATGTTAGATGAGATTATCAAAGTGCAACGTTCTCCTCTAATCAAGACAGGTCTTAGATATATTGAAGAAGCATCTCAAGCATAGAAGCCATCCACCTCCAAAAGTTATCTTGATGCAGCAAGGAGAAGTGAACAGGTTGACAATCGTCAGCAAAGGCATAAAGCAGATCACCATGTAAATTGGAGTCAATCTATTTCAAGGATGAACAAAAGCTACAACCAATCACAGGTAAATCATTCTCAATTTGCCTCAAGAATGAATGCCAATGGAAACTACAATCACCTAGTCGGTAGATTTGATAATCGCAGGAATTTATTTAATGGCCAATGTTTCTCATGTCATAACTTTGGACACAAAGCTACTCAATGTGTTACCTACAATACCATCATGATGAGAGAAGCACGAAATCAAATGAGTGTGACTGGGATCATGAGGAGGACCTACAATAAATTTTCTGCTCTTGAAAATGAAATAGAATGCTCTATTTGTAACAACTTCGATCATGAAGATTCTGAATGCAGGAGTAAGTTTCAGAAAACATCTCAGAAGGCGCAAGCTTCATTGGGTCCCAAAACATGGAGAAAGAAAGAACCACAACCAGAAAGATGTGGTATAGACTTATATGTGGAAGGACAAGAAAATCAGTAGTACATCGACAGTGGATGCTCGAAACATATGACAGGTGATAAAGAGAAACTTTAGTCATATAGTCCCTTAGAAAAGGAAAGGAAGGTCTCATTTGGAAATGACACCCCTACACTCATAAAAGGTAAAGGCTCTGTTCTTTTGAAAGAAAAGGTCAAAGCTGGAAATGTTATGTATGTTGATGGGTTAAAGCATAATCTATTGAGTGTTAGTCAAATGTGTGATCAAGGAAATGAGGTAGTATTTTGATCAAATGGATGTATTGTTCGTGAGCTTGATACAGGAGAAAAAATGGTCAAAGGCATAAGAACTCCAAATAATTTATACATACTCAAGGGAGGACAACAACAATGCTAGCTAAGCAAAAATGATGAACACTAGCTATGGCACAAAATATTGGGGCATCTAAGCTTCCCTCAGATAAGGAAAGCATGCAAATATCAGACTATTCGTGATCTTCCTGACATCATAATTCTAGACAATACAATATACAAATCATGTCAGTTTGGTAAGCAAACCAGAACACATTTCCCTGAGAAGGAAGGATTAGCTAGTAAGCCACTTGAACTTGTCCATACTGATTTATGTGGTCCATCAAGGAAAAAGTCACCTCGTGGAGAAGAATACTTTATATTGTTCATTGATGACTTTTCCAAGATGTGTTGGATAGGACTTCTGAAGCATAAAGACAAAGCTTTCAAAAAGTTCAAAGCTTTCAAAGCCCTGGTTGAAAATGAATCAGATCACAAAATCAAATGCCTCAGGTCTAATCGAGGAGAGGAATTTACCTCGGTTGAATTTTTTTGACTTTTGTGAAGAACATGGAATAAGAAGGGAATTCTCTACTGCAAGGACTCCTAAAAAAATTGGAGTGGTAGAAAGGATGAACATAACGGTTCAACAAATGGCTCGTGCTATGCTTGATGAGTCTAGAAATCCTGCAACCTTTTGGGTTGAAGCTGCATTTGCTACCATTACTATTCTGAAAAAAGCAAACGTCCGGGTAAATACACTCAAACTCCTCATGAACTTTGGTATGGTAAGACTCCTACTGTAAAATACTTCAAAGTTTTTGGAAGCAAATGTTACATCAAAAGGACTGATGAAAAGCTTGGAAAGTTTGAACCTAGAGCGGATGAAGGCATTCTCCTTGGTTATTCTTCCCAAAGTAAAGGATATAAGTGTTACAATAAAATATTTGGAAAAACTGTTGAAAGTATTGATGTGGTGGTTGATGAATCAGGCAACACTCCAAAGCAGATAAAAGCCGAAGATTTTGAAGATGATGAGGACTATCCTTCAACATCAAATCAGACTAATGTTGAAGAAAAAACTTATGAGGCACCAGAAGAACAAATAAGGGTAGAAGAAAAGACTCCATCCAGGTACGTCCAGAAGAACCATCCAGAGACTCAAATTTTAGGGCAGAAAGAGGTAGGTGTACAAACAAGAAGAACTATTACAGAAGCTTCAAGCTTTCTAGCATTTCTCTCCTCCGTCGAACCATGAAATATAAGTGAAGCATGCAAAGATGAATGTTGGGTCAAGGCCATGAATGAAGAACTCGAGTAGATTGAAAAGAATAACACTTGGGAATTGGTTCCTAGACCTAATGATAAGAATGCCATAGGGACCAAATGGATATTCCAAAACAAGCTGAATGAAAATGGAGATGTTATTAGAAACAAGGCCAGACTTGTTTGTAAAGGGTATGCTCGACAAGAAGGCATAGACTTTGAAGAAAATTTTGCACCAGTTGCTAGATTTGAAGCCATAAGAATGTTCCTTGCCCTTTCTAGCTTTCAAAAGTTCAAAGTATATCAAATGGATGTGAAATCTGCCTTTCTAAATGGAGACTTAGAAGAAGAAGTGTATATTGAGAAACTAGATGGATTTATCCTTAGAAATGATCCAAAACTTGTATGCAGACTGAGAAAGGCTCTCTTTGGTCTTAAAAAGGCTCCAAGGGCTTGGTATTATCGTTTGGACAAATACCTCCATCAACAAGGTTTTTCAACAGGATCAACAGATAAAAATCTATATATAAAAATTGACAATGATAAATTGTTAATACTTGTTGTGTATGTTGATGATATCATCTTTGGTAGCAATGAAGAAGCCATGAGTAAAAACTTTGCTTTGGTGATGCAGAAAGAATTTGAAATGTCCCTGCTTGGTGAGCTCACATATTTTCTTGGTTTACAAGTCCAACAAAACAAAGACGATATCTTTCTATCACAAACCAAGTACCTCAATCAGATCTTGAAGAAATATGGCATGGAAGATTCAAAACCAGTATGTACCCCTATGGTAACAGGATGCAACCTTAGCGCAAATGATGAATCAGCAGCAGTACATCAACCAACCTATAGATCCATGATTGGTAGTCTAATCTATCTGACAGGTACCCGACCAGACATCATGCATGCAGTGGGAATAGTTGGAAGATTCCAGGAAAATCCAAAAGAAGCACATATTCAGGCAGTTAAAATGATTTTCAAATATCTTCAAGGAACATAAAATTATGGCTTAAGGTATCCTAGAGATACAGATCTCACACTTCATGCATATACAGATGCAGATTGGGTAGGAAGCATGGATGACAGAAAAAGCACTAGTGGTGGTGCATTCTTTATGGGTTCTAGATTAGTATCTTGGTTCAACAAGAAACAAAGTTCAATCGCATTATCTACAACTGAAGTAGAATATGTGGCTACTGCCTCTTTGCACACAACTCCTTTGGATGATGCAAACATTGCAAGACAATCAAATCACTCGTACTCCACCTATCTCCATTTTATGTGATAATACAAGTGCAATCAATATTTCAAAGAATCTAGTCATGCATTCAAAGACCAAGCACATACCTATCAAATATCATTTTCTCTAGGAATAATTGCTTGAACAAAAGGTCAAATTGGAGTATGTTCCCTCCAAGGAATAGGTTGCTGATATATTCACCAAACCACTACCCAGGGAGACATTTGAATACCTTAGATAGAAGCTGGGAGTAGTTGATGCATCATCTTGTTGTTGACACTTATCTATTTCAGAGAACAGTGGTTATACATGAGTTTCATGAAGATCATCCATGTACATATGCCTGTTTCTGTGGATATAGCCGAATATATGTTGGTTTGAAGAAAAAAACACTAGGCCAGACTCAGGATGAAAAGAGTCTGATATGGGTCTGACAGAGACCATCTGGCACAGGTTCAGGGGGAGCATATACTTCTAATAATGCATTGTTGGCATTATCTTAGAAGATCTTGGTTCATTTTCACAGATGTTTTTATTGGAATAGGTGCAGATGGAGATCATGGTTGCTGGTCTGGATGATTATTGACAAATGCTGCTGATGATAGTTGTTGATGACTATCATAGTCTTGTTTTAGATATTTTGTCTCTATGTCATGTATATCTTTTATTATCGAGGTCATGTAATGACCTATTTTAGTTTCCCCACTATGCCTGGGATGGATGATGTTTTATCATGTATAAACTCTTGGTATTGTTAGCTCTGCTACAGTTTGCAATATATAATGGATGAACTCAGGTCAGGCAATGCTGGTTTGGGTTGCAAAGGGTTTGCAACAGTTTGTTTTATTTCTCCCTTTCATTTGCCTTATACTCTTTTAACCCCTTACTCCTCCGTTTCTTCCTTCCCCTTTATCCCTGTTATTCCCCTTTTTAAACCTCGCCTAAACCCTTGTTTACCTAGCTCCCGGGCTTCTTTGTGTTTAAAACTTAATAAACCCTGATACCCTTTATTAAAGGCCTGAAACCCTTTAAAACCCACATTAACCTTTGTTTTTATTTTAACATGGGCTCTAATGTTTAATTCATTATAACGCGCGCATATAATAAAATCATAACTCGGCGAGCCCCTTACCGGTCACATCAACCGTCATATCAACCAACATGCGCATTCGTTCTCGGCCGTCTAATGATCCTGTCTCATCATCCGACGGTGTTCGCAAGCTTTTGCCCCATTAACTGCTCGTTTGTTAGCCCGCGAGAAAGTGGTTTTCCCCACCGACATACCTGCCACGTGTCGTCATATTACTACGTCGCTCCCGCCTGTACATAAACCACCGCAGCACCATAAGCGGTGCAATAAAAGCGCTTTCCGCCTTTCTGTACGACTCCTGGCAGTTAACGCGCATGCTCCTTTCGCTCCCGATCACCATCAGATCTGCTACATCTAGATCCGACGACCCTCATTTCTTCATCCACCTATCTCCCGACACCCCTCATCAAATGATCTCTGCCATTGATTTTAGTGATCCGATGGTTGATACTGTCCCGGTGGTGTCTTTGCCTCCCGCTATCAGATCTCGATTGTTCCCGTAATCCAATCCAGCGACCAGTGTTTCATCCCGGCTCCTGTTCGTGTTCAAGGTATTTTTAGGTGTTTTCGGCCTGAGCTATGCATGCAGAGAAGGAGGGAAGTTATGATCTAGGAACCTATGCATTAAAGCCCTCAGCTATATATTCAACATAGTGTACCTCCGAAGGACAAAAAAGGACCACCTTGAGTAGATAAATTACTACAACAGTTATTGAAAATCATGCAGATAATACTTGACATGTTCAAGGAGTACACCAGAGTACAGAGAAAGCAATTTTGTTCATTAAAACATTCAGATTGTAGCAGAGGACCCATATCTAACTGTAAATGCAGTTGGTGATCCATTAAGACACCTCCACGCATAGCCTAGCAGAGCAATTGTGTAAACAAAATCTATATATACTGAAAAACAAGATGTAATCAGGTTGATGAGTGTTATACTGTTGTAAGCTTCAACTTCTGGAGGCTATAACTACTGTGTAACCTGCAGCTTCTGGTCTACATTTCCAACTAGTACAAGCTTCTTTTGCTGTTGATTGCTCACTTTCCACTTCTTCTTCTTATTCCAGGATGTGCCTATTCTGCATTTATTCATGTGCTGTTAATGTTCAGCATTAGAGGGGTTGTCATCCCATCTCTGTGTTAGGATTTAACATGTATCATTGAATTTGCTTGCAGGTTTCTTGTATTTTAATACCAGAGAGTTGTCATCCTGTCTGTGTATTAGAAGACAGAGTTACAGACCTTTTAACTAGTTGCAGCTGGCCATTACATGGTCATGTGCATCTGCTGGTGTGATCAGTCTTCTCCATCATCACATTTTCCTTAAACTGTGAGTAATTGGTGGTCTAAAACCTTGTAGTTTGGGGGTGTTCACCCATGTCTGAGGTTAAGCATAGTAGGAGTGGTTATCTGGCTTGAATATGCAACATTTGTTTCATTCATCCACTAATTTATCCAACTTTTTGTTGAGTTTTAATGTTCCTGAGCATAACTTATACAACCTAGGTGAGTTTCTTGGGGTGATAACATTAATTGGCGCCGTTGTTGGGGAGAGGAGAATCGAAGCTCAGCTTCCCTGGGAGAATGACACAGCTTCAAGCTTTGATGACAGACAAGGTTTGAACACAGTTTCTGGTTGTAATCATCTGTTTGGCGACTCCACTGGGGGAAGACTATCTTTTGGCGACTCCACATTGAAGTTATAGCTCAGTTTATGAGACACACTCGAATAAATCCTCAGAAATTACCAGCTGAACCAGTGCCTGAACTTGAGAAGATTGTTGAATCCAAGAAAGCTTCACAGAAAGGGGCATTAGGATTAGGTAAGCCTAAGAAATCTAATTCATCTATGAAAGATAAAGTTATTGTTGAAGATTTGCAATTTGAAGATTTAGAGCACAACACTGTTAATAAGGAAAAATCTGCAGAGATAAGTGCAACCCCTTGTTCAATTAGTTCCCCTTTGAATCTCAGTCCAGAGAAAGTTTCCCATTCAGTCCAAAACATCCCTTTATCTTTGCCATCTATCACATTACTCCCTACCATTCAATCTGTTAGTATTCTTCCAAATATTCCAATCATGGCAGGACAACAAGCTCCTACGAGGATAGAAAGAATTGTAGCTGCCAGATATGGACCATTGGTGTTTCCTGTGCCTTTAAATCCTATTCTTGTGGGAGAATATCAAAATATATGCCTAAATTCACTGGCACAGAGGGAGTAACAACAGAACAACATCTAGAAGCTTTTTACAGTTATGCTGATAATTTGGATATAAGTGAAAACGATGTGTGGATGAGAGTTTTTGTCCAGAGCCTTGATGGAGAGGCTAGGAAGTGGTTTAGAGAATTACCCCAGAGATCTATAACAGATATTGAAGCATTAGATGATGCATTTTTGAAGTAATGGGGAGATAAAAAAGATTTGCTGTATTACCATACTGAGTTTGGTAATCTGAAGAGGGAAAATGGTGAATAAATACCTGATTTTAATAAAAGATTCAATCGAATGTATAGTAAGATACCAGCTGAGGTAAAACGTACTCCTACCTTTGCCAAAATCACTTATGCCAATGCTTTTGACTCTGATTTCTGCCTGTTATTGAGAGAAAGGAGATGTGCTACGCTGGCAGACATGCAGGATGCAGCCTTAGAAGTAGAGTCCAATATTATGGCAGCAGAAAAGCTCAAAAGTCAAGCTGACAGGAGAAGATAGAGAAATCAGGCTTCTACTTCTTCTGCATCATCTTCAAACCCTAAATTAGATAAAATGACCAAGATGATAGAGTCATTGGCTGCCGAAATTTCTAAGCTAAAGGTTGAGCAGAACTCAAGAAAAACAAGGCAGCAGAACACATTTGCTCCAAGAAACCCCAATCCATTCAGAAGAGAAAATGAGCAGTTACAAATTATGCAGAGGGGTGAAGATTCAAAAGAAGATTAGAAAGTTAAAGCTCCTTTCCAAAATGTAGTCATGGAGGAGGAACAATTTGAAGAAGATGAGGATGAAATTCATTGCATGGAAGATAAAGGCAGCGCTGCATTTTTGACATTAGCTGAGTATGACCAATCATTGTTGCAGGAACAAAACAGTCAAGAGTGGGACAGAGGAGCTGCTCTACAAACTAAACAGTAGCAAAGATATAATCTGAGATCCAATGCAAAAAATGCCAAGGAAAATCCTACCCAAAGAGCTGCTGTCCAAACAGAACCACAAAATATCAAGCAGAGAAGACCAGCAGCTGATCCAGTCATCCTCAAAGCTCCAGTTCAAGAGGTAAAAAGTTTTGATAAGTCATCTTCTTCTTTCAGCTTTGAGTCAGAAGTTCATAAATTGAAAATATTTGTGCCTTTGGTTGAGCTGGTGAAGAGTGAGATATTTAGGAAGCCTATCCTTGAAGCCCTGGAGCTAGATACCAAACAAGCCTCCACTGACTCTGTTAATTTGCAAGACGACAAGCCTGCCATTCTGCTCAGCCCAATGATTGACCCTGCTGATAATAATTCTCCATCTTTTTATGTCTCCTTGATCATTCATGATAAAATCCTTCACAGTTGCTTGCTAGACACAAGGGCCAACCACAATTTAATGCCTAAAGCTGTCATGGAAGAGTTGGGCCTTGATATCACCAGATCCTATCATGATTTATTCCTTTTGATTCAAGGAAGGTGAAATGTCTTGGATTGATTAAAGATTTGGCCATTACCTTAACTCAGCTACCCATGAAGAGTATGATGATGGATATTGTGGTAGCAGATGTCCCTCCTAAGTTTGGCATGCTTCTGTTTAGAGGGTGGATTAAGAGACTAGGTGGGACATTACAGAATGATTTATCTTATGCCACTGTCCTAGTGTTTGGAGGAGAAATCAAGAGATTGTACAGAGAAGCACAGTTGGCATATATCATTAGTGATGAGAAGAATCCTACAAATCATGCTATATATGCAGTGGACACTGATTTTGGAGCATGCATTCTCCAAATAGAAGAATTTCACAAGGCGAAATGCAGCTTAGGAAACCAATTGTTCAGGTTAAGAAAGAGCAAGGAAGTTAGATTTGGGAGTTATTCTTTGATGGAGCATGTTCTAGGGAAGCTGCAGGAGCAGGGGTGGTGCTAGTAGCTCCACAACAAGAAAGCATTCAGATGTCTTTTAAGCTGTTTTTTAAGTCACAAATAACATAACAGAGTATGAGGCTTTGCTGTTGGGCCTTAATGCAGCAAAAGACAGAGGAATCAAGAGTATAAAGGTATTTGGAGATGCTGATATGATAATTCAACAAATAAATAAAACATTTCAGGCAAATAACCCCAGGTTGAAAGCATATAGAGATGAGGTATTGAGAATCAGAGACTCTTTTGATTTTTTATGTATTTCATACATTCCTAGAGCCAAAATCAGCTTGCTGATTCCCTTGCTGTTTCTACTAGTCTATTTATTCCTCCATTGCCTCCCAGATTGGTTTATGAAGTTCAAATGAGGTACAAACCTTCATTGCCTGACAATGTCCACCATTGGAAAGTTTTTGATGATGATGATGAGTTGAATAGGTTCCTTCAAGTTATTGATGAGTTTTCTGAGATGCAAATTGACCAAGAAAATGATGCCTTGTTAGAAAAACCCCAGTCCCAGCTTAGAAATAAAATTGGCAAAAATAGCATTGTCCAGCTTCCTAGTAACCATATTCCCAAGGGCCTAATTCCTCTTGAAAGGCTGTTTGATCAAAATGATGTGCCTTACAAATCTGCTCAAAAAGAAGACCAATCTACAGTCTGCAAACATGATATAGGAAGTCGAGGTAAGCCTAGGTATGTGAATTTGTCCACTCATTTGTCTGCTGATCAAAGTGCTGAATACTGCAATTTAATGAAGCAATTTGTTGATGTGTTTTCCTGGGAGTATAGTGACCTCAAAACGTATGATAAGAATATAATTCAACATAAAATCCCTCTGGAGAAAGACACTATTCTCTTCAAATAGAAGCTGAGACCGATAAATCCTATGCTTCTTCCTCTAATTGAAAAAGAAATTAAAAAATTGTTGGCTGCCAAGATTATTGTGCCTCTCAGATATTCCAAATGGGTAGCTAATCTAGTGGTGGTGAGGAATAAGAGTGGAGAAATAAGACTGTGTGTTGATTTTAGAAATCTAAACAAATGCTCCAAGAAAGACAACTATCCTTTGCCAAAGATGGAGCATTTGTTGTAGAAAGTCTCAGGAGCTAAAGTGATGTCATTTTTGGATGGATTTTCAGGCTTCAATCAGATTGCTGTACACCCAGATGATCAAGAAAAGACTGCATTCACCACTCCTTGGGGCACTTTTATGTATCCTAAAATGCCATTTGGATTGATGAATGTTGGAGCCACCTTTCAGAGAGCTATGGATATAGCGTTTGTGGGAGAGAAGGAAAAATTTGTCCTTATCTACCTTGATGATATAACTGTTTATTCCAGCAGCCATCAAAATCATTTACAACATTTGAAAAAAGTATTCTTGAAGTGCAGGAGGTTTGGAATTTCAGTCAATCCTAAAAAATCTCAATTTGCTTTAAATGAAGGCAAGCTGTTAGGACATATTGTGTCTATTGTAGGTGTTCAGATTGATCCAGAATGAGTAAAATCCATACAGACTTTGTCTATTCCAAGATCAAAGAAGGATGTTCAGTCTTTTTTTGGCAAAATAAATTTTGTCAGGAGGTTTATTCCAAAATTTGCAGAACTAGTGAAGCATGTTACCTCCATGTTGAAGAAAGGAGCAGAGGTAAGATGGAATGAAGCAGCAAGAAAATCATTTGATTCCATCAAAAAAGCTATTATGGAGGCTCCCACACTAAGCAGCCCTGATTACAGTAAGGAGTTCCATATTTTCTCATTTTCCTCTGAAGACACCATTGCAGCAGTTTTATTGCAGCAAGATGAAGAAGGTTCAAAACATCCAATAGTATTTTTCAGCAAGAACTTGAGGGATACTGAACTAATGTATGATATTATTGAAAAATAGGCATATGCTCTTATTAATTCCTTGAAGGCTTTCAGAGTTCATATCTTGCATTCAAAAATAATTTCATATATGCCCTCTGCTGCAATAAAAGATGTCTTGACACAACCTGATGCTGATGGAAGGAGGGCAAAATGGATTGCTAAAATGATAGAATTTAATATAGAGCTGAAGCCCACCAAGCTGGTCAGAGGTCAGGGTCTTGCCAAGTTATTGGCTAAAGAAAATTGCAGGTCTTTAGATGTTCATTTCTTGTGTGCTATCGCAGTAAATGGCCAGGCAGAAAAAGAGGAAACAACCGAAATACAAAGAAAGAAGTCAGTGCCCGAGAGTCTAGCTTCTTGTAATTGGTATGCTGAAATAATTAATTTTCTGCTGAAGCTAGACATCCCTTCAGGATTTACTCAAAGTCAGGCCAGAAATTTAAAACTTAGAGCAGCAAAGTATTGCATTATTGAAAATCCGCTCTACTGGAGGGATCCATCTGGTGTGCTTTTAAGGTTTCTGGACAAAGAAAAATCAAAAGAAGTTATGCAACAGTTTCATAACAGCATGTGTGGAGGGCACCATTATTGGAAAACTACAGCCCACAAAATTCTCAGAGCTGGGTACGATTGGCCCACTTTATTTTCTGATGTATTTTCTTTTGTTAAATCTTGTGATAGGTGCTAGAGATTTGAAGGAAAACAACAGTTGAAATCCATGCCCTTAAAACTAATAATTGCAAAAGGACCTTTTCAGCAGTGGGGCTTGGATTTTATTGGAGAAATCAATCCACATTCCAGTGGCCAGCACAGGTGGATATTAGTAGCAACTGATTATTTCACAAAGTGTATTGAAGCAATCCCTACAAGGAAGGCTGATCATAATGTGGTCATCAAGTTTTTGACAGGAAATATTTTCACCAGATTTGGTTGTCCACAGAAATTAATAATAGATAATGCAGCAGCTTTCAGGGGAAAGGAATTGGTGGAAATGTGTGACTCAATGGGTATCAAACTTGTTCATTCCACCTCTTATTATCCTCAAGGAAATGGTCTAGCAGAATCCTCTAATAAAAGTCTGATCAGGATAATTAGAAAACTGTTAGAGGACAATAAAAAGAATTGGGATTCAAAGCTCAAGTATGCACTGTGGGTTGATAGAGTGACCATTAAAAAATCCATAGGGAATTCTCCATTCAAGCTGGTATATGGCACTGATGCTGTATTCCCAATTCAGCTAATTCTCCCTGTGGCAAAATTCCTTCAAGAAGAGCAGGATGAGGAAGAATGCATGGCAAAGAGGATCACTGATTTAGCAGAGTTACATCAGATTAGAGAAAAACTGGTTGAAAAGGCTGCAACACATCAGAGAAAGGTCAAGGAAGCCTTTGACAGGAAGGCGAAAACAAATAATTTTTAGATTGGTGACTTGATTTTAAAATGGGATGCACTGAAGGAAAAGAAAGGAAACCATGGGAAATTTGATGCTTTTTGGATAGGGCCTTTCATCATTTCACAGGTTCAAGGGAACAACACCTTCATACTAAAAAGTATGAGGGGAGAGACAGTTTTTGATGGCCCAGCCAATGGGTGGTTTTTGAAAGTTTATGTTCTTTAAGGTCTGTTGGCCTTAAAGGTTGTAAACATTTTGTTTTTATCAGTTTTGTGCAGGCAAGTAGACTCCATGCCCAATGGAACACTAGGAATTTTGATTAATTGGTTTTCAGCTGGAAGGCATTGATCTGCAGGTTCTTGACACCTCACAGGGGGGATCTCATCCCCAGAAGGAGCTAGTGTTAGCTCTGCTACAGTTTGTAATATATAATGGATGAACTCAGGTCAGGCAATGCTGGTTTGGGTTGCAAAGGGTTTGCAACAGTTCCTTTTATTTCTCCCTTTCATTTGCCTTATACTCTTTTAACCCCTTACTCCTCTGTTTCTTCCTTCCCCTTTATCCCTGTTATTCCCCCTTTTAAACCTCGCCTAAACCCTTGTTTACCTAGCTCACGGGTCACTTTGTGTTTAAAACTTAGTAAACCCCAATACCCTTTATTAAAGGCCCGAAACCCTTTAAAACTCGCATTAACCTTTCTTTTTATTTTAACCTGGGCTCTAATGTTTAATTCATTTTAACGCGCGCATATAATAAAATCATAACTCGTTGGGCTCCTTACTGGTCACATCACCCGTCATATCAACCAACATGTGCGCTCGTTCTCGGCTATCCGATGATCCGTCTCGTCATCTGACGGTGTTTGCAAGCCTTTGCCCCGTTAACTACTCGTTCATTAGCTCGCAGGAAAATGGTTTTCCCCGCCGACCTACCTGCCACGCATTGTCATATTATTGCATCGCTCCCGCCTGTACGTAAACCACCGTAACACCATAAGCAGTGCGATAAAACCGCTTTTCGCCTTTCTGTACGACTCCCAGTAGTTAACGCGCGTGCTCCTTTCGCTCCTGATCACCGTCGGATTTGCCGCGTCCAGATGCGACGGCCCTCATTTCTTCATCCGCCTATCTCCCAACAACCCTCATCAAATGATCTCCGCCATTGATTTTAGTGATCCGATGGTTGATATTGTCCCAGTGGTGTCTTTGCCTCCCGCTAGCAGATCTCGATCGTTCGCGTAATCCAATCTAGCGGCCAATGTTTCATCCCGGTTCCTGTTCATGTTCAAGGTATTTTTAGGTGTTTGCGGCCTGAGCTATGCATGCAGAGAAGGAGGGAAGTTATGATCCATCGACCTACTCATTAAAGCCCTCAACTACTGTATTCAACGCAGTGTATCTCCGAAGGACAAAAAAGGACCACCTTGAGCAGATAAATGACTACAACAATTATTGAAAATCATGCATATAATACTTCACCTATTCAAGGAGTACACCAGAGTACAGAGAGAGCCATTTTTTTCATTAAAACATTCAGATTGTGGCAGAGGACTCATATCTAACTGTAAATGCGGTTGGTGATCCATTAAGACATCTCCACGCATAGCCTAGCAGAGCAATTGTGTAAACAAAATCTATATATACTGAAAAACAAGATGTAATCAGGTTGATGAGTGTTATACTATTGTAAGCTTCAACTTCTGGAGGCTATAACTACTGTGTAACCTGCATCTTCTGGTCTGCATTTCCAGCTAATACAAGCTTCTTTTGTTGTTGATTGCTCACTTTCCACTTCTTCTTCTTATTCCAGGCTATGCCTGTTCTGCATTTATTCATGTGCTGTTAATGTTTAGCATTAGAGGGGCTGTCATCCCATCTCTGTGTTAGGATTTAGCATGTATCATTGAATTTTCTTGCAGGTTTCTGTTATTTTAATACCAGAGAGTTGTCATCCTGTCTATGTATTAGAAGACAGAGTTACAGACCTTTTAACTGGTTGCAGTTGGCCATCACAGGGTCCTGTGCATCTGCTGGTGTGATCAGTCTTCTCCATCATCACATTTTCCTTAAACTATGAGTAATTGGTGGTCTAAAGCCTTGTATTTTGGGGGTGTTCACCCATGTCTGGGGTTTAGCATAGTAGGAGTCGTTATCTGGCTTGAATATGCAGCATTTGTTTCATTCATCCACCAATTTATCCAACTTTTTGTTGAGTTTGTAATGTTCCCGAGCATCACTGATATACAACCTATGTGAGTTTCTTGGGGTGATAACAGGTATATCCCCACTTGGTTGGGAGTTGGATGTATGTATGAATCCTTGGTGATAGGAAGGTCATTTATGATGTATAGAGTCATGTTCTTCTTGTAGAACATCTTTTTGCAGACCTTGCTTACAGTGAGGGGGAGCATGGACAACACTCTTCAGTAGATCAGAGATTTCAGCATGTACTTAGGGGGAGCATAACCCTTTGCCCTTGATGACAAAGGGGGAGAGTGACTTGGGGTTGCCATCAAGTCCAAAGGGGGAGATTGTTGGCATTATGACATAGGTTTGGCACTATGACACAGGTGTTGTCCTTGATGGCAACTCACTCAGATGACAGATCACAGTTCAGGCTCTCAGAATGAAGGAAAAAGAGATATACGTAGGTTCCACTTAACCAAGCCACGTATACCCGCGGATTCACAGGCCAAAAGGCGCATATGCATATACGCCAAGTGACTTGGGTTTGCCATCAAGTCCAAAGGCCGAGATTGTTGGCATTATGACACAGGTTTGACACTTTTGGCACTATGACACAAGTGTTGTCCTTGATGGCAACTCACTCAGATGACAGATCACAGTTACGGCTCTCAGAATGAAGGAAAAGGGATATATGCAGGGTCCAATTAACCAAGCCGCGTATACACATGGATTCACAGACCAAAAGGCGCGTATGCATATACACGCACTTTCATGCACATAAAAGAGCGTACAGTTTGGAAAACTTGATTTTTGGTCCTTGGTGTTTTGACCTATGGTTTTGGACCATGGTATCTCGTCTGAAGTTTTGAACCCAGTTATTTGGACCCAGGTATTGGTTCTAAGTGGTTTTGGACCATGGTATTGAGTAAGGTCTAAGACTATAAAAGGGGAAGGAGATCATTAGGCAAGGGCACTCAAGGATCGAATATCTTATGAAGAGCAAGATCTAGAATACTGGTCATTGGGTTATGGTGCATAGTTGGATCTGAATCAAGGAGGAACCTGAGCGTTAGAAGAAGGATAAGTTCTATTGATGGGTCAACATCTTAAGGCTTGAAGAGAAGTATCTTTGTGTGGTTTTGATCTTTTATATTTGGCACATGACTTGATCTATAAATTTTATGATCTGGGTATAACTGATGTCTGAATAGTTGAAAAGGGTAAATCATATTTTATAGATTTGTACGCAGGTTCAGCGTAGCAAGGTCGCATATACATGCTGGTTTTGTAATTCACAACAACGTATATGCAGGTTTGCCTTAATATATAAGCGTATGCAGGCAAGTTCTACATATTGAAGTAGCTTACGTCTCATAAAATATGTTTTAGCTACTTCTTTTTATTGCTGCAATGTTCTGGGTTGAGGATTGGTTTCTAGTTACGATTACTGTATTCTGGTTACAACGTTTAGAGAAGTGCTTGTTTGATTCAGTTTTTGGTTGGTGCAAAGGAGATTGGTTGATGTAGATATATTTGATGTGTGATTGATGTTATTAATGGATCCAGTCTGAAAATTTATGAAACGTGGTCCCTGGAAGAAAAGAGAAGGTTGTAGCCTTTTGTAGGTCAGCACCTACGTACTAGTACATCAGCTAGTACAAGAGCTAAGGGGGTTGTAGCTCCCTTCCAGGAGAAGGTGGAGAACAAGAGAAGGTTGTAGCCTTCTGTAGGTAGAAGCCTACATACTGGTATAATACTGCACCAGTACAGAAATATTGTAAAAAGAAGTTTCTTATTAAAAGAAGATAGAGACGAATTGCAGCAGGGGGTTTTCACCCACATTGGGTTTCCACCTTATATCTTGTGTTCATGTGTGTGATTTCCTATATTGTTTACTACACTTGATTACTATTTTATGGTTCTGATACATAGATTAAGATCAGCTAACTAAATTAGAAGTCTGTAAGATATATGCGGTTTTCTCTAGACACAGCTGCATATATACGTAGGTTTAATTAACGGAAGTAGTGTATATCAATTTGTTTATGGAAATGAAAAATTGTTAAATTGCTAATACTGATTCCCCCCCCCCCCCAGTATGAAAACACTTAATTTTTTTGAGGTCCTTCTTCTCGCCCTGGTTCTGGATGGATTTTGGCTTGCCTTGGGCCTAATTTCCCTTGGATTTATTTTCCTTGCCCGCCAAGGAAAATTTTTCTTCCTCCTTAGCTCTGGCTGTGACACCATCTCTAGTGTTTCTTCTATTCTCCTCTTGCACCAAGTCAACCCAAAGTCTATCCCAATCTGGTAGCTTGTCTCTTCCATTGACTGAATCCTTATAGCTGTGCCAGGATTTTAGAAGGCCAAGGAGTGCTTAGCTCACAAGTTCAGATGATGGCACATTTTATACTACTCCTCCTAGTTCATCTCTAACCTGAGTGAATCTCGATAGGTATTGTGGAATGGTTTCATTTTTATGCATTTGAATTCTTCTGAATTTATCTATCAATGCCAATTTCTTTCCATCACTATTGCTTTGGAAGAGATTTGTGAGATTTTTCCACATTGCCAAAGGAGTCTCCTTTCCATAAAATTTCTAAACCACATGATCTCTGACACCCTCAAGAATAATCCGCTTGACCTTTGCTGTGTCTTTCTTCCACTGAGCAATTTCTTGTGAATTTGATGCTGCTGGTTTGGGAATATAAGTTTGTGTATATTCCCATACTCCATTATCATCCATGACAACTTCCATCTTGTCTTTACAAGCACAAAAATTCAAGGTGCCCTCCAATGCATACTCAAGCCTCAATCTTTTGAAAGACATTTTTCTCTCACTAAAGAGAATCTACACCAAAAACTATGCAAATCGAAATTTCTCTGAGAGAAGATCTGGAACAAGGTTTCTATGTAGTCTTCCGATCCTTCGATATAATGTAGAAATTGCAGGAAATTTACTACTTCCAATGAAATCAAGCTATAATCAAAAGATATAAATTTCTTCTACTATTCAATGAAAAGGAAAAGACATGATAGAAACGCATGCAATAACATGCAACCATAAAAGCATAAGGATGAGAATATGGATCAATTACAATGTCTTGCTTCAATCTTCAAGCACACCATACACTGCAATTTTGATCTCCTGCTCACTGACTTGCTTTGAACAATGCTTAACCAACTCAAGCCTCTTCCTTCCTCCTATTTCCTTGGGCAATACTTGAGGAAATTAACTCCTAAAAAATAGGAGAATTCCCTATTTCCTTGTGAAAATCCTAAGGGAATTGACCACTTGCTCAATGCAAAAACTCTGTACACTCAACTAGTATACAATTGATAATTACAATGTGCCTTTTCCTTCACTCCAACTAGGAAATTCTAATTCCATGCATGATTGGGTTTATTTTTAGTAGATTGATTAGTTAATTGAGAGATCAATGAGTTGACAAATTTTATAACTACTCAAGTGAACTTCTGCTGACTACACTAAATACTAGAGCTTAGTTAAGAGCTTAGTTAACTAAGTTTAACTAACAATAACTCCACTAGATTGCTAAATTTTTGCAATCAATCCATGCACAACTCTACTTCTAGCCTACAACTTGAATTTTACTGACTTAACTAAGAGACAAATCCATGTCATTCTAGCTAACTGCAATCTAGGTCATCCCACTAATGTGGAAAATTGAATTTCTCCATTTGACTAAGGCACAAGTCAAATGAAAACTTTTCTTGCTATAATTTAACAAAAAATGTCTATGATAGCCCTGTTCTTACTACACGTATGTCCATAATAGGGCTCGACCTTGTCATCACCTTAACATTATAACTACAACTATCAAATCCCTTAAAAATTCCTTAGCCAACCAAACTCGTCCTCCGAATATGCTTGCAATGATTCTCCAACAAATCTCAACCACTTCAAAAATTAGACCAAAACTTGGTCTATAACAAGACAATTGCAAATTTGACCTAAAAATAGACTTCAAATCAACCTTAAAAAAACCATAAACTAGCCTTCAAACTAGACTTAAACTTGGCCTTCAATGCACCAAAACTTGGGCCTCAAACCAAACCTAATTTTTTCTGCTAGAAGTATAGGACTCAACCTTCAAACTAGTCTTTAAGTTGGCCTTAGAACATTGTAATTCGACCCCTAGAATAGACTTGAAACTTGACCTCAACAAGATAAAATTTCTGTCATCAAAAGGGCTAAAACTCACCTTCACTTGGCCTAAAAATCAACCTCTATAAAAAATTTGCAACTCATGTTCTAACCAGGACCAAAAACCTTCCCAAAGTGTGTCAAAAACCCTTCCAAAAGTGTGCCAAATACCCTTCCCATAGAAAACCTCTTCAATTTGACTTCACTTGACTTGGTTCATGAGGTATGAACCTCATAATTGCTTCTTCGCTTGCTTAAACAAACCCAATTTTCTTTTGCAAGTGAGTATTGGGTTCCTCCTCTTAACACCTATAAATAGTGTGTTGGACCCCCAAAATCAAGGCCAGAATCGCCTACTAGCTCGAATGACTTAGCAAACTATATAATGAATATTCAAAAAACCATTTCTTTAAATTGTGAGGAGTTAGTGGGAGGTTCATATATTTTTGGAAAGGTCTCGAAATAAGCTTTCCAACCATATATCTTATGCTCACATTTGAGATATGTAATTGCAGTAAAAATGCATTCAAATATAGGGTATCTAAATGTGGCATCAAAATTCCAAAAACAATATTCCAGAAGGTGTGCCATATATTGTAGAAAGGTCTTGAAATGTGATATTCGACTATATTAATTTATATTTCATTTGGACGACATTTGACATCAATAACAACCATTTTCAACAATCTCCCCATTTTTTAATGATGGAAATAAATACTTTGATATATGATTTTTTCATCAATTGCTCCCCCTGTCTACATTGTCTTCATACTTCTTGTTAGCTTCTCCTCGTGTTTGCATTTACTTTCCCTTTTACATCAATAATAAAAGGTGCTCCATATGTCTTTATTTTTCAACACTTATGTTCATCTTTTTTTGTCACCGAGGACTGCTCCCCCTGAGTTTGTGCTCTAATATTTATATTCATATTGACGAATTTAAATCAATGTCTAATATGGATGTCTTGCTCCATAAATTAGAACATCATATGTATATAAATAATTTCTAACACAAATATTCACCATCTATTTGATTGTCATATTTGTATTCAGAGTGTCATCAAAATTGGATAGGCTTAACTCCACTGAGGCCAAGCTAGGTGTCTCCATAGAGGAGTGCTAAAAAATAGTTTGTTGGATCATGGATTGTTGTAATTTATCTAAAACTTATTCCTCATTGATGAATGCCTCCTTCTAGGTTGCTGGAGCTTCATTCTCATGGAATTCATGTTCATCATGATCTATAACCACCAAAATTTCACCCTTAAAGGGCAATTCCTAATGCACATTGCTATCGTATTTTCACTATAACTCATCCTCATTTTCATCTAGATCAGTTGGTTCTTCAAAATCATTAATAAGATTTTATTCTTCATACAAATCCTCTTACTCTTCCTCTTTATTATAGCCAATAAAAATCCAACGAAGTACTCTCAAGGTTTGTAATGAATGGAAAGCCTTTGCAAATGCAGCGAGTACTTGAAGATTGTTGGCATCAAGAGTAGGATCAAGGGATTTAGAATCCATGAACTAGTTTAGAAGTAGCCAGAAATAAGGTCTAGGATGCAATGCACTTTTTTTGTCTCCTTTGAATGACATGCACAATTACTGCAAGCACCTTGTTTAGAAGATTGACTTTACTCATTCCTGGGTTCACTGTTCAATACTTAACCAACAAAACCACAAGGTTTGAATACATATCAATTAATGTCAAGGAAAGGCCTTGTGTCATTTTTTGGGATGGGATTGGAAGAGAAAGAAAATTAATATTTCATAGGTAAATAGTGTTGGATAGATTGTTCCATCAAGACAATAAAATGGTCAGAAATGATATCTCCCTTTAACATTCCAAATTGTTGTAAATGTGATATGTAAACATAATATTCTTATCATTCACTCCTAGAGGATCATAAATACAATCCAACCTTCAAAAATACTTTCAACCTATTCACGAAAACCAACAATATCAACGAATCCACCATCTCGATTGGTTTGCTTGTTTTCATCCCTTGTTTCCCCAAGTCAACCAAGAATAGCCTTGTTATCCTAGATTGTCTAGCCTTCTACCCTTTCCCAATTGAAGATGCATTTTGACCAATTGCATTTGATGAAACATTTCTTACATCTTCAATTAATTGTTGCAAGGATCTAGGAGATCCTAGCCTTTGTGCCACTTTTTCTAGAAGTTCAATAAGATTGCAGGGCTTCGATGCAATAAACTATGGTTCTTGAATAACATAGGTTTGAAAAAGAAAGATAGAAAATTCAATTTCCATATCATTATGTCCCCCATGCACAATTTTAGAAAGATGCTTGTTATATTTTATAAGCTTTAAGTAGTTAAGAACAAACAAGTGCAACAATTTTATCCTTGGATTTGTGTTCCTTATATGAATAAACAATCTAACTTGTTAGTTCCTTCAAAACCCATTTGCAAACATCACATATGGTCACTAATACATCAATATGGGTTGAAACATGTAGGTTTATGTTGTGTGCGGAGCATGATTGTTTAGAGGTCTTTGTTTTAGCCGGATGTATACCCTAGGAAGCTTGTACACCCCTCCACGCGGGGGGGGGGGGGTGCGGGGGTCAGCGGTCCCCTGGCGGGGTTCGGGGGCAGCGCCCCCGAAGCCAAAAATAGATGTAAAATTGCCTTGTAAAAGTATAGTAATTTCTAGTCAATCCGGGCCATTCATTAGGCGGATGATCTGATGGTAGAAATTATGTTTAGTTTAGGGTTTTTTTTCCCTAGAAGGAAACCCCTCTCTTTGTACGAGGGTATTGTATTTGAGGCTGTGATATAGATGTGTATTCTTTGAGTGAGAAATAAAGAGGTGAGACTGTGAGATAAAATAGAGGATATTATAGCAGATCTGTTGTAGGTTGTGTCTCTTCATTTTTGCTGGATAATAGAAAGGAAGGGCTGACTGTTCGGGGTGGACGTAGCCCAAACTGGGTGAGCCACGTATATCTATGTCTCTCTTGTTTTATGTGTTTTCTGTGTTTATATTTCTGCAATATTTTATATGTTCCATTGCTCCGTAATATATAATTTTCTAACAACTGGTATCGGAGCCGAAGGTCTATTTGGCTGATAAACCTGCATGAAAGAAGGGTTCCTCGTTCGAGTGGGAGCAATGGCAAAAGATGGTAAGTTTAGGGTCGAGAAATTTAACGGCCAAAACTTCTCACTGTGGAAGATGCAGATGGAATATTATCTATATCAGAAAGATCTGTACCTACCGTCGGGCAGAAAAACAAAGATGCCGACGGGTATGACGGATGAAGAATGGAACCTTCTCCATAGAAAGGCACTCGGAACAATACGGTTGTGCCTCGCGGCATCGGTCGCCTTCAACATTTCGAAGGAAACAACGATAGAGGGTTTGATTAAGGCGTTGGAGAAACTATATGAAAAACCCTCGCCCCAAACAAGGTATTTCTCATGAAACGGTTATTTAATATGAAGATGTCGGAAGGTGGATCTGTTGCAGACCATTTAAATGATTTTAATACTGTTACAAGTTAGTTATGTTCTATAGGGGTAAACTTTGATGATGATGTTAGAGCTCTGTTATTCTTGTGCTCATTACCAGAAAGTTGGAATGGTTTAGTAATGGCCATTAGTAACTCTGTGTCTGGATCTAGTACTTTAAAGTTTGATGATGTTGTCAGTGCTATCCTTAGTGAGGAAATGCGACGGAAAAGCTCCGGTGAGACATCGGGTAATGCTTTGAGTGCAAGAGTCTAGGGGAAGAAAAATGGAAAGAGGAAAGAGCTCAGGATATCACAGTAAATCAAGGAAAGGCAGATCCAAGTCCAGATCGGGGATAGTGTGCTGGAAATGTAGAAGGAAAGGAAACCTAAAAAAAGACTATAGATCTCGGAAGGGAAAAGAAGGAGATGCACATCAAGAAAACAATCATGAAGCAAATGTGATAGGTGAGGTGTTACAAGATGCTTTGATTCTTTATTTCGAAAATATTACTGATTCCTGGGTGGTAGATTCAAGGGCCTCATTCCATGCCACACCTGATAAGAAATACTTTCATGACTATGTTCAAGGAGATTTTGGACAAGTTCGTTTGGGTGATGATAAACCCTGTAAAATTGTTGGAATGGGTAAGGTTCTTGTAAAACAACAAAATGGAAACCAATGGCTACTAAAGGAGGTAAGGCATGTTCCAGATCTAAAGAAAAATCTGATTTCAATAGGGCAATTAGGAGGTGAAGGTTGTGTGACAACTTTCACAGATAAAGCTTGGAAGGTCACCAAAGGAGCCCTGGTAATAGCAAAAGGCGAAAAGGTTGGTAAATTGTATTTATGCAATGGTATTTCTAACTCTGTTAATGTTTTAACTTCCAAAGGAGCAGATGAAGCATTATGGCATCATAGTCTCAAACACATGAGTGAAAAGGGGATGAAGAGTCTTCACTCAAGGAATTTGTTGCCGGGTTTGAAGAATGTTGATTTGGACTTCTGTGAGAATTGCATTTATGGAAAACAGAAGAGAGTCAGATTTATCAGAGTTGGGAAAGAAAAGAAGAGCGAAAAATTAGAGCTTGTGCATACAGATGTATGGGGACCTGCTCAAGTATCATCTCTCGGTGGGTCTCGTTATTATGTTACTTTTATTGATGATGCAACTAGAAAAACTTGGATTTAATGTATTAAGAATAGATCTAATGTATTTGATACTTTCAAGAAATGGAAACCTTTGGTTGAGATTGAGATAGGAAAGAAATTGAAGTGTCTTAGATCAGACAATGGAGGTGAATATTGCAGTAAAGAGTTTGATAGGTATTGTTCAGAGCATGGAATTCGCAGAGAGAAGACAGTTCCAACAACACCACAAGAAAATGGTGTGTTAGAGAGGATGAACAGAACAATCATGGAGCGTGCAAGGTGCATGAGATTGCATGTAGGATTGCCTTTACAGTTTTGGGAAGATGCTGTAGATACTGCTGTTTATCTAATAAATAGAGGGCCTTCAAGTTCCTTGGATGGTGGTGTTTCAGAGGAAGCATGGACAGGTAAAAAGGTAAACTAATATTTTTTAAAGCCTTTTGGTTGTGAGGCCTTTCTCCATATTGATAAAGAAAATAGAACAAAGCTTGAGGCAAAGTCAAAGAAATGTACCTTTATTGGATATGGTGTTAATGATTTTGGTTATCGCTTATATGATTACGAAAATCACAAAATCATTAGGAGCAGAGATGTAATATTCAATGAAAAGGTCTTGTATAAGAATCAGTTGCAAGAAAAGAAACAAGAAAAATAAAACAAGGAATATGCAGTTCTTGACGAAATCACTGAAAAAGTAAAGGTGCTTGAAAATAATAATAATCAACAACCATAACAACAACAACCACCACATAAGCAACAGGCACCCCAAACACCTGAAAGTGGTGTTATAAGATCTACCAGGATAAGTAGACCCCCTGAACGATACTCTCCTTCATTATATTATTTATTGTTGACTGATTCTGGTGAACCCAAATGTTATGAAGAAGCAATGCATGTTGAAAGCAGGAAGAAGTGGGAGGTAGCAAGGAAGAAGAGATGGACTCCTTAATGCATAACCAGACTTGGGACTTAGTCAGGTTTCCTGTAGGAAAAACTATATTGAAGAATAAATGGGTTTACAGGCTGAAGGAAGAAGATGGAGGAAAATAGAGGTACAAAGCTAGACTTGTGGTGAAGGGGTTTGCACAGAAGAAAGGTATTGATTTTGATGAAATATTTTCTCCTGTTGTTAAAATGACTTCAATCGGAACTATTTTAAGTCTAGTAGCAGCTGAAGATTTGTATCTTGAGAAATTAGATGTAAAGACAACCTTTCTTCATGGGGATTTGGAGGAAGAGATATATATGCAGCAACCACAAGGATATGAGGTGAAAGGGAAGGAGAAACTAGTGTGCAGGTTGAAGAAGAGCTTGTATGGCTTAAAACAGGCTCCAAGGTAGTGGTATCTAAAATTTGACAAGTTTATGTCTGAACAAGGTTATACTAGATGTCACTCTGATCATTGTGTTTATCTAAAAAGGTAAAATGATGGAAGCTATATTATATTTTTATTATATGTACATGACATGCTTGTTGCAGGGTCTAACATGCAAGAAATAAATGTGCTCAAAAGAAAATTGGCAAATTCATTTGCAATGAAGGATTTGGGAGCTGCAAAACAAATCCTTGGTATGAGAATCACTAGAGACAGGAAAAATCGCAAATTAACATTGTCTCAGAATGAGTACATACAAAAGGTGTTGAAAAGATTTAATATGCACAATGCAAAACCAGTTAGTACACCTTTTGCTAGCCATTTCAAACTTAGTAAGGAAATGTGCCCAAAGACCCAAGAAGACATGGATTATATGTCTAAAGTTCCATATGCATCAACAGTTGGAAGCTTAATGTATGCAATGGTTTGCACAAGGCCTAATATTGCACATGCAGTGGGAGTTGTAAGCAGGTACATGAAAAATCCAGGAAAGGAACATTGGATGGCAGTGAAATGGATTCTCAGATATTTGAAAGGTACCGCAAATCAAGCATTATGCTTTTGTGGTTCAAACATTTCTCTACAGGGATATGTTGATGCAGATATGGCAGGTGATAGAGATAACTGGAGGAGCACTACAGGATATGTATTTACTGTTGGTAGAACAACTGTCAGTTGGGTTTCAAAAATCCAAAGTGTTGTTGCACTTTCAACAACAGAAGCAGAGTATGTTGCTGCTATAGAGGCTAGTAAAGAAATGATTTGGTTACAAAGGTTTATGGGTGAATTAGGTAAGGAGCATGATATGGGAACATTATGCAATGATAGCCAAATTTCCATTCATCTTGCAAAGAACTCAACATTTCATTCCAGGACTAAACACATACAACTCAAGTACCATTTCATACGATCAGTTTTGGAAGATGGAGAGATGAAGCTGGAAAAGATACACACTAGCCAGAATCCTGCAGACATGCTAACAAAAGTTGTAACCAGGGAGAAACTGAGAACATGCTTAGTTTCAATTGGTCTTCAAGGATGACGATGAAGATGAGAAACAACCAGGTCCAAAGAGGAGTCATTTTCCAGCAAATGAAGCAACGGTGGAGTTGCTACAATCATTCTCCAAGTGGGAGATTGTTGTGTGTGGAGCATGATTGTTCAGAGGTCTTTGTTTCAGCCAGATGTATACCCCAGGAATTTTGTACACCCCTCCACGCGGGGGGTGCAGGGGGAACTTGTCCCCCCCCGCGGGGGTCTTGGGGGGCTGATTCCCCCCCCGTCTGGGGGGTCTGGGAGCCAGCGGATAGATGTAAAATTGCCTTGTAAAAGTATATTAATTTCTAGTCAATCTGGGCCGTTCATTAGGCGGATGACCTGATGGTAGAACTTATGTTTAGTTTAGGTTTTTTCGCCCTAGAAGGCAACCCCTCTCTTTGTATGAGGTATTGTATTTGAGGCTGTGATATAGATGCATATTCTCTGAGCGAGAAACATAGAGGTGAGATTGTGAGAGAAAACAGAGGATATTACAGCGGATCTGCTGTAGGTTGTGTCTCTTCATTTTTGCTGGATAATAGAAAGGAAGGACTGGCTGTTCGAGGTGGACGTAGCCTAAACTGGGTGAATCACGTATATCTGTGTCTCTCTTGTTTTATGCGTTTTCTGTGTTTATATTTCTGCAATATTTTATGTGTTCCATTGCTCCGTAATATATAATTTTCTAACAGTTTATTGATGGATTCTCATACAATCTCTTAAAACATTTTGTGCTATTGTGAGAGTTGCCTCATCTCTACTAATACATTACAAAATAATCGTTGAAATCTATAAGACAAGTCCTTGAATTTCATTATTTTTGGGACCCTTTGAGATTGAAACCTACAAATTTTCAGACACAACCTAATACTTCTCCAATGATTCCCTTGTGTTTATAAAGGGATCCAATGCATGAGTCTCCTTTGACGCTCCTCCTCTTCTCTAGCTAGATGTTGGAACCTCTGATTTGATTTCTGGCAATTTTGCTTCTAGAGGTCTGATAAGGGCCTCTATAATCATCCTTGTCATATGCTCTATAATCCATAGCTTTATGTCAAAAGTTTTAACATGAAAAATAATGACCAAGAAATATAGATTGTTACCTGACTGAGAAGGATTGTCTTTATGAAGTTGTTCTTTTGAAATTGTTTTGATTTAGAGAAGATTTAACTCTTTGATGATCCTTATCTCTTATTTCACTGATGCCCATATTGTGTAGGGATTAATAATCAACATAGATTCTAGGTGTTACAACTCTTCCAAAATCTTCATGATTTCTTCCCTTACTTCCAATGCGTTTGGGCCTATGAAGAATATTAGCATGAAGTTAAATATTTTATTCAATTTTATTTTCTAGTGACTTAAGGTTTGCATTTTTTTGTATGAAGTCTCGCCTACATAACCAAGACCTATTTTTTTGAATGGTGATCTTTGACTGATGAGAATATCAACCAACATTTGAAAAATTTTCAAGTTCTTGTTGAGCTCGTCTACTTCATTCCTTAATGAGACAATATTTGCTTCAGGCCTCTCACAAATTTCTTCCCTTTTATTTAGTTGGTTTTCATTACTTCCTCTATTCTATTTGCTTCTTCTAGCTGAATTTTTGAAGGGATCACTTCTTGAATTTTTCTCTTTTCTCTTTTTTGTTTTTGTTTTTTATCAAATTTTGATTCTAGCTTCTCATAATCCTCAATATTTTCCTTCAATTCAATTGTCAATGTTTCTTCTCTCTTTTTTGCTTCTTGAAGTATCAATAGGACAACTTTAGTCTCATCAATGTTATGATTCTTTTACTCAAGATTATGCAACTACTCTTTTAAGCCTTATATTTCTTTTTTTGAGCTTGATTATTTCTTCTAGGGCAACCCCATTTTTTGCATCAAAATCAATGGTGTAACTTCTTCTATATCTAACTATCTCTATTGATTGTATTCATCTTCTTTAAAATGTTATGTATTCATGACTATGGAGGAGACTTCTATTGAGGGTTTAGAGTCACATCTTCTTGACTTTTCCATATGTATTCATGAGGTCTATCTTCTAGATATTACTGTGTATGAAGGAACATGCTCTCATACCAATTGTTCAAAATATTGAGAGGGGGGTTAATCAATATTTTATTATTTTTATCTTTTAAAATATTTGATGTACATAAATCATGACACATAAATATTTTCACAAGAAAAACTTATACAATTTTACTTTGTAAATATTTTGTAAACTTCCTTTTGCAAAGTAAGCACCAACTTAAAATTCTCGTAGGCACCAACCTGTAGAAAATTTCATTCCCCTATACAACCACTTATTCAACAAATGTAGGCACCAATTCCCCCAATTGAGCACAAAAAAAACAACTTATAGGAACAGACCTACATTTTCAAGTTTTTATTTGGATCTATCATCAATAACCATTGGTCCTCAATGGATTCTTTAATGAATTTTTATATAACCATGCAACCCTCAAGTTTTCACCTTCAAGCTTGATCACTGCCACTTGACCTGTACACCTCAACTTTCTACTCTTTAACTAGGCTTCTTGAATTGGATATTTAGACTTGATCTCCTACATGTCAGTTCTTTCTATTTGAATGAAAGGAGGTCTACCCATATGGCACTTCAACTTCCTCAATTCTTGTTGTTCATTATTCAACTTATTGAGAATATGTAGCAAGAAAGGCTCAATTTGAATTTAGCCTTAATCAAATTGAGTAAATCTACTTTCCACATCATCAAGAAAACTTGGAGGCAGTTAAATAGTGTGACATGGATCTTTTCACTCGGTTAGCTCTGTAACTTCAAGTTATAGGGCTTGAAGTTAAATTATGCTTGTGTGATTGCTAAATTTTAGTAATCCAGTTCATTTCTTTTTAGTTATATTCAATCAACTTACCTCTAACTATTGAAAGAGTTAGTTGAAGATCAGTGGTGCAAAGAGACAACAATATAACTCAAAGACTTGTCAGTTTATTGATCAATCAACCCAAAATATCTAGCGCATGTAAGGAATTCATGTTCCTTAGCTGACGTGGAGATGACAAGGTAGTGTAACATCAATTGTAAACTAGTTTTTAGTGTACATGTGTTGCATCCTTATGAATTGCACAATCAATTTGGAGGAAATTCCTATCTTTTAGGGGCCAATTTCCTTAGGATTTATGTAAGGAAATAGGAGGCTTGGTGAGAAGATATTTGGCTAAGTGTTGGCCATAGTTTGTCATTGAGCAAAGAGAACAACTATTCTTTTGCAGGTTGAGCTCAGAGTTGGAGCTAGAAATTGTAATAGTTTCTCTATTCATCTTATCAATGCAAAGAGGCTTGAGGTGTTTTCCCCAGTTGGTTCCCCTAGAAATTGCTATGTATTTGTGGTTTTTATTATTGCATGTCTATGCATGTTGTTCTAAATTGTGGTTTTCATTTCGCAGATTGTTAGAGTAGAATTTTGTCTCTTGTTTTTAGGTTGAAATATTGAGAAGTCACAATTTCTATCAAAACTTATACATGGTATTAGAGCCCCTGAAATCACATTGGAACCAAAATTTTGAACTTGTCTCTTAGGAATTTCGAAGTAACATCTTCAGTGTAACAATTTTTATTCAGGATTGGGAGAATGTCTTTCAATGGGATGAGATTGGAGTATGCCTTGGATGGTAGCTTGAATTTCATAGCATGAAAGGATAAAATGAAAGCAGTGCTCGAAGAAAATGGTTTGTTTTAATATGTGAAAAATTATATTGGAAAACCTTGACAATCAACTGCACAAAAATTAGACTAATAGAAGAAGGATGTTGCAAAGGTCAGGAGAATTCTTCTGGAAGGTGTGAGAGACCACGTGGCCTCAAATATCCATGGAAAAGAGACATAATTTTTAATGTATAAGACACTTACTTTGCTTTCAAAAATGGAAATGACCATAGAAAATTGGCCTTGAAAGACAAACTTCGAAAAATTAGGATGTAGAAAAATGACACTATTCTGCAGTATCTCTCCATGTTTACACAAGTTTGATATGAGCTTGGAGGGGTCAGGTTGAATGTAGCAGAAGATGACCTGGTGAGCCTAACTCTTCTAGGCCTTCCAAAATCCTGGCACAACTGCTAGGACTCTGTGAATGGAAGGGAAAAATTACCAAATTGGGAAAGGTTGTAGTCCAATTTGGTTCAATAATGTTTAAGGAGAAATAACAGAGATGTGACATCATACAAAGCTGAGGATGAAGATAATTTTGCATTAGTTCAAAAGGGGAAGAATGGAAAAGGAAAGAATACCCAAACCTGAACCCAACCAAATTAATGGCAAGAAGAAAGACTTGAGCAAGATAAAATGCTTCCACTACCACAAATTCATGCACTATGAAACAAAATGTCCGCACAAGAAGTCTAACAAGAAGACTTTAGTAGGAGAAACATGTGAAGCACTGGCTTCACAATTCGAATTAGACTTCACCCTAATAGCATGCATGACCACACTGTTATGGGGAGTGTGTGGTACCTTGATTGCAGTGTCTTGTTCCATATGATAAGGTGCAAGGAGTTTTGCAGTAGCTTGTAGGAGAAGGATCTCTAGATGCATATTGAATTGGGGGATGATGGAAGGTACAATGCTATAGGAGTTGGTAATGTCACCTTTGAGAGGGAAAGGCCTCCCCTCTTCGCCTCAAAGATGTTATGTTTGTACCTAGGTTGAAGAAGTACTTGATCTCTATAGAAGTATTGGAGGATCATGGCTATGATGTTATTTTCAATAAAGGGAAAGAATTTATAAGACTCATAGCTACCACGAAAGTGAAGTAGATCATGTTAGAAAATTATATATTACAGAGCAATGGAACACATAAAATATTGCAGAAATATAAACAAAAAAATGCATAAGACAAGAGATACACAGATATATGTGGTTCACCCAGTTTGGGCTACGTCCACCCCGAACAACCAGTCCTTCCTTTCTATTATCCAGCGAAATGAAGAGACACAACCTACAGCAGATCCGCTGTAATATCCTCTATTTTCTCTCACAGTCTTGCCTCTCTATTTCTCGCTCAGAGAATACACATCTATATCACAGCCTCAAATACAATGCCCTCATACAAAGAGAGGCGGTTGCCTTCTAGGGCAAAAAACCCTAAACTAAACATAAGTTCTACCATCAGATCATCCGCCTAATGAACGGCCCAGATTGACTAGAAATTGCTATACTTTTACAAGGCAATTTTACATCTATTTTTGGCTTCAGGGGTGCTGCCCCCGAGTCTCCGCCAGCCCTCAGACTCCCCAGCCGGGGGGGATCGGCCCCCCCAGACCCCCGCAGGGGGGAAAAGTCCCTCCCTCACCCCTCCGCGTGGAGGGGTGTGCAAACTTCCTGGGGTATACATCCGGCTGAAACAAAGACCTCTGAACAATCATGCTCCACACACAACAGATCAAGGTTCATGTGAAGAACCTATACAAACTTGAGGTGGAATATTGTGCTATATTGATCACCAAGGAAGAAAAAGTGCAAAGTCAAGATGTCCGAGAACTATGGCACATGAGATTGGGTCATTTACACAATGGTGCCTTAAAAATCATGCAACAAATTACCACTGGTCTCCCTAAAGGCTCCCTTGACCAGTAGGATGTTTGCAAGGGTTTGATAATAGGGAAATATGTCAAATCCACTTTCAATGGTTGAGATAACAAAGCAGATGTAATCTGGGAGCAAGTCTACTTTGATGTTTGTGGACCCTTTTCTACAGCCTCCACAACAAAAAATAAGTACTATGTTATTTTTATTGATGATCTCTCTAGAAAGTGATGGATATTCTTCATGTAGAAAAAGGATGAATTTTTATAAAAAAATGTTAAATTCAAAGCACTGGTAGAGAAGGAGACTAGGAAGAAGGTTTAGGCTCCTAGGAGAAACAATGGAGCTGAATTTGTTTCACATGCCTTCAATTATTTCTATGCAAAAGAAGGTATTTGAAGGGAACTGATAACACCCGATAACCCCCAACATAATGGAGTAGCTAAGAGGAAAAACAAGAGCATAGTGGGAGAAGAAAGGACCATGTTGCATGATCAGGGGATTCCATTACATAAATGGGAAGAAGCATGCAACACAACAATCTACTTGTAGAACCAGAGTCCTCATAGAATACTTGGTATGATCACATCTGAAGAAGATTTCTTTGGGAGAAAGCCTGATGTGTCTCATTTCATAAGTTTTGGAGCTTTAATTTATTGTCATGTCTCCAAGGATTAAAGGAAGAAACTTGATCCTACAACAAAGTTTTTAGTTTTTGTAGGATACACTACAACTCCACACAATTACCAGGTGTATTTACCTTCACTGAGAATAATAGTTGTGAGGAGAGATGTCAAGTTAGATTAGGAGAAGGATATGAGATTCTCTTTGGAACAAGAGTCTAGTATTCCGCAAGAGTAGGATATTTTAGCTTCAAAGCAGGGGCCTCAAGAGCTTGTGGAGAAACCACATGCAGAGGAGCAGACAGACGGCACCCACTCAACCAAAATACTCAAGAGAGGGGAGAAAGAGAACTAGAGAAGCTGATAGATTGTTGCAGGATGCTAGGGACAATGTGGGATCGCCTACATCACAGCGATGAAAGAGGAGGTCACCTAATAGGTACATTCGTTACATGGCTCTCATGGCTAAGCTCATTGAGACATATCCTTACTTGTTTGAGGAAGAAATTTCTCAACCTGTTTGGGTTGATGCCATGATGGAAGATTATGAATCCATCATGAAGAACAATGTATGGGAGGTGGTGTCGAGACTAGAAGGGATATCATTGGTTGGTTCTAGATGGATTTGCAAAGTGAAGCATGCAGATGACGGGAGCATCGAGAAGTACAAGGCCCA